>ML663557.1:19132309-19732309 GCA_007570785.1 Antilocapra americana | reverse complement strand
TCCTGGGCTGTGACTGGCCTCCTCGCCTCTAGTTTAGCCCTTTGCAGAACAACCTTAATGGTACTGTGAGGGTTAGCCAGTTGTAGGGCAGCTCTGACCTACAGAACTTTCTGCAATGACACAGATGCTCTGAATCCGTATCATCTAATACAGCAGCCATGAACCACATCTGGTGATCTAGCGCTCGAAACAGGCTGGTGTGACTGAGAAAATGAATTTCAAAGTGTATTTAATTTTGATTAATTTCGGTGTGAACAGTAGCACGTGGCTGTTGGCTACACAATGGTGACTGGAGTCAGATCAAGCTGGAGTCAGCCAAAACTATGCGACTGGGCTAGTTACACTGCTAGTTAGCAAGGGGTCTTGACTTTCTCATCTGTAAAATGGGGAGGATGATCTCTAGGTCATGGCGCTGTTGTGAAGAGGGAAAAGAGATGAAATGTTTGGTGGTAATGCCCAGTCCACGAGAAACTGCAGCTATCACCTTCACCGTCCTTCGCCGCGAACGTCACATGTCGCTCGCCTGTTTGGAAGCCCTGGTTGCGCCCCACCGCCTGTGTGCGACAGAACCTGAGCGTCAGAGTAGCGCACGACTCCAAGCCAGGGGTTCAAGCAGCCCCAGCGAGCTCCGAACAAGGCAAATAAAAATGAATCTGCACCTAGATAAATCACAATAAAACTGCTGGAAATCCAGGGAAAAGAAAACCTTAAAAGCAGCCAGAGGAAAAGACAGGTTATGCAAACAGTGAGGCTGACAGATGACTTCTAAATAGAAATAATAGGACCAAAAGACGGCAGTGATATAGCTAATGCTATTTCTAGTGTGCTGGAAGAAAAGAACTGCCACTGTAGAATTCAATAGGCAGTCAAATGCGTTTTAAGAATGAAGGTTAAATATACATTTCAAGATAGACACACAGACACATCTGCGACTGTCATCAACAGAGCTACAGTGAAGGAAAACACTAAAGGGTGTTCTTCAGAGACAAGGAAAATGAATGCAGACGGATGGTCAGAGGTGCAGAAAAGACAAGCAACAGTAAGAGTAAGGTGTGCATCTGCTCCTGACTACATAAAAACACCAATAATATCTTTGGGGGTTTTATTAATAACTACAGAGTGGAGTTTAGAAAATGACAACAATGACTCACAAATCTGGAGGGGTTACGTGAAGTTAGGGTGTTCTAAATTCACTGCATTGTCAAGGAGAAGGGCATAATTATCAACTAATACTACATCTTGGTAAGTTAAGAATGCTCACTGTAAGTACTTCTGTAGTGGTCCAGTGGCTAAGACTCTGCGCTCCCAATGCCAGGGGCCTGGGTTCAATTCCTGGTCAGGGAACTAGATTCCACATGCCACAGTGGAAGGTCAAACATGCCACAGTGACGATCCGCAACAAAAACCCGGCACAGCCAAGGAAATAAACTAATTAATTAAAAAGGAATGCACATTGTAATCTTTAGGCTGACCATTATGAGAGCAATAGAAGAGTGAAAAACTTAATTAATGTGAGATCTTTGCATAATTAATATGAGTCAAGGTTAAAATGCTATTGTCCTACAGTTATTGAAAGGATAGTAAATAATTGAAATGTTTCCAAGCTAATAGAGGGGGTAAGTGGAATGATAGAAAACCATCAGCTCAAAAGGAGGCAAGAAAGGAGAGAAAAAGCAATACAGTACAGATAGTACAACTGGCACTGAGCAAGAGAGTGGATTTAAATCCCAGTGTGTGAGTAATTATATAACATAAATGGACTCAAAGACTGTCAAACTGGATTTTGTAAACGTGATATACGATTGGGACTTCCCTGGTGGTCCAGTGGTTAAGAATCCATCTGCCAAAGCAGAGGACACGGGTTTGATCCCTGGTCCTGGGGGATTCCACATGCCACGGGGCAACTAAGCCCATGAGCCACGACTGCTGAGCTCTTGCACCCCAAAGCCCATGCTCTACAACAAGAAGCCACTCAAACGAAGAGCCGGTGCACCGCAACTAGAGAGTAGTCCCTGCTCACCATATCTAGAGAAAGCCTGTGTGCAGTGATGAAGACCCAGCACAGCCAAAAATAAATAAATAAATAAAATTTAAAAAATTTACAGAGAAGGTATGAAAAAAATATGCGATGGAAACTCTAACCAACAAAGAATGACAAAGAAGATGTTAAGGGGAAAACACTACTAGAGATGAAAAGGGACATTTTATGATGATCAAAAGTCTTGTTCTACTGGAAGTATTAGAATTCCAAATTTATATGCACATAGTAACACAACCTCACAATATATAAAACAAAATTTGTCAATATTAAAAGGAGAAACACACAAATCTACCATCATGATGAGATTTAAAAAAAAAAAAAACATTCCCAATGACTGATAGAACACAAAGACACGCACCCACACACACATCAATAAGAGTATTTAAGTTGGAACAACATCATTGACAAACTTGATTTAATGGATCAATTCTTTCCTGGGTAATTTCATGATTGAAGGCAGTGGGTCATGGTGACACACGGGAACTTTGGAGTCTGGCAGACCCAGCCCGCAGCGGTTGCCAGGGCGACCCGTCCCTGCCATACCTTGCTCTTTTCCCGAAGCGTCTTAGAGATCAGGCTCTGCTCCGTACTGCTCCTCTTCAGCTCCTCCCTGAGTTTTCTCACTTCTTTCTCCATGTCGTGGATTTGCTGGGAAAGTTTCAACGACAGAGAAGTCACCTTCGTAACTCACCTCACCCGGTTCGTTAAGGTGGAAACCTAGTCTGAGATCAGTTTAATGCTTTCCCTTGGGAGATGCTTCTACATCTCTAAAGCAAAGTAGGGTTTCTTTCAACAGATGCACTGAAAGTGCTGGGTGAGGGAAAACTTGAGTTTCTTTTGAAGATCAGCATGGATTCTGGATTAAACAGTACAAGGGACACATTCACTCATTAGATTCTCCTTCCTTGGAGTATATTTTGAGTTCAGGCTAAATAGGGGTTATTTGGAAGACACCAGAACTTGGAAGACAAGAGCCATGAGCTTTTTCTTTTTGTTCCCATTTGAGACAGAGACTAGCAGTGCCCCCGAGAGAAGAAAATGGCCTCGACAGATGGAAAATACATGCTTAGTGATGTTCTTGAGGATTCGACTGGCACAGAGGGTGAACACTCACATTTAGTGCTGATCTTTTCATTGTACTAATTTTTATATTCACCTTCCATACAAGGCCAATGATATTTCTGCTTTTTATTTTGTTTTTATGAACTGATGTAAAATTGAACATATCAATATTTAACAATACTTATGGAGGTGTTTCATGTCAATAACAGTGCCCATGGCTGTGATAAAACTTGTGACAGTAGATCATGAAAGTCGGGGCAGCACAAGTCCAAGGGTAGGAACCATGGTGAATTTCTAGCCGCATCCAGTGGCCTACTGGCCACCTTCTGTCCCAGTCTCCAGCCCAACTCTAGCCCAGCTCCAGGGGAAACCTGATGAGGGGCCTAGAGCCAACTGTCTGTGAAATTCTAGGAGAGTATGTTTTCCAAGGTTTTCTACCCATCTCTTTGAGGCAAGCAAATCAAAGAATTATGTTAATTACATTAACAAACACCCATAAAGCCCTAGAGTTTGTACTAGCTAAGGGGCCAAGGAACCCCTCCAAAGCCCTGAAGGTCAAAGTCTAGGCTATCTGTGGACACCCAGGGGTGAGGAGGTTCAACGCACGGTTTTGTAAAGTTTTAATTCTTTCTCTTGGGCTTCTAGGTTCTCCTTCTGGGTATCTTCCTTCTTTAACTCTTCTTTCAGCACTGAGCACTGGGGAGGAAAATAACAAGGTCATGTGGGCTTGACTGGGGGCCCTAAGTCCCTATGTGCGTGCCCAAGATTGTCTTCTGTTGTTTAACTAATCACATCCTGCATTCTGAGAGGCCAGACCGTCTGTGTGATGGAAGCGTGAGGATCATGTGGTTGTTCCCGGTTCACCCCTCTTGTGAGTTCTGACAAATACAGAGTCTAAATTGCCCTTCAAAAGCCAGCAAACTGCACCACAGGGAGAGTCCAGACCCATAGAGTCTGGCTACTTAGGGTGGAGGAATTGAGCTGTTTTCACTCAGTGACCATCGAGAGTGGTGAGGGAGGGCCAGTGAGTTTGGGTCGATCTTAGTGCTTTTGTGCAGGTTCCATTTCAAAGATACAACTGCCCTGTCGGTCACAAAGAGGTAAACAGAGCTGCCTTTTCCGAGGGCATTTTGGCCACAGACATTAAGAGCATAAGGACAGATGTGCCTTCTTTTGACCCAGAAATTCCCACTTTAGAATATATACCCTAAGGACAATGATTAGAGAAATCAGTGAATCGGTAGCTTCAAGGATGGTCTCTGTAGAACTGTCAGTAACAGTGGAAAAAATAAAGCAAGTGTTGTTTATAACAGGAGATCAGTTTGTAACACTGTACATCTGGGAGAAAGTGTGTGGCTTTTAAGACCAATGATAAGAGCATTGATTTATTAGCATGGGGAAGTCGGCGTGTTTATGATTTTAAAAAACATGCATAGTATAAATTCATTGTAAAATAATTAACTGATTGATTTCTAGGTAATATATAGAAACAAGACTGGAAGAACCCAGGGGAAAAGTGACCTTACTCCAAGGTCAGTAAGAAAGGGGAAACAGGGACATAATCAAACAAACACACTGTAGGAGGTGGGAGAGCCGAGCAGGGGCTGTCTCTGCATATCCCTTCTACTGAGCACCGGCTCTGCAGCCCCTCCCTGTCCCCAACACACACGCGCAGCCCTCTCACCTAAACAGCGGGTGCACATGCCTAGGAGGGCGCTCTGCTTGCAAGAAACAAAGGCAAAGGGGTTGGCCAGGCGGCTGACCGCGGCAGAGGCAGAGGAGCACTGCTAAAACCAGGCTCCCATGTCTTGGAAATCGATTTTGTCATTCCCATTTCGCAGATGGGGAAATAAAGGCCAAATAAGTTACAATAAGAGAAAGCTCTGGGACTGGACTCTCGTCTGTCTGACCCCAGAGCTCGTGCCTTTGGCCAGCTCTATACTGGGTGTAGTACTACGCACCAGGTACTACTTATTGTGGCTTTTCCTTGGAACCTCAGGATCTGTTTCCACCCCACACCGTACAGACCTGGCTAGCCCATCAGACAACCACTGGGAATCCGAGTTACCACATGAGATGAAAGCTATGAGCTTTTACCTTGCCTGGCAGAAACAGATACATCATACAAATACTGAGAAATCTTATCCTACAGAGTCAAGATTCTAACGTTGGCATGGAAGGCAAGATTTGCAAATAAAGTTCCACTTAAAAAACACTCTTCACTTGCCTACCAAGTCTAGGGAAGAAATGGGAGTTTGTGTGTTTGCATCTGGATCTTCAGACGTTCTGATCTGAAGGCAATTATGAGAACCAGTGGTGCTGGGACCTTGATGGAGCCCTGTGGGTTGTCCTTGCTCACAGAGAGATTTTATTCTGTTTTACATTAAGCTGTGCAGTAGCAATATATGCTAATGGGTGTGTTTGTTCCTGGGGTTTATTTATCATCGGGGTTAGAAAATGTTTGCTGCATTTGAATATATATCATGCTTATTCTGAACCACATACTCTACTTTAAAAGCTGCAGAGAAGTTGGCCACCTGCCCACAGCTCTCCTCCCTGTGCTCCTGGGTACTGGCCTCATCTCACCATCGCATATGGGAGGTGGGGCCCAGTGGGTCACGCGACTGCACTGTGTCTGCTTTTTGAAGCTACACCTTGGTGACGACACTCACTTTGGAGCTGAGGGCTTCAAGCTGGTGATCCTTTTCTTTGTTCTCACTTTTTAGTTGATTCACCTCCTGTTTCAGTTGTTGAACTTGCTCATCCTTTGCTAACATATCTTTTTGCAAAGATGACACCATCTCTGTAAAACAAAAACAAAAACTCACAGGTCAAAAGGGCAGGAAGGATTCCTGGCATCACCCATGGCTGTTAGCCAAGTTTCGGACAAGAACCTCCAAGCCCAGGGCCAGCATTCCTAGAACTGCTGAGGTTGTTGCCAAGAATCCCAGAGCAAGAATGGGAATGAGACCAGAGACCATGGAATGTGGTTTGAGGCTTCAGGGAGAATGAGTCAGTGGGCACAAGTGGGAGCAGAAGCCTTTGGGGACCACTGGTGGGCACAGGCTGGGCAGAGCCGAGAGGAAAGGCCATGCCCAGGGCTTGGGAAACAAAGGCCCAGCACAGGCGAGGTCCAGGAATTCTTCTCCAGAGCCCAGGAGGTGGACCTGCAGCAGAGCAGACTGCTGGCCACCCTTGGTGGGGCGGCTAGCGTGACACTTACATGAGTTTGGACCCCTCCCTACCCCTTATTAGTTTGGTGGTCTTGGACAAGTTATTTCACCTCCCACTGTATGTCCTGCACAGAGTTATCAGAAGGGTCAAGTGAGACGGTCTGTCCTAAGGACACAAAGTGGCTAACATATATTCGTTCTTGTTGTTCAGTTGCTAAATCGTGTCTGACTCTTTGAGACCCCATGGACTGCAGCATGCCAGGCTTCTTTGTCCTCCGCTGTCTCCTGGAGATTCCTCAAATGCATGTCCATTGAGTTGGCGGTGCCAACCAACCATCTCATCCTCTGTCATCCCCCTACATGGCACTCACTATTTTTCACGACAGTTTCCAATATGGGCCCCATGATCCCTGCCTGCTGGAATTCATGCCCTTGTGTGGCCCCTCCCACCCTGAATAGGGCTGACATGGGTAACCCAAGTGATGCTGTGGAAATGATGGAATATGACCTCCCAGGCTGGGTCATAAAAGACACTGCAGCTTCTTTTTTGCTCTCTCTTGCATCACTCACTCTGGGGGAAGCCAGCCCCCATGTTGTGAGGACACTCAAGCAGCCCTCAGGAGAAGTATGTGTGATGAGAGACTGAGGCCTCCAGCCAACAGCCACATGAGCAGCTACTCTGAAAGGGGTTCTTCTCGCTTCCAGTAATGCTTTAGATGACATGAGTGATGCCCCAGCTGATATCTTGACTGTAATTCAAGAGAATTAAGTCACATCCCCCAATCCCAAATTTTTCTACTATAGAAGCTAGGTGAGATAATAAATATTAGCTGTTGTTTTATCTATTACATTTGGGACAACTTACTATATAGCAATAGATAACTACTCTGTTATTGAATTATCACTTTGGAGAAAAGTGGGAAGTGAAAGTTAAAGTTGCTCAGTCGTGTCTGACTCTTTGTGACCCCATGGACTGTATAGTTCATGGAATTCTCCAGGCCAGAATACTGGAGTGTGTAGCCATTCTCTTCTCCAGGAGATCTTCCCATCCCAGGGATCGAACCCAGGTCTCCTGCATTGCAGGCGGATTCTTTACCAGCTAAGCCACTAAGGAAGCCCAAAGTGGGAAGAAAGGTGTCTAAAGACAGTGGTACTAGATTATCTCATACAGTTCTTTCTTGGAAGAACATTAGGCCTAATTTTATTGCTAGGTGTCAGTCAAGCAGGTATATGAGTAATTTCCTGGTGGTCCACTGGTTAGTGTTCCATGCTTCCAATGCAGGAAGCAGAGGTTTCATCCCTGGTCAGGGAACTAAGATCTTGCATGCCATGCGGCACGACCAAAAATATTTATACAATACTTTGGCCAGGGAGGCCTTACGTGCTATAGTCCATGGGGTCGCAAAGAGTCGGACATGACTGAGCGACTGAACTGAACTGAACTGAACTTGACCACTTTATGTGAACAGCCAACTCATTAGAAAAGACCCTAATGCTGGGAAAGATTAAAGGCAAAAGGAGAAGGGGCGGCAGAGGATGAGATGGTTGGATGGCATCACCAACTCAATGGACATGAACTTGGGCATTCTCCAGGAGATAGTGAGGGACAGAAGCATGGCGTGCTGCAGTCTATGAGATCACAAACAGTGGGACATGACTGAGGGACTCAACAACAACAACAAATATGAAATAAAAAATGAAATGATCCAGAATTTCAATTTAAAAATGTGCTTTGCCCATAGGACACAGTTAAGTTACTTGGAAATCCCTCTGGGGCTTTCACACTTTGCGTGAGTCCAGCTCATCCCAAGTGTTGTCCCAGCCCAGGTCTGTCTGACTCCCTGACTGGAGAAAGTGGGATCCAGGACAGGCCTGATGCTTGGATGGGGCTTGACTGGCAGACATATGGAGAGAGGGCACGGACCAGTGAGTCCATCCTTACATTCCTGGTTCCAAGACCAGTACTTAGCCTGGAGGAGGTGCTCAGCAAATATCTGAGGACCTTCCAAGGTAGGGAGGAGCATAAGCAGGGACCTGGGGCTGGCAGCAGGTAGGAGTGAGAGTGGTAAGTCGCACAGTGAGGCTGGGGAAAAGCACATGTGTGATTCATGTGTGACTCGATACTGTGCTTGGTTTTTACAGCTGTGGGCATGTTTCCTGCTACATGTTGGGGACTTTGGGAGTGACATGCCACCCCACGGCTCATTGCCTCCTCCCTGTCACCTGCTCCTCTCCCTCCCCTCTTTCTGTGAATGGTTGTCTTCAGGTCTCCAGACACATTTTCTGCATTAAAAACCCCACTGGCTTCCCATCACCCTTAGCATAAAACCCAGACCCCTTGACCCAACCCAGCCTCAGTCCCGTGTTCACCCCGCACAGCCTCACTTGCTCTTGGTTTGTCATGGCCCATCTTAAACAGGAGGGAAAGGGGAAGGGCACAATCTCTAAAAGAATGACAGAGCCCTTGAGGATGTGACATAAGCTGGTTAGAACCAACTAGGTCCAAGCTGGTGGAAGCTTAGACTTCCAGTGGACTTGGCGCCTCATCATATGCTCGTTGTAATGCAATAGCTAAGTGATACACCCACCAGCGACAGAGGATGAGATGGCTGGATGGTATCACCGATTCAGTGGACATGAACTTGGGCAAACTCCAGGAGATGGTGAAGGACAGGGAAGCCTGGTGTGCTGTAGTCCATGGGGTTTCGAAGTGTCGGATACAACTCGGTGAGTGAACAACACACCCACCAGTACCATCACAGTTCTGAGGTCAATCATAAAAGGTCAAAAAGTGGGCAGTGGCCCAATTTCTGGAAATCACTGCCACTTCCCCAAAATACTTGGAATAATCCTCCCATCCATTAGCCTATGAAATTACCCAGCCCATAAAAATGAACCACCTCATATTTCAAGGCCATTTACCTTCTGAGATGGTTTATACTCTCTGCCTGTGGCGTGTGTTTCTCTCTAAACAAATCCACTTCTTACCTATCACTTTGTCTCTCACTGAATTCTCTCTTTGACAAGACATCAAGAACCTCAAGAATTAGTAAGTCATTTATTAATGAATAAATACAGCCCAGATGTATGGTCTCAATTAAAAGACAGTGTGTTCTGGCCTGGGTCCAAGTCCCACCTGCGTTGCATGGTTTCACACCCACTATGCTGCTCTCTCTTGGTTTCCCCCCGAGGTACTGGCTATCATGTCACACAGTTTGTTTTCTCCATAGCACGACCACTCTCTGAAGCAGGCTGTTTGTTTATTCATCCTTCTCCTTGTCATGGCCTCCAAAATCAGTGAGTACAGGGATCTGGCTGTCTTGCTCAGAGCTCTTGCCCCAGAGCCTACAACAGAGCCTGACACCTAGTAGGTGCTCAGTCAGCATGTTGAAGGAATGAAGGGATCCGGGGAGTCCAGGCTCAGCCACAGCTGTGTGCGGGCTGCCCTTCCCCCTACCCAGGCCCTTTATCAGGGAACCACCTCTGCTGGTCAATTAGAAAATGTTTCACTTGGACTCAAGTGCACTTGGGTGAAAACAGGTGAGATGATGGGTACCCAAAGTGGGGACCTCATTTTGTCCATGTTCCAGTTTGCACTCGGGCAGGCCAGCTTGTGGAGCCATCCAAACCACACTGTGTTCTATGTTCTCCTTGGTGGGGCCAGTGCTCAGGAGACCTCGTAGACAAGACATATGTGTGTGTGCGCTCAGTCGCTTGGTCACGTCCGATTCTTTGCGACCTCCGTGGACTGTAGCCCGCCAGGCTCCTCTGCCCAGGCAATTGTCCAGGCAACAATACTTGAGCAGTTGCCATTTCCTTCTCCAGAAGATCTTCCCAGACCAGGGATTGAACCTAGGTCTCCTACATTTCCTTTATTGGCAGATGGATTCTTTACCACTGAGCCAGCCACCTGGGAAGCCTGGTCAAGATACAACATTCTCTCCAGTATTTATCAGGCCCTGCCCTAGGAAGTGGGTGCCAAGAAATCCGCACTGAGGGAGAATTCTAACTCGCTGACACTGGTGGCCAAGTGGGTTGCTGAGATCCCTGAGGCTGCACCCAAGTGCTGTGGTAGATTGGTGATGTCTGCACAGGACGGGAGGTAGTGAAGTGATAGACTGGTGATATCTGCAGGGGGAGGGAGGCAGTGAAGTGATTGACTGGTGATGTCTGCAGGGGGAGGGAGGCAGTGAAGTGATAGACTGGTGATGTCTGCAGGGGGAGGGAGGCAGTGAAGTGATAGACTGGTGATGTCTGCACGGGGAGGGAGGCAGGGAAGTGATAGACTGGTGATGTCTACAGGGGGAGGGAGGCAGTCCTCAGGCGCAAATCCAGCAGGACCTCACCTGATGTGATGGCGTTATCCCTCCTTAAGTTCTCACCCTGGTTCTTCAGGGATGTGATTTCCAAGTTCCTCTCAGATAGGGTTTGGCACAGCACCTGGCTGTAGCCTTGCTGCAGGGCACTGATCTGTGGGAAGAGGCAACACACAGTCAGAGGGGGGCCAGCCGGCTTTGCAGGACATGCCGGTACTTCTCCAAAGCTGGACGAAAAGAGTCAGGTTGATCTTGGGTCAGGGTGTTGGGGAAACCAAGCTTTTCAGTTATAACTAGTGGGAGAGATGGGAGGGTGCCTTCAGTGACCACCGTGTCCTACATCATCAAGACACAAACCTTACCTTTGTGGTCCCCCAGAGGCTCAGGTGCCCCGGCCCTGGAGCCCTTCCTGTGACTGAGGCAGGAGGCAGATGGGCTTCAGGCTGGATACTTACAACCAGCCTTCTGTTTACATTTCCCAAGACAGGAGGTAGGTGGGCTTCAGGTTAGGCATTTACAATCAGCCTCCTGTTTGCACTTCGAGGTGGAAATAACGACAGGAACAGGGTAAACGGCTGGACTTTGCCTCCTGTGGGACACATCAGTTATGTCAGGGACAGACAGGGGCAAAACCTTGTTTGAGTACAAGGCCAAGAGGTCACATATTTCCCATTTTTGGGGCAAGGGAGACACTGCACGTGTGCAGAAAGGCTCCTTAGGGATAATAAAGGAGAGATCACCATCCCATAACATGTGACGTCAAGCCCCATCCCTCACTGGCTGCTGGGCTGGAATCTATCTTGGGAAAAAGCTGTACACACATGTCGGGGAGGATCCTAGGGTAGGTCTGGTGTGGAAAAAGAAACCAGATAATTGGCCAAAGGTAAACAAAGACCCACCAGATGGGTGGCCACCTAATGCAGAGCCGACTCACTAGAGAAGACCCTGATACTGGGAAAGACCGACAGTAGGAGGAGAAGGGGACGACGGAGGATGAGATGGTTGGAGGGCATCACCGACTCAATGGACCTGAGTTTGAACAAACTCCACAAGACTGAGCCCCTGAACAACAACAAAGACTTGAAAGAACTGCCCTAAATACGTGATTTAACCGCCTCTGTCCTGGGCTCCTCCTCACTGAACGGACGCCCCCAGCCTTTCTCTGTTTCTCTGTGCTCTTCCAGTGGTTGTGCTGTGTCCGCAACAATAAACTTTGTACCTGTTTGTTTTGTTTTTTTAATAGTTTTTGCATCTACAAGAAATGCATTTTTCAATGGGAGCAAGAGCCAGGGAAGATTTGCTTCTGGCCTCTAGCTGTTGATGGTCCAGTGGCTAGGAGTCCTGGTTTTTATCCCAGCTACCCAAGTTCAGTTCCTGGGCAGGGAACTAAGATCTCGCTTCAAGCCATCGCTCACTGTTGTCTCTCCAAGATCACCATCTGTGGACTTTTAGCCATAAACAGGCCAGCTGTTGGTGCCGAATCATCCAGCACTGACTGTATGCAGAGCAAAATTCAAGACTCAAGAGGGCGTTGTGCGTGCTCAGTCATGTCTGACTCTTCTTCGACCCCGGGGACTGTAGCCTGCAGGGCTTCTCTGTCCACGGGGTTTCCCAGGCAAGATCACTGGAGTGGGTTGCCATTTCCTATTCCAGTGGTTCTTCCCAACTCAGGGATCAAACCCATGGTGGATTCTTTACCACTGTGCCACCTGGGAAGCCCCCCCCAAAATGGGAACAGGTTATAAAACTGTTTATTAAACTCGTTTGCACATGCTACATGGATGTTCCTCATAGTATTGCTGAAGGCTGATGTTCCCATCAGCCTTCCTATCTGCAAGAGAGCAGACTGAGACTTGGAGAGGTAAAGTCCCTTATTCGAGATCACAGGGCTGGTCAGAGGTGGAGAAGGATTCAAACCCAACCTCTAGTGGCCTGTTTCCACCTTTCCAGGTGGCCCTAGGAAGCAGTATGAAAAGTTGGAGGCTCTAAAGCACAGTATGGACTTGGGAACCAGACTGTAGGCTTCAAGTCCTGTTTCTGCCTGTTACGGGCCATGTGGACACAGAAAGACACCATATTCTATTTTCAGTCTGTGTGTGGGGTGATGGTGTCCCAGTGTGATGGGATGGCTAGAAGCACTGTTTTTTCCCCAGGTGCTGCTGTGTGGCATGTCGGATCTTTGTTCCCCAACCAGGGATCAAACCCGTGCCCTCTGCTTTGAGAGCTCGGAGTCTTAGCCACTGGACCACCAGGAAATCCGTTAGAGGTATCTTAACAAATTAGCCATGTGTGCAAGTACTCAGATCATGCCTGGCACACAGCATAGAGGGGTGAGGTGTCACGGTCCTCTCAGCTGACTACCCATGGCGTGTTTTAGCTTCAGCTTCCCTTGTCTGTCTCTGGGGAAAGGAGTCGGGAATCTTTTCGTGTGCATTTGTAAGTCTTGTTCAGGCTCACTTTAACAATGCTGCGGTTGTTATTAGGAGGAAATACAGGAAAATGGGTGGGATGACCACAGGCTGGCTGCTGTGAGAACTCTGGAAGTCCCTGGCTCAGAACCCACTTGAGGGCCATCTCCTCTGCGGGGATCCACACGCAGGGCAGGGGCCCTGGAAGGATCTCCTTGGAAAGCAACCCTGGTAAGGGCCGGAAAGTAGCTGCTGCATCTGGGGAAGGGAGGTGGGCCAGAACCCCCTCCTTCGTCATCTGACTCACCGGACCGCTTGGTCTGAGTGGCCAGGCCTTTTCCCTCCCAGGGTGCACTGTGGGCCTTCGCCGCTTTGAGTTTTCAGATGTCAGGACTCAGTTCTCCCACAGGGACACATTTATTGGGGCAGGAATGCCACACAGTCCCTAGATAGGATGAGAGCTAGTTTGTTGTGACAGATCAAAATAGAAGCAACAAGGAGCCGGATGCAATTTCTTTGTTTTCCTAAAGTAAGATTGCCAGATTTGAGGGAGAAAAAAAGGATGCCCACTTAAAATAAGATGACAGATAACATTTTTGTGTGTGTTCCATGCAGTATGTGGAACATACGCTAAAAAAGACATTCTAATATTCAAATTTAACTGGGTGTCCTTATTTTACCTGGCAACCCCACGCTAAGAGAGTTCTTAAAGTTCAATCATTCAAATACCGCTTTCATTATTTTTGCCATGTCTCTTTGCTGGTCCCACTATAATTTCTTAGCATTTTTTCTGAGAAGCCCCTTGCTTTTTAAACTTAAAAATGTGTATTAAATTAAAAATAACTGCTCTAAGAGTAAATAGAGACTCAATATCTTAAATAAAAATAACTTAAAAGAAGGCACAAGAATTTCCCTGTTTACTGTCAGACCAGGCTGCAGGCTTCCCATTAAAAACAAAAAATGTTGGGGGGAAGGGGTGGGCATGCCCAGGTATTTGGGCAATGGTGTGGATTATTGAAAAAGCAAGAGAGTTCCAGAAAAACATCTACTTCTGCTTTATTGACTATGCCAAAGACTTTGACTGTGTGGATCACAAGAAACTGTGGAAAATTCTTAAAGAGATGGGAATACCAGGCCACCTGACCTGTCTCTTGAGAAGGTTGTATGCAGGTTAGGAAGCAACAGTTAGAACTGGACATGGAACAATAGACTGGTTCCAAATAGGAAAAGGAGTACATCAAGGCTGTATATTGTCATCCTGCTTATTTAACTTATATGCAGAATACATTCATGAGAAATGCTGGGCTGGAAGGAGCACAAGCTGGAATCAAGATTGCTGGGAGAAATATCAGGAACCTCAGATATAAAGATGACACCACCCTTATGGTAGAAAGTGAAGAGGAACTAAAAAGCCTCTTGATGAAAGTGAAAGAGGAGAGTGAAAAAGTTGGGTTAAAGCTCAACATTCAGAAAACTAAGATCATGGCATCTGGTCCCATCACTTCATGGGAAATACATGGGGAAACAGTGGAAACAGTGTCAGACTTTATTTTTTGGGGATCCAAAATCACTGCAGATGGTGACTGCAGCCATGAAATCAAAAGATGCTTACTCCTTGGAAGAAAAGTTAAGGCCAACCTGGATAGCATATTGAAAAGCAGAGACATTATTTTGCCAACAAAGGTCTGTCTAGCCAAGGCTATGGTTTTTCCAGTAGTCATGTATGGATGTGAGAGTTCGACAGTGAAAAAGGCTGAGCGCCGAAGAATTGATGCTTTTGAACTGTGGTGTTGGAGAAGACTCTTGAGAGTCCCTTGGACTGCAAGAAGATCCAACCAGTCCATCCTAAAGGAGATCAGTCCTGGGTGTTCATTGGAGGGACTGATGTTGAAGCTGAAACTCCAATACTTTGGCCACCTCATGCGAAGAGTTGACTCATTGGAAAAGACCCTGATGCTGGGAAGGACTAGGGGCAGGAGGAGAAGGGGATGACAGAGGATAAGATGGCTGGATGGCATCATCGACTCGATGGACAAGGGTTTGGGTTGACTCCGGGAGTTGGTGATGGACAGGGAGGCCTGGCGTGCTGCAGTTCATGGGGTTGCAGAGTCGGACACGACTGAGTGACTGAACTGAACTGTGGCAACCTTGCCACCAGATGGCGCTCATAGCCTTTGGTCCTGGTTTCTGTGCCTGAAAATCTTGTCATTCTTACTCTCAAAGAATTAACCGAAGGGTCAAAGTCTCACAAGTTTTCTTTCTTGCTTCATGCACCATCATGGTTGAGAGTTTATGACATTTACAGTGGTTACAGATACTTATCTCCTGGGGCATCAGAGACACTATTGGGACAGGTCTATGCTAGGAGGTGGGGGGTGGGGCAGACAACACAAGCCACTCCGGCTCCCAATCTCTCCAAGGTTATTGTTGCTGTTGTTCAGTTGCTCGGTCGTGTCCGACTCTTTGCAATCCCCTGGACAGCAGCATGCCAGACTCTTTTGTCCTTCACCATCTCCCGGAGTTTGCTGAAATTCATGTCCATTGAGTCAGTGACGCTATCTAACCATTTCATCCTCTGTTGCCCCCTTCTCCTTTGGCCTTCAATCTTTCCTAGCATCAAGGTCTTTTCCAATGAGCTGCATCAGGTGGCCAGAGTACTGGAGCTTCAGCTTCAGCATCAGTCCTTCCAATGAATATTCAGGTTGATTTCCTTTAGGATGGACTGGTTTGATCTCCTTACTGTCCAAGGGACTCTCAAGAGTCTTCTCCAAACCACGTTTCTAAAGCATCAATTCTTCAGTGCTCGCTTTCTCTATGGTTCAAGTCTCACATCTGTACATGACCACTTTCTATGGGTGGGTGGGTGGGGGGAACCAGGCCACTCTGCCCATCAGCCTCCCCAAGGCTACACTTCTGCATGTTTGTGCTTTGGATTTTGAGTGAAAAAAATTCTTTCATCTCTTACTGAAGAGATGAAAGAGGGTGGGTGGTGGTGGTGGAATACAACTTTCCCATAAAAGGTACTTGGAACACTTAAGCAAACTGTTTCTAGCTCTTCTCAGCTTAATGGGTTTATTTGCATAAGGAAGAACACACAGAGACACACTTCCAGAAGGGAAAACATACGTTCCTCTCTAAAGACTCCAGTGCTTTTGACAGATTTAAAATATTTCATTCTAAGTGTCAAAGTTATAGGATTTTGGATTGCTGAAAAACTCAAAAGAGTCTTCAAGGGACTTCCCTGGTGGTCCAGTGGTTGAGAGTTCACCTTCCAATGTAGGGATGTGGGTTTGAGCCCTGGTCGAGGAACCAAGAGCCTGTGCACCACAACCAGAGAAAGCCTGCACGCACAACGAAGAGCCAGCTTAGCCAAAGAAAAGAAAAAAGGAGTCTTTCAAACCTCTTTGTTATCTTTACTACCAAAACAAATATCCATGTTGTCAGTAATTGGCATAAATTCCAAGATGTTTAATGTCTGTTATGCTATGTAATAAAATGGGCCCAGAATCATAAGAAAATTAATAGTGCTAGGAGGAGTGACTTTTTCAAGATACTAATCTGGTTTCTAATTAGCACGGGCATATAAGGACACATGCAGGTAAGAATTTTCTAGCGATATTTCTAGGAAATCGAAGATCTTTGACAGCAAGTCATTATGCACATGCTTTCAGGGACCAGGGAGAATGCATAGAATAATCAGAACAATAAATCAACCAGCCATGAGGCTTCTGCTTCTGGCTGAATGTTCTGCAGGCAGTAGAATATTTAAGAAGCTAAAACGTGAGTGGATGGAACTCGATTTGAGTTCAAACCAGGGCAGCCTCAGTTCATAGATGTCTTGTTACAAAATATTCTCCTTCAGTTATAAGTAAAGCTCCAGCAGTGGAGGAGGTTAACAGGATAATGAATCAGTGTATTTATTTCTAGATAATTTCTTTGTAAAAAAAAATTTTTCCCCCCAGATATCATCAGCCACTTTAAGTAATACTCAAATTGTGACTGGCTGATATTCAAAGATATGTGGGAAATTCTATAATGTCAAATATGTTTCAACTGAAAAAAAAAAAAGATATGTGAGAATAATTCAGCCTTGTCCATGTACCTGTGACATTAGCTCAGGAAAGCTCTGAAATGGGAGGATAGCTGAAAAGGATATTTCAGCAAAACTGGGTTCAGCTCAAGAGAAGCAGCTGAACTAGACTATTCTAGACTATTCTGTCCCCCTCACTAGAACAAAACAGGGGGAAGGATCATGTCTGCCTTGTTTCTGCTGACTTCACAGAGCCTGGAAGGCAGCCTGACACAGGGCTGGCCCCAGCAAATACTCATTTGAATGAATGGATGGGTGGATGGATAAAGAACAAACAGACACGGACCTATCAGAGTTTTGGAAGGTTACTAGGACCAATATTTGCCTTCATGGAGCTGACAGTCTCCTGATAGAATCTCCTAGGTTCTCCACACAGCCTTTGGCCTTTCTTGGGCACCATTTCTAGGACTGAAATTGTGCACCTAGAATCAGTTACAGAAGGGGAAGGAAGTAAACAGAGAAACAGGGAACCGACGCCCCAAATGTGGCTAAAAACAAGGGGACAGAATAAACCAGGAAACAAGATATATGTTCTAGTATTTCAATGAAGTGGTGACTGTCTTTTGAACCTATATTTGAAAAAACAATGAAAGCAGCAAGTCCTGCAGGAACCCCTACTGCAAACAGCTACCTTGACGTGTAACTGACTCACGGAGGAGCTGCTTCTCTTATGCACTGAGGCCAAAATTCATCAGTGGCCAATTTCTCTTTTTTATCAACTATATTGAGATATGGGCTTCCCTGGTGGCTCAGCTGGTAAAGAATCTGCCTGTAATGCAGGAAACCCCGGTTTGATTCCTGGGTCAGGAAGATCCCCTGGAGAAGGGAACAGCTACTCACTCTAGTGTTCTGGCCTAGAGAGTTCCACGGACTGTATAGTCCATGGGGTTACAAAGAGTCAGACACGACTGAGCTACTTTCACATATGTTGAGATATAATTTATGTACAAGATCAGTGGCTGATTTTAAAGTCATTCCTTAAAAAAAAAAATTTTTTTTTTTTTGGATCTAGTTTCAAGAGAAAGGAACTATAAATCCAGGGATCCTGGGTAGAGAATTTTGGGTGAAACTCTCCAGAAATGAAGCAGCACCTGCCTTCAGGGTTTGATAAAGGCCTTGGCATTTGAAACACTGGGAAGTTCCTTCTCCCATCTCCAGTCCTTTCTGGCTGGGGCCAGGTGAGCATAAGAGGTGGTCACGAAAGCCACAGAGCTGGGTGGAAATGCAAAGTGGCAGAGGGGAGCTCAAGTCACACAGCTGCCTCTCATTTGCTGTGCAAGCTGTAACAAGTTCCTGGATATCTCCGAGCCTGCCTCAGTCTCCTCATCTACAGAATCGCATGTGTAGTCAGAGGCTTCCCAGGTGGTGCTAGTGGTGAAGAACCTGCCTGCCAAGGCAGGAGATGTAAGAGACCTGGGTTCAATCCCTGGGTAGGGAAGATACCCGGGAGGAGGGCATGGCAAACCATTCCAGGATCCTTGCCTGAAGAATCCCATGGACAGAGGAGCCTGGCAGGCTACAGTCCATAGGGTTGTACAGAGTCAGACACAACTGAAGAAGGCACTTAATCAAAGGTATTAATAATATTGTTCTTAGCAAGCTAGGAACCTGCCAAGTCTCTCTTCTCTGGATCTGTGATCTTCTCCACCATCTGTGCTGACCACCCATTTCCAACTATCTGGGTGGATACCCTTGGTGCTCCCTGGGGCTCCACCTGAGAGCCATCACCCTGAATCACCACCCTAAGGCTCTGACTCCTTGTCTTAGAGCCCTACCTGTTTTATTTTTTAATTAATTGTCATTAAAATATAGTTGCTTTAGAATGTCGTGTTAGTCTCTGCTATACAGCAAAGTGATTCAGTCACACATATGCATATATCCCTTCTTTTCTCAACTTCTTCCCATTTATTTCACCACAAAGCATCGACTAGGGTTCCCTGTACAATACAGTAGGTTCTCACGAGTCATCTGCTTTATACTTAGTTATTAAGAGTGTAGGGCTTCCCTGGTGACTCAGTGATAAAGAATCTGCCTGCCAAGGCAGGAGCTGCAGTTTCGATCCCTGGGTTGGGAAGATGCCCCTGCAGAAAGAAATGACAACCCACTCCAGTATTCTCACCTGGGAAATCTCATGGACAGAGGAGCCTGATGGGCTACAGCTCATGGGGTCGCATAAGAGTCAGACATGACTTAGCAACTAAACACAACAATCAAGAGTGTGTGTATGCCAGTCCCAACCTCCCGATCGGTCCCATGCCCGTCCTCCCCTCTACCTGGCTTTTCAAGTTCTGGATTTCTCTCTGTTGGGCATCGTCGTCTTCCTCCAGAATCTGAAGCTTGGGCGGGACCACCCTCTCATTCTGCCTAGCGGTGGCTGTTTCCGACAGCTGCTGGCTCAGGTGGGCCACTTCGTTCCGAAGGTTCGTGATCACGGCATCTTTGTATTTGGATTCGAGTTCGAAATCCGAGAGACGGCTGACTTCTTTTCCCAGCAGCAGAATTATTTCATCCTGGGTGGAGGCCAGATGGGAAGTTTAGTGGGTGTGGGTCTGAGTGTAAGGCGAGCCCATTGAAAAAAATATAGGAAAAATATGGTATCATTTTCTGGGAAGGTGAGGGCAGGCAGGGAAGGACAAGGCAGATTCTCAAGGCTATTTCTGTCATTTGAGAAGACCTCATAGGGTCAAGAATTTGGTTGAAATGATGTACTTGTATATAGATATCTGTAATGGATGTCTGGGCTTCCCAGGTGGTGCTAGTGGTAAAGTACCTGTCTGCCAATGCAGAAGATGTAGGAGATGTGGGTTTGACCCCTAGGTTGGGAATATCCTCTGGAGGAGGGCATGGAAACCCACTCCAATATTCTTGCCTGGAAAACCCCATGGACAGAGGAGCCTGGTGGGCTACAGTCCATGGGGTCGAAAAGAGTTGGATATGACTGAAGCGACTTAGCCTGCACACACATGAATGGATGTCTATAGCTCACAGGTACTGAAACTTTCCTTTCCCTGAGAATTATCCTTTCACATTAAGAATAACTATCCCACTTGGGAACTTTTGTTGCTGGCAAGTTTATAATTTTTATTTACAATATTCAGCCTAACACATTGGGGACCTAGGAAAGGTAACTAGGAAAACAACATTCTATTCAATCACATTCTATTTATAATGAGGGCTATTTTTCTTAAACTTAAAACATTTAATATATTCTGAAATATTTATTTTCCCTTTCCTTTCTTCTAGTACTTCCTGCCTCTCTGGCAATTCATGTGAGAATTTTTTTTTTTTCCAGGTCACTGAATCTGGGAAGTAAATGAGATGGGAAAGCTGATTATTTGTGCGGGCTGGTGTAAACTTTGGGCTGCAAAAACAACATCGCTGGCAGACTTCACCCACAGGTATAATTAACCCTGTCTTCCATCTCTCCAAATAAAAAGTTCTAACAAAAGAATTAGTTAGGTTTTCTAAAAGTGGAAGAAAAAAAAAATCCTCCAAGCTTCTCACCAGCAGTTATCAACAAAATGTCAAGAAAACTGAAAGAAAAAAAAAAAGAATTCACCAGATGCCTTTTCAATGGCAGACGCAAAAAGAGGTAAACGAGCAATTTCTAGGCTGGCTCATTCCCAGGGGAGCTTGCCCAGTTGGCCTCACAACCTTCCAGCTCTATGACCTGGGGAAGGACAGGATCTCAGTCAGGAGGAAGCTTGTCTGACATTGCCAACTGCTGCCACGGGTCTTCCTCTGGGTCCTTGTAAATGCTGGTGGCAAAATTTCAAGAGAGAGGACCAAGCAGATTCTCTGTTCCTGAGCAGCTTCCCCCTCTTTCATCCTATTATGATCAGCCAGGAGCTTATTTATTTTTCATGCAACAAACACTCACTGGGCAGCAACTATTTACCAGGCCCGGTGTTGGTGCTGAAATATAAGTTTGCAGAGAGTGGCAGACCGCTGTGGGTTCTGTCTTCCTGGTGAGTGCCACCCCCTAGTCCCTAATGCCCTTCCTGGAGGGAGTCTGGTGCATGTTGACCCAAGCTGGTCAGAGTTTTCTCAGATTTCACATATCAGTTACAGAGGGCGAGGATCTCTCTCCTCCTTTTGGACCACAAACCTTACATTTAGAGGCTTGTTTGCCTGAGTTTGCCTTTTCCAATACACAAAACTGGCCTTATGCAGAAAGCCAGACTCTGAGGGAAACAGAGGGAAGAGATTGGTGGTAGGAAGTGTTGTGATGACAAGATTCAAGCTCCTGGATCTAGCCATATCTGAAGCTAGAAACCCTTTAAATATTCCAGTAAGAGGAGCCAATAAATGCTTCCCCTTCCACTAAGCTAATTTCTTTATTGTCACCTGAAGGAGTCCTGGCAAGTCAGGGCATAAATGGCTTATAAATAGAAAAAAAATTATAACTGTGGTTGCACTACAATTTCAATTTAAAAATGGAGGCAGGTTGAAAAATGGCTACACTTTGCAGCTTTGCCATCTAGCCTATTTCCCTGCCCTCAAAGTCTGGGCTGGCTCTGGGACTCTTTAACCAGCAGAAGATGGTTGAAGTGTGGCTGCACGATCCCCAGGCAAGTTCCACCAGGCTGTGAGCTTGTGTTCACAGGGGCCCCTGGGAACCCTGAGAGCACTGTGCGGTGATGAAGAACCACAAGCAGAAAGGGGGGCACCAGCCCAGGCATCCTGGCTGAGGCTCCAGTCCTGGGAAGGAGGCGATCAGAGAGACCACCAGCCGGGCCAGGTCACGGACTGACTGCAGTCTAGTGAGTGAGGTCAGGGGACAGGAGCAAAGGAAACTTCCAGGTCAATCTGGAGATTCTGGGGAATAATGAGTCGTTTTAAGCCCCTAAGCTTTAGGGGTGGCTTGTTACACAGCAAGAAATACAGAATCCGAGCCTGGCTTCTCACCTCCCTGCAACATTTCTTATGGAGTCTTGTCCCAGGACACCTTTGTCGGAACCCCCTACCTGGGGGTTTGGATTCCGTGTCTGACAAAGACCCCAGGTGGTTCTGCTCCTCACAGACTCCGAGAATTGCTGCAGGCCCAGGCCCTGGCCTTTGAGGAAAGCGAGATACTGCAGATTGCTTCTTTTAGAATAATTTTCAGGTCTTGTCTAAGAGGGGAGAAATCAACCTGGGTCTTTGCCAGGATGGTTTGAATTCACCTCTTCTCCTTTGAACCTCCCTAATTCTTTAATGAGTCTCTCTCTTTGCTCGGGCCTCCCTGACTCCAGTGTTCACTTCTTCCTGCCAGAAATGTATTTTCCCACCACTGTTCCATCACTTGAAGCTGACCAAGTGATTACTGTGTGTTTGTGTTACAAGTACCCACTGGGAAGTTAACCAGACCTAGGTTTGAATCCTAACACTGCTCCTTACCCTGGGCAACCTTAAACAAGTTACTTAACCTCTCTGAGTTTCAGTTTCCTCATCTGCAAAGTGAGGGAGATACAATCTATCGTGAAGATGATAAGGATTAACAAGCCAAGGAAATGTCAAATGCACAGGACATGGCCCAGCACACAGGAGGTGCTCAGTACCTCGCAGTGGTAGATGCTATTTGGGATAAAATGAGCAGTAACCAAACTTTTGGGCTGAATGTCTTGGGAGCAAGAGGTGATTTCTTTGAAGTAGTTAAAAAAAAAAAAGGCACTTCTAGAGTCACAAAGACCAAGAGGCAGTGGCAATCCCTCCGTGGGTCCCTCTTGCTGCTGTACCTCTGTCCTCCCCGAGATCCCTCACCTTCTCCTGCTGGGCCAAGTCATGATCCACAAACATCTCCCTGGCGGATCCTGCCCCGGGAATTTCCTCGGCCACTGGTTGTTCTGACAGATCCACAGCGTTGGTCCACACTAACACACACGGGAGACAGAGAAGGCAGAGGAGATTGTAAGTTTCCCCCAAATCTTAGAGGATATCTTCAGATTAACCTTCACACTCATGAAACTCACGCAACGACATCATCACAGAAATGTTGGTAAGGGGAAGAGCTGCCTCTTCCTCTTCCCCAGGGTTAGCTCTGCTGATGCACTTTGATGCATCCCTTTCCAGACTTATTTCTATGCCGTGTAAGAGCTGAGGACCTGTGCAGGTCATTTAATTTCTCTCAGCTGCATATATAATGGAGGGACACTAACAGTCTCTATTATAAAGGGCTCTTTGGAGAGTAAATAGAATAATGATGTAGAGTAGGGGTGGGCAAACTGTGGCTCTTCGGCCAAATCTGGCCCTCTGCGTATTTTTTAATTTATTTATCGGGCTTTTCTCTACTGCAGTGAGTGGGAGCTACCTCTGGTTGTGGAGCACGGACTTCTCATTGCTCTGCTCGTTGCAGAGCACGGGCTCTAGGGAGCGCAGGTTCAGTAGTTGCAGCCCATGGGCTTATGGGCTCTATGGCATTTGGAATCTTGGCAGACCAGGGATTGAACCCATGTCCACTGCACTGGCAGGCAGATTCTTATCTATTGCGCCACCAGGGAAGTCCAGCTATTTTTAAATTGCAGTCACATCTTTTATTTAAGATTTTTTTTTTTTTGAAGTTGACCTGTTTTCCTTTTTAAGTCTTTATGAACTCGTTACAATATTGCTTCTGCTTTGTGCTTCAGTTTTTTGGCCATGAGGCATATGGGATCTTAACTCCTATACCAGGGATCAAACCCGTACCCCCTGCATTGGAATGTGAAGTCTTAACACTGGACCCAGGGAAGTCCCCAGTCATAGCTTTAATAAAAAACAAAAATGGGGGAATTCTCTGGCTGTCCAGTGATTAGGACTCTGTGTTTTCCCTGCCAAGGGCTCGGGTTCAATCCCTGGCTGGGGAACTAAGATCCCATAGCCAACAAACAAAAACAAAAATGGATTTACATAACAGAGATTTTTCTCCAGCTTACTTTTCACCTAACAATATTAAAAAAATCATTAAAAATTCAGCATTTGTAGCTGTACTTGGTTTTTTTTAAAAAATATTTATTTATTTTTGGCTGTGTTGGGTCTTATGTGTGGGTGAGCAGGCTTCTCTCCAGTTGTGGCTCGTGGGCTCCAGAGCATGGGGGCTCATTAGTTGCGGTGTGCAGGCTTAGCTGCCTCTCATCAGGTGAGAGCTTAGTTCCCTGATCAGGGATCAAACCCTCATTCGCTGCATTGGGAGGCAGGTTCCTAACCACTGGACCACCAGGGAAGTCCCTGTACTAGGTTCTTTTTAATGATAGCATTGTTACTCCACCATACAACTGTACCCGATGTATTCAACTAGGACTCACTTGATAGGCATACAAGCTTTCCTGATTGTTTTCTTATTAATCCCATTATTATAAGGGCTGTTTACATGACTTTTGGGGGATGTGGCATTATGTTTGGGGATCTCACTCTGAACCATATCAGACACATCACAATTCACATCAAGACAGAATAAATTTTTTTTTTTTTGGTGTAGAAACTTTTGTAAAGATTTCCATAATTCTGCTTGTGAGATCACTTGGCTCCAAGCAGCATATTTTAAATTTCCAACTGACTTTCTGGTTTCTGGGCAGTCACTGCACATTCTTATCTTCTCGTGAAGTAAGAAACTGATCCAATTGTTTTCAAAGGTGGTGAAACTTTAATGGGTGTTAACATGAATGATGAATGAAGCATGCACCGACGTATTTGTGGCCATTTATTCCATCATTTATTCATTTGGCTTCTGCATTTTTTATTTATGCACTTCAGAGTCAATGATTCCCACCCTACCAAGCTTTTAAACATGTCTGTGGATCCCAGAACCTCCAGTGGACGCAGCCTATTAAAAAAAAAAATGCTCTCCTGGTACAGGTTTGACTATAATGTGCAGCCAAATTCTGGGCCCTGTCATGCATCAAGGATCGTCACAGCCTGCGGCTTAGTTCTAAATATTCAGCATAGTGTGCTTGGTGCTATATGCGTGCAGGTCGTTTAACTTTCAGGCTAGAGGCGGTCAGATCCCGAATCTGCGGTCCTCAGTCCTGGTGTGGCCAGGCAGCACTGCATTGGACAGGCCATAGAGCAGAGGCAGTTGTGCCTCCCGAAGGTCAGAAATGGGTTCTTATTGGTAACAGCGTGGCCTGTTACCTGGCACGCTGAATGCTAGAAACCAGCTCCCAGGGGTCCAATGGAGGAAGGGACTGCCTGGCCTGTGCCCCCGGGCAGGCCCTGGAGTCTGACCCTAACCGGGCGAGTGTCCAGTCTCGGCTTAAAGCTCTGGCATCTGCTGCTGTCTCTAGGGGTGACTCCAGATGCTCTGAGACCCTGTGAGGTGATGGTCGGAGGGGGACATCATCAAACCTATAGAACAGGCTGAATGACAGGGTCCCTCTGCTGCAGAAGGTGTGTTCACTGAAAGTCTTTGTGGGGGCAGAATGTGCTCTGAGACTCGCTTTCCTTACACCCAGGCTGGGGAGTGCTGGGGCAGCTTCCCCTCACCTGCCCCAAGTATCTTTACAGGCTACTACTACTTATCAACCTTGGAGCAGGGAATGCCAACCCACTCCGGGATTCTTGCCTGGAAAATTCTACGGACCGAGAGGCCTGGTGGGCTACAGTCCATGGGGTCACAGAGTCGTACACAACTGTGGGACTGAGCTATCTTCGTAGCTCTCCCTGTTTCCCCTGTTCTTATGAATATTATTGATCAAAAAGGACCTAAGGGCCAGGTCTGACCAAACCGGTTTAACTCAGTTCAAAACAGATCCTCTTGCCTGCTGGATCCCTTGGAGATCCTAGCGGGGAGAACCCCCAGGGAGGGCCAGGAGGGCTGGGGGATTGGGTGGGATGGCAGAGGTGGGGACAGAGGCACTTTAAGAAGTTTCTGGCAGAAGCTATTTGCCAAACAGCAGGGGAGTTACTTCAGTATTTTAACAACCCACTGCCTGTCCTGGTGTGTGTGAAAGTCACTCAGTCATGTCTGACTCTTTGCGACTCCATGGACTGTACGTCCTTGGAATTCTCCAGGCCAGGATATTGGCGTGGGTAGCCTTTCCCTTCTCCAGGGGATCTTCCCAACTCAGGGATTGAACCCAGGTCTCCCTCATCGCAGGCAGATTCTTTACCAGCTGAGCCACCAGGGAAGCTTGCCTGTCCTGGTGCTCACCCAATAACCATCAGTCCACAAAGGGACAGCGAGTGTGCACCTTAACTGTGTCTTATTTTTTGTCATTTCTTTCTTTTTAATAAAAAAATTTTTAAATTATGAAAGTATGATAACACATCTACAGCAGATGTGGAAAATACAGAATAAAGTTACATATATTAACTGTGTCTTCAAGACATAGCTACATATGGTTAAGTTGTAAATAAAAGTTAAATGACAATCATGGGTAGATAATCATTTAATTTTTAAAAATTTTAACATTTATTGAGTGTTCGGTATGCATCAGGTGCTGTGCTTGGCACTTACAGGCAGGATCTGATTTTGTCTTCATGACAACCTGGTGAGATAGGCATTACTATTTCCATCTCTAGTGAAGGATAGGGAAGCCTGGCACGATACAGTCCATGGAGTCGCAAAGAGTCAGACATAACTTCAGTGACTGAACAACAACATTCCTGTTTCCATTTGATAAGTGAGTGATATGAAGTACAGAGATGCCAAGTCACCTACTTGAGGACACACAGCTGGTAAGTGGGTATGAGCCCAGGTTTGTTGGATTCAGAGCCCAACCTCTCCTAACCCCTATGCAGAAAATTTACTGAAGTTGGAAGACATTTATGATATATTATTGAATTTCAAAAAGCAGGTTACCAATGTTAGGTTCACAGGATCCCACTATTGGGAGAAAAAATATATATAAATTGGATGCTATTTTAAAAAATTCACCCAACGTATTTTCTGTTCTCAGTAATTCTTTTCCACCTCCCTTGAGCTCTTGCCATTAAGATTTAGTGGTTTTGGAGCTGAGGCTTTATTGCCTTGTGGGAAGGATGACTATTAACTTAGAATGGGGTGATTTAACCTCTAGGCACAACGATGTTTTGACTTCTGGCAAAGACTGGAGAAATTTTTGAGTATCACAGTTGGAGGGTTGGGGGGTGGGGTTGCTGCTGGCATCAAGTGGGAAGGAGCCAGGGATGCTGCTAAATGTTCTAAAATGAACAGGACCGATCCCACAACGAGGAGTTATCCAGTTCCATGTGTCACTGGGCTGAGATGGAGAAACCCTGACCTGGCCTACAATAAATAAGTCCTTGGCTTTGGGTTTTCAAATAGGATTTTTCAAATCTATAGCAAGGCAATAGTTTAACAGTAAACCAATTTTACTTGAAAACACTGGCTTCGTTAAGAGGGGACAGGTTTTTCTCAGAACCCTCAAAAATAGATGTTTCCTATCAAAAGCCAGCCTGGAGCACTGGAGCATAGAATGCTCCAAAGAGTGGATTAGAGAGGCCCAGACAGGAAGGAGTTCTCCATCACATGGGAAGATGAAAGCCCTTCTCTGAGGATGGAGTGTCAAGGGAGCCAGGGTGAACATACGGAAACAGATGAGATCTGGCTGGGAGGCTGAGGGGATAGAGCCCCAGGTAGATGTGAAGGCCTCTAAGCCATAGGATTCATCCTTCACTTCTCCAGGGGAGTATACATCCCTTAGAGAAGCCCCAGTTTCAACATGGCATTGGAAAAACTGATGGCAAAATCCACTGATTACAGTTGTTCTTTAGTTGATCAGTTGTGTCTGACTCTTTGCAACCCCATGGACTGCAGCATGCCAGGCTTCTCTGTCCATCACTATCTCCCAGAGTTTGTTCAAACCCATGTTCATTGAATCAATGATGCCCTCCAACCATTTCATCCTCTGTCGCTCCCTTCTCCTCTTGCTCTCAATCCTTTCCAGCATCAGTCCTTCCAATGAATATTCAGGGTTGATTTCCTTTAGGATTGACTGGTTTGATCCCTTTGCTGTCCAAGGGACTCTCAAGAGTATTCTCCAGCACCACAGTTCAAAAGCATCAATTCTTCATCTCTCAGCCTTCTTTATGGTCCAACTCTCCTATCTGTACATAGTCAAGCTGTACAAATCATAACTTTGACTATACAGACCTATGTTGGCCTGAGACTAGGTCATAAAAGTCATTGTGGCTTCTGCCTTACTGTCCAAGACCGCTTGTCTGGAGGAGTCAGCAGCTGTGTCACGTGGACACTCAAGCAGCCCATGGACAGGTCCACCTGGTGGAGAACTGAGGCCTCCTACTAAAAGCCGTGGATGGAACCATCGCTGAGATGGGTCTTCAGCCCTAGGAGGGCCTCCCAATGACCACAGCCCTAGCTGAGACCATGATAACAACCTCATGAGAAACCCCAAGCCCAAATCACCCAGTCCCAAATTCCTAACTCAGAGAAACTGTGAGATAATAAATGCTTCCTGTTGTTTTATTTTAAAATATTTACTTATTTGGCTGTGCTGGGTCTTGATTGCTGTGCTCGGGCTGTCTCTAGTTGCAGGGAGTGGGGGGGCTACTCTTTGGCTGTGGTGTGTGGGCTTCTCACTGCAGTGGCTTCTCTTGTTGCGGAGCATGGGCTCCAGCGCTTTTGGGCTTCAGTAGTTTCGGCTCATGGGCTCTAAAGCAGAGGCTCAATAGTTGTGGTGCACGAGCTTAGTTGTTCTGTGGCATGAGGGATCTTTCCAGACCACGGATAGAACTGTGTCTCCTGTATCAGCAGGAGGATTCTTCACCACTGAGCCATCAGGGGCACCCCTTACTGTTGTTTTGCACCCTTATATCCTGGAGTAACTTGTCATGCTGCAATGAGGAGTGAATACTGATTTTTGGTAGCAGGATTGGTGCAAAATTTAACAAAACCCATAAATGGGGTGGAACAGTGGCCAGAAGCTGGAGGACTTTTGTCGAGAGCCTTAGAGAAGGTCTGAGGGATTTATTGGTAGGAGCTCAAAGGTCTTTGAGGAGGTAGTGAGGGGAGGTTTCCAAGAAAGTGAGGAAAATGTTACTGGGGTCAAGGGATCCTTGTTAGGTGGTGGCAGAAGTTTTAATAGCACACTGCCTGTCATCATGTGGGAAGAGAAAATGTTCCTGATGAGCTGACTGATCAAGCTGAAGAGAGCTCCAGGCAAGAGCTGTGGAAGGTGCACCTGGTTACTTCTTACTACTTATTTACAGAAATGTGAAGGGGTGCTCAGTCGCTCAGTCATCTCTGACTCCTTGTGGCCCCATGAAGTGTAGCTCTCCAGGCTCCTCTGTCCATGGAATTTTCCAGGCAAGAAATACTGGAGTGGGTTGCATTCCTACTCCAGGGGATCTTCCTGACCCAGGGATTGAACCTGTGTCTCTTACACTGCCTGCATTGGCACGTGGTTTCTTTACCATTAGTGCCACCTGGAAGCCCAGGTGAGGGGTAGAGACAGTTAAAGAAAGGGCTGTTCAATCAGGACTCAGTGCTCTGGGCTTGAAAATTCCCTGCCTGTGCAGGTGGCAAATGACACGTAAGAAAGAGACTCTGGGCAAAGATCAAATCAAGGGTGTTCTCAACAAGACACAATCTAAAGAAGAAACTGAAGTGACTGTAAAAATCCTGTGTTAAGAACACAGACTCAGGACAGTGTCCCAGAGGATGGGTGGTCTAGGCACTGGGCTTCTAAGAAGCTGGCAGTCTTGGCAGAAGCCCAAGGTGGAAGGGCTTGTGTCAAAAACAAACAAACAAACAAACAAACCAAACCCGTGAGCATGGGTTTTGCCCATTGTCAACCTGCTTTTTAAACTTATATGCAGAGTACATCATGCGAAATGCTGGGCTGGATGAGGCACAAGCTGGAATCAAGATTGCTGGGAGAAATATCAATAACCTCAGACATGCAGATGACACCACCCTAATGGCAGAAAGCAAAGAGGAACTAAAGAGACTCTTGATGAAGGTGAAAGAGCAGAGTGAAAAAGCTGGCTTAAAACTCAATATTCAAAAAACGAAGACTGTGGCATCTGGTCCCATCACTTCATGGCAAATAGATGGGGAAATGATGGAAACAGCGAGAGACTTCATTTTCTTGGGCTCCAGAATCACTGCAGATGGTGACTGCAGCCATGAAATTAAAAGACACTTGCTCCTTGGAAGAAAAGCCATGACAAATCTAGATAATGTATAAAAAAGCAGAGACATTACTCCACTGACAAAGGTCCATGTAGTCAAAGCTATGGTTTTACCAGCAGTCATGTATGGATGTGAGAGTTGGACCATAAAGAAGGCTGACCATTGTAGAACTGATGCTTTTGAACTGTGGTGTTGGAAATGAGATTACAAAGAGACTCCTGGACTGCAAAGAGATTAAACCAGTAAACGCTAGAGGAAATCAACCCTGAATTTTCATTGGAAGGACTGATGCTGAAGCTCCAGTACTTTGGCCCCCTGATGGGAAGAGTCGACTCACTGGAAAAGACCCTGATGCTGGAAAAGACTTAAGGCAGGAGGAGAAGGGGATGACAGAGGATGAGATGATTGGATGGCATCACCAACTCAATGGACATGAATTTGAGCAAGCTCCAGGAGTTGGTGATGGACAGGGAAGCCTGGTATGCTATAGTCCATGGGGTTGCAAAGAGTTGAACACAACTGAGTGACTGAACAACAACATGGGTTTCACCTAGTAGACTGAACCCAAATAAGAAGCACTGTCAATGCAGACAGACAGAGACTCAGAAGTAAAAGAAGCTTCTGGACCCATGAGCCTCTGCAGGCAGGAAGCAGACTCTAAAACTATGGAGCTGTAACCATGTGATACCTTTCATGGGAAAGGTAGGATAACTCATAGGGCAGAACTTAAGAGACTGGAGGGCAGAACCAAGAGCCCTGGAATGTCATTTCTGGGCAAGAGCTGGACTGAGGCCCCATCAAGGAACTGCTAAGATTTTCCCAGCTGGATTTCAGAATTGCTTTGGGCTAGTGATGCCTGTGTGTTTCCTATCTTTCTCCCTTTTTAACAAGAGGAGGGTAGGTAGCAGTTATGCTGTGTCTGTCTCATCATCGTATGTTGGGTACGTGAAGGACAGACACCTTGTTCATCCGTCTTCAGATTTCTGCAAGTAGTACTTGATGAACTGAACTTAAGGAACTACACCCATGAGCCTCATCTGTGCCTGGACTTGATTAGGTGAGATTCTGGAATTTGAGCTGATGCTGTAATGAGGTGAGATTTGGGGGAGGGGCACAGGAGAGGGTAGGAGGAGGGTGAATCACTGAGGACCAGAGGGCAGGCTGCAGTGGCCAGCCTTCAAGGTGAGTGCTGATAATTCTTGCCTCCTGGTCTTCCCGTGGGCAGTCTTCTTCCATCCTGGAGAGGGACGCCTGTGTAATCAACAGGACACTGCAGCAATGACGGAAGAGTGACTACTGAGGCTTGGTCACAGGAGATGTTGTGATTTCCACCTTGCTGTCCTGGATCACTTGCTCAGGAGGAGCCAACTGCAGACTGATGTTCATGAGAACACTGGAGCCGCTCTCTGGGGAGATCCCCATGGTGAGGAAGTGAGGCCTCCTACTCACAGCTATGTGAGCACGCTGTCTTAGAAGTGGATCCTCCAGCCCCAGTCAAGCCTTCAGATGATGCAGCCTTCAGATGATGCAAGGGACCTGAGCCACGGCCGACCTGCTAAGCTGCTCCCAGATTCCTGACCCACAGAAACCGTATATGACAACATGCTTGCTTGTTGCTTTAGGCTGCAAATTCTGAGGAGAATTTCTTATGTGGTCATGATAACAAATACACATTGCATGTTAATTTCACATGAAAGAGACAAAAACCACTGAATTCTAGTTAATGTTATACATGCTAAAATACTTAGAAGGATGACTAGAGATGCATGCAATTTATTTTGAAATGCATCAGAAAATAAGATGGATTAACAAATGAATAAGGCTTCCCTGATGGTTCAGTGGTAAAAAATCTGCTGGCAATGCAGAAGACCCAGGTTCAAACCCTGGGATGGGAAGATACTATGGAGAAGGAAATGGCAACCCATTCCAGTATTCTTGCCTCGGAAATCCCATAGAGAGAGGAGCCTGGTGGGCTACCGTCCATGGAGACAGAAAGTGTCAGACACAGCTTAGTGACTGAGCATGCAATAAATGAATAGAAGGATGGATAGACAGAAATGTAACAAAGAATACAGAAAAATGTTAATAGTAGAATTAGGAGAGGAGCTGTTCTCTTTAAAATTCTTTTTACTTTGCTGTATGTTTGAAAATTTTCATATTAAAATGTTAGGGAGAATTGGCTGAGTAATTTCTTAACTTGGGTGGTAGGTAAATGAGCGTTCCTTAGAGGATGATGATGTAAACTGTAGAGACAGGTTTGTATGCTCCTTAGTTTGTATGTTTCAGAATAATAACTATTATTTTAGTTCTGGAACATTTCATGCAAAGATGGGCACAGTAAAGGATAGAAATGGTATGGATCGAACAGAAGCAGAAGACATTAAGAAGAGGTGGCAAGAACATACAGAAAAACTACACAAAAAAGATCTTTATGACCCAGATAAAGATGATAGTGTGATCACTGGACTAGAGCCAGACATCCTGGAAAGTGAAGTAAAGTGGGCCTTAGGAGGCATCACCACAAGAAAAGCTAGTGGAGGTGATCGAATACCAGTTGAGCTGTTTCAAATCCTAAAAGATGATGCCGTGAAAGTGTGGCACTCAACATGCCAGCAAATTTGGAAAACTCAGCAGTGGCCACAGGACTGGAAAAGGTCAGTTTTCATTCCAATCCCAAAAAAAAGGCAATGCCAAAGAATGTTCAAACTATCACACAATTGCACTCATCTCAAACACTAGCAAAGTAATGCTCAAAATTCTCCAAGCCAGGCGTCAACAGTACGTGAACCAAGAACTTCCAGATGTTCAAGCTGGATTTAGAAAATGCAGAGGAACCAGAGATCAAATTGTTAACATTCATTGGATCATTGAAAAAGCAAGAGAGCTTCAGACACATCTACTTCTGCTTTATTGACTACGCCAAAGCCTTTGACTGTGTGGATCACAACAAACTGTGGAAAATTCTTAAAGAGATGGGAATACCAGACCACCTGACCTGCCTCCTGTGAAACCTGTACACAGGTCAAGAAGTAGAAGTTAGAATTGAACATGGAACAATGGACAGGTTCTAAATTGGGAAAGGAGTACATCAAGGCTGTATATTGACACCCTGGTTATTTAACTTATATGCAGAGTGAAAGTGAAAGCTGCTTAGTTGTGTCTGACTCTTTGTGACCCCATAGACTCTACAGTCCATGGAATTCTCTAGGCGAGAGTACTGGAGTGGGTAGCTTTGCCCTTCTCCAGGAGATCTTCCTAGTTCAGTTCAGTTCAGTCTTTCAGTCGTGTCTGACTCTTTGTGACCCCATGGACTGCAGCACGCCAGTCCTCCCTGTCCATCACCAACTCCCGGAGTTTACTAAAACTCATGTTCATTGAGTCAGTGATGCCATCCAACCATCTCATCCTCTGTCATCCCCTTCTCCCACCTTCAGTATTTCCTAGCGTCAGGGTCTTTTCAAATGAGTCAGTTCTTTGCATCAAGTGGCCAAAGGATTGGAGTTTCAGCTTAAGCACCAGTCCTTCCAATGAATACTCAGGATTGATTTCCTTTAGAATTGACTGGTTGGATCTCCTTGCTCTCCAAGGGACTCGCAAGAGTCTTCTCCAACACCATAGTTCAAAAGCATCAATTCTTTGGCACTCAACTTTCTTTATGGTCCAATTCTCGCATCCATACATGACTACTGGAAAAACTATAGCTTTGACTAGATGGACTTTTGTTGGCAAAGTAATATCTCTGCTTTTTAATATGCTGTCTAGGTGGGTCATAACTTTTCTTCCAAGGAGCAAGCGTCTTTTAATTTCATGGCTGCAGTCACCATCTGCAGTGATTTTGGAGCCCCCCAAATAAAGTCTGTCACTGTTGCATTGCTTCCATTGTTTCACTGGTCCATTGTTTCCCCATCTATTTGCCATGACGTGATGGGACCGGATGCCATGATCTTCATTTTCTGTATGTTGAGTTTTAAGCCAACTTTTTCACTCTCCTCCTTAATTTTCATCAAGAGGCTCTTTAGTTCTTCTTCGTTTTCTGCCATAAGGGTGGTATCATCTGCATATCAGAGGTTATTAATATTTTCTCCCGGCAATCCTGATTACTCCAGCTTGTGCTTCCTCCAGTCCAGCATTTCTCATGATGTACTCTGCATATAAGTTAAATAAGCAGGGTGTCAATATACAGCCTTGACGTATCCCTTTCTCTATTTGGAACCAGTCTGTTGTTCCATGTCCAGTTCTGTTGCTTACTGACCATTCAGATTTCTCAGGAGGCAGGTCAAGTGGTCTGGTATTCCCATCTCTTTAAGAATTTTCCACAGTTTGTTGTGATCCACACAGTCAAAGGCTTTGGCATAGTCAATAAAGCAGAAGCAGATGTGTCTGAAACTCTCTTGCTTTTTCAATGATCCAATGAACGTTGACAATTTGATCTCTGGTTCCTCTGCGTTTTCTAAATCCAGCTTGAACATCTGGAAGTTCTTGGTTCACGTACTGTTGACGCCTGGCTTGGAGAATTTTGAGCATTACTTTGCTAGTGTGTGAGATGAGTGCAATTGTGTGGTAGTTCTGGCATCCTTTAGCATTGCCTTTTTTTGGGATTGGAATGAAAACTGACCTTTTCCAGTCCTGTGGCCACTGCTGAGTTTTCCAAATCTGCTGGCGTGTTGAGTGCCACACTTTCAGGGCATCATCTTTTAGGATTTGAAACAGCTCAACTGGAATTCGATCACCTCCACTAGCTTTTCTTGTGGTGATGCTTCCTAAGGCCCACTTGACTCTGCATTCCAGAATGTCTGGCTCTAGGTGAGTGATCACACCCTTGTTATTATCTGGGTCATGAAGATCTTTTTTGTATAGTTCCCAACCAGGATCTTCCCAACCAGGGATAAAACCCAGGTCTCCCACATTGCAGGCAGGTTCTTTACCAGCTGAGCCACAAGGGAAGCCCTATATGCAGAGCATATCATGGGAAATGCCAGGCTGGATGAAGCACAAGCTGGAATCAAGATTGCCAGGAGAAACATCAATAACCTCAAATACGCAGATGACACCACCCTTATGGTAGAAACTGAAGGGAACTCAAGAGCCTCTTGATGAAAGGGAAAGAGCAGAGTGAAAAAGTTGGTTTAAAACTCAACATTCAAAAAACTAAGATCATGACATCTGGTCCCAATTTCCATTCGAGAAACAATGGAAGCTTTGAGAGACTTCATTTTCTTGGGCTCTAAAATCACTGCAGATGGTGACTGCAGCCATGAAATTAAAATACGCTTGCTTCTTGGAAGAAAAGCTATGACCAACCTATACGCATATTAAAAAGTAGAGACATTACTTTGCCGGCAAAAGTGCACACAGTCAAAGCTATGATTTTTCCAGCAGTCATGCATGGATGCAAGAGTTGGACTATAAAGAAAATTGAGTGCTAAATAATTGATGCTTTTGAACTATGGTGTTGGAGAAGACTCTTGAAAGTCCCTTGCACAATAAGGAGATCAAACCGGTCAATCCTAAAGGAAATCAGTCCTGAATATTCATTGGAAGGACTGATGCTGAAGCTGAAACTTCACTACTTATGGCCACCTGATGCGAAGAACTGACTCATTGGAAAAGACCCTGATGCTGGGAAAGATTCATGGGAGGAGGAGTAGGGGATGACAGAGGATGAGATGGTTGGATGGCATCACCGACTGGATGCACGTGAGTTTGAGCAAGCTCCAGGAGGAGTTGGTGATGGACAGGGAGGCCTGGTGTGCTGCAGTCCACGGGGTCGCAAAGAGTCTGACATGACTGAGCAACTGAACTGAACTGACCTGTAACCAACTGTGAACACTCAATTGAGATAACTCACTACCTTCAGAGTAGCCTAACTATTACTTGAATGGCTGAGTGAGGTGACTAGGTGAGTGGTCCTGAGGGAGACCAGGGGAGGGTATGGAGCCATTGAGAGATCTGGGGACTCAGAGGGGTCTGGGGCTTGGACCCAGAGGACAGAGAATGTGACCTTCTGAACAGCGGCCACAAAGAAACCTGGGAATCATGCCAGGGACTAAGTCGACCTAGCTATTCTGCCAGTGAGGCTGGTGAGGCCGAGAGGATGGTGATAGACAGGAAGTCTCCTCCCCAAATGCCATGAGGCCTTCTGGGGCAGAGAGAGGGCAGGGAACGAATCTCTGATGGCTTTGTGTCCCCAAAGTGACCAGGCTCTGAGTGACAGTCCTTGAGATAACCAGCCTTAAAATTCACTGAAAAGCATCAGGTGAGATTAGATTGAATGTATCACCTCTAGAGATGTAATTTTCTCCGTAAGCCTCTGTCTCTCTAACTTGCAAAATGGTAATAAAATATTTAAAACCTCTGAAGGCAAGAAGGATTTCAGTTATCAATATTTCTGTCAAAGTATATAACTATAGATTCTGATACACATTCATATATATTCATTTATATGTATACACACACACACATACACACACATTCATTGCAGAGGTACTGACTGATATATGTGTGGTTGGGCACAAAATCTGAAGGGATTTGTACCAAAAAGTCAACAGGGGGCAGTCTCGATGGTAACATGAGATCTTTCACTGTTTTCTGTTTATCCCAATTGTTTTTTTCACAACTGATAATGTTCCACTTTTAGAATTGGAGAAATTAAGCAAAAACTGAGACCCATCCTCCTGGCCATGAGCCCATTCCCAAAGCCACCAGGGAAGCGCCCCTGAGTACCTTGTTTGATGACGGGAACCCCGTGGGCAGCGCCATCCACCATGAAGGAGAACATCTTCCCACTGGCGCTCATGGGCCGCTTGTGAGAGGCAGGCGGGATCATAGTGGGCCTGGGGAAGCCCTGGGACCAGCTCCTCTGCACTGGCACTGGCCGGATGCCCGGGTGGAAGGGGACCTGCGTTGGCAAGGGTGACTGGTTCGGCTGCTGTGTGGCCCAAGATGGCTGTGGCCTGGGCCAAGGTGCTGGGCCCGTCGCCCATGGGAAGGAGACCTGTAGGGGCAGACAAGAGGGTCAGGGGAGGTTATGAGCAGCTGGGGTGGTCTCCACCCTTCTGTCCCAGTGACGTGATTGCTGTCCTAGGTTTCATCATATAAGTCACTTCCTCCAGGAAGCCTTCCCAGACTCTCCCCAAATCTGGGATGGTGACCCCCACATGGGTCACATTACATATCATTGCACCACCATTTGCTGGGTGCAGCCTTCATGCCAAGCACCCTGCCAAGAGATATGCATCCACTACCTCACTTAATACACCTAACACTCTGTGATGAGCCTGAGGCTGAGTAAGACCTAGTGACCTTCCCAAGTTCATAGATTTGGTAGTGAGCGGCTGAGCTGGTAGACTGCCTTCTCTAAGACATAAGAGGGTTTTGTCCATCTTGCTCAACACTGTATCTTCAGCACCTAGAATAAATCCTTGGTGTGTACAGAGTAGACCCTCAAATATCGGTTGAGGACTTCCCTAGAGGCCCAGCCATTAAGAATCTGCTTGCCAATGCAGGGGACACGGGTTCAATCCCTGGTCCAGGAAGATCCCACATGCTGCAGGGCAACTAAGGCTGTGCTCCACAACTACTGAGCCCAGGCTCTAGAGCTCTCAAACCACAACTAATGAAGCCTGTGTGTCTAGAGAGTCCATGCCCTCAACAAGAGAAGCCAGCGCAATAAGAAGCCCACAAAAGGCAACTAGAGAGCAGCCTCCACTCACCATAACCAGGGAAAGCCCACGGGCAGCAACGAAGACCCAGTGCAACCATAAACAAATATTTTTCAAAAAAGTATTGGTTGAAAGAATGAACTAACAAATCTCTGAGATTCAAGCCCAGCTCTCCAGGACCCCATGGCCTGCTTTCTTTCCATCCACGCTGTGTGTCTTTCTGGCACTCTGACCGCATCTGTCCCCCAAAGCCAAGAGCTCTAGGGTGGCAGGTACCCCAGCTGGCTCATTAGCCTGTGATCCTCAACAGCCACCACACCTGATTCTTGACAGATACTCCATAAATATCTATCGAGGGACCCCAGGAGAAGATATTTGTAGCTACTTTCAACAGAGAGCACATCAAGATCTATCTAAACCGGGAGAAGCAAATGGGGAGAGAGGTGCTGACACCTGGCTTTGTCTTGGCTCGATGCTGTCATGGAGGTTTCTCCCCTTGCCTAGTGGTTAAGACATGACATCATGAGTGCTACCATTTATTGTACTTTACTCATTTTCCTCACAATAGGGGGAGGAGATCTCTTTATGCCCAGTGTACAAATGAAGCTTGGAGAGGTTAAGGCAGGGGTCCCCAACCTCCGGGATCTAATGCCTGATGATCTGAGGTGGGACTGATGTAATAATAATAGAAATAAAGTGCACAATAAATGTAACGCACTTCAGTCATCCTGAAACCATCCCCGAGCCCACCCCCCTGCCACCCGGGTCCATGGTAAAATTGTCTTCTGTGGACCTGGTCCCTGGTCCCCAAAAGGTTAGGGGACTGCTGGGTTAAGGAACTGTCTAAGCTCAGGTGATGGTGGAGGGGGTGGTGGGATTGAGGTCTAATGAGCTCTTTGCCTCTCTGTTTCTCTTTCCTTTCTTATCACCCATCCCCACCCATCCCCCTAGACTCTTAGAAGGAAAAAAAAAACGCACTTTTCAAGTAAGAAGCTAAGTTTAAAGGTTGGTCACGTGTCTCCTTCCCCAGACAGAGCCACATGAAAAACAGGACAGAAGGCTTCCGAAATAGGAGCACTGGCAGACAGAACTTCCTATAACTCCAGCTGGACTGTGTTCAAGAGGAAGTTTCTCCCCTCGCTTGGGCTCCCAAACCAGTCTTTTAACTACAGCTTTTTCTAGCCAAGTCAAGAATCTGGTGAATTTCCCCAAAGGCTTTTTTTGGAGTCAGTGAGAGCAGTGTTCGAGGAAATTAAACTCCAATTGTCTGGGGACACCTAGCCCAGCATTTTTTTGGGGGGCTGCATCAGGCCTTAGTTGCGTCATGTGAGATCTTTTGTTGTTGCAAGCGGACCCTCTAGGTGTGGCACTCGGGCCCAGTTGCCCCGCAGCACGTGGAATCTTAGTTCCCTGACCAGGGATCAAACCCCAGTTCCCTGCATTGCAAGGTGAATTCTTAACCACTGGACCACCGGGAAGTCCCTGCTCCAGCATTTATAGTGACACTGGCCCTGGGCTTCCTTGGTGGCTCAGAAGGTGAAGACTGTGTCTGCAATGTGGGAGATTCAGGCTCCATCCCTGGGTTGGGAAGACACCCTGGAGAAGGGAATGACTACCCACTCCAGTATTCTTGCCTGGAGAATTCCATGGACAGAGGAGGGTGGCAAGTTACAGTCTATGGGGTCACAGAGCTGGACAAGACTGAGTGACAAACAGCCAGCCTCTAGGCCCTACTGAAACCTGTTTCAGGAATGGACTTGGTGGTGTTCCAGAACGCCGCTGCCTTACATGTAGATTAAAATTTCTCTGCACTGTGGGCACCTCTGTCTCTACCGCAGCTCTCTTCTTTTCTCTCCTTTCAGAAGCTGAGGTGCCCTGCCCCTGCCTGTGCTGACTGCTCCATCTGTCCTCCCCTTTCCTCTCCTCTGGGGCTGTCTCACCTCAGTCATCCCTAGCATTTTTCCCCATTCATTTCATAAAGTTTTATTGAATGAATGGGCTGAAGGTGGGAAGGGGTAAACTCAAGTGTGTTTTATCCCCTGCTAGCTAGAAAACACATCTAGAGACCACAGGTAGTGGTGGAAGAATTTCCTTTCCTGTTGGGATGCTCAGGTAGATGTGCCTTCCTGCCCACTAACTGCCAGGGTGCTAAAGGGAGTGGTCATATCTCATGCCTTAAGCGAGAACAGGCCAGAACCCACTCAGCCCTTTGGAAATGATAGGAATCTCTCTCCCAATCTCAGTCCATTGCTGTGGGTGGGGCTCAGCCTTCAGCCAATCACACTCCTTGGTGCACTGATTGGTGATTGGTGCACTGGTGGGGCAAGCGATCCAATCAGAGCCAAGGAGACCCAAGAAGACTTGGCTGGACACCAGGAATCTGGAGGGCCCTGGTTGAACTTAAGAGTGCAGCCAGCATGAAGGAGTGGAGACCAGACAGGGAGAGAGAAGCTGTTTTTTATTTTCAAAATTGTGGTAAGAATCTATGTGTCGGAGAAGGCAATGGCACCCCACTCCAGTACTCTTGCCTGGGAAATCCCATGGACGGAGGAGCCTGGTGGGCTGCAGTCCATGGGGTCGCTAGGAGTGGGACACAACTGAGCGACTTCCCTTTCACTTTTCACTTTCATGCATTGGAGAAGGAAATCGCAGTCCACTCCAGTGTTCTTGCCTGGAGGATCCCAGGGACGGGGGAGCCTGGTGGGCCGCCGTCTATGGGGTCGCACAGAGTCGGACACGCCTGAAGCGACTTAGCAGCAGCAGCAGCAGCAACCCATGTGTATGTGCTCAGACGCTCAGTCGTGTCTGACTCTTTGCAGCCCCATCACTGTAGCCTGTTGGGCTCCTCTGTCCAAGGGATCTTCCAGGCAAGAGTACTGGAGTGGGTTGCCATGCCCTCCTCCAGGGGATCATCCCAACCCAACGATTGACCTATATCTCTTATGTCTCCTGCACTGGCAGGAGGGTTATTTACCACTAGCGCCACCTGGGAAGCCCAAAATTTTTATAAATAGATTTACTAATACTGGCTTACATAGAGCTTGATTTTTTTGTTTGTTTTGCTGATTGCCTAGACTTAAGAAGGTAATGGGGAAAATCTTAACAGTGCAGATGATAAAAAAGCATGTCGTGCCTCAGCCATTATAAGTGGCACAAAAAAATTGAGGGAACATTCCTCTAGTACTTGAAAACTATCTTGAGGCAGAAAAAAAAAAAGTCATGTCACTGATGAATGTGGGAAGTTCCAATGTCTTTTTTACTTGTTACTCATAAATGAAAATATATCCCAAATACCCCAAATATCCACCAGTGCTCAGGTTGGGAACTCTCTCATTCATCAGTTACAACCAAAAATTGGCTATAGATACAAGAATTCAACGAAAGTCAATGAAAGCATTCTGTGAGACTCAGCTGGCTGTGTGGAATTTACAGGAAAGAGTACTGTATTTCTCGTTATTTGGGAAGAAGGTGTTAACACATTCTTGATATCACTAAACCTTATGCTATATGTGTGCATCCTTTTTTTAAATTTTATTTATTTTAATTTTCTTTACATTATCGTGTTGGTTTTGCCATACATTGACATGAATCTGCCATGGGTATACATGTGTTCCCCTTCCAGAACCCCCCTCCCATCTCCCTCCCGATTCCCTCTCTCTGGGTCACTGTTTTAATAGTCTAGGCACAGTGAGCCATCTTCTCAGTTCCGGGAATCGTGGAAAGCCCCCTCAAATCCAAATTTCCAGATGCCATCCAAGGGCCAATCTTGTAAGCAGGCCTTTCTAAGAATAGCAGTCCTCAGTACTGCTATGTTTGCTCCCTTTCTCACATGGTGTTTCACTGGCTCCCCCTGGTTAATGGAGGCAGCTCTATAATTCGCCAGCAAGTAGAATCCCTTTTCCTTAGATTCTGTGAGGAACTGGGGCTTCCTAAAATGTCAGCTCAGATTTTTTTGCATCCTTTACATTTTTCAGAGAGCTGGTTGTTAAACATTTACTAGCCAGTCGCTGTCTGTGCCAGGCACTCAGCAGAGTGCCTGGTACTCACGGTAGGTGTTCACCGCCGACTGAGCTGAACAGTTGGCAAAAGTAGTGTAAGTAAAAAGGTCTTTGATTCTGGGGCTGGGACGGGGGAGGGGGGAATACCTGCTAAGCCTGGAGAATCTCATAATAGCAGAGAGTAAAGAAGTGCCCAGAGCAAAAGTATGGGGAGATGCTTAAGGGCAAGGCAACTAGCCTGAAAGAGCTCCCAGAGGCCGAGGCTGGAAGAATTTGAGCAACAAAACAGCTAATGAGGGACGTCTCTGCTGGTTAACAATCTCCCTTCTAATGCAGAGGACACAGGTTCAATCCCTGGTCGGGAGCCTAAGATCCCACATGCTATGGGGCAACTAAATCCATGCACAGCAACAGGAGAAACCCTCATGCTGCAATGAAGACCTAGCGCAGGCAAAATAAAAATAAAAAAAGGATTATGACCCAAAGGGTAAAATATACTCAGTCCTTGCTGATACAGATATGTGAGTGAGTAAATACATAAAGCAGGAAGAAGAGACCATCTTCCATACAGAAGAATCTAACACATGCAGATGTTGAGCTTAATTCCCACAGTCTGGAAGGGCCTGGGGGTGGAGGTGACAGGGCAGGGGGAGGAGATACACTGACCACAGCATGGAGGAGCCATGGATCTTAAAATACAGGATGGAGACTATCGAACACAGTCACTAGATCTCAGGAGCTCCGGGAGGGGCTATTTGGTGCTGGGCAAATGGCTTTCTTCTGATGCAGAAGCTGAAGCTCCAGTATTTTGGTCATCTGATGCTGGCTGCCGATGTACTTTGTCAAATGAGATTTTCTTTATATTTTTCCATCTTCTATGTTATTCTATGGATAATTTATCTGCAGATATATCTGTCTGCTAGTCGGGGGAGGGCTTGGGAGGTTTCCTGTCCAAAGGAACACTTACAAAGGAAGCATCTTGACTGCTACATGCTGGTTCGCGTGACTCTAATAAAGTTGAGGGTGGGGACTTCCCTGGCGGTCCGGTGGTTAAGACTCCACGCTTCGAATGCAGGGGATGCAGGTTTGATCCCTGGTCAGAGAACTATTATTAATAATAGGATCTTACATACCTGCCATGCAGTGCAGCCAATAAATAAATAAAACTGAGGATTTTCATGTGTTTATCAGGTGCCAGACGCTGGACTTGACAATTTACATACATTGCCCACTTAATACCACAGTTGCTCCATGTGGTAGGCACAGAAATGGGGACCGAGGCTTTGAGCGAAATGACTTGGGTGTGTCCAGTAAAAACGCCAGTACAAGAGCGGAGCTGGTACTGCTCTGGAGTCAGCCTGGCCTCGGGGCATGTGCCCTAACCATGTGACAGCTGCCAACGCATCTGGACTCCTATCCCAACCCCCAGCCCCACCAGGAAATGCTGCCACAGCCCTCTCTCTTGGTTACGGTCACCATAGTGCCTGAAATAAATGTTCTCATTTGGGAGCTCTTTGTCAGGAACAGAACAGTTCCTATCACACTTAACCTGGGTGATATCAGGGTGGTCCTCCTGGGAAACTCCACCCTGGGAGTAAACACAGCACCCTCACCTGGGACCCGCCAGTCAGGGGGAGACAAGAACATCCAGGAAGCAAGATGACTTCAAAGAATTTCTTAGAAAAACTAGACCTTAAAATATTTTCAAAATTTTATTTGTTTGTATTTGGCTGTGCTGGGTCTTCACTGCTGCGCACGGGCTTTCTCTAGCTGCGGTGTGTGGGCTTCTCAGTGCAGTGGCTTCTCTTGCTGCAGAGCACAGGCTGTGGTGCTCCCCGGCTTCAGCAACTGTGGCTCGTGGGCTCAACAGCTGCGGCACACAAGCTTAGCTGCCACTCAGCGCATGGAGTCTTCCCAGACCAGGGATCAAACCCATGTCCCCTGCACTGGCAGGCAGATTCTTAACCACTGGACCACCAGGCAAGTTCTGGATCTCAAAATATTTGATGAGAGATGCTCTTCAATCAGAGAGAGCAATGGCAGCCCACTCCAGTACTCTTGCCTGGAAAATCCCATGGACCGAGGAGCCTGGTGGGCTGCAGTCCATAGGGTCGCTAGGAGTCGGACAGGACTGAGCGACTTCACTTTCACTTTTCACTTTCATGCAGTGGAGAAGGAAATGGCAACCCACTCCAGTGTTCTTGCCTGGAGAATCCCAGGGACGGGGGAGCCTGGTGGGCTGCCGTCTACGGACGGAGCTGGACACAGAGTCGGACATGAGTGAAGTGACTTAGCAGCAGCTCTTCAACACCTTTCCCTTTCCCCCCCTCTTTCTTTCTCTTCTTTTAAACAGTTCACAGGTCTGAGTTTTCAGCAAGTGGAATTCATAGTAAAATGTTTATCAGTCTATAGGCCAGCCTCAGGTAGGCCTTGCGAAGGACCTCTCCACGCATAACAGCTTAGAGGATGCAAGCTTCTCAACCTGGGGACTCACCAGCAGAAAGCATTTCTGAGAAGATGAGATGGGGGGAGAGTCCTGCAAAGTCATCTGAGCAGAGTCAGGGAAATACCTGTGCAGGCAGTCACTTGGAGGAATGAAGCAGGGCACAAGTGGGTATAGAAATGAGAACTGAAAAAAATTCGTGTATAATTGAGTGACCATGAAAGTATGCTTTGCTCTTTGTGAAAACCAATCGAGGCTACTGCTCCAGCTAGCAACAGACCAACTGGTTTTCTCCCTTCCTTTATCTTCAAGTGGGCATAGTGTTTCATTCATGCTGACTAGCTGTATGACCCTAGGGCAATTACTTAACCTGTCTGAGTTTTGGATTCCTTGTCTGTAAAATGGGGATCACGGGAGAGCCCAAATCATGGGTTGCCGTGGGCATGAAATAAAGGAAAGCAGGTTAATTGCTTAGCACAGTGCTGCCCATGCCAGCGATTCCTCCTGCTGCTGTACTGCTTCCTCTTCTTACAAAGCATCTTCTTCCTTCTCATCTACTCAAGGTCAGAGATGGTCATCACTGTTTCCCATGCTTTATATAACAAGCACCTCATAAAATAAAGTCCCCCTTCCATATCTGTACACCCATGTTCGTAACAGTCTTACTTGAAATGGCCAAAAGGTGGAGGCAAATGGCCATGGATGGACAAGAGAACAAACAAAATGTGGCGAATACATACCATGAAACATTATTCAGCCAGAACGAACCATGAGGCCATCACACTAAGTGAAATAAGATGGTCACAAGAGGAAAAACAATGTCAGAGTCTACCTATAGGAGGTACCTAGAATAGTCAAATTCATAGACATACAAAGACTGGTGGGATGGGAGGAAGGAAGAGGGAGTTTTTATTTGGTGGGTGTAGAGTTTCAGTTTGGGAAGATGAAAAGAGTTCTGGAGTTGGATGGTGAAGATGGCTGCACAATGGTATGAATATATTCAATGCTACTGGACTGGACTCTTAAAAAGGGTGAACATGGTAAATGTTATATTTTACTACAGTTTTGAAAATTATAAAGCAAACTAAAAAATAAAGTGCCTCCAAGGTTCCCCGACATTTGGGGTGATAGAAAAGGATGAAAATGTTCTGAAAGCAGGTTGTGGTGATGGCTGCACATGTAAATGTACTACAACTGAACCGGACACTTAAAATGGGTGAAGTTTATGTTATGTAATTTGTGCTTCAATGGCATTGGATGCTGTTAAGCTAGAGGAGGAAATGGCAGCCCACTCCAATATTCTTGCCTGGAGAATCCCATGGACAGAGGAGCCTGGCGGGCTACAGTCCATGGGGTTGCAAAGAGTCAGATAACACAGTGATTGAGCATGCACACACAAAGCTATTAAGGGCAAGCAAGGAAACACACACATGCTGTGATCCAGAGGAAACCTTGGGGGACGAAGGATTTGTTCACTGTCTTGATTGTGGTGATGTTTCATAGGTGTACACATATGTCAAAGCCCATCCAAGTATGGATTTAAATGTGCAGTTTATTGTATGTTAATTATATCTCAATAAAGCTGTGTTTTTAAAAGGCAGCACAGTATTCCCTATATAAACAAACTCCTTATGATTTATTAAACAATGCCCCCTTTTGATGAAGATTTAGGCTTTAAATTTTATGCCCCTATAAATGATATTTCAATAAATATCTTGGTGTGGAAAAAAAGAAAAAAAATGCAGATATCATTTGCTGCCTCCTTCTCCCTCTCTTCTGCTTCTTCCCGCTACAGGCAAGCCAGAAAGTCAGAATTTCCCAGGGAGGGTCCCTGGGAACTTGTAATTTTACTGAGCATTCCTGAAAAATTCTTGTAATCAGACATGTTAGGGAAACATTGACTCAAACTTCACAAACTTGGATTTGCAGACTTGGGGGTCTGGAATCCCTTTTTATTTGACCCCTAAACAACTCTATAAGTGTTCTGTACAAATTATTCTACATTTGGATTTCCCTACTGTTGGGGGTGAACTTGAGTGAATACATATTCCCAGGCCCCACTCCCAGGGAGGATGTGTATGGTTGCCAGATTTTGCATAAATAAATGAATGAATGAATAAATACATAAATAAAATGTAGTGTGCCAGTCAAATCTGAGTTTCAGACAAATGCCAGATAACTTCTTTTAGCATAAGTGGTTCCTTGCAATGTATGGGACACACATGTATAAAAAAGTTATCTGGCGTTTACCTGAAATTCAGATTTAACTGGGCATCCTGTATTTTATCTGGGAACCCTAAGTATGAGTCCTCAGGCCTGGGCTGAGCCTCAGATCTGCACTGTGGGTCTGTTCCCCACATGGTTCTGATGAGGGGATCCCTAGAGCCCGTGTAGAGGATCCCTGATTGGATCAGCACATCAGGGTCAGGAGCCCCTCCTCAGGGCAGCCAGAGGACCCTGGTGTATCTCACCAGAGAGCACCGTTTAATGCTGGTCCAAGGAGGAAAAGGAGGCTGAGCAGTGATAGAGAAAACTGCCCCAGATCTGCAAAGCTGAACGTGATGGATGTGGCGTCACTGCCCCTGAAGCTGGAGGGACGCTGCTGATCTCAGAGTGAGACCCACACCCTAGGATTCTGTCCAGAGTCGCTAAGCTTTGTTTATTTATATCTAGTCTCGTCCCAGAAAGGATTTTACACCTAGAGGGTCTCAGTCCATGCAGCACGCTTGGTGGCGGGGGTGAGACGAGCACACGGTCTCTCTGGGACATGCACGACAGGTGTTCGCTGTGTGCTCACAAGGACCGGGCACGGGGCTGGGGGTTGACAGTTAGAACCATCTCTTTCAGTCCTTGAGACAAGCCTGCAAAGACATTACTGCCGTTGGTCCCATTCGCAGGTGAGGAAATGGAGGTTCTGAGGGGTCCAGTGGCTTGTGCAAGAGCACACTGAGTGGGCCAGCGGCAGAGCTGGGGTTCTGACCCAGGCCTGTGCTGCTAACCACCCTCCATCCTGTCTCCCTACTGAGCTTTGATGGGCAAGTTTTAGGTTACATTCTGATTAACCCGGGGCCATATTTTAGGCCCTGATCCAGGAACATTTCGGATCCAAGATGTGAGACCAGTTCTCAGGTGTGGGGTGTCTATCTCCAGCAGACACTGATTTTGACTTTTTACACACAGGTACTGAAAGGTCATGGTCATGGGCGGTGAGTTACCTTGGGATTTGCTGTCTCCAGAGGAGAGGAACTCAATCTGGGACCAGAAACGAGACTTGATCACTTGGAGCTTTTGTATTGCAAAGTACGTGTACACCCGTGGCTGATTCACGTCAACGTATGGTAAAAACCACCACAACATTGTTAAGTAATTAGCCTCCAATTAAAATAAATTAAACAAACAAACAAACAGAAGTACAAAAGGGATAGAGAAAGCTTCTGAAACACATCAGAAGGGGACTGATAGAGTGCCCCTTGCTAGTTTTTGGCAAGGCATTTTATACCTGTTAGCAAACTGCTAATCAGATAAAAGAAGCACCTCAAGACTGACAGAGTTGCACCAGGCCCCTCTCCTACAACATGCGTTTTGAGACAGCATTGGAACAAGGGGAGTCATCTCTGGCCATCAAACAACTGACATGAATCTTGAAGAAAGGCAGATTCCAAAGCAAATATATAGTTTCACTAACTATAGCTTAAGAAAAACATTTCCATAAGAAAAACACATTGGTTAGTTCAAGGTTTGAGAAAAGTTAAGTTCAGGCAGGACCAGGTGTCACCATGAAACACAGGATTAGAAGAAACCTCCTTTAATTTTGTATTGTTGTTCAGTCACTCAGTTGTGTCCGACTCTTTGTGATCCCACGGACTGCAGCACGTCAGGCTTCCCTGTCCTTCATCATCTCTGGGAGTTGCTCAAGCTCATTTTCATTGAGTTGGTTATGCCATCCAACCATCTCATCCTCTGTCGTCCCCTTCTCCTCCCACCTTCAATCTTTCCCAGCCAGCATCAGGGTCTTTTCTAATGAGTCAGTTCTTCACATCAGGTGGCCAAAATATTGGAGTTTCAGCTTCAGCATCATTTCCTTTAGGATTGACTGGTTGGATCTCCTTGCAGTCCAAGGGACTTTTGAGAGTCTTCTCTAACACCACAGTTCAAAAGCATCAATTCTTCACTACTCAGCCTTCTTTATGGTCCAACTCTCACATCCATACATGACTACTGGAAAAACCATAGCTTTGACTGCTGCTGCTAAGTCATTTCAATAGTGTCCAACTCTGTGCGACCCCATAGATGGCAGCCCACCAGGCTTCTCTGTCCCTGAGATTCTCCAGGCAAGAATATTGGAGTGGGTTGCCGTGATGGACCTTTATCAGCAAAGTAATGTCTTTGCTTTTTAATATGCTGCCTAGGTTTGCTGTAGCTTTTCTTCCAAGGATCAAGTGTCTTTTAACTTCATGGCTGCAGTCACCACCTGCAGTGATTTTGGAGCCCAAGAAAATAAAATCTGTCACTGTTTCCATTGTTTCCCCAACTATTTGCCAGGGCGTGATGGGACTGGATGCCATCATCTTAATTTTTTGAATGTTGAGTTTTAATTTTGTAAAGAGAAGGAAAAAACATCTTCCATTTGTAGTTTATTTCCTCATGCTGCTTAGGGACCTCTGGCCTTCCTAACGAGGCTGTTAACCCTTTCGATACTCTCTCAATGCCCTGCACCGTTGATAACCCCCAGACCCAGGCAAGCAAAGAACCCTGGCCGAGATCTCAAAGCTAGGAAGTGCAGGGCACTGATCTGCCTAAAAACGCAGATCCATCTCTGCATCTTCAAAAGCACACACCTGCTTTCCATCTCTGCTAGCAAGCTTCACTTTTCCGGAAAACGCACTAGTTCTGGGCTGGTTGCTAGGCAACTCTTGCCTGTAATTCTAAGAAATGCCCAGTAGAGGGCACGGAGACTCACTCCTTCCTGGGACCCACCGGATGGGTCTGACCTTCACAGAATTGGGTTCTGTGGCTGCCAGGGTGTGCCTGGCTGAGGACAAAGTGATGCGCTCTGGATCAGCTCCACCTTTGGCCGCATCTGAGCCCCGGGGTGCACGGAAGGTACCTCTGCACCCCAACCCCCACCCCCGCAGGGGCCTGGACTCACCGAGGCTGGGTTTTCGATGACCAGTTCGTAGGTCAGCCCTCCAGTCCCGAACCTCAGGAGGTCTCCCGGTAAAAGCTTCACAGCCACGTTCTGAATGTGGCACTCGTTGACAAAGGTGCCACTGCGGGAATTGAAGTCCTGGAGAACAAAGCTGCCCTCGGCCTCATTATATTCGATGAGCGCGTGATGGTTGTCGATGTCTGCAGACTGAAACGGAGGTGAGGGGGACAGTCAGAGCCGGGGAAATTGGAATAAGGAGGGGGGCCTTAATACTTACTAGTGCCACCGACACTGGGTGCCTCAACTGCTAACAGCTTCATCTGACTGGATGGTCACTGCAGTCCTCCTTTTAAGGAGGATGCTGAAGGTCAGAGAGGTTAAGTGACTCGCCTAAGGCCGCAGAGCAAGTGAACAGAGGGCCACAGGCTCTGTCTGACACCAGACCCACAACAGGTGCCCAAGTTGTTGGACAGGGAGTCAAGCACCACAGAGAGACAAGAGGAACTCGGGAGAGCTGGTCAGGAAGTGGCCAGTCTGTATTTCTATGATTCCATGCGAGTATACTTTGGCTTGTCCCAAACGGCAAGACAGCAGAAATGGCCCAACACAAACCAGAAAGGTCAGTTGGCAAGTGACTCAACTATTTACTGCAAGTGTTAAAGTTAAGGGGACATTTTATAATGATTGTTGTTTTCATATGTTTGTTCTATTCGTTTTTATAATAACACATTTTATTAACAGTGCAGAAAATGAGAACTAGAGAAAAACATAAAGAAGACATTAAAATCACTTGGACTCTTGTCTCCCAGAGGCAAGCACTTTCTGAACACAGCAATTCATATCCTTCCAGTCTTTTTCCTATGTTTACAATCTTTCTATTTATTAAATTTTATTTTCTCATCTTTTTCTTTTTTATTAGTTTATATCCTACTAATTTATTTATTTTGGGCACGGCATATGGGATCTAGTTCCCCCACCAGGGATCAAACCTGTGCCCCCTGCATTGGAAGATCAGAATCTTAACCATGGGACCACCAGGAAAATCCCACAACAGGTTTATAACTACTTTTTAAAAGCCTTAGTTTTCCCATGTGATTAATTATTTCTAGTGCTTCTTAAAAGCTAATCAGAATTTATCTAACCAAAGATGATCTTGTTTTCAGTAGGGGCCCTGGTGTGGCCACATTTCTCCCCAAAGAAAAGGACTTCAGACAGTGAACTGGCAATGGGGCAGAGGGCTCCTATGCAATTTCACTTTGATAAGAAGAGTGAGCAAAACTCAGCACCAAGGAGGAAATACCACATTCCACCCACCCGGGTGCCCTGGACTATGGGCTGCAGGGCATCTGTGAAGTTTTCTGTCTTCGCAGCACACTGCCTATGAGCCATCCAAGTTAATTCTTCTCAGAGTGCCTCACTCAACTTTCATAAAGAGAACTTGGACTTAGAATCTATACTAACATCCCACAATAGAATTATAACCAATAGCGTATATTAAGAGTAGACTAGCTTATATTATGGGCTTATATAATAACATAACTGCTTATATTGGTAGAATATATTAATTACACATTACATGCCAGGAAATTTGCTAAGTGCTTTATTGCATTCTCCCATTCCATCTTCACAATAATCCAAAGGGGCACTGCCTCATTTAAACATTTCCCTGGTGGCTTGGACGGTAATGAGTACACCTGCAATGCGGGAGACATGGGTTCGATCCCTGGGTTGAGAAGATCCCCTGGAGGAGAGTATGGCAATCCACTCCAGTATTCTTGCCTGGAGAATCCCCATGGACAGAGGAGCCTGGTGGGTTTACAGTCCATGGGGTCACAAAGAGTTGGACACAACTGAGCGACTAAGCACAAAACAGATAGTTGATTTACAATGTTGTGTTAGTTTCTGGTGTATAGCAAAGTGATTACATTACACACACACACACACACACACACACACACACATATATAATATATGTCCTTTTTCATATTCTTTTCCATTACAGGTTAGTACAAGATAGTGAATATAGTTCCCTGCACTATGCAGTAGGTGGTCTGACAGTTCCTGACTTTTTAGATGAGGAAACTGAGGCACAGAATGATAAAGTGTGCCCACAGTCACCCAGCTTGACTTGCCTGGCTTTGTACCCAGGTTTGCCTGGTTCAAATGGCTGTGCCCTTACCCAGTTTGCAAATTCCTACCAATCACTTTGACACTTAAATATTGAAACACAAGAAGAAGGCAGGAGTAGCTACATTAATTTCAGATAGAACCGACTAGAGCAAGGCAGGTCATCAGGGATAAAGAGAGGTGTTGTATTATGATAATGGGATTGATTCTCTGAGATGATGTAACAGTCCTTCATTACACGTGCCCAACAATAGAGAGACAAAACCTGATAGAACTGCAGGAAGAAATAGATGAATCCATCATGACAGCTAGAGACCGCAGCATCCCTCTATCAGTAATGGGCAGATCCAGCAGGCAGAGAACTAGTAAGAATAAAGTTGAACTGAACGGCACTATCAATCATCTGGATCCAACAGATAGCCACACGACTTCATCCAACAACCAATCACACATCCTTCTCAAGCTCATGGGGAACACTCACCAAACAGACCACACTCTGGGTCACAAAACATACTTCAACAAATGTAAAGAGAAAAGAGATTATGCAAAGTATGTTTTCAGACCACATTGGAATTAAACTAGAAACCAATACCAGAAAGATAAATGGAAAATCCCCAAATATTTGGAGATTTTAAACAACACATTTCTAAACAACAGATGGGTCAAAGAGGAAGTCTCACAAGAAATAAAACAAATTATCTTGAGTTAAATGAAAATGTAAATGCAACCTATGAATATTTGCAAGATGCAGTGAAAGCAGCTCTTGGAGGGAAATTTGTAACATTGCAGGCATATATTAGAAAAGAAGAAAAATCTAAAATCAGTAATATAAGCTTCCACCTTATGAAACTAGAGAAAGAAGAGTGATACAAGCCTACCACAAGCAGAAGAAAAAAAAGCAATGAATGAAATAACAAAACAGGAAAATAACAGAGAAAAGTCAGCAAAATAAAGACCTTTCCTTTTTTAAAAAAATCAATAAAATGGACAAACCTCTACCAGGATAATCAAGGAAAAAAAAAAAGAGAAGATACAAATTACTAAAATCAGAAATGAAAGAGAGGCCATCACTACTGATCCCATGGACACTGAAGGAATAAAAAAGGAGTATTATGAATTCTGAGGGGCTTCCCAGGTGGTACAGTGGTAAAGAATCCACCTGCCAATGCAGAAGATGCAAGAGATGTGAGTTCCATCCCTGGGTTAGGAAGAAACCCAGAGTAAGAAATGGAAAGCACTTTAGTATTCTTGCCTGGAAAACTCCCATGGACAGAGGAGTCTGGTAGACTACAGTCCATAGGGTTCCAAAGAGTTGGACATGACTGAGCATGCATGCAATGCATGAATAATTCTATGTCCACACATTTAATAACTTATTGAAATGGATCAATTCCCTGAAAGACACAATCTGCCAAAACTCACACAAACAGAAATAAATACCTTGAATAGACTCATATCTATTAAAGAATTCAAATTAGTAATGAATAACCTTTCAAAATGGAAAGTACCAAACCTGGGTGGGTTCACTGGTAAATTTTACCAAATATTAAGGAAAGATCATGAACTCCTTATTGCCAAATTCAGACTTAAATTGAAGAAAGTAGGGAAAACCACTAGACCATTCAGGTATGACCTAAATCAAATTCATTATGATTACACAGTAGAAGTGATTCAAGGGATTAGATCTGATAGAGTGCCTAAAGAACTACGGACAGAGGTTTGTGACGTTGTACAGGAGGCAGGGATCAAGACCATCCCCAAGAAAAAGAAATGCAGAAAGGCAAAATGGTTGTCTGAAGAGGCCTTACAAAGAGCTGAGAAAAGAAGAGAAGCAAAAGGCAAAGGAGAAAAGGAAAGATAAACCCATCTGAATTCAGAGTTTCAAAGAATAACACAGAGAGATAAGAAAGCCTTCCTCAGTGATTAATGCAAAGAAAGAGAGGAAAACAATAGAATGGGAAAGACTAGAGATCTCTTCAAGAAAATTACAGATATTAAGGGAACATTTCACGCAAAGATGGGCACAATAAAGAATAGAAATGGTATGGGCCTAACAGAAGCAGAAGATATTAAGAAGAGGTGGCAAAAATACACAGAAGAACTATATAAAAAAGATCTTCATGACCCAGATAACCATGATGGTGTGATCGCTGGACTAGAGTCAGACATCCTGGAATGTGAAGTCAAGTGGGCCTTAGGAAACATCACTATGAACAAAGCTAGTGGAGGTGATGGAATTCCAGTTGAGCTATTTCAAATCCTAAAAGATGATGCTGTGAAAGTGTGACACTCAACATGCCAGCAAATTTGGAAAACTCAGCAGTAGCCCCAGGACTGGAAAAGGTCTGTTTTCATTCCAATCCCAAAGAAGGACAATGCCAAAGAATGTTCAAACTACAGCATGACTGCACTCACCTCACGTGCTAGCAAAGTAATGCTCAAACTTCTCCAAGCCAGGCTTCAATAGATCCAACCAGTCCATCCTAAGGGAAATCAGTCCTTCATTGGAAGGACTGATGCTGAAGGTGGAACTCCAATACTTTGGCTACCTGATGTGAAGAACTGACTCACTGGAAAAGATCCTGATGCTGGGAAAGATTCAAGGCAGGAGGCGAAGGGCCACAGAGGATGAGATGGTTGGATGGCTTCACCGACTCAATGGGCATGAGTTTGAGCAAACTCTGGGAGTTGGTGAAGGACAGGGAAGCCTGGCATGTGGCAGTCCACAGCGTTGCAAAGAGTCTGACAGGACTGAGTGAGTAAACTCAGCTGAAGAATGGTATCAGTTCTCTATAATCTCTTTTGGAAAATAGAAGAGGGAATACTCCCTAACTCATTCTGTGAGGCCAACCTTACTCTAATACCAAAACCAGATAAAGACATTACAAGACAGGAAAACTGCAGACCAGTTCTTCCTTTCCAGAAAGATGCAAAATCCTCAACAAAATATTAGCAAATTGAACCCAATAATGTATAAAAAGAATTATACACCACAATCAAGTGGGATTTATTCCAGGTTTGCAAAGATTTGGAAATCAATGTAATCTATCACATCAATAATGTAAAGAAGAGAAATCACATTACCTTATCAGTAGATTGAAAAAAGAGCATTTGACAAAATTTAACACCCATTCATAATAAACCTGGTGGGTTCCTTCATGGCTCAGATGGTAAAGAATCTGCCTGCAATGCAGGAGACCTGGGTTCGATCCCTGGGTTGGGAAGATCCCCTGAAGGAGGGCATGGCAACTCACTCCAGTATTCTTGCCTGTAGAATCCCCATGGACAGAGAAGCCTGTCTGGCTACAGGCCATGCAGTCGTAAAGAGTTGGACATGACTGAGGGACTAAGCACAGTACACATGATAAACTAACAAACCACTACCACAACTCTTGGCAAATTAGGAATGAAGGGGAATATCCTCAATCTGATAAAGTACATCAATAAAAACCCTTAAAGCTAACATCATACTTAATGGTGAGAAACTAGAAACTTTCCAGTTAAAATCAAGAATAAGGCAAAGATGTCCCCTTTCACCACTCATTTTCAACAATGTACTTATGTCATAGCTAATGCAATAAGACAAGAAAAGAGAATAAAACATTATAGATTAGGAAGGAAAAAAAATCTTCTTTGGTGAGGTGTTCGTTCAGATATTTTGTCCATTTTGTTGTATGACTGTTTATGCAGAAAATCCCAAAGAACTGACAAAAATCCCTCCTGGAACCAATGAGAAATTATAGCAAGGTTTCAGGATACAAGATTAATATGCAAAAGTCAATTGCTTTCTTATAAACCAACACTGAACAACTGGAATTTGAAATTAAAAATACAACACTGCTTAACGTTAGCACCAAAAAAAAAAAAAAAGAAGAAGAAGAAGAAAGAAAGAATTACTTAGGAATAAATCTAAGTATAAATTTTATTCACTAAGTATAAATTTATCTATTCAAATAAAATACTTTGTTATATGAAAAAAGAGCTATATGAAGAAAACTATAAAATGTTGATGAAAGACATCAAAGTAGTTTAAATGAACAGATATTTCATATTTATTTGAAATTCCTTAATGACATATGATATTTAACATCTTTTCATATGCTTATTTTACATCTGTATATCTTTTAAAAAATATTTATTTATTTGTCTGTACCAGGTCTTAGTGCAGCATGCGGGATCTAGTTTCTTGGCCAGGGATTGAACCCAGACCCCCTACATTGGGAGCTCAGAGTCTTAGCCACTAGACCACCAGGGAAGTCCATGCATATCTTCTTTGGTGAGGTGTCTCTTCAGATCTTTTTCCCAGTTTCAAGTTGGGGTGTTTGTTTTCTTATTAACTCATTTATTTATTTATTTTCCATTGATTTACAATGTTATTTATTTTCTGCTATACAGCAAAGTGGTTCAGTTATACATATATACAGTCTTTTAAAATATTCTTTTCCATTATGGTTTATTATAGGATACTGGATATGGCTTCCTGTGCTATATGGTAGGACCTTGTTTATATATTCTATATTTAATAGTTTACATCTGCTAACTCCAACCTTCCACTCCATCCCTCCTCCAACCCCCTCTCCCTTGGTAACCACAAGTCTGTTCTCTATATCCACAAAGACTCATTTATTTTGGATACATGCTTTCAGCATTTTTATTTCTAATCACTTATAGCATCTTTATTCATAATTGCCACAAACTGGGAGCAACCAAGATATTCTTTAAAAGGTCAATGAATAAACAAATTATGGTACATCTATACTATGAAATATTAGTGTTTAAAAATAAATGAGTTATCAAATCACAAAAAGACATGGAGGATTCTCAAATGCATACTGCTTAGAGAAAAAACCTAGTCTGAAAAGGTTACATACTATATGATTTCAACGGTATGAAATTCTGGAAAAAGTAAAATTATACGGACAGTAAAAAGATCAGTGCTTGCCAGGGGCCCAGAGTCTTGAGGAGAATAGGGGATTTTAGGGCAGTGAAATTATTCTGTGTGATACTGTAACGGTGGAGACTTGTCACCACACATTTGTCAAAACCAAACAATGTACGACACAAAAAGTGAGTCTTAATGTAAACTATGGACTTAGTTAACAATAACACATCAGTATTTGTTTCTCAATTGTAACAAATGTACTGCGCTGATACAAAATGTTAGTAACAGGGGAAACCGTGTGTGTTGGGTGTGGTGGGATATATGGGAACTCTTTGTATTATCTGATCAATTTCCTATCACCCATATCATCATCATCACCATCCCCCTTGATCTTTGTGTCCTATGGACCCTTAGAAATACCCATGAGTAAGAGACATTATGTGGGTTACATGTTGCTTTTCTCTTCCCAGGCTTCACTACTTTCAGTTCTCCAAAAGCTGACAAGTCATTATTAAGAAATCAAACCAAGCAGGAAGTTTTAAATGACTTCACAAAATTGCGTGAGCCTCATGTGTTAGGCAAGGAAAGAGCTTCCTAGTTCTTCCCTATAATATCACTTATTCCCTTTACTTGGAAAATTGCTAAATGCTACTATCGGACAGAAGTCCTGCTGCTGATACAGACTGACTGTATTAAGCTCCATCTTGTTGCGCTGTCCCCCTATGAGATAAACTGTTATTATTATTATCATCATCATCTAAGGTATTTTGAGAACTTTCTGTGAACTGGGCCCTGCTGAAGCATGCTGTGCGCATTCTTTCATTTAATCTGCACGATAGCCCTATACAAGGATCCTACTATTATCTCCAATTTAGAGATAAAAAAACTGAGACTGAAAAGCTGAAGAGGACAGCATTATCTTGATACCAAAACCAGACAAAGACACTACAAGAAAACTGCAGACCAATATTTCTTATGAACACCAACGCCAAGATCAACAAAATATGAACAAACTGAAGCCAACAGTATGTTAAAAGGATCATACACTATGACCAGATGGGATTTATTCCTGGAATAAAGAAGTGATGGTTCAACATATGAAATCAATCCATGTAATATATCACATTAACAGAAAGAAGGAAAAAAAGGGATCATCTCAATTGATGTAAAAAATCATGCGACAAATTGAAACACTCTTTCCTGATAAAAGCGCTCAACAAAAAGGAGATAGAAGGAAATTACTTCAACATAATAAAAGCCAAATATAAAAAGTTCACAGGTAGCATCATACTCAAAGGTGAAAGACTGAAAGCTTTTCCTCTAAAATCAAGAACAATATGCCTGCTTTTAGCACTTCCATTCAACAAACTACTGGAAGCCTTAGCCAGACAAAATAAGCAAGAAAAAGGAATAAAGGAATCCAAATTGGAAAGGAAGAAGTAAAATGATCTCTGTTCAGAAACTACATGATCTTTTATGTACTAAATCCCAAAGCATCCATGAAATAACAACTCTGTTAGAACTAATAAATAAAATTCAGTAGCAAAGTGGTAGGATACAAAACCAACACATAAACACTGGTTGTATTTCTATATAGTCACAATGAACAATCTGAAAAGGAAGTTAAAAAAATTATTCCAGAGACTTCCCTGGTGGGCCAGTGGTTAAGATGCTGCAATTCCACTGCAGGGGGGCACAAGTTTGATCACTGGTCGGGGATTAAGATCCTGCCTGCCACACAGCGCAGCCAAAATTTGTTTAAAAGTTAAATTAAAAGAGGAAATAATTTCATTTAAAATAGCATCAAAAAGAATAATACTTTAGAATAGATTTAACCAATGTGGTAAAAGATGTATACACTGAAAACTATAAAGTGTTGCTGGCAGAGATTAAAGAAGATACAAATAAATGGAGAGACACCCTGTATTCATGGATTGAAAGACTTACATTGTTTAAGATGCCATTACAACTCAGAAGGATCTACAGATTCAATGCAATCCTTATCAAAATCCCAATAGCAATTTTTGTAGAAACAGAAAAATCCATCCTAAAATTCATACAGAATCTCAGTGGAACTGAATAGCCAAAATTTCTTTTTAACTTTTAGGTTCCAGGCTGTCCTATCTGTCCCCTTACCCCAGTCCCCCACTGCCTCAGAAAGGGATGGAGTACAGAAATAGTAGGAAAACAGGGTTTTCAAAAGAATAAGAATATGAGGAAATGGCCAGGGGCTGATGGGACGGTGAGTCTGGGAGTGGAATGAAACAGCAAGCTTCTCTGCCTCCCCATCGGTGGGATCCTCCCTCCTGGTCTCCCTGGGAGAGCCCTGGGGATGAGCAAGGCTCCGCAGAGGCTGGTACCAGTGCCCCAGCCTCCCTCTGTGACCTCAGGCAGGATCCTCAGCCTATCTGCCCCAGCGACCTCATTGGGGGCAGACTACAGCCCTTACTTCCTAAGGATGGAATGAGTTAATATACTCCAAAGTGCAAAGAGCAGGCCTGGCATGAAGCAAGCCCTCAGTAACTGTCAGCTGTCCCTGTTATTAACACCCCTGACCCAGCAACAGCTTCCTGGCTCTCACTCCTCTCTGGCCGCTTCCAGGTCTCCAGGCCAGGCTCCTCTCCCCTCAGACTCTCCCCAGGATTCTAGGGTTGTGTCTGTTTCCTCCTCACTCTGTTGCTATGGGCTGGGGCTGCTGTACCACCCCCTGGACTCTTGGATGTGTATTTCCAACCCCTGGTTCATCTCCAGGTCCCAAACTGCCTGGCAGCTTCCTGAATGCTGAGCTGCTCATTCCACAATCCTGCCCCCTCCATTCTTGATAATCATATTATCACCCTCCAGCTCATCCAGCCATCTTTCTCCATGGCCTCTGTTGTTGACCCACTGCTTCTTCCAAAAAACTGTCAAACCAGTTCCATAGCAATGGTCCAGGCAGGAGGGAGTACTTTTCTTTTTTAAAATTTTCTTTACTTTATTGTGTTGTTTTTGCCATACAATGACATGAAACGGCCATGGGTTTACATATGCTCCCCCTCCAGAATCCCCCTCCCTCCTCCCTCCCGATTCCCTCCCCCAGGACATCTCGGTGCACCAGCCCCGAGCATCAGCCCTGGGCTGGCGATTGATTTCACATATGATAATTAACATGTTTCAATGCCATTCTTCCATATCATCCCACCCTTGCCCTCTTCCACAGAGTCCACGAGTCTATTCTATACATCTGCGTTCCTTTTGCTGTCTCACATGCAGGGTTCTAGTTACCATCTTTCTAAATTCCATATATATGCATTAGTATACTGTATTGTTGTTTTTCCTTCTGGCTTACTTCACTTTGGATAATAGGCTCCAGTTCCGTCCACCTGAATAGAACTGATTCAAATGAATTTTTTTTTAATGCTGAGTAATATTCCATTGTGTATATGTACCACAGCTTTCTTATCCATTCGTCAGTTGATGGGCATCTAGGTTGCTTCCATGTCCTGGCTATTGTAAACAATGCAGCGATGAACATTGGGGTACACGTGTCTCTTTCAATTCTGGTTTCCTCGGTGTGTATACCCAGCAGTGGGATTGCTGGGTCATATGGCAGGTCTATTTGCAGTTTTTTAAGGAATCTCCACACTGTTTTCCATAGTGGCTGTACTAGTTTGCATTCCCACCAACAGTGTAAGAGGGTTCCCTTTTCTCCACGTCAGGAGGGAGTATTAATGTGGGTGGGGAGGAGGGCAGAATGGTCTCTCAAAGATATTGCTCAGTCACTAAGTCGTGTCTGACTCCTTGTGACTCCATGGACTGCAGCACACCAGGCTCCTCAGTCCTCCATTATCTCCCAGAGTTTGCTCAAATCCATGTCCATTGAGTCGGTGATACTATCTAACCATCTCATCCTCTGACGTCCTCTTCTCCTTTTGCCTTCAATCTTTCCCAGCATCAGAGTCTTTTGCAATGAGTCAGTTCTTCGAATCAGGTGGACAAAGTATTGGAGCTTCAGCTTCAGCATATGTCCTTCCAATGAATATTCAGGGTTAATTTCCTTTTGGTTGACTGTTTTGATCTCCTTGCAGTCCAAGGGACTCTCAAGAGTCTTCTTAATCCACAGTTCGAAAGCATCAATTCTTCGGTGCTCAGCCTTCTTTATGGTCCAACTCTTAATCCATACATGACTACTGGAAAAACCATAGCTTTGATTCAAAAATGCCCACACCCTGATCTCTGGAAGTATAATCCATTATGTGGCAAAAGGGACCATGCAAATATAATCAGTGATCTTAAAAGAGGGAGGCTATCCTAGGTTATTCAAGTGGGAACAGAGAATTTACTCTGGCTAGTTTGGAAATAAGAGACGGGGTTCTTGCTGCGCCTTCACTTAACAGCCCCAATGTGCCTCTTCTGGGAAAGGAACTAGTAGTAAAGAATCTGCCTGCCAATGCAGGAGACACAAGAGACACGGCTTTGATCCCTGGGTCAGGAAGACCCCCTGAAGCAGGAAATGGCAACCCACTCCAGTATTCTTGCTGGAGAATGCCATGGACAGAGGAGCCTGGCGGGCTACAGTCCATGGGGTCTCTAAAAGTGGGACACAAAGTGAGCACGCACACACATTTCCTCCTTACCCAGATCCCCACTAGCTGGCGCCACCTCAGCCTGTGGCGTGAATGAGGATCACTAGACCATCAGTTCAGTTCAGTCGCTCAGTCGTGTCCGACTCTGCAACCCCATCAATCACAGCACGCCAGGCCTCCCTGTCCATCACCAACTCCTGGAGTCCACCCAAACCCATGTCCATCGAGTCGGTGATGTCATCCAGCCATCTCATCCTCTGTCATCCCCTTCTCCTCCTGCCCCCAATCCTTCCCAGCATTAGGGTCTTTTCCAATGAGTCAACTCTTTGCATGAGGTGGCCAAAGAGTTGGAGTTTCAGCTTCAACATCAGTCCTTCCAATGAACTCCAAGGACTGATGTCCTTTAGGATGGACTGGTTGGATCTCCTTGCAGTCCAAGGGACTCTCAAGAGTCTTCTCCAAAATCACAGTTCAAATGCATCAATTCTTTGGCGCTCAGCTTTCTTTATAGTTCAACTCTCATGTCCATACATGACTACTGGAAAAGCCATAGCCTTGACTAGACGGATCTTTGTTGGCAAAGTAATGTCTCTGCTTTTTAATATGTATCTAGGTTGGTCATAACTTTCCTTCCAAGGAGTAAGTGTCTTTTATTTTTTTTTATTTTTTTTTTCAAGGAGTAAGTGTCTTTTAATTTCATGGCTGCAGTCACCATCTGCAGTGATTTTGGAGCCCCCAAAAATAAAGTCAACCACTGTTTCTACTGTTTCCCATCTATCTGCCATGAAGTGATGGGACCAGATGCCTAGATCTTAGTTTTCTGAATGTTGAGCTTTAAGCCAACTTTTTCACTCTCCTCTTTCACTTTCATCAAGAGGCTCCTTAGTTCTTCCTCACTTTCTGCCATAGGGTGGTGTCATCTGCATATCTGAGGTTACTGATTCCAGCTTGTGCTTCCTCCAGTCCAGTGATTCTCATGATGTACTCTGTATATAAGCTAAATAAGCAGGGTGACAACATATAGCCTTGACGTACTCCTTTTCCTATTTGGAACCAGTCTGTTTTCCATGTCCAGTTCTAACCTATCACGTTTCACTGACAACCCCACCCTTCCACAGGGTGGCATCTCCCTAGCTTAGCCAATTACCTTGTCATCTCAGTTAACCTACAAGGAATTTCCAATATTTAGATATTAGATGTCCCCAAAGCTAAATTTACATGCAAAAAGCTTTTTAGCTTCTTTTTCAGAAGCTTGAGTCAGCCCAGTCTGAAACTCAGCCCCGCCTCCCCCGGCTAGCTATGTGATTTGGGCAAGTCCCTTAACTTTTCTGAGTTCCACTTCCACGTCTTCAAAGGAGGATAATAGTGATAAGAGCAGTTCTTATCCGCACAGGATCTGTTTTGAGGATATAATTCTATAAATATATATAGAACATACATGGAAGATACATAAAGTCATGAGAGACATGGTAAGCAGTCCATAAATATATGCCATAGCTTTTGTGTATTCTGGATGCTATTCAAAAGATTATGATCTTTCACCTCACATCAATCAGAATGGTTACTATAAACAACAACAACAGGAAATAACAAGTGTTGGTAAGCACATTGGGAAGGTAAAACCCCTGTGCACTGTTGGTGAGGGTGTAAATTAGTGCAGCTGTTGTGGAAAACAGCATGGCAGTTCCTCAAGCAACTAAAATTAAAATTATCATGTGATCCAGCAAGTCTACTTTTGGGTATATATCCCAAAGAACTGAAAGTAGAGGCATGAAGAGATATTTATACATCCACGTTCATAGCATTGTTTGCAATAGCCACAAGGTAAAAACAACCCAAGTGTCCACTGGTAGATGAATGAATAAATAAAATGTAGCAAATCCATACAATGAAATATTATTCAGCCTTATAAAGGAAGGAAATTCGGATACATGCGACAGCATGGACGAACCTTGAGGTCACTGTTGTTGTATTTCAGTTGCTAAGTCGTATCCCTTTACGACCCCATGGCCGGCAGCATGCCAGGCTTCCCTCTCCTTCACTCAGTGCAATAAGCCAGTCATGAAAAGACAAATACTGTATGATTCTACTTCTGTGAGGCACCCAGAGCGGTCAAGTCCATAGAGACAGAAAGCAGAATGGCGGTTGCCGGGGGCAGGGAGGCGGGGGGATGGGAAGTGGTTTCATGGGGACCGGGTTTCAGTTCTGCAATATGAAACGAGTTCTGGAGATGCATGGGGGTGACGGGTTGCACAACAATGTGAACATATTAAGTGCCACTGAACTGTACACTTTTAAAAAGTAGTTAAGATGGCAGGTTTTATGTTATGTGCATTTTATCACAATAAAAGGATGAAATTATGATCTAGTCCTTTCCTCTGAACTTTTTCCTCTTGGAAGCCTTCCACCTCCAAGCGAAAAAGCAGCCCTGTCAACCAGTGTGGTGGGAACTGATGGATGAAATCAGCTGCCAGTTCTCAAACAGGGGCCAAAAAAATTCCTCGAGGCCTGGTGAGATCAGACAGGTGAATCCCCAGAGTCAGGAGCACTTGGGCAGGAGTCAGGGGGTAGGATGGGGTGGGGTGGGTAAAGGGGTGGGACAGGAGTGCAATCCAGGCAGGATGACATGGCCGGTGGTGGGTACAGATGGGGAGTTGGCAAGTGTACCCTCCTCAGGTCTGTTTCATTCCATGGATTTTCCCACAGAGAGTCCATTTGTCACCTTTTATCTCAGAGTGCAGGTGTTCACTCAGAATAAGAGAATTGTGAAAAAAAATGACACGGGTACTATACTTCACCCTGTAGATCACCGAAGATCCAATGCGTGGACAACACCCTATGCTGGGAGGGAGTGGGAGAGGGACACCCACTGCTGGCAGGACACCACATCTGGGAACCTCTGGTGGGCAATGTGGCTGCGATCATCTGAGTTACAGCCATACGTGTCCTTGGACACAGCAGACACACCTTCCCATCTGTGAAATGATGTAGATAAAAAGACAATTCCAGTAATCTTGTTTGAGAATAATAAACAAGATGATGATGTCGGAAATCTTCATCCAGATATAAATTTACATTTCTTTTAGAGAAAAATTGCTTGGGTAAATTTGCTGGTTGTTGTTCAGTTGCTCACTCGTGTCTGACTCTTTGTGACCACATGGAGTATAGCACACCAGGCCTCCCTATGTTTCACTATCTCCCAGAGCTTGCTCAAACTCATGTCCATCAAGTCATCCAATCATCTCATCCTCTGTTGTCCCCTTCTCCTCCTGCCTTCAATCTTTCCCAGAATCAGGGTCTTTTCCAATGAGTCGGCTCTTCCCATCAGGTGGCCAAAGTATTGAAGCTTCAGCTTCAGCATCAGTCCTTCCAACGAATATTCAGGACTGATTTCCAATAGAATTGACTGGTTTGATTTACTTGCAGTCCAAGGACTCTCAAGAGTCTTCTCCAACACCACAGCTCAAATGCATCAATTTTTCGGTGCTCAGCCCCCTTTATGGTCCAACTTTCACATCCGTACATGACCATTGGAAAAACCATAGCTTTGACTAGAGGGACCTTTGTTGGCAAAGTAATGTCTCTGCTTTTTAACATGATGTCCAGGTTGGCCATAGCTTTTCTTCCAAGGAGCAAGTGTATTTTAATTTCATGGCTGCAGTCACCATCTGCAGTGATTGTGGAGCCCAAGAAAATAAAGTCTTTCACTGTTTCCATCGTTTCCCCATCTATTTGTCATGAAGTGATGGGACCAGATGCCATGATCTTCATTTTTTGAATGCTAGGTTTTAAGCCAGCTTCTTCACTCTCCTTTTCACCTTCATCAAGAGGCTCTTTAGTTCTGTTTCTCTCTCTGCCATACGGGTAGTGTCATCTGCATATCTGAGATTATTGATATTTCCCCCTACAATCTTGGTTCCATCTTGTGCTTCATCTAGCACAGCATTTTGCATGACGTATTCTGCATATAAGTTATCTAAGCAGGGTGACAATATACAGCCTTGAAGTACTTCTTTTTCAATTTGGAACCAGTTCATTGTTCCATGTCTAGTTTTGCCTCTTGACCTGCATACAGGTTTCTCAGGAGGCAGGTAAGGAGGTCTGGTATTCCCATCTCTTTAAGAATTTTCCAGAGTGTGTTGTGATCCACACAAAGGCTTTAGCATAGTCAATGAAGCAGAAATAGATATTTTTCTGTAATTGTCTTGTAAGCAGATAAACAAATAAAAAAGAGTATGATGTCAACTCTGGTTCTTTTCTAAGAGGCAGCCCAGAACTGGCAGGTGCCAGGGGAAGAGACAAGAGTCACCTGGTTTTACGGATTCTGGTTGATGTGAGAGCAGCTAGACTTGGATCCCATCTGAGAAGTGCTGACACAGGCTGGACAGATCGCTTCACCCATGAGAAGCAGCAGTCCCAGGACGCTGGTCACTGAGGATTAGAGGTGCAGGCATCAGCGTTTCATCCCCCGGGCATTTCTGTCCTTTTTCCTTCTCTTCCATCTCCACTTGCACAGCCACAGCCCTGAAATGACTTAGGCTGTCCTACAGCTCAGTCTTCTAGCGGATCCTGGAACCTCCACAGGATGGGACTGGGGGAGTCCCTTACACAGTCAGCCCTTCAGTGTTTAACCTTCACGTCTCTCTTCCTCAAAACAAAGTTTACTGAAATAATACACACAGACACAGACACAGACCAGACACAGACACAGACACACACACACACACACAAAAGCAGGAGCTCCCAGAACATCAGAAGGGAAGAAGCACTGATCAAGAGGGGACAGGAAGGGAATGCTGGTGGTTCTCAAAGTGTGGTTCTGGAACCAATTCCAGGGAATCCCACTCTGACCTGAACCTGGGGAGCATATAAATATGAAGATTCTTTGGCCTTATCCCAAACCCACTGGATCAGAATGTCTAGGAGCCCATGTTTAACAAGTACTCTTATATAGAGTGTTTATACACTCTTACACAAATGGTGGCTCAGATGGTAAAGAATCTGTTTGCAATGCAGGAGACCCAGGTTTGATTCCTGGGTCGGGAAGACCCCCTGGACAAGGAAATGGCAACCTGCTCCAGTATTCCTGCCTGGAGAATTTCATGGACAGAGGAGCCTGGCGGGCTACAGTCTATGGAGTTGCAAAGAGTCAGACACAACTGAACAGCTAATACTTTCACATTATACTGATGCAAAATCCAACTGTTGGCTTGTGGTATTTCTTTATTCTGGAAGAAACGAGCCCCTTTCTCAGTAGACTATAGATAATAGCCACATCCAACTCAAAAAATTATAGTTCGCAAAGCACATCAAATCATATAAATTATAATTTAAAAAGTTTAACTCTGAAATGAGCCAGGCTGAGGCTTTGGAGTGTGCAAAATGGGAGGAAGGGAGATTGTGCACATGGAAGCTTGGATGGTCACTGGCAGGTCTCCTCCTTGCTTGCCTATGTTGTGCTAAGTCGCTTTGGTCATGTCTGACTCTCCGTTACCATATAGACCGCAGCCTGCCAGACTCCTCTGTCCATGGATTCTCTAGGCTAGAATACTGGAGTGGGTTGTCATTTCCTCTTCCAGGGGATCTTCCTGACCCAGGGATCAAACTCATGTCTCTTACGTCTCCTGCTTTAGCAGATGGGTTCTTTACCGCTAGTGACACCCAGGAAAACCACATCTCCCTGCTTGTAGTCCTTCAAATCTTCTTCCCTTGCTTTTCAGATAAAGGTCAAAATCCTTACTATGATGTGAAGGAAGCCTTCTTGTCACTAAGCCTCCTCCTTTCCGATCTGACTTCTGGATGCCCTGGTTTTCTCTCAGTCCCTTGGGTCTACCCCAGGACCTTTGCACATGCTGCTCCCTTCTCCCTTTGTCAAGTCCTCTTTGTCCTCCATATTCCTTTGCTTTAGAGCCCCAGTTCAGGAATGGAATAAGTTACACCTTTGTGGGATCATCTGACTTATGTCCCTCTCTCCTGGCAGCTTCCTGATCACAGGGACCACGTCCAGTCCTGCCATCACTATATTCCTAGGCTTGGTGCTGTGGCTCTGGGTAAGTATTGTGGAATGAATGAATTATAACAGTTCTTACTGTTGACTATGAACAGTTCTCATGAGCCTGGCTATAAACAGGCTTCCTGGGCTTCCCTAGTGGTTCAGTGGTTAAGACTCTGTCTGCCAATACAGGGGACATGGCATTGATCCCTGGTCTGGGAAGATCCCACAGGCTGTGAAGTGACTAAGCCTGGGTGCCACAACTTCTGAACCTGTGCTCTAGAGCCTATGTTTGCAAACAAGAGAAGCCACGGCAATAAGAAGCCTGTGCACCTCAACGAAGAGTAGCCTCCACTCGCTGCAACTAGAGAAAACTCGAGTGCAGCAACCAAGACCTAGCACAGCCAAAAATAAAGAAAGAAAGAAAGGAAGAAACAGCCTTTCTATTGCCTTTAGGGAATTAAACTTCTTACAGGATATAGGGAAAAAATCTGGACAATAAGACCCTGTGGATGCCAATATTGATTTTTCCCTAAACCAAATGATTACAACTGACTTTTATTTTCTTCCTTATACTTTGCTTCCTCCCAATTTTTAAAAACAAGAAGCATGGAACTACTTCCTGTTATCAGAAAAAGTAAACTATGTCAAACTATTACAAAACAAACACTCCAAACAATATTTCAGCCTTGCTGATGAAAAGAACTCTTTAGAAGTGTGACTGCCTATTTTTTAGGATTGATCCAGATAAATAAGACAATCTTTTTTATTTGCTAGATGTAACCTCTGGGTAATTTGAAGGATGACTTTTTATTAATACATATCCCTGAATCTTGGCTTCCTTGGTGGCTCAACTGGTAAAGAATCTGCCTGCAATGAGGGAGACCGGCATTTGATCCCTGGGTTGGGAAGATCCCCTGGAGAAGGGAATGGCTACCCACTCCGGTATTCTGGCCTGGCATATTCCATGGACTGTATGGTCCATGGGATCGCAAAGAGTTGGACACGACTGAACGACTTTCACTTCACATACCTGAGTCTTATTCAGTGGAATGAATTCTAGTGGCATCAATAACATAAACTGTAAACTGACTGCTGAATGATTCCTCAGGATGGCTCACAGCTGATCAAAGGTGATCCTTCTGGAGCTTCCCTGATGGCACAGTGGATAAGAATCTGCCAATGCAGGGGACATGGGTTTGATCCCTGGTCTCGGAAGATCCCACATGCTGGGGAGCAACTAATCCTGTGGGCCACAGCTACTGAGCCCTCACACAAGAGCCCACAAGCTGTGACTACCGAAGACCACGTGCCTAGAGCCTGTGCTCTGCAACAAGAGAAGCCTCTGCAATGAGGAGCCCGGGCACTGCAACAGAGAGTAGACCTCGCTCACTACAGCTAGAGAAATGAGGACCCAGCACAGCCAAAAATAAACAAACGCATGAATAAAAACTGTTTTTTAAAAAATGGGTGATCCTTCCGAACAGAAAGGCCCAGTGAAGTCAGCAGAGGGGCAATATTTACCTTGTCGTGTTTTATAAAACTGGAAAATGTTTGCAGGTTTCAATTCTCCCAAGTGGACCCATGTCCCCACACTCCTCTTTAGAGCAACTCTCCTCTCCCAAACCCATTTAAACCATGGGAAAATGACTGGTCTAAGAGGAGACAGAAGCACTCATCAGAACTCTATCCCCAAAACGCTTGGTGATTCATGTATCATCTGTACCCCAGGGAGCCAAAATGAGCTCACATTTCTGCAAATGCAACTGATTCCTCCATAAATTAACCTGACTGTTGCTGTGGTGGTGGCTTATTTCTTAAACTATGTTTGGGGAGCAGTAAGCTGTCACTTATTTTTATACAATGAATGCAACTCAGTTTCTGTCCACTTAGTAACTGTTCTCATTGGTTTCCTTTTCCAAACGGCTTGTTAACATCAATGGAGCCTCATCTCAACCCTCTGAGGATTCTTCAGCCCTCTGAGGATTCTTCTCTTCTTCTGAGAAGAGTCTCTCCATCTTATGAGACCCAAACAATGACCACTGTGTCTTTTACTGAGCACCACATGCCAGCCTCTGTATGTGCATTTTTCACCTAACCCTCATAACCATCCTGTGAGGTAAGAGGTTTACAGACAGGGAAAATGAGCTCAGAGTGATTAGTCTGGTTGAAATCACTCAGCCACAAAGTAGCCTAATGAGATTCAAACCCAGGTCTGCCTATCTCCAAAGCCTCCACTTTTAAAAATTGCTAGTTTCCTCAAATGGACCACTCTGATGTGGATGGATAGTCTGGGAGGATATACAGGATATCTTTAAACTTTTTTCTTAATTTTGCTGTAAGCCTAAAATTGCTCTTTAGAAAATAGTCTTTGAGGAAGAAAAGATGATAGACATTTTATCACATCTTCAAACAGCTCACTCTCCATGCTCTTTAGGAGAAATAAACTATATATCCATTGCTGAAACCTACCTGGAAAGGGCAAGTGTACGTTACCAGTAATTAAATGACCTATTGCATTACAAAAAAATAAAAAAGAATTACTACAGCTCTCTAATATCATAGTCAGGTTCAAAACAGAGATCTTTGTCTCTACTGTAGCCAGACAGGAAGTAACATGTGTCCTCAGTCGCTCAGTTGTGTCAGACCTTTCTGTGACCCTATGGACTATAGCTTACCAGGCTCCTCTGTCCATGAAATTTTCCAAGCAAGCATACTGGAGTGGGTTGCCATTTCTTCCCCAGGGGATCTTCCAGACCCAGGGATTGAACCAATATCTCCTGTACTGCAGGTGGATTCTTTACCGCTGAGCCACTAGGGAAGCCCAGAACAGGAAATAAAACCACCCAAAATCTATGCCTTGTTATGATAAAGAAGAAACTGCAATTCTTTTTCTTCTTCCCCCACCCAACTGTGCACACTGCACAGATTTTTGTGTCCTTGAAAGGAAACCACATCATGGAGAAGAATCTCAAGGGGAGGTTCATGGAGTTAGCTTTAAATCTGTTGAGCTTATGATAAACATAATCAGAAAACTAGGGATAAAGGGGGGAACTTGCTCACTTAGTAAGAACATGTACAGAAAACCTACAGCTTACCTTGTGCTCAATGGTGAAAGACTGAATGCTTTCCCTAAGTTCAGGAACAAGCAAACATAAAGATTTATACTGGGTCTCTGGTGGTTCGGTGGTTAAGAGTCTGCCTTGCAATGCAGGGAACATGGGTTCAATCCCTGGTCAGGGAACTAAGATCACACTTGCAATGGAGCAACTAAGCCCATGCTGCAACTAGAGAGTCCGTGCATTGCAACGGAAGATCTTGCATGACACAACAAAGATCCTGCATGCTGAAACTAAGACTCAATGCAGCCAAATAAAATAAATAAATATTTTAAAAATTTATGCCACTCTTATTCAACAGAGTCCTAGAAGTGTTAACCAGACAAATAAAGCAAGGAAAAGGAAATGAAAGGCATTGAGATATTCTTTTCTTAAAGGAGAAATAAAACTAATCTTACTGTAGATGACATGATTATTTGTGTATAAAATCCCAAGAAATCTACAAAAACCCTTATATAGAAAGTTCAGTAAATGTTTAAAGAAACTAAGAAGCATACAAAGATCAACTGTATTTATATATAGTGTCAATGAACACATAAAAATAAAAAATGAACAAAATAAAAAATATAATACCTTTTGTGTGACAGTATGTGTGTGTGCGTGCACATTAAGTCGCTTTAGTCGTGTCTGACTGCTTGCAACCCCATGGACTGCAGCCTGCCAGACTCCTCTGACCATGGGATTCTCCAGGCAAGAATAGTGGAGTGGGTTGCCATGCTCTCCCCTCCAGGGGATCCTCCCGACCCAGGAATCAAACTCAAGTCTCTTATGTCTCCTGCATTGGCAAATGGATTCTTAACCACTAGTGCCACCTGGGAAGCCCAAATACCGTTTACAGTCACTCAAAAAAAAAAAAGAGAGAGAGAGAGAAATACTGAAGTGTAAATCTAACAAAGCAAGTACAGAACTTGTATGCTAAAAATTACAAAACACTCATGAGAGACATCAAAGACCACTTGAATCAATGAAGAAATATACCATGTTCATGAACTGAGAGACAATGTAGTAGAACATCAATTATTCTCACATTGAATGAAGGACTAAACACAATTCCAATCAAAATTACAGCATGATATTTTGTATATACAGATGGCTTACACTAAAATATAAATGAAAAGGCAAAGGAACTAGAATAGGTTAAAAAATTCAAAGAAGAATAAAGTGGGAGGAGTCACTCTATCTGATTTAAGACTTACACAGTGACAGGAATCAAGGCTGTGTCATAAAGGTAGAGGGATTGCCTCATAGATCCATGAAACACACTAGGGAACTTAGAAACAGCCCCCATAGAAGCATGGCCAGATTATTTTTGACAAACTTCAAAAGCAATTCAATAGAGAAAGGACAGTCTTTTTAACAAATGGTTCTGGAACAACTCAATATCCACATGCAATAAAAGTGAACACTGACCTAAATCTCATATCATAAACAAAGTGAACCCAAAATGGTTCACAGATTTAAACATAAAACTATAAAGCACTTCAAAGAAACTATAAGAGAAAGTCCTCAGGATCAAGGACTTGGTGGCAGGTTCTTAGACATGATACTAGAAGCATGATCTATGAAAGAAAAAAATAATGACCTGGACTTCATCAAAAGTTAAAACTTTTGTTCTGTGAAATATCCTGCTAAGAGAATGAAAAGACAAGCTATGGATGGGAGAAAATATTTGCAAACCATCTATCTGATGAGGGATTCATACCTAAAATACCTAAAGAATTCTCAAAACTCAATGGTGCAAAAACAATTGGATTAGAAATGGTTAAAAGACATTAAGAGATGTCACCAAAGAGGGTATGCAGAGGTACATGAAAAGACATTTAACATCACTATGGATTTGGGAAATGCAAATCAAGACCATGACAAGAAACCACTACACACTTACTAAAACAGCTAAAATAAAAAAACAGTGTTAATACTAATTGCTGGTGGGGATGCAGAGAAACTTATCTCATACATTCTGGTGGGACTGAAAAATAGTGCAGCCACCTTGGATAAGATTCTGGCAGTTTCTCCACAAACTGAATATATATTAACATAAATGTTGATCCATGCAATCATACTCCTGAGCATTCATCTCAGAGAAATAAAACTTACGTTCACAGAAAAACCTGTTCATAAATGTTTATAGTAGATTTATTTGTGACAGCCCCTAATGGAATCACAATGTCCTTCAATAAGTGAATGGTTAAACACAGGTGGTACATCCGTAACATGGGCTATTACTCAGCAATAAAAGAACAAGCTAATAACCTAGATCAATGTCAAAGTCATCACACTGAGTAAAAAAAAAAAAAATCAATGGCAAAGGTTACAGATGTTAAGATTCCATTTATGTAATATTCTCAAAATGATAAAAATTATAGAGATGAAGAACAGATTAGTGGTTGTTGGGGCTTGGGGATGGTGGTGGGAGGAAGTATTGTGACCACAAAAGGAATATCATGGGACTTTCCTGGCAGTCCAGTAGTGAGATTCTGAGCATCCAAAGCCAGAGGGCCTGGGTTCAACCCCTGTTCAGGGAACTAGTTCTCACAAGCTGCAACTAAGATCCAGTGCAGCTAAGTAAGTAAATACATTAAAGAAAACAAAGTACATCACAAGGGAGATCTTTGATGATGGAGTAGTTGTATACACCTTGGTGTGTGTGTGTGTTCAGTTGTTTAGTTGTGTCCAACTCTTTACAACCCCACAGATTGTAGCCCCTCTGTCCATGGGATTTTCCAGGCAAGAATATTGGAGCGGGTTGCCATTTCTTCCTTTAGGGGATCTTCCTAACCCAGGGATCAAACCAGCATCTCCCACTTTGGCAGGAAGATTTTTTACCACTTGAGCTACCTGGGAAATCAATTCTATATCTTGGCAGCTAGACACAAATTATTACATGTGACAAAATACACACACTTTGTACCATTCTCTGTCTACTATTTGTGAATCTGTCATTTCAAAATAAAACAATCTGTTGAGTGAAGCCTTTTAAAGTCATAAATTCCACTGCATTTTTATTTCAATATTTTAACCCCTAAAATATTGAAATATTTTAAAAGTCTCAAAGCAACTGGTGTGTGTATAGCAGAGTTTTATTAAAGTGAAAAATAACAGAGAAAGCTTTTGACACAGACATCAGAAGGGGGATGGAGAGTGCCCCCAAAGCCACTGTTCTGACTAACTCCTTACTTTCTTCCAACTTCTTTGGCTGTCATCAAGCTGGGACTGTGGACCAAGCCACAGCTAACATAGAGAATGAAATGAAATGAGAGGACACCGTGGCTATGCCCAAGGCTTACCCTGATTTTTCTACTTGGGGGAGTGGGGGAAGGCTCCGAGGGACCCACAACAGTCTCCAGAAGCTCTGAAAAGGGCAAGAGGCTACTGGTCAAGCTGGGCACTTCAGGTGGCTCTGGCTGCCAGACCTGGAGCAGGTGAAGGTCAAGCACCAGCTCCATGCCCACCTTCCAAACGGCCCCATCAGGCAGCAGGGGAGGGGAACCTTGGTGGGACACTGAAGGCAAAGATTCGGTCAGCAAAGGACAGAAAGTGCATCTCACTCTGCATCCTGCTCATTCTTATCACGTGTGCCAAGGAGCTCCAGCACATCTGACAACTGGTTATTGGTAGCACACCGAAGATGAGATGGTTAGATAGCATCACGAACTCAACGGATAAGAACTTGAGCAAATTCCAGGAGATGGTGAAGGACAGGGAGGCCTGGCGTGCTGCAGTCCATGGGGTCGCAAAGAGTTGGACATGACTGAGCGACTGAACAACAAAGCACATCGAGGAAGGCAGTGGCTGTTAACCAGAGGCTGTGCTTCAGAAGAGATCGGAGTCCACAGGGGACTGGACTTCTGCAGAGATAAGGGGTTGGGAGGGGTGGGGACCCGGCAGGAAGAAATCTTACCTCTAAAACAAGGTCTGAGTCTTCATGCCTTCCAATCGTAGTACTTTTATTCAAGACAAAAAAGCCTTCCGCGCTCTTTAGATAGGCTTTCATACTCTCTGCTTTCTCTAGAAAAGGTTGGCAGAAAAAAACGTGGTTAGAAAAAAAGAATCCTTTAATTATTCAATATCATATTTAGAATGAATGAAACATACATAATGTCACAAGAGGAAAATCAGCAGAGGTAGGAGTGGGTAGATGGATTTAACAATGATCATAATTACAATTCTTCACATTTTTAAGACTGTCTTTTTAACATTGATATCTGTCATAGATAAGCTTGGTTCTGATTATCAGAGGACACCATTTATGTAACACAGAGCACAAACAAGCAATAGCAAAAACAACCCAACAACAAATTTGAATTCCACTGACAACTGCTTTCCAACTCCCAATAAGCTTAGTTTGAGGTTAGTTATTTCCCATAATCAAGTACTAAGAATTACTGACTTACCACTTACTAGTTCTGTTACTCTGGTTGAATTATTCTCTCTGTAAACTTCAGTTTTGTCATCTGTAAGATGGGGCTAGTTATTACTCTGTACCCCAAAGAGTTTTGTGAGGATTAAATGCAGTGATACATGTGAAGCATCTAGAATGGTGTTTGCTAAACACACTTTTCTCCTACTGTGATTATTACTATTACTAATCTTGGGTTTTTTGAACTTTGACTCAAGGAACTCCAACCTTCTAAAGAGCTTCTTAAGGTATAGAAGAGTAAATCATCAAGGAAATGGGCATTAGATGATACTTTCTTTTAAGTCATTGTACTTTGTTATATATTTAGGTAGAAAAACAGAATGATTTCCAAAGACAAAGCATTAAGATTATAGCTTAGTCAGAACTCTGTACCTACTTTTTCCTGGCATTTTATTTATGAAAATGTGAAAAACACAGAAAAGTTGGAAGAAGTAGATGGTGAACTCCTATATAACCACTGCCCAGATTCCACAATTGACCTTTTGCTATATTCACTTAATCACATATCTACCCATGTATCCTTCCATCCATTTTATATTTCAGCACAGTTCAAAGTAAGTCCTATATATGTGTTTTGGTTGTATAGGTTGCTCCCTGGTTGCTCAGGCAGTATCCTGAGGCAGAATCCACCTACAATGTGGGAGACCTGGGTTTGATCCCTGGGCTGGGAAGATCCCCTGGAGGAGAGCATGGCAACCCACTTCAGTATTCCTGCCTTTGGCAGGTTCCAAGATGTTGATGATAATTCACATGACACAACATTTGAATTCCAATGTGAGAGATGTCCAGCTACACAGTGTGACATCCTCCATCTTAACGTCTTGTAAAGAAAGTGTCTTTTCATCTGAAAGTTCGCTGAAGTGAGAAGTTATTGTACTGTGGATAAAAACAAAAGTCATTTAGAGGCTTCCACGGTTGTCCAAGATCCCGTAAGCCACAGTGAGGATTGAAGAACTCACGTGCCACAACTAAGACCAGGTGCAGCCAAATAAGTACAGATTTTTTAAAAAGAAAAAGGAAAAACCCTACTATTAAAAACAAAACAAAAAAACAAATGAAAACAAAAGTCATCTGGGTGTGACTGTAACAGGTCTCTGGTCTGGTTCTTCTTTCCATCAACATCTCCACATTTCATCCACTACTAAGTGTGAGGATGAACCCCTACTAAGTGTGAGGACTGGGCTTTCCTTTTACAGACATTGCCTCTTTTCATTCCCAGAACAACCCTGCAAGGTAGGTGTCAGTACTGTCCCCCTTTACAGATGAGGAAGCTGTGACTCAGAGAGGTTAAGGTCACACAGTAGTAAGTATGTGACAACTCTGGACCTTAGTCTATAACCACTGCACAAATCTCCAGTGTTGCTGGTGGGGCAGAGTGGGGTGGGGGAATTGCGCGATCTGTTGATGCCTGGGACACACAACAACAGAAAGTCTTTAAAACCAGCACTCTGCTGAAAGGAAGATGAGACCCTACCTGGGGATAAGAGAAATAAAAATAAGCCGGATAGTGTATATCTGTAAACTCTTGAGGCCTGTGGATGTCCCACTACTAATGATGCTTCCATATCAGTTCAGTTTAGTCACTTTACATAATGAGAAATAAAAGTTATTAAGTTCACTGTCATGAATACAAGGGAAAGACATTTCCTCTTTCCAAACAACCATGCTCTACTGCCTTCAGTTATTAATCTTCATTTGCAGGAGACCATGTTATCCAGCAATTAATCTAAAATGTAAACTTTCAAGAAATGTCTCTGTTGTAGGAAAACCACAGGACAGGCCACTATTTTAAAACTTAAAACTTGGGTCATGTATTTATTTGTTTTTCAGCTGTCACCCGAGACGACCCCAAAGCTGATGTCTTCTCTCTGCTCAGATGCCCCCCTTTGGGGCAACCTCGTGGCCACTATGGCTAAAGGCACCCTCAGTCATATTACTCCTCTGTTAGTTTTCCCCTGCAGGGTTTTATTCCTCTTACTTATCATTCTCTGACCTTTTCTTGTTCCTTTACTTAGTCATGTGTGCTGTCTGTTTCCCTTTCATTCACTAAGATATATATTCCTGGAAAACCAGAAGTGTGTTGATTTTGTCTTGAGTTTTGGGGCCACACTGTGTGGCATATGGGATCTCAGTTTCTGGACCAGGGGTTGAGCCCTCTCACCCCCTGCATTGGGAGCATGGAATCTTAACCACTGGACTGCCAGAGAAGTCCCTTGATTTTGTTAAGAAGCAATTCTTCATGGGTTTCTTGTGCTCATACCCATCTTCAGAACAAAGGCTTTGAAAGATTTTGCCCTGCACCATCCTTCCAAGGATGCTCATATGGCAAAGCCTGGAGGATAAAGGTAATGTTTATAATGAAGACAATAGCTCCTTCTGAGGCTAAAGTCAGGCGGGTTTGCTAGCAGCCCCTTTCAAAGACTGAGATTTCCCAACTTTGGAGTTTCTTATCTGGGACACAGACTCACTGCATGCACAGCAGCCATCTTGCCTGTTCTTGACCACCCGGAGGGACTTTCAGGGCAACAGGAATCCCTGTGCATATGCAGCTCTGGCTGGTTGTATCTGCTTTACTGTGAGCAGTAAAATTCTTAATTTCTGGCCCAGGAGTCTTTTCTTCAGCCAGTACCTATAAGCTGGTCAGGCTAACTTTCAAACAGGGTAAAACCTCACACTCTTTGCAGTTGTTCTGTGCAGGGCACCATCTCCCGTGCCAGGGCAGTGCTTGGTCAACACTTGCTGACTGAGTGAAAATACAAATGACACCTCCGAGCAAGCCAGTGTGGCCAGCGGCTAAGAATCTCTGACAGTAGCTACCTTTCATTTTTCCTTTCAGCATCTATCCTAGATAACTTCTTGGAGAACCTAAATTCTATCTCTAGCTTTTGGACTGGACAAGATTTCTCCATCTTAATCTTGCCCTGTCCATCCTTTGTCTGAAAACACTGCAGAAAGTAATTTGAATGTCTTTAGCTCTGTGAATTCGTTCTTACTCACTGCCATGGAGCACCCACTACAATAAAGAGCAAAAGAGCTAAAATCATCTGCATTCCCCCGGACCACTCTGGATGGCTCAGAACTGGGCTACAGGAACAAAACTTCTTTTGAGGACCACAAAAACCCTTAAAGAAAGAGAGGTGGGGTAAGGGGGTGTGTGTGTGTGTCTAACCATTGGATAGGCATTGTCTATAAATCAGGGGAAACAAGGGTTCCTCTCTTAATTTCAACGGTACCCCCAGGATACCCAAAAGCTGGTGCCAAGCCGGGGCCTGGAGTTTCCTCGCAGGCTACCTCGGGGTTAGGATGGGGGCTGCATTTAGGAAGGAAGGGCTCGTGTTGGGATAGCTTCTCTGGGGTGCTCCCGGCGACCCAAGCGTGGATCAGAGAGGAGTTCAGCCTCGGGTGGGGCCGGGTCCCCAGCCTACCTCAAGCCCTTAACCTAGCAGGGATGGCCTCTTCTAGCTCGGGTTTCCGCCTGCCGCCTCCTTACGTGTCGCTCTCACCTGGCCAGAGGAAGAAGCCCACGTCCCGTCCTCCACCAAGAGCCCGGCCCGCTGGGGAGGCGCCGGGCTCGCTCCGGGCGAGGCCCCCCCGGCCGCGCTCCCGCGGAGTCTCCAGCCGGCGGCCCGCAGCCCGCGCGCCCTCCCGGCCTGTGTACGCGCGTCGCCATGGCAACGCCGCCGGGCCGGCCGCGCTGGCGAGGGGCGTGGCCTGCGGGGGGCGGTCCGTCCCGAGCACCCGGCAAATTACAGCCGGCCGCAGCGCCCGAGCCTTCCCAGATCCGCGGTCTAAGGGTACCCAGCCCCATTTCATGGATGGGGAAGTTTGGCTCGGTGGTCACAGAGGTAGCCCAAAGTTTTTCATCGAGGAAGGAGCAGACTCTGGAATCCTTCCTACTACCCTTTGGTGTAGGCTGGGTGCATTGGGAGGGGGTGGTCAGGCGTGGGAGGGTAACGGAGCTGAACAAGGAGTTTGGAGGTTAGTACCCTCCGCCCCTCCCAAATATCTAGTTCTCTCTGTTGCAGAGGAGAAAAAAATAGGGTAAGGTGCGGAGGGGGACCACCACTTCTGGGGGTGGGTGTGGAGATGGGAGATTGATGGGGAGGAAGGAATAATTTTGAAAGAATGAAGGATTCTCCCACTGTTGTTCAGTCGCTCAGTCGTGTCTGACTCTGTGACCCCATGGACAGCAGCACGCCAGGCTTCCCTGTCCTTCACTATCTCCTAGGGTTTGCTAGAAAGAAGTTATTTACAAGCCCACAGACCTATTGTTCTGTCCTTCCCTGTCAGAACTGACATTCATTCATTCATTTGTTCTTTATTTCTACAAACATCTCCTGAGTCCCTACTCAGTATCAGACAGTGGTCCCAATGTTGACCCGGATCAGATCTTTAAGAAGCCCCCCACCTACCCATCCACGGGCCTAGGACTGGGTTGGGTTGAGGGGGGTGGGGATGGATTGAGTGTGTGGAAAAGACATGCCAATCCGATCTCCTCTCACCTTTTTCAGGTCAGCTCCTTCTATCTGAGAGCAGAACAGCCCTGCTGACCACCTACAGAATGCCCCATTTCCCTGGCAGGAAATTACCGACAAGTTGCCCCCAGACAAACTCAAAACACTTATCTAAAAAAGATGAAAGATGGCAGACTCCATCCTTGTCAATTAGAAGATAAAAGAGAGAGAAATCATGGAGATTGGTGTGGGGTGCAATGTATGATAAAGATGTTCACACTTGCCTAGACGGCTCTTAGAAATGCAGATTCCCTGGCACAAACCACAGACATTCTGATTAAGCAGGTCTGGAGCATGGTCCAGGAATGAATTTGATGTGTTATTGCCAATTCCTTGTGCATTGGTTACAAGCATGGCAAGACTCCAGGATTTATTCAGCCTTGCAGTTGCGTTTCAGAGACTTGGGCTTCCCTGGTGGCTCAGACAATAAACAATCTGCCTGCAGTGCAGGAGACCCAGGTTCTATTCCTGGGTGGGGAAGATGCCCTGGAGAAGAGATGACAACCAACTCCAGTATTCTTGCCTGGAAAATTCCTTGGTCAGAGGAACCTGGTAAGCTATAGTCCATGGGGTCACAAAGAGTCGGACATGACAGAATGACTAACACTTTCACTTTTACTTCCCGGAAAACTGCTACTAGAAATTTCTTCCAGGCCCTCAGTCAGCCTGGAAGGTTCTGCCTTCGTTAGTTCCCTTCAACCAGAAAGACTCTAGGAAAATATGAGATGTGATTGCAGAGGCCAGGATCTGAGTGGTAACTTCAAAGGAACAGGGAGGGTCAGGTTCAACTCCCCAGGAACATTCCTGCTTCTGGGCCTTTGCATTTAATTAACCCACCTGCCAATGCAGGAGACATAAAAGACACCGTTTGATCCCTGGATCGGGAAGATCCCTTGGAGGAGGAAATGGCAACCCACTCCAGTCTTCTTGCCTGGAAAATCCCACAGACAGAGGAGCCTGGCGGACTACAGTTCATGGAGTTTCAAAGAGTCAGACACAACTTATAAGCTAAACAGCAGCAGCCAGTGGTTAGGACTCCGCACTTCCACTGCCAGGGGCATGGGTTCAGTCTCTGGTCAGGGAACTAAGCTCTCCGCTCATCCCCCTCAAAAAAGTCAACATGAACAACAAAACAAAAACCTCACTGTACTGCTGTCCCCTTTGTCTTACCACGTATCACCTAGTATGCCATTTATTTAGTTTATTTATCTTATTTATTGTCTATCTCCCCACTCCCAACTCCTCCCCCAACCCCAATTTAAGCTCCACGAGGGCAGAGATTCTTTTCCTGTTTTGTTCACTGCTGAATCCCCAGTACCTAGAACAGTGCCTGAATGAATGAATGAGGAGGGGAAGCCTTTGTCACCTGCCCCAGTCTTGCCTGCTGCCTCTTGGGCTGCTGGAGCTGACCTGACCTTACCCAGGACCTAGGCTCCTCCAGCCAGTACCCCTCTCCAGCCCCACCCCCACCTCCACTCTTGTCTTTAGTATCATCACCATGAGCACAGAACACGACTTGCCCACTGCCAGTCAGACCCTATGGAGCCACCAGGGCTGGCCCTGATAGGCTTGGGAGAGCGTATGTTGCCACTAGTCCATCTCTCAGTGAGGAAATACTAAACCAAAAACAAAGTTGACATTCAGACTCACTGGAGCGGAAAATGTCAAATCTTGATTGGACACCCTTCCCCACACGTGGCCACATCTCAAAGAGTATGGGAAAGTCTTGGAACCCCATTCCTTATCATCCATTTAAATTTCAAAAACAGAGGATGAATAACCCTAGTTAATTTATAGCTTTAAACAGCATATCCTGGGATGAGTGAGAGTTACACTTTGCAATGGTGGGGTATTAAAAATACTGCCCTTGGGGAATTCCCTGGTGGTCCAGTGGTTGGGACTTGATGCTTTCACTGTCATGGCCTGGATTCAGTGTCTGGTGGGGGAACTAAGATGCTGCAAGCCACAGAGCATGGCAAAAAAAAAAAAAATCTGAAAACCAAAAATAAAAACCCTGAGGAAAAAAAAGTTAGAAGTTTCTAGTTTATATGGGCTCCTTGGTGATGGCTGTAATCAGTCTTACTGAGCTCTGGGTGGCAACCAAGGCTGTACTGTATCTCCATGAACATCGAGACACTGGGGTCTGAAGGGCCTGGGTTTGGGACCCAGCTCCGTTGTCCCCAGCTGTCCTCATAATACTGGAGTGAGTGATGTTAACTCAGGGATTTCCACCTGCTGAGCAGTGTCTTAATCCTGTTGGGTCATCTCACTTAATCCTCATCATAACCTGGTGCAGTAGGCGTGAGTGAAACACCCAGAACAGTGAGCTCTGCAGAGAAGAGCTCAAAAGATGTCGTGATGAGTATTATTTCTATCAAATGACTCCCAGTTTAACAGGGAAGTAAGGCTCAAGAGACATGGAGGTATGTGCCCAAAGCGGCACAGCCAGAAAATCTGGCAGGATTCGAATTGAGATGACTGTGATGGGAAGGTATTTCCCTGGGGCCTTACAGGTGACAGCTGTCACCACCACAGGACACCCATGCTCACCACCTGCTTTCCCTCAGCCCTGAGCAGGCTGGGCTCCTGTCCTGAAGGCTGGGCAGTGCCTGAGGCTGACGGAAGGGGGACTGAGGCTAGAAGGGAGCACCTGGGGCTTGTTAGCGAGTAGTGCTCCTGCTGCCCACCGGCTTCCTTCCTGCAGGACCTCTGCCCCATCAAATCTCCTTCTGCCCCAGTTAATTTCCTTGGATGGTCATTATTATTATTATTATTATTCATTTATTTTGGGGTGCTCTGGATCTTTGTTGCTGCGCGAGGACTTTGTCTCATTGCAGCGAGTGGAGGATACTATTCGTTGCGGTGCATGGACTTCTCATTTGGGTGGCCTTTCTTATTGTGGAGCATGGTCTCCAGGCACGTGGGCTTCAGTATTTGTGGCTTGTGGGCTCTAAGCAGGAAGGCTTCCTTGGTTGTGGTGCCCAGGCTTAGCTGTTCCATGGCATGTGGAATCTTCCAGGACCAGGGATCAAACCTGTGTCCCCTGCCTTGGCAGGCAGATTCCCATCCACTGTGCCACCAGGGAAGTCCCCTGGATCATCCTTGACTGAGGAGAGCACACCAGCTGTGCCCCTGCCCCCGACTTGCCTATTTGCCCCCTGCATTCCTACACTAAATGAACGCTGGGAGAGGCAAGGAGGTTGCCCAGCTTTTAAGGGGTAAGAGAGAGCCAGGGAAAGAGCTGGAACAGGGGAAAGGGAGAGGAAGAGAGAGAAAGAGAGAGGGAGCATGAAAAGCAGGAAGTAGCTAAGCTGTTGAGTAGGGTGACAGATGGAAGAGCAAAGAGCCACTAGAGGCTCCACAGTCCATTAATAACCTGACCTTCTGGGCTAAGGAAATGCAGGTTTATACACACACACAAAGTCACAAAAATAAGTTCATACCACAAACTACAGCTAGTAACTGAGGCCCTCTGCACCTGTGCAAATCCCCTGCTTCTGGCCAAAAATGAGAAAACACCCACTTGTTTTGTTTTTTTCTCAGAAGCAAGGCTGGTCTGAGACATTCATTTCTCTTGCAAATCAGTTTCACCCGGGGAGACAGTCTGTCTCTTCTATTTGAAAACTGCAGATGAAGTATGCTGATCCCATCTCTGATGGGCCTGATTTTGTGTGTTTAATTCTGCCTTTGCCTCACTTCTGTCACCTGTAAAATGGAGATGAATAACAACATTGGCTGTAAAGAGCCAACAGGTTAATGAGGGTGAAGTCCCGAACTATGCCCGAGACAACAGACTCCCTCTGTGAGTGTCCGCATTGTCTGTCTGTTTGTTTTCTGTTGTTTTCTTGATGATATGGTAGGACAGCCCAATCTCAAGCCTGGGCACAAGTGTTCTCCCCTGGGGAGAACTTTGATTTGCATTGTCTCTGTCCCAACCCAGAGCAAACTTGACCTCTGAACAGTCCCGTATCATCTTGCTTGTTGCCCAGGGATCTTTCTGGGCGTGGGTGTCAGAGGCAGGCTGAGCTCCTCCCCTGAGCACTGCTAGAGGGATTCTGAGAACCCAGCTGGTCTCTGTGGGGTGGTACCTGCAGGACAGCTCCATAAATTTGATTTCCAGGCATCTGGGCAAACAAACCTCCACTACTATTTTTTTTTTTTGAGATTAACAATGAACCATTATGAATGAGGATAACATAACTAGCTAAGATTTATTGAGGCTTGTTAGGTACCAGCCACTATGCCATGCACTGTTTTATTTAATTTTTTGCCCAACTCATTTTACAGAAGCGGGCATAGATAAGTCAAATAATTTGCCCGGTTACAAATTTTGTAAGTGATGGGTCCAGGATTTGAACCTTGGCTGTTTGACTCCAGCACACTCTCTTTTTTGTGAACTTGTTTGTTTTCTTTTTTTTAAAAAAATAATATACATCTTGAAAAGTGCACAAGTCATCAGTATATACTTGAAGAATTTTCACAAAATGTATGCACCCACCCTAACTAGAACCCAAATTGAGAAGCAGAACATCTCCACCCTCCTGAGAAGTCTCCCTGTGATCCCTTCTAGTCATCTCCTTCCCCTAGTCTGACTTCCAATATCATAGATTAGTTCTGCTTCTTTTTGAACTTTATGTAAATGGGATCATACAGATTCCATTTGCTGCCTGGTTTCTTTCACTCAATGGTGTGAGATTCAACCATGCTGTGTTACATAGTTGTGATTCATTCATTCTCATGACTGCATTGCATTACATTCTGCATGCATGTAAGTCGCTTCAGTCGTGTCTCACTCTTTGTGATCCTATGGACTCTGTGGCTCCTCTGTCCAGTGATTCTCCAGGCAAGAGTACTGGAGTGGGTTGCTGTGCCCTCCTCCAGGGAATCTTCCCGACCCAGGGATCAAACCCATGTCTCCTGAGGCTCCTGCATTGCAGGCAGATTGGGGAAGCCACATTACACTCTAGTAGTTTATCTATTCGTGCACAACAAATTGTGGCAAACTGAGTGGCTCAAAACAACGCATACTCACCATGTCAGTCTCTGTGGGTCAGGAATCCAGGCACTGCTTCTCTGGGTCCCGTGCTCAGGGTCTCTCCCAGGTTGCAGTCAGAGAGGTGGCCAGGGCTGGGGTCTCATCTGAGGCTCAGATGGAGAAGGATCCACTTTCCAGTTCATGTGATAGTTGGCAGGATTCAGTTCCCTGAGAGTTGTTAGTTTGAGAGCCTCGCCTCCTTGCTGGCTGTTAGCCAGAGCTCCTGTGTTGTTTCTTGCCACATAGGTCTCTCTGTAAGGTGGCTTGCTTCATCAAAGAAAATGAAAGTCCATCCAGAGTCTCCTGGCAAGGGGGAAGTTACAATCTTATTTAACACAATCACAGAAATGACATCCCTGTTACCTTCGCAGCATCTATTGATTAAAGGTAAGATATAGTCTTGCCCACACTCATGGGGAAGGGATTACACAGAGATGTGAACACCAGGGATAGATGGGGCTGTTTTATATGCTTTTAAAAAAAAAACAACCTGTTTATTTATCTAGGCTGTGCTGGGTCTTCGTTGCATCATGAAGGCTTCTCTAGTTGCAGCATATGGAGTTTTAGTTGCCCTGTGGCATGTAGAATCTTAATTCCCCAACCAGGGATCGAATCTGTGTCCCTTGTATTGGAAGTCAGATTTTTTATCCCTGGACCACCAGGGAAGTCCCTGGGTATATCTTTTGGTGGTCTCTTGGGTATGTATGTTTGGGAGTAGAATTTCTAGGTCAAGCATATGTCCAACTTTATAAGATTCTGCCAAACATTTTTGCAAAGTGCTGGTACCCTCTATGCTCCCTCAGCAGACCCTGAGCTTCGCAGTTGGAGTACATGCTTTAAATACACTCCTCCTTGCTCTTCATACAGAGAGGGCTTTTGACCTGGGGCTCCTTGGGCTGGTAGGTCCTGATCCTGGCCCCATGTCAGAATCACCGAATGCCCTGAATGCTTCTTCAGACTTTCTGATCATCTGAGGGCTCATCTATAAACTGGAAGGTCCTCTCCATGAGGCGAGGATCCTCGTGTCCCTGGTGCCCGGAGCAGTACCTGGCATGTTGTTGGCACTCAATAAATACTTTCTTGATTAAGTGAGTGAGTTTAGGAGCTGTTGTTCAAGAGACAGGCCCCTGGGAGGGTATAAGCTGCTTAAACGGGGAGTAAACTTCGATGTGTCTGAGCCTGCGTGCATGTTTTTGGGAAGAGGGCCCAGAGCCTCAACCAGATTTCTCCCCAACACAGGTTAAGTGCCGCTGCAATTGGATGCTGTTCAGCTTAGGTATTTTATCACAGGAAGAAAGGATTGGTCCCTGGGTAGGGGGCATGGGAACTGTGTAAGAGGCCCCATGGTCCTTAAAAGTGAGAAGCGAGACAGTGCTTGCCTGGGGCAACTCCTAAACTGACAGACTCCCTGCTTGCTTTGACCTTTGACCCATAGTAGCTCTTTATGGTACCACTGGCAACTGCCTGGCCTCCTGGAGCCCTCCCTGTATCTGTTTGTTGAACAGAAAATTCCAGAAGGCCTCGGTGCCCTGACTTCCCGGCAGTGGCAAGCCAACACGAGCCCTACCTTTTGAGAAAGCCTCTCAATCAACAGAAAGCCTCCCCGTTTATCTCGTTTGAGATGACCTCATCCCCTGTCACCTTCTCTCTTGTTTTCTAGAGGTTTCTCAGCATCTTGGTGCTATCTGCATTCCTTTCTCACGTGAACAGTGCACCTATTTTGAGCATTTTGTTGTCGTTTTGGGTCATTCCCATCACAGACTCTTTTTCTTTCTTTCCAGGCAGATCAGCTTCGTGCCGCTCTAGACTTTTCCTCTCAGGTTTCCTCTGAATCATTTCATTTGGTCTCAGTATGTCCCATTTTTCCTCCTTTCTCACTGCACTCCACACAGACCCTCTCTTTTGCGTAGAACAATTGTTCTTTTCTTTCTAATCCCTCATGTAAATCCTCATCTTTCACCGTGTTTTCTGACTTCTCCTAAGAACGGATTGTTTTATGAAATTTAAGCCTCAAAGATCATCCCTTCTACTCTGGGTTTAAATTTGGATCACAGTCAAGAAGCAGGGGAGACAGGAATGTTGCTGGGTGATTCAGATCCTCAGCAGAAGGCTGAGAGGGACCTGGAGATAGAGGGGAAGGAATTTAGGGGGTGGGGTTTGGGGATGGGGTGGGGTGTCAGGAAAGGCTCTAAGAAAAAAGGAAGATTTGACTTGAGGTGTTTTTTTCTTTGGCTGCACCAGGTCTCATTGCTATCTGCAGGCTTTCTTTAGTTGCGGTGTGCAGGGTTCTCGTTGCAGTGGCTTCTCTTGTTGTGAAGCATGGGCTGTAGGTGCTCGGGCTCAGTAGCTGTGGCACACTGACTTAGTTGCCTGGCATGTAGAATCTTCCCAGACCAGGGATTGAACCCATGTCCCCTGCACTGGCAGGAGGATTCTTAACCACTGGACCACCAGGGAAGCCCTGACTTGAGTTTTGAAGGATGAGTGGGATTTCAGGAGGTAGAGGAGGGAAAGAGGAGTATAGTACAAGGAAGGAGCAGCAGGAATAGAGGCTAGAAGGTGACTAGTAAGAGAAGCTAAGTACAGTAGTACAGAAGGAGGGGGTGGCCAGGTGCTGAGTTTGCAAACTGAAGATCAGCCCTCAGATGCATTTGTTTGGTTTTTCCAGCATGTTAAAAAGACCTTTAATTGGTTGCTGAAGGGATAAGCCTTTTTCTGTGGAGTGACAGAGAAACCAATTCAAATTGGCTTCAACTTGAAAGCAAATTCACTGTTTACCATACATGAAAAGTCTAGAGGGAACTTCTGGGTTCAAGCCTAAATGATTTCACCATTGGGTCTCTGCTTCTCTCTAGTTTCCAAGAATGCTTTTAGCCATGTAGATCCAACCTTAGATAGAGTCTCTGTATAACAGTCACAGAAAGGCTGCCATAGCTCCAGCCCTTCCATTTTCTCAGCTTTGAATTCTGTTGGGAAAGATGAAAGTCTCTTTTCCTAAGGTTAATCCAAAGGCCTCAGTGCTTCTCATTTTCTCCAAGTGGGTCAGAAGCCCATTCCGGAGCCAATTATTGTGGCCTAGGAGACTGCTGTGCTCTGACTGGCTGAGTTTGAATCACATGCCCATCCATGCAGCCAGAGGTGGAATCAATACCATCTCTGAGAGATTGGACAGAGACTTGGAGAAAGTAGGTCCCCAAAGAAGGATCATAACACCATAATATTTTAGAAGAGAGGTGAATTGTTATTAGGTGACAGAAGTTTCAGATGTCTACTGCAGTGGCCAACATGTTCAGATCATTAACATCTGTATTTTGCTTTTTTGGAGAAAATAGGAACATCTGTCAGTACCTAGGCTTTCTTCTTGCATATAGATCAGCAATCTACTGGAGCTGAGGAGAGGCTGCCTTCATTAGATACAGCCTATGTTCTCCTTGCCCAATACACTGCTCACATTTCCTCTCTGGCTTCTGGGAGCACTTGAATGTTTATCCCCAGAATAATTTGTCTCCATAAACCTGTTTTTCCCACCAGAACCAAAGTGCCAACATTACAGGGGGTCAAATAGCTCTCCTGTGCTTCCGAAAAGTCCTGAAATCAAATGCCTGGCCATTTTTGATAATCTCATTCCTTACTCATTTAAAAAAAAAAACTTCTTCTAAAAAAGTACTGAATACATAGTGATTGTAGAATCTGTTTTCTGATAATCCTGACATTTGAAATCCTTGGGCAGGGTGTGTCTCAATCTCTCATTTATTGTTTCTGCTTACTCTAGCTTTTACTGTTTCTCAGATGTTTAGTAATTTGATTGTGATTTCATTTTTGATGAATTTAATCTGTGGGAATCTGTGGGATTTGATTCTTGGTTGCTTTCCTCTAGGAAGACTTCTGTTGTTCAACTGGATGCAGGGGATGCTAATAACCTGTGACCACTGATATTTATTTCCTCAACTTGGAGTTTTCCCGCTGAATACACTGAGTGTAAACTTGAGCCCCAGACCCACATGGTTACAAATCCTCAGGGTGATAATCATCATTATTATTGTGCTGTTGTTGTTTAGTAACTGAGTCGTGTCTGAATCTTTTGTGACCCCGTGGACTGTAGCCCACCAGGCTCCTGTGTCCATGGGATTTCCCAGGCAAGAATACTGGAGTGAATTGCCATTTCTTTCTCCAGGGAATCTTCCCAACCCAGGGAGTGAACCCTCCTTCCTGCCTTGACAGGCAGATTCTTTACGACTGAGTTGCCAGGGAAGCCCATTATTATTGTGGCCATTAGTAATTTTCCCTTCCAGAGCCACATTGAAAATGACAGGTTTTCACAGGCTCCCTTTTCTGAAAGATTAGGAAAAAAAAATTTTTTAAGCTTTCCTCTTGCCAGGTGTATAGCATCTTTGAGGTGCCAACTTAATATGGGAATCATAGACTTGGCTAACTCACTTTGCAAAGGCCCCAAGCTTAATCTCCTGTTTCCTGCACTTATATATTTTTAAAGATATTTTATTTTTATTTATTTATTTAACTGCTCTGATTCTTAGTTGTATCACGTTGGACCTAATTTTCCGACCATGCATTGAAGCCATGAAGTCTTAGCCACTACCACTAGGGAAGGGACTGGTGGTCACTCCCTCCTGAACTTATTAACCCCTCAAATTGGTAGAAGCATTTTTTCTCAGGAAGCCATGGCCTCTTCATTTTCTTCTGCTTTGGTTGGAGCTCACTCTGTTTGTTTTGTGTGTCTTGTCTGTTCCTTTGAGACTGTCTACCTAAAAATTGGTTTTTATTATGGGATTTTGGAAATACATACAAAACTAGAGAAGAGTGCAATTAACTTTATGGATTCATTATCCAGCTTCAACATTTTCCCGATCTTCTTTCATTTCTATTTTCTTCCTTTTTTTATTTTTATTTTTCTAAAAGGTAAGAACCATTCAGGTTCAACCTCTTCCACGCAACTTTCCTGTAGCTTCCTATCTAACAAGTTTTTTTTTTTTCCAATCACCTTCTAGAATGTAAAAAGTATTGAGTCTGTTTGAGACGAACTGTGTTGTACATCATTTTAAATTTTTTTCTAGATTAATTTAAAGCAAGGTGTGTCATTTCACCCATTTGTTGTTCAGTTGCTAAGTTGTGTCTGACTCTTTGCAGTGCACCATGCTTCTTTGCCTGTGGACTGGCTCCTTTGTCTTCCACTATCTCCCTGAGTTTGCTCAAATTCATGTCCATTGAGTTGGTGATGCTAGCTAACCATCTCATCTCCTGCTGCCTCCTTCTCCTGCCTTCAGTCTTTCCCAGCATCAGGATCTTTTCCAACGAGTCAGCTCTTTGCATCAGGTGGCCAAAGTATTAGAGCTTCAGCTTCAGCAACAGTCCTTTCAACGAATATTCAGGGTTGATCACCCATAGAGGCTGCCTAACAGAAAGGAGGGATTTTTTTCCTTTTGTATCATCCACAGTATCACAGCTAAAAATGTAATCATTCCTGAATACCATCCAATATTCGGTCCATGCTTACATTTCCTTGATTCTCTCAGAAATACCTTTTTAACTGTTGGTTAGAGTCAGGATCCAGACAGGATCTACACATTACCTTTGGTTGTTTTGTCTCTGAAATGTCTTAATCTACAACAGCAACTCCCTGTCCCTGACCTTTTTGTCCCCCAGCCACTGATGTGTTGGAGAAACTGGTTCCTTTGTTCTATAGAACATTCACACCCTGGATTTGGCTGATGGCTTCCTCTTGGTTTCCATTAACTTGTTCTTTGCCCCTTGTTTCCTGTTAACTAATAGATCTAGAAGTCTGATTAAATAAAAATCCAGACAGACGCCTTCCTAGGTGGTGCTGTGTGATCCTTCCTGCATCACACCATGAGCACACATTTGGTCATCCCATTATTTTTTTTTAGATAATTTTTTGGTGTGGACCATTTTTATTAACTGGTGTGGACCAGTCTTTATTGAATTTGTTGCAATGTTGCTTTTGTTTTATGTTTTGTTTTTTTGGCCAGGAGGAATGTGGGATCTCAGCCCTCAACCGGGGATTGAACCTGTGCTCTCTGCATTGGAAGGTGAAGTCTTAACCGCTGGATGAGGGAAATGCCTGGTCATCCCATTTTTAGCAGTATCGAGACTGAAAGGTCGGTGCTGGGTTAAAAGACAGACCCAGCCATTACAGAGTTCCCATCAGTTTTTCTTTCCCCAATAATTAAAAAAATCATTTTTAATTATTATAAAATATACATATGTGACATTTACCATCTTAACCATTTACAAATATACAGTTCACTAAAGTTAAGGATATTCATATTGTTGTGTAGCCAATCTTCAAAACCTTTTCATCATGTAAAACCCAAACTCTGTACCTTTTAAACAACAACCCTCTGTTTTCCCCTTACTTAACTCCTGGAAACCACCCATCTATTTTCTATTTCTATGAATTCGATTCCTCCAGGTACCTCATATAAGATGAATCATACAGTATTTGCCTTTTTTTTGTCATTAGCTAATTTTACTTAGCATAATGTCCTCAAGGTTCATTCATGTTGTAGCACATGTCAGAATTTCCTTCCTTTTTAAGACTTAATAATATCACTGTTTCTACGCTGTGTGTAGACATCATATTTTGTTTATCCATTCACCCATCAGTGGACACTTGAGCTCATCAACGTTTTACCTAATAATTTTAGCATCCTTTGAGGATCATTCCTTCAATCTATTATTTCTTTTGAGGTCACATACCTGTGATTTTTTTTCTGATTGTTATTCCTTTGGTAATTATTAGCTAAAGTCCTTCATCAACCATTTGTTTATTTATCACAAAATAAAGTTGGTTCAGGAAAGGCAGACTAAGAGAATAATTCTTTCCTTTTATGTGTCAATATTCAAAGTAAGAAGCAACTGCCAAAGTGACCAGTGAGTTTTTAAAAACATCATTAGGAATCTTTGATTTTAAAAGGTGTTGATGTGTTTCAATCCACTGAAGTCATTGTTTGGTTTGAGGCTCACACTCCGCTACCTCAGGGGTTCATGCAGGTTGGCTCCTGTGTTTTTGTTTTTCCAGGTGGAAGCCACACGGTAATGAATTGTAACCACCTATGTTTGTATTGCATTGGTGTGTTCTTTAGACAAACAATTCTGTGTCTTAGTTTACCTTCCCAGTACAAAGAAGTTGGACAGAATAAGCTCAAGCACCATTCCCATTCAAAACTCCGTTTCATAGGATTTTCCCCACATATAACATTATAGTTTAGTCATGTGTGTATCCAGTCTTTTGCAACCCCATGGACTATAACCAGCCTGGCTCCTCTGTCTATGGAATTTTCCAGGTAAGAATACTGGAGTGGTAGCTATTTCCTTCTCTAGGGGATCTTCCCAACCCAGGGATCAAATCCACATCTCTTGAGTCTCCTGGAGAGGCAGGTGGATTCTTTACTACTGTACCACCTGGGAAAACCTTCCAGTCTTATAACTAAATGCAGTTACCAACATCTTTTACAACCTTTACAACCTGGTGGCTCAGCTGGTAAAGAATCCGCCTGCAATGTGGGAGATCTGGGTTTGATCCCTGGGTTGGGAAGATCCCTGGAGAAGGGAAAGACTACTCACTCCACTACTCTGGCCTGGAGAATTCCATGGACTGTATGGTCCATGGAGTCGCAAAGAGCTGGACATGACTGAGTGACTTTCACTTTATTTCTTATTTTACAAACATGGAAATTACCACCCAGTGATACTATTTTTTTTCTACTTCTTCATACTTCATTTTGCCCCAGTAGACTTAAAGCTGTAGTTCTCAATTAGGGATATTTTTCCTCCCAAGGGACTTTTGACATTGTCTAGAGATTTTTTTTTTTATTGGTTTGACATACAATGACATGAAACCGCCATGGGTTTACATATGCTCCCCCTCCAGAACCCCCCTCCCTCCTCCCTCCCTCCTCCCTCCCCCCGGGAAATCTCAATGTACCAGCCCCGGGCATCAGTCCTGGGCTGGCGATTGATTACACATATGATAATTAACATGTTTCAATGCCATTCTCCCGTATCATCCCACCCTTGCCCTCATCCAGAGTCCACGAGTCTGTTCTATACATCTGTGTTCCTTTTGCTGTCTCACATGCTGGGTTCTCGTTACCGTCTTTCTAAATTCCATATATATGCGTTAGTATACTGTATTGTTGCTTTTCCTTCTGGCTTACTTCACTCTGGATAATGGGCTCCAGTTCCGTCCACCTGAGTAGAACTGCTTCAGATGAATTTTTTTTTTAATGCTGAGTAATATTCCATTGTGTATATGTACCACAGCTTTCTTATCCATTCGTCAGTTGATGGGCATCTAGGTTGCTTCCATGTCCTGGCTATTGTAAACAATGCAGCGATGAACATTGGGGTACATGTGTCTCTTTCAATTCTGGTTTCCTCGGTGTGTATACCCAGCAGTGGGATTGCTGGGTCATATGGCAGGTCTATTTGCAGTTTTTTAAGGAACCTCCACACTGTTTTCCATAGTGGCTGTACTAGTTTGCATTCCCACCAACAGTGTAAGAGAGTTCCCTTTTCTCCACATCCTCTCCAGCATTTATTGCTTGTAGATTTTTGGATTACAGCCATTCTGACTGGTGTAAAGTGGTACCTCATTGTGGTTTTGATTTGCATTTCTCTGATAACGAGTGATGTTGAGCATCTTTTCATGTGTTTGTTAGCCATTTTTATGTCTTCTTTGAAGAAATGTCTGTTAGGTTCTTTGGCCCACTTTTTGATTGGGTGGTTTATTTTTCTAGAATGGAGCTGCAGGAATTGCTTGTATATTTTTGAGATTAATTGTTTGTCCGTTGCTTCATTGGCTATTATTTTCTCCCATTCTGAAGGCTGTCTTTTCACCTTGCTTATAGTTTCCTTTGTTGTGCAGAAGCTTTTAATTTTAATTAGGTCCCATTTGTTTATTTGTGCTTTTATTTCCAATATTCTGGGAGGTGGGTCATGGAGGATCCCACTTTGGTTTATGTCAGAGAGTTTTTTGCCTATATTATCCTCTTCACACCAGGGAGGGCCACTGGTATCCAGTAGGTAGAGGCCAGGGATGCTGCTAAATAGCCTGCCATGTATAGAACATTCTTACCCCTTCATATAGAGGCTCTCCAGCCCCAGATGTCATTAGTGCCAAAGTAGGGAAACCCTGACTTGAAGCAATCCAAAGAGATAAAATCATATTTCTTTTACTGCTATGTTTATTCAATGAAAAGAAGTACATTTAAAAGTGTACACATATGAGAATTCAGCTACACATGTAGAAGGACAATGGGCCAGTCTGCTTACAACCTATGTGTAGAATTTGTTCATTTGATGTGCTTTTCCTTACTGTTTCTCCTTCAATCTTATTTCTGGCTCCCATTTTTCCCCTTGAGACCTTTCTATTATTGGCCTAAGGGAGATTAGTGGACAATTTTTACTGCTTTCAGGCCAATGGAAAAATCTTAGGTCTTAAACTTTTTTTTTAACTTGGGAAATAAACATTAAAAACAAATTTTATCCTAAATAGCAGTTAGATTTGGGGGGGTGGGGAGGGAATGTCTCAATTCCTATTTGCCATTTTAATTGATTGAGTGGATATTTGCAACAAAATTAGCATTACCTTTCAAATTATTGTGCTTTTCTGCTCACAGCATCTCCTGTGAGATGTATATTCTTATATCTTTTTCTCTGGTGTATTTGTGCTGATTTAAAAGGAGTCATTTTGTGCTAAAATGAATTTATCATTGGCAACTGCTAGAACAGTGTGTCCTTTTCTGTTCAGAAAGTCAATTTATGGACTCATACTTTGAATCTGATTTTTAGAGCAGACAATTTGTCAGGAACAAAAAAATGCAGCTTTTGTCATTTTTTGTGGTGGTTGTTCAGCTTTGAAAGAGGCAGCATTTAGATAAGGCAGGTACATTTATTCACTTGTTCATATCAAGTATTCACACAGTTTCTTTTATCAACACATATATTCACAGCTTGTCAAGTTTTACCCAAAAAGTGAAAGAGCTTGCTATCACATTATTATACTATTTTTCTTTCTTTTGTGGTTTGTTAAAGTAGATGCTGATGATTTTTCTTCACTGGACACAATTGTCAAGGATGAATTTTGAAATAAGACATCTTGAAGACAAACACTAAGAACATTTTCTTGGGTTTAAAGTTCCCACCCGCCTCCCAAATTGTATACGGTATCGAGCCCAGCTTATGGTAAAGAATCCACCTGCAGTATGGGATGCCTGGGCTTGATCCCTGGGTTGGGAAGATCCCCTGGCGGAGGGAAAGGCTACCCACTCCAGTATTCTGGCCTGGAGAATCCCATGGACAAGGAGCCAGGCAGGCTACAGTGCATGGGGTCTCAAACAGCTAGACACAACTGAATGACTTTCACTTTATCTCTGAGATGCATGCTGTATTGTTTGACATTGTTTTTTCCCCCCAATAAGGAAGACCTATTGCCATAACTTTTGCTTCCCAAACTGTATTCTAGTTGTTTTGTTACATACCCTTCCATTAGTTCTAAGTAGGTTTTTAAATAATCTAAAATTTCTCAAAGTTGACTTGAGTTTGTAACTGACTTTATTTTCTTTCTCACTTTTTTTATATTACAGTTAATAAATTCCAGGTTTCAATGCACAGATATAGAACCAGGGAATAGAGAAAAGGAGAAAAGGAAGAGATGTTTGTTTGTATCATGCCCTGGAGAATTCAATTTATAGTCTGCATTGGGCACAGATAGGAAAACAATCTTTGTAAAAGTGACAGTTCTTTAAAGTTCTTAAACATGGTAAGTACCACGCTCAGGCTGATCTCCAAGCATGATTGTTTCCTGCTTCTTTTTAAAAATATTTAATTTTTATCTGTTCATTTATTTGGGGCTTCCCAGGTGGTGCTAGTGGTAAAGAATCCACCTACCAATGCAGGAGACACTGGAGATGTGGGTTCCATCCTTGGATTGGGAAGATCCCTGGAAGTAGGAAATGGCAACCCACTTCAGTATTCTTGCCTGGAAAATTTCATGGGCAGAAGAGCCTGACAGGCCACAGTCCATGGGGTTCCAAAGAGCTGGACATGACAAAGTGACTGAGCACACACGCGCGTGCACACACACACAGACATTTATTTATTTTTTCTGCACCAGGCCTTAGTTGTGGCATGTGGGATCTAGTTTCCCAACCAGGGATGGAATTCAGGCCCTCTGCATCGGGAGCACTGAGTCTTAGCCACTGGACCATGAGGAAGTCCCTTCTGCTTCTTTTTGATGTAACTGACACTGGGGAGCCAGGCTCTATGATTGGAGTTCTCACTGCCCAGGAGGATCGATTTTCCTTTGTCCAGAGCAGAGTTTTTCAACCTTGGCACTGTTGACTTTGGGGTAGAAGAGCTCTTTGTGTAAGGACTGTCCTGTGCATTGGTGGGTGCTTGGCAGAATCCCTGCTCTCCTAGATGTCAGTAGCTGCCCCCACCTCCAGCCATGAATTTGCCAAATGCCCCCTGGCGGGGGCAAATCAAGCCAATGGTTAAGAACCACTGATGGAAGACAAAAACATTTAGTTCTGGCATTGGCTTGAATCCTTAGCAGTGTCACTGCGAGTTGAGAATCTTTTGTCTCATGTTGCATCTGGGAGTGGGTCGGCTTGTATCAGCAAGTCATCCACCTAGCTGCCTTCCTGGAACCCACAGAGTTCCAGGGGGTTCTGATGAGACACACAGCAGTCAGCTGGCTTGGCCCTGAGGAAACTTCTGCTGCCAGGGATTTTAAAGGTGTCTGGTGTGAGTGTATATGTGTTCTCTCTGGTGGCTTTTCTGCATAACTTTGTATCCATGTATTGCACAATCTGTGTTTCCATGTCTTTCCCTCCCTCTCTTGGTCAGTTTGCTTCACAGTGTCCAAAGAGAGCAGGTTTCCTGACCTCTGCCCTCTGTCGATTATTGGAGGATCTGAGCTTGATGTTCTGCTGCTCACTGTCAGGTACCATGCCAGCTTCAGGTGTCCAGGACATCGTTTTCTAGATCAACTGCATTGCTACAAAGAGATGGGAGAATGGCTTCCTCCTATCGGCTCAATGTGAAAGGTACCTCTGAATGGTCTGACTGTGTCTGGTGAACCACCACCTACACAGGTGGCAAGAACTTTGGAGAGCATCCACTGCTCTACCGTGAGGCTCTTGCGAGGGGATGCAGGCTTCCCATCAGAGGCACAAGCTTCCCTATAGGGAAGTGGACATAAGGAGGTCTGTGCTGGGTGTTCCAAGCACAGGGACTCATCCTGGACCCATTAACCTGGTTCTCCCTGATGCCGTCAGGTGCTGGGACATCTTGGTAGCTTGTGTTCTGCAATCTAAATGCACACGGAGAGAAAGCTGATGGACAACTTCATCAGTGAGCTGTAGGACTTTGGACAATCCTTGTCTGTTCTGGGCCTGTTTCTGCCCCTAGAGAATATTGGGTTTGGTTCAATCACTATTCCTTGAACGATGTTCTGTGAAAGCTGACCCTGAAAGATGCTTTGTGGGGAGAAAAGTTTCAGTGGCCAAATGGGTTTGGAAGATGCTGCAGCATCTGCTTGGCGATTCATAATGTGCGCAAGTGTAGGAGAGATTTTCTGGAATTCTCTGCACCCGAATATTTATGTGGTTCACTCCCCCCTTTCCCTCAGAGACTGTTCCTGATGACCCAGATTGGTGTTCCTCTCTCTCCTGCCCCATTTTTCTTCACATCCTTCTAGTTTTCTGCCATGACATCATATTTTGATTTATTTGTTTATTATCTGTCCTCCCTCCACCCAGAATATGGCCTCTGTGTCAGCTGGGACTTGATCCACCTTTTTTTTTTTTTCAGATTATCCCTACTATGTGCACGTGGCACATAGTAGGTTCTCCATAAAAATGTGTTGAATGAATAGACTTTGCTTAGCTTGAGGATTCCCAAACACAGCTCTTCAAGGATGTTTTGCCCTTCTACCCATTACAATCCAGGGAAATATGGTTGGGGACTCAAACAGGAAGAGGGTGGCTAAAACCCTTAGAGCTGTGCTCATTTTCTTAGCACCAGCCACTCAGTTCTGAATACACTTACAACTTGGCATTAGACTGAAAACAAAGTGGACTGACTTGTCCACTCTGTGCAATGGGAGTTGCCATCATGTGCCTTGAAGAGCCAATTCTTGTGCAAGGCTGACCCCAGGACTTCCTCAACTGGCCTTACCTATGCATCCCTGCAGCTGTTTCCCTGGAGACGGCTTTCTGTGAGGATTCCTTACAAACTACTGGTGGTGCCTGGTGAATTTTCCCCAGACCTGTTTTCAGAAATGACTGTGAGGACTACCTGCTAATGCAGGGGACGAGGGTTCAATCCCTGGTCCAGGAAGACTCCACATGCCGTGGGGCAACTAAGCCCATCGGCCACAACTACTAAAGCCCAAGAGCCCTAGAGCCCACATTCTGCAATGAAAGGAGCCACTGCAACTAGAAAGGAGCCCCCACTCACTAGAAAGCCTGCCCGCAGCCACAAAGGCCCAGAGCAGCCTATTCATTATTTATTTACTTAAATAAATTAAAATCTAAAGAAAGAGAAATGATTATGAGACTCACGCTTGGAGTAGGGCTTGGATCTTCAAGTTCTCCTTCAGGGGACTGCGGTCTAGTCACAGCCACCACGTGGCCCCCATTGTCTGTGCAGCTACAGCTTCGGCACTTTACCTGTGTGTTTCTCCAGCACCCATCTCAAAATGAGTCACCTCCGTTTTGCTGGTGTAGAGATCAAGGCTCAGAAGGATCCAATTGTTTGCCCAAGATCATCCTTCTAGTGATAAAGAACCCGCTTGCCAGTGCAGGAGACTTAAGAGATGTGAGTTCGATCCCTAGGTTGGGAAGATCCCCTGGAGGAGGACATGGTAACCCACCCTGGTATTCTTGCCTGGAGAATCTGTTGGAGTGAGGAGCCCGGTGGGCTTCAGTCCCTAGGGTCGCACAGAGTTGGACATGATTAAAGCAACTTAGCACGCATGCATCCTTCTAGGAAACAGCAATGCTTGGATTAAAACAAAATCCTCCCTGATCGAAAGCCCATCTCTCACCCTCCGAGCTTGCAGACAGAACAGAGGCTGGCCTTTCATACATCTACACTTAAATACTCAGCGCGATTTGTCCTAGAACCTAAATGGGCCTTGTCAGGGCCCTTAAGGCAACGAATGAAACCATTAATCCTCAGAAGGGCTCTTTGAGTACTGTCCTTTGTGGCCTGTGGTTTGATTGATCCATCCATTTCCAGGGATAAAGCTGTGTCGCATTTTCAATTTTGCTCTGCACTTGCAGGTTTATTTTGGCTTTGCCATCTCACACGTGTCTATCTAGAACCAAGGCTTTGTTGTGGTCGTTCAGTCGCTAAGTCATGTCTGACTCTTTGCGGCCCCATGGACGTAGCCCTCTAGATGCCTCTGTCCATGGGATTTCCCAAGAAAGGATCCTGGAGTGGGTTTCCATTTCCTCCTGCAGGGGATCTTCCCCACTTAGGGTTTGAACCTGCATCTCCTGCATTGGCAGGCAGATTCTTTACCACTGAGCCACCTAGGAAGCCTAGGAACCAAGGTATCTCAGGACATTTGGCAGCAAGCAACAGAATCCCACTCCAACTCATTTCAAGAAAAATAGGACTTTACTGAAAGCAGCCTGGGGGCATCCTATAGACCCAAAGGGCAGCAAATGAGGTCAGACAAAGGAGAACCCAGAACAGGAGAGGCCAACCAGCTGTTTGCTCTCCCTATGGGTTGTTTTCACGAGTCTCTTCTTGCAGACCAATTTTCTCTGTGCACCTGGCTGCCTGGTGGTTTTCAAGTTTTATTATATCCAGAACAAGTAGCCAGTCCAAAGTGACCAGATCATTGTCACCCAAGGCCATGGGACCCACTTTGGGAAACACTGTCCAAGCGAGAACCTTTCCCATGGAGAGCAGGGCTTCATGCTGTATCCCCGGAGCCCAGAATGGTATCTCATAAACTATTTGTGGAGCTCAATACATATTTGTGGGTGGACCCAGCTGACTTAGCTGTGCACACACATAGCAGGCAGTGCTCTGGGCTGCAGTTATAGTCATATTCCAACATGACCTTCTGCCTCTGTCATCTGCTTATGGCTCCCCTTCATCAGAACTGTAACCAATCTGAGAACAGTGAAAATGATAAACAAGACCAAGTGGAGTGTCCACTGTGAGACCAGCACTGCCTACGATGCAAAGGCAGTGCCTGCCTTCAAGGACTTGGGCTAAATTTAGGATCAGAGCTCAAAAGGGGGAAGTTACTGGCATGACACAGCATCTTTTGTGGAACCTGGGAGCAGACATACAGCAGGGCTAACCAGGGGACCAGGACCAAGGACCAGAAACTCATCGAGAGACAGTCATCTCTGAAGTCTCACCTCTGCCTCTTTCAGCACTCAGCTTCTCTCTCTGCTGAGCAACTTGCCCTGCTTCACTCACCTGTGGCCCCCTAATCCCTGAGACCACATCACCCAGCCAGCCTCTCCATTCCAGGACCTGGCAGAGATGAGCCTAGCCTAGCCCAGCTTCTGATTGGTTCTCCTGAGTCAGGTGAACACATACCTACCAGCTGTGACTTGAGAGGGTGGAGGTCACAGGACACTGACATGGCTGCTGAGATTCTTCCTTTTGGGTGGGGTGGAGTGCTAACGGGGGATTTTCTTTGCTCTTTCATAGCTCTGGGACCAGGTAGGGTCCAAGAACAGGTGGGTGGCATCTTGACTTTCCCCCCTTGCCCTGCTTCTCTTCCTTTCTTCTTTTATAAAAGATTATTTATTTGGCTGCACCGGCTCTTAGTTGCAACATGTGGGCTTTTTTTTTTTTTTTTTTTTTGAGTTGCAGCATATGGGCCCTATTAATAGATTCCTGACCAGGAGTTAAATCTGGGTCCCCTGCATTGAGAGTGTGGTGTGTTAGTCATTGGACCACCAGGGAAGTCCCTGCCTTTCTTATATTTTCCTTAAGAACAATAACACAATGGAGAGAAAAGGAATGGCCAGGGTCTTTCTTCTGGCTTTCATCTTTTTAGCTCTCTCTTTTTTTTTTTTTAATAGTCAAAAGATAGCTCTGATAAGTCTGAATCAGTGAACAAACAGGATGAGTGTGCCTTGGGGAATTTTGAGGTGAAAGTGACTTCCTGCTTTGGTTTTAATTTAATATTGCAGATAACTTATGGCTACATTCCCAGCTAACATTGTCTCTGCCTTGCTTTTAGAAAGAGGTACATCCATGTTCCATAGTTTACCTATTACATATCCACGATCTATTCTCTGAGCAACATAAAATAATTTTCTACTTGATTGTTTCCAAACATACAAAACAAATAGGATCATTGATGAAATTTCCGTGTGTGTGCATGTGTGTGTGCATGTGTGTGCGTGTGCTCAGTCATGTCCGACTCTTTTTCAACCTCATGGACTGAAGCCCCTCAGGTTCCTCTATCCATGAAATTTGCCAGGCAAGAATACTGGAGCAGGTTGCCATTTCCTTCTCCAGGGGACTCTTCCCAACCCAGGGATCAAAGCCACATCTCCTGTTTCTCCTGCTTTGGCAGGCAGATTCTTTTCCACTGTGCGCCACCTGGGAAGCCCCCAATTTCTATAGCACTCATGCCTTATAGGGTCCAGAAGCATTCAGATCAATGAGTTGAAGATTGAGTCCCTTGTTGATTTCCTAAATTGCTGTAATAAATTCCCATCAGCTTTGTGGTCTAAAACAACAAACTTACACTCCTAACAGTTCTGGGGGCTGAAAGCCCCAAGTCAGCATCAGCTGGGCTGAAATCAAGACGTTTCAGAAGGACTGAACTCCTGTGAGTGCTCTAGGGAGGAATGATTCCATGTCTCTTCCAGCTCTGGTGGCTGTGGGTGCAGACTTGTTGGTGTATCACTCCAGCCTCTGCCTCTGTGGTCACTGTCTCCTCCTCTTCTGTGTATATAATCTCCTCCTGTTTCCCCAAGTATACTTCTGGATGGGTTTAGGACTTCTGGATGGGTTTAGGACCCATTTGGATAACCCAGGATAAGCTCAACTCAAAAATCCTTATTTTCATTGCATCTGCAAAACTTTACCTTGTAAGGTAATGTTCTTGGGTCCTAGGGATTAGAGCCTGAGATCTTTGGGGCCACAGATCAACCTATTGCAAGCCCCAAACATCTTTCTCTCCTGAGGATGGTCTAGGCTGGGAAGACCCCCTGACAGACGTCTACCAGAGACCAGATCAAGAGCCCCTGTAGAAGGTCACTTCTTTTTTTATTTTGCTTGTGCTAGATCTTCATTGGGGCATGTGGGTTTGTCTTGTTGCAGACCACGGGCTCTAGAATGCAGGCTCCGTAGTGGTGATGCATGGGCTTAGTTGCCCTGTGGCATGTGGGATCTCAGTTCCCCAGCTAGCTGATCGAACCTGTGTCCCCTCCATTGGGAGGCAGATTCTTAATCACTGGACCACCAGGGAAGTCCCTAGAAGGTCATTTCTCAGCTCATTTGGAACCTTGCTCCTCCCCTTGCTTTTTTCCTCCTGTTTGTCCTCCAATCAGGGGGAAGCATTAGGAGTAAATGAAGAGCAAGTCCAGCCCAGAGATACATGGAGAGCCCCTCGGTGGCTCAGGGGTGGGCTGAGACCAGACCAGGCCTCCAGGCATCCCAGGCCACCAAGCAGACCCTTGTAGCTCCCTGTTTATAGATGGATTTACATAAGGAAATGGAAGGTTGGGATTTTGGCACTGCTGTCAATTCTGGTATAAGAAGGTGCTGGACCTTCTAATGGCTGTTCCTTCCCTTCCAAGGGAGCTTTTAGGGAAACATTCAGGGCTTAAGAATTTGCTCTCCCAGCCAAGCTCCTAGCCACACAGACTCCTAGCAGCCAGCTCCGTGCTCATCAACACCAAGACGGGAACTTTGTGTTTTGTTTTATCTATTTGGCCATGCCACATGGTATGTGGAACTTCCCCAACCAGGAACTGAACCCATGCGTCTGACATTGGAAGCATGGAACTTTGGACTTAGAGCTGACTTCCCAGACTCCCACTCCATGGTCAAGACCCTGACCCTAGATGTCCCCTCGTTTAGCCCAGCCTCAGCAGTCCACTATCCCCTCGTATGTTCTCGTTTGTTGAATTTCTCTCCTGCGCTCCACAGGTGGACACTCTGCCTTCTCTACAAGAACACATGCACCCTGCATGATCATACAGCCCATCTGGGTCAGTTCTCAGGAGAGGAGCTGTCATAGGACGTTTAGACAGGTAGAGAGCTGCTATCTAAATATCTAGAACTTTCTGTCAGGCATGTGGGTTGACAGGGACACTCTTAGCTCTTGGGACACACAAGTCCTCATTTAAAGTCTGAAAGAGCCCTTTCCATTGAGTGGCACAGAAGACTGGAAGAACTCAGGCTCTGGGGGCCTAGGTTCAAATCTAAGCTCTGCCACTTATTAGTGGTGTCACATGGGGCCCCTTAATTAACCCGATTCTCCATGAACTAGCCCACAAAATAGTAGGAATACCCAGCTTGTGTAGGTGTGTGCTCTGTTGTGTCTGACCCCATGGATTGTAGCCTGCCAGGCTCCTCTTTCCATGGGGTTTTCCAGGCAAGAATATTGGAGCAGGTTGCCATTTCCTACTCCAGGGGATCTTCTTGAACCAGAGACTGAAGAATCTCTTGCGTCTCCTGCATTGGCAAGCAGATTCTTTACCACTAGCACCACCTGGGAAGCCCAATACCCGGCTTGGGTACAGTTGAAAAGGGATAAATATGTGACGTGCTTAGCACAGCACCTGGCATATACTAAGTGTTCAGGATATATAAGCTAGTATTGTTCTCATTGGTGAGACTTCTCCCTAAGCAAGTCAGTGTTGGAAGAGCTGTTAAGGTACTCTAGCACCAAATGTACGACATATAAAATATTTTATTACAAAAAGCTCAGTTGCATGGCATTTTAGAAGGAACAGAACATCTCAGATGGCTTTCCTTTTTTTTTTTTTGCCAATACATAGGAGAGACTAGTAAAAGTCTACCAATAAGACTAGGAGCTTATGCATCCTCAGGTCTTGAGGCCTCAAAACAACTGATGGCATCAGGGGCTCTGAGAACCCCACCTGGGTCTCACCCCCATGTAATCACCCAGCCTCTTGTTCAGCTTAATTCATGATATGGGCATGTCCTTTTGGTAAAGCTGGTCATCTTTCCTACCCACAGTGCAGGACTCCAGGGAGAAAGTGAAGGCATAACTTATTTTCTTTTGGAAACAAAACAGTTCTAGTGGAAGCAAAACAAAGCCATGATCTAAGCCAGTTGCTACATATCCTTTCCTAATCAGAAGGAGGAGTATTGTCCTCAGCAATTCAGTGTCAAGGAAGGGCAAAGGGGAAGATGCCAGCACTGCTTCCCCGGATGGGGTCACAGCTTCACAAGATCTGAGGCAGCAGCTCTTTCCGATGCACCTGCGACCGGAGATCCTGGGGACTGCAGAGTCACTCCCCAGTCCTAGAACACCCTCAGCTCCTGGCCCCATCCAAATAGCTAAGTACACACCTGGCCCCTCTGCCTCTCAACTGTGGCTGAAGTGGCTTCATTCGGGGTCTGTTGGTGCAGAGGACGAGCAACAGGAGGGAATCTGCCCGGGAGGGGCCGTCAGTCAGGGGGCCGGGCGTCAGGGGCCTTCTCCTGGACCTCATCGTACTGTGGGGGGGGTGTCAAAGGCTCGATGGAGGGAGGAGGCACATTTTTGTCTGGCAGGTTGATCCTAAAGTCTTTGAGGTGAAGCTTTTCGGATTTTATCCTTCTCACTTTCAGTGGCTTCAGGCGTTTGGACAACTTGGAGTTCTGCCTGTCGGGGGGGTTCCCAGGGCTGGTCTCCACGTCAGCCCTGGTTGTGGTGGGGCTTGTCTCATCCAGCCCCGTCAAGGACTCGTAGGAGGGGAGAGAGATGCTCATCCGGGGGTTCTGGTCTGCATCCCTTGCTTCCGAGTAGTTTGTGTTCATCACTTCCTCATAGCTGGGGACGTAGTACCGTGAGGAGGCCTCCTCCTCCTCCTCCTGGCTGCAAGACACCAAGCACAGACATGGGAGGGTTAGCATGTGCTTGAGTCACTCACCATCACAAAGAGATGGAATCCAGACCACACTGGGACTCCGTATACCAGCCGTGTTAGCAACAGGTGTATCCAAGAAGGAATAAGAGCTATCACTTCACCTGTTGGCTACAAGCCAGACACTGTTCTAAGTACATATAAACTAATGTTATCTTCCTAAAGACACTATGAGTTAGGTACTATTGGGTTGGCCAGAAAGTTTGTTTGGGTTTTTCCACTGGATAATATGAAAAACCCAAAAGAACTTTTTGGCCAACCCAATATTGGTACCCATTTTATAGATGGGAAATTACAGAATAATTTGAGATACATGTAAATTTTATATTCCAGATATTCTCTCTCTACCCAGGAACAACCATTTTCCTTCAAATTGGCACCTGTTTCATGCATGTTTACGTTTTCTATGGTCAAAGGACACCCATCGGGGCATCAGAATAGCCCACCTGGCATGCTGTTACACATGAGCCTAAAAGGCAGAGGGGGTTAACACTTTTCACTTTATGGATGGGAAAACAGATACATTGAGGTCAAGTGACTTGGTCACACCTTTAATGATGGTTGACTAGTTTTCCTTCTTTTTTGTATTTCCCAAGTTTTCTAGAATATGCCCGATTATCTTTTACTTTCAGAAAATTTGTTTAATTTTTCCAAAATAAAAACAACTCCCATCCCACTAGAAAGATAAGACATTCTTACTGAAAATTCAAACACTACAGAAAAATCTAATAAAAAAAAATAAAAATATCAACAAAATGACAAGCTGGAATCTAGATTGCTGGGAGAAATATCAACAACCTCAGATATGCAGATGATACCTAATGGCAGAAAGTGAAGAGGAACTAAAGAGCTTCTTGATGAGGGTGAAAGAGGAGAGTGAAAAAGCTGGCTTAAAACTCAACATTCAAAAAACTAAGATCATAGTATCTGGTCCTACCACTTCATGGCAAATAGATGGAGAAAAAGTGGAAACAGTGACAGATTTTATTTTCTTGGACTCCAAAATCACTGTGGATGGTGACTGCAGCCATGAAATTAAAAGATGCTTGCTCCTTGCAAGAAAAGCTATGACAAACCTAGACAGCATATTGAAAAGCAGAGACATCACTTTGCCAACAAAGGTCCATATAGTCAAAGTTATGATGAGAGTTAGACCATAAAGAAGGCTGAGCACCGAAGAATTGATGCTTTTGAACTGTGGTGTTGGAAAAGACTCTTAAGAATCCCTTGGACAGCAAGGAGATCAAACCAGTTAATCCTACAGGAAATTAGCCCTGAATATTCATTGGAGGAACTGATGCTGAAGTTCTAATACTTTGGCCACCTGACGCAAAGAGGTGACTCATTGGAAAAGACCCTGATGCTGGGAAAGATTGAAGGGAGGAGGAGAAGGGGACGACAGAGGACGAGATGGTTGGATGGCATCACCAACTCAATGGACAGGAGTTTGAGCAAGTTCTGGGAGATAGTGAAGGACAGGGAAGCCTGGTGTGCTGCGGTCCACAGGTTTGCAAAGAGTTGGACATAACTTAGCAGCTGAACAATAGCAACATTCTGCTATACACCTTTCCAGACCCTTCTCTAGTCCCATAGCTGCAATGTCTGATGTGAAGACCTTAACATGTTGTGTTATAAACCTCCTTTTCTCAGAGATACAGATCCACATTAGCAAATACAGATTGGTAGTGGCTGCAGAGAATTCTACTGAATGGGCACTGTTATAATTTAGCTTGACTGATGGATCTTTAGTCATCACATCTGTCTATGCTATTTTCAGCAATGCTCTGATAAATCTATGAGTACAGACCCCTTTACACTTGTGTGACTGTGTTCCAAAGATAAGCTCTTAGGAAGAGAATTAATATGTGCACACATCTTTAAAATGGCCAGTTACAGTGAATTCCCCTTCAGTAACATTCTGTCAATCAGCCCCTCATTAGCAACCCCTCATTAGCACTTCCTTACAAATCTTTAACCCAGAGGAAGGTCTATCTTGGCCAGTAGATAGGCAAAGAATTACAATGCCTTTTGTTGGTTGTTTGTATTTCCTGACTAATGAGACTGAACAACTATCATTTGAGTGTCTATGAAATGCTTGTTTGTGTTCTTGGTCCATTTTCCAACTGTGTGTTCTTTAACATTCATTTGTAAGGATCCTTAAAAAAATTTTTTCTATTGTGATAAAAGTCACACAATGTAAAGCATACTATTTTAACCATATATTTCAGTGGCGCTAGTACATTCATAGTGTTGTACATGTCTCACAATGATTCATTTCCCAAATTTTTCATCTCTCTAAACTGAAACTCTCCCCATTAAACACTAAGTTTCCATTCCCCATCCCTACCCCTACCTCCCACCTCCCCAACCTCCAGGCCCTGGCATCTACCAATGTACTTTTCTAACTCTATGAATGTGAGGTACTATTCTAGGTACCTTGTATAAGTGGAATCAAACAGTATTTGTCTGCATTTGCTGTATATTGGGATGCATTTTTCAGGTTAACCTAATATCTGTCCTACAAACAGACTGTACCTTCTTCCCCCCACCCCACCCCAAGCTATACAGTAGGTTCTCATCAGTTATCTATTTTATACACAGAAGTGCTCTTTTTATACTTGGGGTATCAACTTTTATCTTATGTCCCCAATTTAACACTTGCTTTTTAATGTGTTCGTAGCATTTTTTGTCAAATAGAACCTTGCTTCCCAACCTTTCAACTCAAAGCATAAACATCCAGGACACTGGGATAAATGGACAAGCTTCTGGGGGGAGGCTCCGGCCACCCCAGGTGCCACGCATATCCCCTGGGGGGGGGAGGGTGTCAAAATCTTGACACAACTGTAATCATCCATTCAAACCGTCTTATTTGGGAGACTCTGGGATCAAAAGATAAAGTCATTTGTAAAATGATAAACTGTTTCACAGAAGCAGTCATGGGAGACAGCCCTTAGATTAAAATGTTCTCACCATCGTTGAGCCCTGAGCCTGTGGGTATGCATGTGGGTGTGCGTGTCCATCCCCCATCTGGGTCCCGTTGGCCATCCTCACCTGTCCTCCTCGTGGGCGTGCGGTTCGACCCCCGGGTGCTGGATGTGTGCCAGCTCCTCACCCTGCCGCTGCTTCCTCTTGTCCCGGATGCTCAGGCAGATGGAGAGCAGGAGCAGCATCACACCGGCCCCGACCAACACGTAGGCCACGGAGAAGGTCTTGCTCTTAAGGATGCCGCTTCCCACCTCCGTCTTGTTCCCCTGAGCAGCTGGCTTTTCCGCAGTGCTGAACCCAGGGACCAGGTTCCACATGGCCATGATGACCCCAAGGACCAGCATCCCCAGGCCGATGGCGGTCAGTGCATAGTGCGAGCCGTTGGCTTTGGACTGGGCCATCATGCCAGCAGGAGTGGGGCAAGGCCCAGGTTCAAAGAGAGAAAATAAGTAAGAGGCAGCAGCCACAACAAAACACCCTGAAGGAAAGCCCTAGTGCCACATTAAAAAAACGGCGGCTGGACTCTTGAGGGACGGTTGCAAGCCAACGTGAGGCATCCCGTGTGGACGGCTGCATCCGGGACGTCTGCAAGGAAAGCAGAGAGGAGAGAGCAAAGTCATTTCTGATTCAGGGTGCTCTGCTGAATGCGGTGGCTGTGCTCCTGAATAGGGGCGGGGTGGGGGGGTTGGGAGGGTAGGGGGAGGCAGGACTGAGTCATGGCCCCGGGCTGGGCTTGCCTCTGATGCATTCCAGACATCTTACGTGCTCCTGTTCCTTCTGTGATCTGCCTCCCCCACCCGAAAAGGAGAAGCCAGACCTTTCCCTGCGGGAGGCCAGAAAGGTCAGAGCTGCAGGTCATCCAGGTATTTTGTGAGATTTAGTGAAGTGCAGCACAATCTCACTCTCTCACCATGTCAGTGAGAGCCATATCAATATTGCCTGGCTGACCGGCATCAGTCATGATGTGGCCCAGTCGAAGGGGCCTGCTGTGATGTGTTCACCACCCTCAGTGGCTTCCCAATGCCTGCAGCACAAAATCCAGGCTCCTTGGAATCCTGCTCCTGGTGGGCTCAACCTGACCCTGCCTCTCCCACTCATCTTGCACCTCGCCCCCCCTCACAAACTCCCTCCAGTATTTCTGCCCTTCTCTGATCAACTCTGCTCAGCTGCCCTTCTGTGTCTCCCACAAGCCCCCATCATTTTCTGTGGCAAATCTCTTCCTTTCTGTGACCACATCTTTTTCACTCTGCTCCTGGAATATAGCAGCACCCTCCCTCCCCCAATGCCTGCTGAATCAAATGAATGAAATAGCCAGATGAAGCTGTCCTGTGAGGCATGCTTCTTTTCAGCCACATGGAGTTTTACCTTTTTTTTCCTTCTCTCTTAAAGAGTGCTTTTCCGTTTCTTTCTGGCTGGCACGGCATGTGTGGCATGTGGGATCTTAGTTCCCCAACCAAGGAATGGAATCCATGCCCCCTGTATGCGGAGCAGGGAGTCTTAACCACTGTACTGCCAGGGAAGTTCCGAGTTTTGCTTTTCTTAAAGGGGCAGAAACTTGCACATCCTTCATCTTAGCTGCTTTGCCCAGCTGGATGAAAAACCCTCTCTTGTGAGGCAGCTCTGAGACCTTGTGCTCATGGGATCAGTCAGCTGGGAGTCCATAACAATTTGCTGGCAGGGAGAGGGAGGCTGATAAAGCCAGTGACTTGAAAGTTTGAGCTTAGAACACTTTCAGGGGGCTGGAGGACCAGCGAGTGAGGCTCCTGGCTAATTACTCCTCAGTACATTATCCCTGCCACAGCAATCTTTGTGGAATAGTAAAACTTTACAGCTGTTTAGATGGGCAAGGTCCTATTTGCCATTCCACATACTTTCTGCTCATTGCAAACAGACAGCTAACCAGGCCACGTGAAATCTGATGCTGCCGAGATATTTTCTCATCAAGCACTGGGCTCCATCTGAAACTGGCCACTTTGTTCAAAAATACTCTAAAAATAATTGGGATAACATCCTCTATCGGCATGAAGTCCATTCTTTCTTCTTTTTTTCCTCCCACTCAACAAATATTTCACATGTACCTGCTAAGCAGTGTTCAGTACTAGAGAAATACTGATGAACAAATTAAGGATTAGTGAGGAGGTTTCAGGCCAGCAGGAAAACAGTCCACAGGGAATAACAATAAAGTACGAAGAGAGAGAGAGAGAGAGAGAGAGAGAGAAAGGCATAATCTGTTTTTAGGACATATTTTAAGTTAATCTTACGAAGGCATTCCAATATACATTGGGTGCTAAGTTGTTTCAGTCACGTCTGATTCTTTGGGACCCCATGGACTGTAGCCCACCAGGCTCCTCTGTCCATGGGATTCTCCCGGCAAGAATACTGAAGTGGGTTGCCATGCCCTCCTCCAGGGGATCAAACCCACATCTCTTACATCTCTGCACTGGCAGGCAGATTCTTTACCACTAGTGCCACCTGACTCCACTTATATAAGGTACCTACAATAGTCAAATTCATAGAGTCAGAAAGAACATTGGTAGGTGCCAGGAGCCAACGGCTGGGGGTGGGGAGGGGGAAAGGGCACTTAGTGTTTAATGGGGACAGGGTTTCAGTTTCGGAAGATGAAAAATTCGGGAGATGGATGATGGTGAGAGTTGTACAACAATGTGAATGTACTTAGTGCCACTGAACTGCATAGTTAAATATGGTTACAATAGTATGTTTTATATGATTTTTATCCCATTAAAAATATTAAAAAAGGCTTCCCTGGTGGCTCAGCAGTCAAGAATCCGCCTGCCAATGCTGGAGACATGGGTTTGAGCCCTGATCGAGGAAGATCCCACATGTCAAGGGGCAACTAAAGCCCGTGAACCACAAGCCCTGAGCCTATGCTCTAGAGCCCGGGAGCCACAACTACTGAGCCCACATGCCCTAGACCCTGGGTCTGCAACAGGAGAAGCTACTGCAGTGAGAAGCCTGCCACATTAACTAGAGTAGCCTCCTCTTGCTGCAGCTAAAGTCCCAGCAGCAACGAAGACCCACGAAATAAAACCAATGAAGACCCACAACCAAAAATAAAATAATAAAATTTTTAAAAATTAAATAATAATGAGAAGAAGTACAGAAACTGTGGCACCAGGCAGCCGGGGCTCCTAACTCAGGCTGGAGGGCATATGGAGAATCTCATGAGAGAGAAGCCTGACTTCACATATTAGGGTCTGCCTCCTGAATGTGCTATACCATATGGGTGGGCACAAGTGTGTACATACATGCACACACATGCCCGTGTGCCCGTGTATGACCATGCATGTATGTGCATGCAGAACACTGGAAAAGAGTCCTGTTGGAGATATATGCAGTGAGGACAGCTGCTAATCACCTACTGTATACACAAGGCTTTGTGCTTCTCACATCACTCATGGCCAACGAAGGGAAGGATGAGGGGTTTTCCAGCCCTAGGAATGCCTCGGTTCTGCCAAATGGATTGGAGACAAAGGTCATTATTGGGGGGCTCAGTGGTAGAGAGGTGCAGCCTGAGCCTTGTGCTAGGAGCAAGAGAGATGAAGAAATTATTTACTGAGCACCTGCTCAGGGCTGGACAGCCAGGCCTCTTACCAGGGAGGCTGACAATCTGTTTACTAAAGCAATGATGTGGCCATGTTACCCTAACTGGCTCCTTACTCTCATTCATTCTCAATTCAAGTCTTGCCTTGTGCTTCACATGAGTAAAACAGGCCCCTGATGAGGGACATGGGCAGAGATGAAAAGGTCAGAATGAATACATTTCTGGCCTGTTGTCAATGACTGAAAACAGGCACTAATACTCAGTGTGGGTGAGGGTGTTGGGATGGGCGATTTCATATTTTTTCTGGATGGAAAGTTTTGGCATTTAGGGATCAAAAGTTTCAAAAATGTTTATACCCTCAGGCTCTGTCATTCCAACTTCTAAGAATTATGTACAGGGCAAGGATATTCATCATAACTTGATAGTAGTGAGAAACTAGAAACTACTTAAAACAGCCAGTAGTCTGGATCTGGTTAAATAAAATATGCACTTACTGAATTATGGCCTCAAAGCAGTTAATGATACATTTTAAAATCAAATAAGAGTATGTTCACTGTGATCCTAATTTTTATAAAGCTCTGTACATGGGCATGTATTATTCATATGAACATATAGAAGAAAAGGCTGAATGATTTTACTCATGTTAAAATAAGAGGCAATATATTTTCATATATGTAAACATATATGTAAATGCCCAGATGAGAGACATATTCCAAACTTGTGCCAAAGATTGTTTCTGGGGATGAAGGGGGCCTAGGAAGTGTAACTTTTACTCTGTTTCTGTATTTTTTTAGAGACAAAAGACCTGTATACTCTATTTCTGTAGTTTGAAATTTTTTAAGTTAGAATGTGTTGTCTTAAGGCAACACAGCTTGGTGGTTAAGTGTGAGCTATGGAACCAGGCTGCCTGGGCTCTCTGTACCTTCCCAGCTGAGTGACCTTGGACGAATGACTTAACCTCTCTGTGCCTCAGTTTCCACAACTGTTAAGATGCAGATAAAAGCTCTCTAGGACTCAACCTCATAGGAGAGTTATGATAAGTCAACAAGTAAATGTACATAAAGTACCCAGAACAGTATGTGACCAGCATGCAGTGAGTTCTTACAGGAAGGTTTGTTATTTAATATTATTTAAAGCCTGCATTCTCCATGGGGTGAGCTCACCCACAAGGCGGGGAAATTGGCTCTTGGGGATGGTGTAAAATAATCTTAGCTGTTACAAAAGTTTGTGGTCCTCCATGGTACATAGACACCCAGCCTATCTGGTATAAAAGTTTTATGGAGTGGCGGGGTAGGGGAACATTACAAAAAGAATATTTAAAAAGAAAGAACGATAGTGGGGAATAAAAGGTTGGGAGAGACACCACTGAATGTGTTATATTAAATTTCAAAACACTCAAATGATACAAGCCACAATGTTTATAGTTATTTTCTCTGGCTGCTGGGATCAGAATGGTTTTTCTTTTCGTTTTCTTCTTGGGAGGGTAATAACTGGAAAACACAGAAATGTATTGTTTTTCAAATAAGAAAACAAAATAAAGGTATTTGTTTTTTGGGGTTGTGGCAGGGTTTTGTGTCCAACAGTGCTTCAAATCATTTGCTGGTTCCTCCCACCCTCTGGAAACCAAGACCTCGAAGGTTCACTGGGGGGCGTGGAGACCCAGCTCCCCAACGTGCAGCTGGTGGCTATTTATCTTGTTTCTGGCTTGTTGACCCACGTTATATTTAGCATGGTGTTCTTTCCCTTTCAAAAATAATGGAAAGAAGCTAATTTTGTGCTTAGAGGATTTGGGCCACATAGTTTCCAAGATGTCCTTAAAACAGAGCAGCCTTGGTGAGCAGCCTGGGGTCCCAGCTGGCCCAGACTCACCTCGGGGCCCAGGAATTGGATCTGTCACGGCTCAGGTTCAAGGCAGCCCTAAGAGATGAATGAATGATCCTGTATTTAGGTTTTCAAGAAAGCTGTGAACCAGTTAAGAGAGGCACCTACCTGTGGTTAGCTGGGGAGGCAGGTCTGACAACAACTCTTTATGCTAAAATCTTGTGTTAAGGACCCACCTGTAAAAAACCAGAAATGCAGCTTTCTAAGTATGCTGTGAGCATGTCAAGTTCAGGTACTCATGGGGGAGGTATGCGTTTTCTTTGCTTTTGCGGGAGAAGGCACATGCAAGAAAAGTTGTATCAAAAGAACCCAAGACTCTGAAACAAAGAATGAGGCTGCCAAATGATGCTGATATGGCAGTCACACTGATGAAATCTTTCCATGGTTTTCTCCATCTTATACAAGTGCTCTGGAGAGTAAAAGGAGATACACTCCCCAGGTCACTTTATGGGGAATGTGCAATCTTGACCCCAAAAGCAACAAGGCAGGAAAGGAAAATGACAGGTCAAGCTGATCTGCCAGTGCAGAAACAAAAATCTTAAATAAAATATCAGCAAATGGAACCCAACCACGTTTTTCAAAAAGGTTTATCCCAAGAATGCATAATTGTTCAACATCAGAAAATCGAATAATGTCACATCCCAGGAGCAAAAATAAACCGACAGTAGCTGACTATGCAGTTATAGTCCAGTGGAGTATGATGCAGCAGAGAAAATGAGCAAACCACAGCCACGTGCACCAGCATGAGCCACTCTGACAACATGTGAGGCTGAACAGGAAAGCAGGTTGCAGAAGTACACACATGGCATGATTCTATTTATATGTAGTTCAAAACCAAGCAATGTATTCCTTTATCTCTGTAATTACTGGGAAGAAAGGCAAAATTATGAATTAAAATTGAGGACAACAGGGGTCTCCCTGGAAGAATGAGAAACGGTGTTGAGGAGGAACAGCGAAGGGTACCTTGGTATTTGTTAAATTCTTCATTAAACATCACATATATATATACACCTATATATACTCTTTTGATTGGCTGGAATATTTTACAGTAAGAGATTCTAAGAGTTGATATCTTTCCATTATAAACATAAAATTCAAACTCCTTTGCTGTGGCCTTCAAATCCCACCAGATTGGACTGGGCTCTTGCCTCTCTCCGGAGAAGGCAGCGGCAACCCACTCCAGTACTCTTGCCTGGAAAATCCCATGGATGGAGGAGCCTGGTGGGCTGCAGTCCATGGGGTCGCTAAGAGTCGGAGACGACTGAGCAACTTCACTTTCCCTTTTCACTCTCATGCACTGGAGAAGGAAATGGCAGCCCACTCCAGTGTTCTTGCCTGGAGAATCCCAGGGACGGCGGAGCCTGGTGGGCTGCCATCTGTGGGGTCGCACAGAGTCGGACACGACTGAAGCGACTTGGCAGCAGTAGGTTGCCTTTCTCATATCTTATCTCTTGACTCTCTCAGGGGGCTTCCTGTCTGTATCTGGTCACATTAAGCACATCCTGCTGCAGGGCCTTTGCACTTACTGTTCCCAATGCCTGAAACTCTTTCACCTGTCTCTTGCTTTTTTTTTCTGGATTTGAACATGATGTATTTTTTTTCTGGATTTGAGCATGATATATTTATTTTTCTAGTCTTCCTTTTATAAACTTCCTCCCCCACCCCATGCCACCTCCTCAGCAAGGATTTCCTTAATCACACTATAATGTCCCCTCCCTTACCCAGCTACTCTCAAGCCCCATGCTTTGGTCCTTATGACATTCCTTCCTATGGATGGATGATGTTACCTTAGTCTATGACAGCCTTGCTTTGCTTTCCTATTGCCTCCTTGTCTCCCCATTGGAGTGTAAACGCCTTGACAGAAAAGTCCCATCTGCCTTGTTCATTTCTGTATACACAGCACTTAGCATCTTGTGTCAAGACTGTAACAGGTGCTTAATAACTACTGTAGAATGAATGAAGGACTACCTAGCAAGTTCAAAAGTTTAACTGATGTCCTGTATCCACTAGGGAAAATGCCTAGTCCAAGGTTGGCACTGAGGGGGACAGGAATAGATAGAGCTAATTTTCAGGATATCCAAGTCTTGTGTCCTTATGCAGATGATTTCCCAACAACACGGGAAAGTCACCCACCCAGGTTAAATGTGACATCTGAGTTCGCACTTGGCTGAGACCCGAGTTGTGGGGGGGTGGGGGTGGTGGTGGATATTTATCACCAGTCCACACTTAGAATCTCTTTCTATACAGATGCGGGCTTCCCTGGTGGCTCAGCTGGTAAAGAATTCGCCTGCAATGTTGAAGACCTGAGTTTGATCCCTGGTTTTGGAAGATCCCCTGGAGAAGGAAAAGGCTACCCACCCCAGTATTCTGGCCTGGAGAATTCCATGGACTGTATATTTCATGAGGTCGCAAAGAGCTGGACACGACCGAGCGACTTTGACTTTCACTTTGCAGTGTATAGACAGACACAGTATGTGGTGGTGGTGTGGTTGCTCAGTTGTGTCTGACTCTTGAGAGCCCCTGGACCTGCCAGACTCCTGCATCCATGGGATTTTCCTAAGCAAGAAAACTGGCGTGGGTTGCCATTTCCTTCTCCAGGGAATCTTCCTGACCTAGGGATTGAACCCGGGACTCCTGATTGCAGGACGTCTGCTGCATTCTTTACTAGCTGAGCCGCCAGGGAAGCCCTAGAGACAGTATAAAGATAGCAATTTAAATAAAATCGAACAACAGAAAACAGCACTGTTCTGGCTGAAACAGCACAGTGTCCCAAGTGTTGATGGGCAAGCCTTCCCTTGCCCCTCTCCCGCTGAATCCCAGCAATTCTCCGGAACACAGTTTAGAAACCTAGGCTGTGTTCTAGACCCTCACGTGGCCTCTGAGCTCTGCTCTCTGGTCCTGGAAGGCACAGTTCCAGAAGTATCCAGCCTGCCCGGCTGGCTTTAGGGGAGGAGATCTCGGCAGTCAGAGGTGTCTGGCAGCATAACCAGCCCCTGTGACAAAGAGGCTCCTTGACCATTCTCCCTGCGCCTCAGCCCCTCTCTGCCAAGCTGCATAATCGGGAAAGGGATCCCCGCTCCATTCGCAGGGACCAGGCTGTGCTACATTTCCGTCACAAAGGAAGAATTCAGTGAGGCCTTTTCTGCCCAGTTTCAGTTCACAATCACTTTTGTCACCAAGCTCCAGTCCCCTGCTGTGGGGAGGGGGTGGGGGCTAGAAGAAAGGCTCTGAGCAACCTCTGCCACTGCCCCTGTCCCTCCTGGGAGTTTCAGGCCATCTCCCCTAAGGTCAAGGAGTGTCAGGTTCCCGTTCTTTTAGGACAGGTTCTTGTAGACTGTGCACTTGGGAAAAAATGAAGAACACTGTGCAAATGAGTCATAAAGGCAGAGGCGAGGGGAAGGCTGCCTGAGCCGGGGAGGGCTGATAGGATAATGAAAAAGAAAGGGTATTGAGTGAATTGAGAGACAGAGTAAGGATAATAATAAGAACAGTTCAAGAAGGAGGCAGGTACCCTTTCTAAAGACATCCAAACCTCAGAGGTGCCCTTCAAAGAAGATTAGCCCCAGGACCTCTGGGTCTCAGAGAGGTTAAGCATTTTGCCCTGGGTCACACAGCTGTAAGCTGCAGAGTCAAGATGCACAATCAAATCTGACTCTGAAGCCCACTTCTTTCCCCTTGCATCACATCAGTTCCCATAAGGCCTAGCCCCTGTGGGCCACTCCCGGGGAGGGCGGGAGGGGGTGCACATAGGCCAGAAATGGGCACTGTACAGTTGACCCCTGGACACACTTCATCACCAAAGCATCGGGGGTAACAGGTGTGTCTTTCATTTAAAATGGCTTTTTATAAACAACAACCAGTCCCAACAACTCGTGGTTCCCTACTGTGCACCGGGGGCTTTGGACGACCCATAGATGGGTGAGACTACTTTCAGAGTCCAGCAGAGAGACAGGTTACTCTTCTTCTTAGAAGGGAAGTCAGCATCAGGTGAGAGGGAACGTGTGTTCAATGCCGACTCTGTGCCAGGCCCTCTGTTGAGATCTTTCCATGCCAATCATTTAATAGTTATTAGTTCCATTTATGGAGAAGGCAATGGCACCCCACTCCAGTACTCTTGCCTGGAAGATCCCATGAATGGGGGAGCCTGGTAGGCTGCAGTCCACGGGGTCGCTAGGAGTCAGGCACGTCTGAGCGACTTCACTTTCACTTTTCACTTTCATGCATTGGAGGAGGCAATGGCAACCCACTCCAGTGTTCTTGCCTGGAGAATCCCAGGGATGGGGGAGCCTGCTGAAGCGATTTAGCAGCAGCAGCAGTTCCATTTAGGACAGTGAGGTTCAGAGAGGGAACATAACTGGTCAGACGTCCCACAGCTAGTACAAGGCAGGAGTAGGTTATGTCTGATTCTAAAGCCCATGCTTTTCATCACTACCCAGCACTGCTCAAACAGGGCATATCCAAAGAGCCTATAGAAAGAGCAACCAATTCACGTTGAAGGGGGCTGGAAGGAGGAGGATAAAGCAGCAGCTCTGCAGGACCTGGAGGCATCTGTAAACTTTACTGGGGCAAAGTCTGGGGACAGGAGGAGATAAAGTGTCCTGTGGGAAGGGCTGAGTCTGGAAAACTGCACAGAGACGGGGGAGGAGATGGGCTTTCCTGGCGGCTCAGATGGTACAGAATCCGCCTGCAATGCAGGGGACCGAGTTTGATTCCTGTGTTGGGAAGATCCTCTAGGGAAGAGAATGGCTACTCACTCCCATATTCTTGCCTGGAGAATCCCATGGAGGAGGAGCTTGGCAGGTACAGTCCATGGGGTCACAAAGAGTTGGACACCAATGAGCAACTAAGCATATATATTTATGGGAGAAGATATAATATATAAGGGGCAGCAGACACTTGTCAGGATGCACCACTTCTTGAAGAGAAAAGGGGCAGCTTACCCTCCCCCACATAAGACATCAGTGATTTTTATAAGGTCTGATGTCCTCAGTCTCGTTGCCAATCCACTAAGTGTTGGTGAGATGACGGAAGGAAATTAAGGAAGACTAACCCATTCTGAAGACTCCAGGAGCCATAAACAGAAGGAGCAAGTTAACAAACTGGGTATCTTTTCTTTGAGACTTTGACTCGGTGTTAAGAAACTAAGTTTTTGTCTAAGTTTCTCAAGAAATTTAGAGAAACTAAGCAGGTAGCGGGAATGTGACCCGACTTGCAGGGCTGGCACCGGCACCTGATCTCCAGGGTTCCCACCACACTCAATATTTCTTGGGAAATGTGACATCTCCGTGTGTTTCCCTGCCAGGATGGAGTCTGAGTGCTCTTGTCACCATTAAAGTGAGCCTGACTCCTTTAGGCTCTGGGAATGAGCCAACAACGGCCTCCTGCTCTGGCAAACAGGGCTGAACACAGGCACTTTCCACCCTACCCGGCTTCCCCGACTTCAGCACCGGCCCACCATCAGCAATTATGAAATATCTGCTGCTGCTTCCTGGCCACTGATGACATGCCAGGCTCACACACTAAGCGCTCTGCACAAGTGAGCTCATTTATCCTGCCCCACGACCAGATGAGGTGGTCCCCACCTTTGCCCACGTCATCAGTGAGCACACTGAGACACAGAGAGGTTGAGAAACTTGTCCCAGGTCTCACTGCTTAAAGGTGGTGGCCCTGAGCACAGCTGCTTGTTCAGATCTTCCTCATCTGTGGGGTGATAGAAAAGCAGCCTTTCAGCCAAGCCTGATGAACTCCACTCAAGGCAGGGCAGCAGCGCTATTATTAAGGGCTGGCTCTATGGTCCCACCACCAAGGCTATCCTCTGGGCACGAGGAGGAAGTTAAGTGAGATGTCACAGCCAACCTTCGGGGGACCAGAAGCGCAGGCATCCGAGGGGCAGCTCCAAGTCTGGGAAGGTGGGAGGACTAGGGGGATAGACCAGAGCATGGAGCGCACCTCACCTCACTGCCCTCCACCCTCGGCTGTCGGACAGGCTCGAGTGAACCTGGGCACGGTCTGGACACACTGTTTGTCCTTGTGTAGCAGGCTGTTTCGGACACCAGCTTGAGTCCTTTGGTCCTTCCCTCTCAAGAGTCATTTTGCAGCACGTAGTAGAGGAGGGCAGAGGGGAGGACTTCGACAATCAGGGACTACGGAGGGCAGTGCAAGGACCAACTCCACCCTCCACGTGGTAGGACCCCCAGAGTGGGCTCTGGGCCAAAGAATGCATCTGCATCTCAGCTCTGCTACTGAATCATTCTCTAGAAAGGTGAATTCTCACCTCTCTCATCCTGTTGCCTCATCTGTAGGAGAGATCCACTTGTAATGCAGGAACCTGCAATGTCTTAGATGCAGTTTCAATTCCTGGGTCAGGAAGATCCCCTGGAGAAGGAATGGCAACCAACCCTCTGCAGTATTCTTGCCTGGGCAATCCTATGGACAGAAGAGCCTGGCAGGCTACAGTCCATGGGGTTGCAAGAGTTGGACACGACTTAGTGACTGGACCACCACCACCACCACCACACTGGGATCTACCTCCCTGGGCTGTTACAGTGGGAAAGACAAGGACTGGGATTCTCCCCTGAGCCTCCAGAAGCAACTAGCCCCTCTGACTTTAGCCCGTGAACCTGACTGCAAGAGAATAAATTGGTGTTGATTTCAATCCCCAAGTTTGGGGTGGTTCCTTATAGCAGCCACAGGAAATGAATACAAGCAGCATTTGTGTTCTATGGCATCTGCCAACACTCAGGGTGTTTACTTACCTAATAGTTGGTTTAATCATGCATAGTTCCTTACTCTTGACCAAACCAATCACTTGGTGAATTTTGCACCCATTCCTTATGGGACTGGGTTGGAGGGAGACTGGGCATCCTGGCACTCTTTGACCTGGTTTACAGGTTAACCCGTGACTCTGCTCGTGAGCCAAGTCAGCACCTGTTCTAACTCTGCTTGGACAGAAAGTGTGATAAAAGGCAAACACTCTCAGGCTTGTATCAGCAGGCTCTCCTGGTGGCTCAAAGCTAGAGTTCCTAAACTGAGAGGCCAAAACAAAGCAGATGTTTATTTTATGTGGTCTTTCTATGAGGGGGTTTTAACAACCAAACAGAGGTGTGTGGAGGAGACAGACAGACCTCTGAGGGCTGGTGAATCCTGCAGATCCAAACCCTCCCTGTTCCCAGGCCTTTATCAGACTGGCCTTGATTCTGGACATTAGGACACAGTTTGAGAAAGTTTATCCTGCCCATATCTGGACATTTTCTTTTTTAGCTACAGCAGCATTGCCTGCATAGGAGTGGTTCCCAAACCTTCTGCCAAGAGCCCTTTGGGAACACAGTTGAGCCGTCCAACCCCCTCCCTACCCCCTCCTCTTCACTTTCCACCAGTGATTCCCACTGGAAGCATTTTAGCCATAGCTGCCATCTCCAGCCCCCTGTCTCTGCCTGCTTCTGATTTTTAGGGAATCACCTGTCACACTCAAGTCTTTTCCCAACTGTTACATTTTGGAATCGTAGCAACACCCTTGAATATCTCCTAAGCACTTACCAAGTGCCTGGTAGCTCAGCCGGTAAAGAATATGCCTGCAATGGAGGAGACCCCGGTTTGATTCTTCAGTGGGGAAGATCCCCTGGAGAAGGAACAGGCTACCACTCCCACTATTCTCGGGCTTCTCTGGTGGCTTAGATGGTAAAGAATCTATTCGCAATGTGGGAGACCTGGGTTTGGAAGATCCCCTGGAGGCAGGCATGGCAACCCAGTCCAGTATTCTTGCCTGGAAAATCCCATGGACAGAGGCTGGCAGGCTACAGTCCATGGGGTCGCAAAGAGTCAGATACAACTGAATGATCAACACACACACACACACATACCCCAAGTGCCAAGCACTGTGCCGGCTGCTCTCCATGCATTTATTACTATTATGATTAATTTCATGCTGGGCTTCCCTGGTGGTTCAGTGGAAAAGAATCAACCTGCAATGTAGGAGACACGGGTTCGATCCCTGGGTCGGGAAGATGCCCTGGAGAAGGAAGTGGCAACCCACTCCAGTATTTTTGCCTGAGAAATCCCATGGACAGAGGAGCCTGGCAGGCTACAGTCCATGGAGTTGCAAGAGTCAGACATGTCTTAGTGACTAAACAACAACAACAAATTAATTTCACCTAATATTTTATTTATAAAATTTAGAATATTTGATATTAATATTGATAATTTATCATTGCTATTCAATATAAATACATTTTAATTTACTATTTACTATCCTGCTTCCCCCCCCCAACCTCTAATGAGAAAGTATCTAGAATAATTCCCATTTCACAGATGAAGAAACTGAAGTTCAGAGAAGTTAAGGTACCTACTCCAAGACACACGGTGAATGGCACAGTAATGATTCAGACTGGCTATGTCTGACTCCAGAGCTAGCATGCCCTACCACCCATGGTCTCTCAGTCCCCACACTCCAACAGGGAGCCCCGTCCCTATACCCTGTCCACCGGAAGCCCTGCCTAGGCTGACCTTAGCGTCTGTCGTCAGGAGGTAGAATTTCTTGTTTTCCTTCCTCTCATTTCCCCTCCATAAGAACCAACTTCCTTCGTGTGAGTCACTCAGTCCCCTGCAACCCTGATACTCATCTGGACAGACTGTAAATAATTGACACTGATGTTTAATCATAAAACTGGAATAGAGGTTAAAACAGGGTAGCTGCAGGAGAGGGGAAGGAGAAAAACAGCCTGGGGAAGGGGGCTTGCTTTGGGGGCCTTGACACCTCTTGCACGTTGGGAGACAAAACAAGAACTACCCCTGGCCTAGAGCTTAATACCTTCACGACATAGCTCATGCTTTTCCAATGTCTTCTCCCTGTGAGGGCTGGGCTGCTTCCCCCACTCTGCAGAGAGGTCAAGACATAATCAGTGCAAGGGTCGGAGTGAGAGCCGTCTCTTTCTAGAGGTGATCAGAACAGTCAGAATTAACCTCACAGGGTTGAGGAGTGAATGTCTCATTCATGTTAAGTGTACTATACTGGGTATACAGTAAGTGTCAAGATACGCTGCAGAGAGGGAAGGATGACATTTGGATTTCCCCAGCCTGTTATTAGCCCACACTCACTGCCACCCACTGCCCCAGGTTTTCTATTTCTTTTTGGCTGTGCCGAGTCTTCATGGCTGAGCAGGCTTTCTCTAGTTGCTGTGAGTGGGGGCTACTCTTTGTTGCACTGCCTGCAGGCTTACCATTGGAGTGGCTTCTCTTATTGTGGAGCACGGGCTCTAGGGTACACGGGCTTCAGCAGGTGTGGCGCATGGGCTCAGTAGTTGAGGCTCTAGAGCACAGGCTCCATAGTTATGGCGCAGGGGCTTCGTTGCTTGGCAGCATGTGGGATCTTCTGGGATCAGGGATCAAACCTGTGTCTCCTGCATTTGCCAGGCGGATTCTTTACCACTGAGCACCAAGGAAGCCCCTCTCCTGCCCCCAGGTTTTAAAGTCTCCTAGGAACTGAAAAAGACTCATCTGTTTCCTTTGCAGCCAACAGGTGATGCTTCAGAGGCCCAGTCATCTACTGTAGAGGCCTCCTCATCTACAGGAGAGCCCCGATGAAACTGCTGAGATGCAAAACGATTTCTTGGGGGCCTCGGAGCGTGCAGCTCAGCTGTCTTTCCTCTCTGCACTCTGATCTGTAAGTGCCAATCAGGACCCAGCTCAGGGAGGGGGAAAGGAGCTGGCCTTTTCAGGGATGTGCGATGCGAGAAACTCAGATGGCTGAGGTGAGATGTCACCTGTAGGGCATAGCTCACCTCTAAGCACAGGTCACCTCCTGAGAGCAGGTGACAGCGCACCAGCCTGATGCTCAGTAGGATGGCTTTGTTTTGCCTGCTTGTAGTTCCCAATATCCACTCTTCCCTTCCTCCACTGTTAAGAAAACTCCTGATTGCTCAGTTTCCCATGGTTTCCCAGAGAAAGACAGCATTATCCAGCCTCTTGGCAGCTAGCTGTGCCATACGACCAAGGTCTGGCCAGTGGGTTATAAATATCAGTGCCTCCATGGCTCTTGCTGCTGGAATCGGAATCTGTTTTCCTATCCAGATGGGCAGCAGCATCTTGGAGATGAGGCCCCAGGCCAGTGTCAGCTGCTACTGAGGACTGGGGGAGGCAGGCTCTGTGGGCACCTGTAATGGCTGTGATTGAGGAACCCCCTGAGGTGACACAGGGCTTCCCTGGTGGCTCAGATGGTAAAAGAATCTTTCTGCAATGAGGCAGACCTGGGTTGGGAAGATTCCCCTGGAGAAGGAATCGACCCACTCCAGTATCCTTACCTAGAGAATTCTATGGGCAGGGGAACCTGGCAGGCTAGAGACCATGGGGTCTCAAAGAGTTGGGCATGACTGAGCCATTAACATGTTCTATGGGGCTTCTCAGAGGCCTTTCCAGAGATTAGATCAGTGATGGAAAATGTACCTGAGTTTCAGATTCACTCATGAGAACATGGATGCCCAAGGAAAGGGGTAAGGAGGCTGCAGTAACACCCAGCAGGGGGCTCCCAGGGCAAGATGAGATGCTGGGCACCTGTGACTGTTCATCACCTGACTGTCAACACAGTCTGAAAAGCTGATAAACACCTATGTGCCCAACCCCCTGCCCTTCAACACTGAAAAGGACTATTTGTTTCCTGTTGCTGCTATAATAAATTACCATAAATGTAGTGGCTTAAAAGCAACACAAATTCATTCTCTTACAGTTCTGGAGGTCAGAAGTCTAAAATCAAGGTATTAGCAGGGTTTTGTTGCTTCTGGAGGGTTCAGGAGAGAATCTGTCCCTTGCCTGCTCAGCTTCTAGAGGCGGCTGGCATTCCTTGGCTTCTGGTCCCTCCTCCCATCTTCCAACCTCTGCTGCTGTGGTCACATCTCCTTCTCACTCTGGCCCTCCTGCTTCCCAGTCACAAGGATTCTTGTGACTACATCATGCCCATCTGGATAAGGTGAATATGCCCTATAACCATATAAAGTAACATATTCACTGGCTCTGGAATTAGGAAGTGGACATCTTTAGGATCACTGTCCACTTATATTTTCATTATTCAGCATACCACAATGGCACCTAGGCACTCTCCTATATAATTTCAGGGGTTCACTGGCCTTTCACCAACGCTCTGCCAGAAAAAGCATCCTCAGTCAGGTATCAGGAGCACCTGGATACAGACAAGGTTTGTCATTACAAATGGGGGGAGGGTTTTACATGTTTGACAAGAAGGCCTTTTGATTCACAAGCGTGCATCTTTCCATCATGATAAGAGCAGCTAACATGCATTGAATATTTACTCTGACCCTGGATTATCTCATTTAATTTTCCTAAATGCACTGCCATCACCCCTGCATTACAGATGCCCAGAGAGTTTACGTGATTTGCCCAAAGCCTCATGTCGATAAGTAGCAGAGCGAGGCTGTGAACCAGACAGTCTGAGTCCAGAGTCCCCCTAAAATCTTTTCCTCTCACCGGCTCTCAAGCCATGCTCCAAAGAGTGAGTTTTTAAATGTCTACATGCTGCTTCCAGGAATATGGCAGTCCTTTGTCCAACATCAGAATCAGAGATGTGCTGATGATGGAGAGTTAGAATGGGCGTGTCCAGGACAACTCAGTGACAAAGACGCACATCTTAAGTGACCTGCTTAGAAGCTAAGGGTCTGGGCTGACTGCTGACCCTGCACCCCTCCTCAGCTTACTCAGCCCCTGGGACCCAGGGCTCATGGGGCTGCTTGAAGCCACGTCTCATGTGCAAGGACTTTGTCCCTTTCTGACCTGCCACAGCACCATGTTAGGGGTTGTGACCAAACATCCACACGCAGTCTCCTTCCTAGACCTGGGGAACTGAGGTGGACACTGTCACATATCATCTTTGTAACCCAAATCACCAGCATGCTCCAAGGCTGCTCTCTTATTCCTCACTGTAAGAGGAAGGAAGGGGGCCAAGCATGGTGACCAGTCGGGCTGGGGGGTTTCAGGGATTTCCTAGGTGGTCCAGTACTTAAGACTTTGAGTTCCCAATGCAGGGGGCCCAGGTTCGATCCCTGGTCAGGGAACTAGATCCCACATGCTGCAACTAAAACTGAAAATTAATCCCGGGTGCCTCAACTAAGAGGCTCCAAATTAAAAACAAAACAAAACTGGGTTTTAGAGATTCTGGCTCTGAGCAGATCCAAACCTGGATCAGCCACTCAGCGGCCTCACAGTGGGTATCACAGTCTCCAGCACATCTGTGGGTGTCCCAGTCATGTCCCCTGTCCCCTTAGGCCAGGGACTATGCCATGTTGTCTCTGCCTCACAAGGGGCCTGGACGCCACAGAAGTTAATTAAGTATCCACCAGGTCTAGCCTTTCGACCACCCTGTAGGGTATTTAGATCTGAGGATCAGCTAAGGAATCGTGACTCCATGCATTCTGGCACAGAACGTTATTCTTGAAGCAAAGGTAGGCAGAGCAGGTGAGGGTGATCAAGACTGCTGTCTCAGATGCACAGGTACAGCCTGCTGTATTTAAAATGGGTAACCAACAAGGGCCTTCTGGACAGCACAGGGAATGCTGTTCAATGTTATGTGGCAGCCTGGGTGGGAGGGGAGTTTGGAGGAGAACAGATAAACATAGATGTATGGCTGAGTCCCTTTGTTGTTCATCTGAAACTATCACGACATTGTTAATTGGCTATACCCCAAAAGAAAGTAAAGTGGTTTTTTTTTTTTTTTAAACAAAACAAAACAAAAGATTGCTCCCTGAGTTGGGAGATACTTCTAGGCTGATCAAAAACAATGGCCATGCAGTCACAGAGACATTACTTTGCTGACAAAGGTCCGTCTAGTCAAAGCTATGGTTTTTTCAGTAGTCATGCATGGATGTGAGAGTTGGACTATTAAGAAAGCTGAGTACTGAAGAATTGATGCTTTTGAACTATGGTATTAGAGAAGACTCTTGAGAGTCCCTTGAACTGCAAGGAGATCAAACCAGTCAGTCCTAAAGGAAATCAGTCCTGAATGTTCACTGGAAGGACTGATGCTAAAGCTGAAGCTCCAATACTTTAGCCACCTGATGTGAAGAACTGGCGCATTGGAAAAGACCCTGATGCTGAGAGAGACTGAAGGCAGGAGAAAGGGATGACAGAGGATGAGATGGTTGAATGGCATTACAGACTCAATGGACATGAGTTTGAGCAAGTTCCGGGAGTTGGTGATGGATAGGGAAGCCTGGAGTGCTGTAGTCCATGGGGTCGCAGAGTCGGACATGACTGAGCAACTGAACTGAACTGATGCAGTCACAAGAGCAACCACCACCCCCAATAATTATAATGATGCTAAAAGAGCTGAGTGGCTCTGAAAGCTGGGCAGGGATGGAGGGATGGTGCTGCCTGGTGAGGGTGGGCCCTGAGGGGCAGGAACAAGGCCAGTGGTCCCCCTCCAGTCACTGATTCTGCAAACACTAATTGCACACCCACAACACATCAGGCAATAAACCAGGTGTGTGGGGACATGGCAACAGGCATATCAGAGAAACCAGCCAGTGAAAGGCATAGCACAGGGATGCCCTGTCTTTATAAAACTTCAATATCAAATAGGAAAATCCCAAACAGGTAACATGAGTGGTGCCTATTGTTATTCCATAAGTCTCTACAGGGACCCTTCGAATAGTGATCCAGAGCCTGTTGCATTGGTCACTCTGGAAGAGGGTCATTGGAGGTCCAGAGGAAGGACCACACTGGGCTGGGGGAGCCAGGCTGCCCAGCAACACCTGGAGGGGTGCATAATGCTGAGTGCCCAACCCCCTTCTCCTGGCTCTAAGACTAGGTGTGGCCAGGTCTGGTCAATCAGATCTTCCTACTTGCCAATGGGTGGGGCCTCAACCCAGCTAGAACCAAAAAGACTCAGATCTCCACTGTTCAGGAACTACTGGCTGGGGGAGTCCCATCCTGTCCTAAGGGGCCCTCTCCTGTCGGGTATGCTGGAAGGACGAGGTGTAGCTTCCTTGTTCATGGCCATCTGGTCCTCCCAGGGGAGAGGTTGCTCAAGGAGGGGCCCAGCATGGAGGAAAGGAGACCTGTGATGCAGAGTGAGCAAGACCTGAACCCATGAATCCCTTCCTCATCCAGGACCAAGTACCACCCGCTCCTCTTCTTCCTCCTTTTCTGTTTCCAGGGCTGCCCTTCCACGGTGAGCCCTCACACCTCCGTATCAATGTTTCTGCCACATGAACCAATGCATACCCTTTTTGCCTGATAAAAAAAATTTTTTAAAATAAATAATGACTAAAAAATAAAACTAGCCAGTTGCCCCCAACCTTCTCTTTTTCCGAGGTAAGCTGGTGCTGACAGAGCCACCTATCCCTTGGACATCCCCCACCCACGTCCCCTCACACAGCAGTGTCAGGCCATGGGAGTTTTAGAGCTTGGGGGAGAGACAAGGTCTGATTCCAGGGTTACTGGATCTGTTTCCTTGGCTGGAATGTTTTGACAATGCTTGTCAGAGTCAGTCACTAAGAGAGGCCTTTGACTGTGGGTGTGACCAAGGAAAGACACCATCACAGGGGTGAAAAGTTGACAAATCTGTCCCTGGGCCACAGCTGTAGAACGTGCTACCTGGTAGATACTGTCATAAATCACTGGGCTGGGAATGCCTCTATGTAATCAGCAGGAAATAGAGGGCAGGAAAACCAAACCTACCTTGAAAATGTCACTGCCAAGGGTATAAGGTCCAACTTGCAAATGGATACACACACAGGAGAAAAGGAAGGAGGAAGGGAATGCACTGGAAGGGCATGTGGGGACAGGGAACAGGCCGACATGCCCGAGGGGAAGCCATCTGTTCCCTGTGGGCCAGGCGCTGTGCGGGGCACTGAGATAGCCATCAGCAGCAAGAGGAGGCAAAAGAGAAGAAAAACTAGGAGAGCTGACACACTGGGGAGGGAGACAGGAAGGAACAAAGAGGCATTAATAATCCAAAGGGAGAGAAAAGTGAGCAAAAATGACGTGCGCATCGTGAAAGCGCAGGAAGAGGACGATGAGAGAGGAGAGGCAGGAGAAATGAAGATCGGGTCCCCAGTGAGGCAGGCCAGTGGCTGGGAGATTGCTGGGGGTCAAGGGGCAGATGGGGGCTGGGAGGTGGGGGGGAAGTTCTTTGGAAGGAAAGGTAGATCTGGTGCTGGGCCTCATGTTCATGAGCAGCTGCCACCTCTCTGGTCTAACAGCCAGGCCTCCGCTGTCCCGGCAACTGTTGCAGGCGCCAGCCCAGGGCATGGTTTGTGTGCACAGACACGGCCATAGAGAGCCCCAGAGCAGGGTTGCTGGGACCCATGCCTGCTACCCTCCATTCATCGCACTGGTTGCCTGTGCACAAAGGGGACAAAAAGCAGGCTAGCTCCTGGGGTGGGCCATGTTCTAGGAGGGCCCATGACCTCCCGCTTGGCCCAGGCTGACCTGAGAACTGGCCACAGAGGTTTCCTGCACAGCCTCCCTGCCGCACAGCCTGCCCTCTCTCCACTGCTCTCGGGGGCTGGTATGCTCACATCATTGGCTGTCAAGAGCCTTCCATGGCCCCACATGGCCCTTAGGACAAAGCCCTGCTCACAGCTCCCTGGCACCTGCCTGCTGCTCCCCTGCGGGGCTGGGTGGTTTCCAGGCACACTTTCACTGCATACCTGTCTCCCTGCCTCCTGCCCGACTCCATGACCCAATCTCTGCAGATATCATTACTGAGGCTGAGAGAGGAGGCTCTGTGACTTCTGCGGTCTCCCACACTGGCAAAGCCACCACCTTCCCCATCAGCGCTGGAACCCCGCTCATTCAGGACTGGGGCTCTCCCTCATCCAGGTCTGAGTTCCACCCACTCCTCTTCTTCCTCCTTTCGGTTTCCACTGCTGCCACTCCTGAGTGAGCCCTCACACTTGCCTGTGCCCACCTGGCTTTCTGTCCCAGCCCTGCCTTCCAGTCCCGTTCCTGGAATTGGCTGCTGGCATTTTGAGCTCTAGGAAACAGCCTTTTTTATTCTGTTTCTCGCCTGCTCAAAAGTTTCAGGGGCTACCCAGTGCCAAAGAGTCTAAGTCAAATCCCTTAGCTCAGAGTTCAGGCTTCCCTACACCTGAGGGATCTGGGAAAACAGGTATGGAGGATGCCCAGGGAGTCTTCCTAGTGCAGTCCCTCCTCACTAAGGTTCCCATGTCTCTCACTATAATTCTGATTTCAGGGAAACTTAATACACTGTTGTTGTTCAGTCACTAAATTTGTGTCCAACTCTTTGTGACCCCATGGACTATGGCTTGCCAGGCTTCTCTGTCCTTCACTATCTCCCAGAGCTTGATCAAATTCATGTCCATTGAGTTGGTGACTCCATCCAACCATCTCATCCCCTGCCATCCCCTTCCCCTTTTGTCTTCAGTCTTTCCCAGCATTAGGGTCTTTTCCAACAAGTTGGTTCTTTGCATCAGGTGGCCAAAGCCAGTGAATCTTCAGCTTCAGCATCAGTCCTTCCAATAAATATTCAGGGTTGACTTCCTTTAGGACTGACTGGTTTGAGCTCTTTGTCAGAACTTTTCACTATGATCTATCCATCTTGGGTGGCCCTGCACAGCATGGCTCATAGTGTCATTGAGTTATGCAAGCCCTTTTGCCATGACAAGGCTGTGACCCATGATGGGGACATTGTCCTTGCTTTCCAGTTTTGTTAAACTACATCCCCTTTGTCAGCCACTGTAACCAACCTCACATACAGACATGCATGTCCAAGAAAAAAAATCAGGAACATAAGCTGTCACTGTGCATTCCAGTGAAATTAAAGTCCCAGTAAATGAAGCAGAGACTGATGAAAGGATTTTTCTATTTACAAAAAGTCCTAGGCCTCAGTTTTCCCATCTATGAAATAAGAGGTTGGGTAGGACTAGATTATCTCAACATGTCATCCTGTGCTGAAATTCTGAACTCCATGTGTTAGCCCCAGTTAGAGAGGTTGCCTGCATTACAACATGCAGTTTTCAGAGTGCCCTTTGGAGAAAAGAAAGAATATCACAGTTTATAGAGGTATAAGACTTTAGGAATTCCAGCTGAGCTATTTCAAACCCTAAAAGATGATGCTGTGAAAGTGCTGCACTTAATATGCCAGCAAATTTGGAAACCTCAGCAATGGCCACAGGACTGGAAAAGGTCAGTTTTCATTCCAATCCCAAAGAAAGGCAATGCCAGAGAATGCTCAAACTACTGCACAATTGCCCTCATCTCACACGCTAGCGAAGTAATGCTCAAAATTCTCCAAGCCAGGCTTCAACAATACATGAACTGTGAACTTCCAGATGTTCAAGCTGGTTTTAGAAAAGGCAGAGGAACCAGAGATCAAATTGCCAACATCTGTTGGATCATTGAAAAAGCAAGAGAGTTCCAGAAAAACATCTACTTCTGCTCTATTGATGATGTCAAAGCCTTTGACTGTGTGGATCACAAGAAACTGGAAAATTCTGAAAGAGATGGGAATACCAGACCACCTGACCTGCCTCCTGAGAAGTCTGTATGTAGGTCAAGAAGCAACAGTTAGAACTGGACATGGAACAACAGACTGGTTCCAAATCAGGAAAGGAGTACATCAAGGCTGCTTATTGTCACCCTATTTATTTAACTTATATGCAGAGTACATCATGAGAAACACTGGGCTGGAAGAAGCACAAGCTGGAATCAAGATTGCTGGGAGAAATATCAATAACCTCAGATATGCAGATGACACCACACTTATGGCAGAAAGTGAAGAGGAACTAAAAAGCCTCTTGATGAAAGTGAAAGAGGAGAGTCAAAGAGTTGGCTTAAAACTCAACATTCAGAAAACTAAGATCATGGCATCTGGTCCCATCACTTCATGGAAAATAGATGAGGAAACAATGGAAATAGTGACAGACTTTATTTTCCTGGGCTCCAAAATTACTGCAGATGGTGACTGCAGCGATGAAATTAAAAGATGCTTACTCCTTGGAAGAAAAGCCATGACCAACCTAGACAGCATATTAAAAAGCAGAGACATGACTTTGCCAACAAAGGTCCATCTAGTCAAAATTATGGTTTTTCCAGTAGTCATGTACGGATGTGAGAGTTGGACTATAAAGAAAGCTGAGCACCGAAGAATTGATGCTTTTGGACTGTGGTGTTGGAGAAAACTCTTTGAGAGTCCCTTGGACAGCTAGGAGATCCAATCAGTCCATCCTAAAGGAAATCAGTCCTGGGTGTTCATTGGAAGGATTGATGTTGAAGCTGAAACTCCAGTACTTTGGCCTCCTGATGTGAAGAACTGACTCATTGGAAAAGACCCTGATGCTGGGGAAGATTGAAGGTGGGAGGAGAAGGGGATGACAGAAGATGAGATGGTTGGATGGCATCACCGACTTAGTGGACATGAGTTTGAGCAAGCTCTGGGAGTTGGTCATGGACAGGGAGGCCTGGTGTGCTGCAGTCCACGGGGTTGCAAAGAGTTGGACACGACTGAGCGACTGAACTGAGTAACTGGCTAAGGCTTTCGGTCACTTCCCCACCCCTCCCCTGGCTGGGTGAGAACAGAATAGATTTAGCAAAACAAACAGATGTCCTCCTCTGTGCCCATCTCAGTGCCCTTGGGTTCTAAGCATTTCTCTAGCACCCCTTCTGGGGTGAGACCATTTACAGGAAATCTGTGTACTGTGTATGCACAGAATACTGCCTGGGCAGTTGTGCAGCAAACTGGTAACAGTGGTTCTCTTTGGGGTGCGGGGCTGGGGTGAGAGGAGGGGGCTATGCACGTCTGATTTTCTATGCCTCTACATTAGAGTTTCCTCCCTCAGCACCATCGACATGTTGGATCCAATAATTCTTTGCCCAGTTGCCCAATAAATCTTTGCTGGGGTGCTGTCCTGTGCATCATAGGCTCTTTAGCAGCATCTCTGGTCTCCACCCACTAGATACCAGGAGCATCTTTTTAAAAATAATATGTATCTTTATTTATTTACTTGGCTGCACCACGTCTTAGTTGTGGCACGAGGGATCTTTAGTTGCAGCACATGGGGGGCGGATCTAGTTCCTTGACCAGGGATCAAACCCCAGCCCCCTGCTTTGAGAGCCTTAACTGCTGGGCCGCCAAGGAAGTCCTCCTGCAAAAAGCACATGATCCCGGCTGAGACACTGCCAAATGTTCCTTGGATTAGGGGTGGGGGGAGGGTGGCAGAGCACCCTTGGCTGAGAACCATTGCTCTAGACTATTGATGTAAAATATTTTAAAATGAAGCACACATTAAGAATATTTATTAAGATTATTAAGGAAAAAAGATTATTAAGGGTATAAGTATTCAACACTGAATATAGAATGAATACCTGTATTCACTCAAGTGTTGTCAGTCTACTTGCCCAAAGTGCTCAAATAAAGCGACTCCTTGCCTCTCCCGATGCAGCCTGAGTGACTGTATCACCTCCTGCCGGGTCTCCCTGCTACCACCCTGACCCCAGCAAGTCTTCTCCACACAGCACCCAAAACGAGCTTCTGGAAGTGTCCTTTAGCCATGCCACTCTCCTGCCTGCCTTCCTGCTGTCTTCGGGAATGAAATTCAAGTTCTCCACTGGCCTGCCGGGTGCTCTGCCACCCGGACCCTGGCTCCCTCTGTTTTTGGGTCCTGCCCACTCACTGTGTGGTCCATGGACTGGCAGCCTCAGAGGCCCTGGAAGTGGTTAGAGAAGCTGAACCTCAGGTCCACCCAGGCCGGCTGGAGCAGCACTTGTATGCCCACAGGTGAGGCAAGGTGCATCTCAAGCCTGTGAAGATCTGCTCCAGTCTGCCCCTCGCCCCCACCCCATGTTCCAACCACCCTGCCCCTCAACCCTGGCTCCTTCTCATCTGTCACTGAAAAATCGCTACCACACTGAAGTGTTCAAACTCGAATGTTTGCAAGTAGTTGCCCTACGTAATCATGCATTTTAGCTTCCTGCTGGTTTGGGAAATAGCTATGATGGCAACCTGAATTCATCTTGTTTAGGTTATATCTTGCCTAACTTTTCCCCCACCCCAACTATATCCCACACCCTAGAATACGCTCCACGAGAGCAGACACAGGGCAGAGAGCACCAGGCACATAGAAGATGCTCTGTAAATATTTTTGGAACTAATAATAGCCACAAGTATTGTGCCCCTACTGTGTGACATTAACTTTTCTTCACATGGGTTATCTGGCTTATTTCTCATGAAACCCATCAGGTGAAATTGGTATTACTTATGATAATCCCCATCTTGCAGATGAGGAAACAGAGGCACATGACACATGGTCTCATGGGTGGTAACAGGCAGAGTAGGGGTTCCACCTGAGAAATCTGACCCCGTGACTATACCCGCTACCACTACACAATCCTGCCCTCTTATTCATAAGTCAAACCACATTTTACATGTATGAGAGGTGCTTGACATGGAGAAGAATTTTGTTATGAGTGCTTCTATAAAGTAAAGAATTATTCTTTTGGGGAATCCTAATCCCTTCATGTGCTTTTTGGGTAAATGACATCTTTGTATTCAGAATCCATGCAAGCAAGTTCTGTCTATCCATATGTTCCCAAAGACTGCTGCTATAAAACATTTTACTTCCAGACCTGAGTTCAGAAACAAGCCCAACACAGAAGACCCAGTGGCCACCCAAGCTAAGGAACAGTTGCTATTTCCGTGCCCTCTATCGTCTGGCACTCCTTTACCCCTCACCACCACCTGGTAAGTAACCAATGTTCATCCCTGGAGAGCTAGTGCTTTTCTAAGGCCCTTTGTGCCTGGCCTCTCCCTCACTCTAAGAAACATCAACCATGTTCCTTCTCACTTGGGGCTGGACCAGGTACCCCAGCATCACTGAGGGATGCTTATGACCTTGTTCGACCTCCCTGAAAGTCAAGGCCATGTATCCCCAGCATTGCATGGTCAGCACAATCACTTGAATATCCTAAGGACAGTGCCAGGCTGCCTTTAGGAGTTATCTTCCTTAATTTAGTCCTCAGGACAAGCTTTTACATAGGTATCATGGGGTCTCACTTTTGCTAAGAAACTGAAGTTCAGAGAGGTGAAGTAATTAGCCCAAGGTCACATAGCCAGTTGGTGAGATATCCAGAACTTGAACAGTTCAACCCAGAGTGGGGCTGGCAAATCAATAATCCCTTTGGCTCATGCTTGTTGAGTCTGTACTGTGTGCCAGGCACTGTGCTAAGACCTTGACAGCCTGATCTCACAGCAGCCCCAGGACGTGGGTGCCACAACTGTGCCCATTTAACAGATGAGGAAACTGAGGCTTTGAGAGGCAGACTGGCTCCTCCTCAGGCCAAGAAGAGCACAGGGGTTAGAATTCAGAAGAGATGCACCACCTGTGTGGCCCCTCTGCTCTCAGCTTAGTGAGGTCACACATTTTTCAATATAAACCAGTCCTCTCCTAGTCTTATGCAGGCATCGGTATGTTCCGGTTTGGTGGTCTGCCTTTTATTTTGTTTTCAACCCAAAGGAAACAGAACAGCTTGAGAAACCCACACTGTGGTTCCCAAGATGCAGGCAAAAAAAAAAAAAAAATCCACAAAGTCAATGAACAGAAGGGTTGTCTGTTCACCTCAAGCTCAGTCCTGTCAGCACCTGCTGCCACCCCATCTCCCAACCTGAGAACCAGCATCAGTGAGGCGAGAAGCCTGCCACCATCCATTTAAATGTGATGGGGACAGTCAGCCCTGGATCTCTTCCAGTGGAGTAAACATGATGGTTAGGACCCATGGGACGAGGCTGGGAACAAGGCTTTGAGTATTTAAAATGAGAGAATCCACGAGAGGGTTCAACTACAGATCCTCAGATTCCCTGCATGTGGCTCAAAAGGCTTTTGACTCCTCCTGATGCCACAGGCCGCCCTGGAGAGTCATGCGTGCTCTCACAGTGGTGGTAAAGAAAGCTGACCGGGCTGATGGGTTGACCACCTGTGGGGTGCCATTCTGGGTGACACACACACACTGACTCATTTCATCCTCACAGCAGCCTTTTAAGGTCAGGATTAGCACTCCCATTCTAGAGATGAGGAAACTGAGGTGGTTAAGCAGCTTGCCCAGCATTCCACAGCTGCTCGAGCCACGATGTGAACCCCCTTGCAGAACCAGTACACACAGCCTTCCTGAGGAGGACACATCTCTTGTTTAACCAGCGATGGATTCTCATTCCAGGACGGGGAGAGGGGGATGCTTCTGCACCGATCCCCACAAGTCTGATGGCAGACTGACTTGACCTCTCTAGTTCAGTTCAGTTTAGTTCAGTCGCTTAGTTGTGTGCGACTCTTTGTGACCCCATGAAGAGCAGCATGCCAGGCCTCCCTGTCCATCACCAACTCCTGGAGTCCACCCAAACCCATGTCCATCGAGTTGGTGATGCATCCAGCCATCTCATCCTCTGTCATCCCCTTCTCCTCCTGCCCCCAAACCTTCCCAGCATTAGGGTCTTTTCCAATGAGTCAACTCTTCGAATCAGGTGGCCAAAGTATTGGAGTTTCAGTTTCAACATCAGTCCTTCCAATGAACACCCAGGACTGATCTCCTTTAGGATGGACTGGTATCTTCTTGCAGTTCAAGGGACTCTCAAGAGTCTTCTCCAACACCACAGTTCAAAAGCATCAATTCTTCAGCACTCAGCTTTCTTCACCATCCAACTCTCGCATCCATACATGACTACTGGAAAAACCATAGCCTTGACTAGATAGACCTTTGTTGGCAAAGTAATGTCTCTGCTTTTCAATATGCTATCTAGATTGGTCATAACCTTCCTTCCAAGGAGTAAGTGTCTTTTAATTTCATGGCTGCAATCACCATTTGCAGTAATTTTGGAGCCCAGGAAAATAAAGTCTGTCACTGTTTCCATTGTTTCCCCATCTATTTCCTATGAAGTGATGGGACCAGATGCCATGATCTTAGTTTTCTGAATGTTGAGCTTTAACCCAACTTTTTCACTCTCCTCTTTCACTTTCATCAAGAGGCTTTTTAGTTCCTCTTCACTTTCTGCCATAAGTGTGGTGTCATCTGCATATCTGAGGTCATTGATATTTCTCCTGGCAATCTTGATTCCAGCTTGTGCTTCTTCCAGCACAGTGTTTCTCATGATGTACTCTGCATATAAGTTAAATAAGCAGGGTGACAATACACAGCCTTGACATACTCCTTTTCCTATTTGGAACCAGTCTGTTTTTCCATGTCCAGTTCTAACTGTTGCTTTCTGACCTGCATACAGGTTTCTCAAGAGACAGGTCAGATGGTCTGGTATTCCCATCTCTTTCAGAATTTTCCACAGTTTCTTGTGATCCACACAGTCAAAGGTTTTAGCATAGTCAATAAAGCAGAAATAGATGGTTTTCTGGAACTCTCTTGCTTTTTCGATGATCCAGTAGATGTCGGCAATGTGATCTCTGGTTCCTCTGCCTTTTCTAAAACCAGTTTGAACATATGAAAGTTCACGGTTCATGTATTGCTGAAGCCTGGCTTGGAGAATTTTGAGCACCACTTTACTAGCGTGTGAGATGAGTGCAATTAAGCCTCTGTAAAATGGGCATATGAATAGCACCTATACCCACCACAGTTTGTTATAAGCATTAAGTTAGGTAATAATAGTTGTCACAGTCAATATTTACTATGTTTCCCCTGCTCAAGGCACCATGAAGCATTTCCATCTTCTTCATTTCACAGATGAGGAGCAGAGAGTTAAGTCACTTGCACAAAGACACAGCTAACTGTGGAGATGTGGGACCTAAGCCAGGCTGCCTCTGAGCTGAGGCACCTAAGAAACATCCTAAGAGCATCCTCTTACAAAATTCAATGAGGATACAAAACAGTACAACACAACAGCTCCTCAAGACACAGCCAAAGTCATGATTTTTCTTGCGGGCAGGGAGACAGAACCCAGAGAGGGCCTGTCTAGTTCTGCCTGATGTCCAGCACCAGGCAGATGTCCGCAGCTCTGTGCAGGAGTCCTGCCCTCTTGCCCCCACACAGCAGACCCTGTGATGCCTGGCACACAGCCAGGATCAGCCCGGTGACTGAGGGTGCTTTGTGCACGGCTTAGAGCTGGTCTTGCCAACTATCAGGAGTCAGCCCCAGGACCAGACTTTGACCCGAGTTAGGTTTATGCTTAGAAACAGACCAACAGTAAATGCTCGACATCTTCTAAGACTCAACTGTCCTGACCAGAAGAGACTTTAGCAATGAGAGTCTGGGGTGCCCACCCAGGGCTGAGGCTGTCTGTGGTAGGTACCCCTGGACCCCACCCTAGACTGCTGACTCTGAGTTGCCAGGGCTAGGGTGGAGGCATCTGCTCATTTACTTGATTACTTAAAGTGTAATTTGCATCTCGTAGATGGCATAGGTCTTAGTGTACGGTTTGATAAGTTTTAACATCTGTCCATGTAACTACATGGGGATCAAGACACAAGCCATTCCCAGAAAGTTCCCTGTGTGCGCCTTCCTCCAATCAACCCTCCCAGCCTAGGTAATCGCTGATTTGCATTCTGTCACTATAGGTTAGTTCTGCCTGCACTAGAAATTTACATAAATGAACCAAGAGAGTGTGTGCTCTGTCTGCTTCTTTTGTTCATCCACAGTGTTGCCTGTGTCTGTAGTTCATTTCGTTCCTTTCTTTGGCTCAGAAGTCCATTGTGTGGTTGCTGTTGTTTGGTTGTTCAGTCGTGTCCAACTGTAGCTGGCCAATCCTTGTCCATAGGATTTCCCGGGCAAGAACACTGGCAAGGGTTGCCATTTCCTTCTCCAGGGGATCTTCCTGACCCAGGGATCGAACCTGGGTCTCCTGCATTGCAGGCAGATTCTTTACTGTCTGAGCCACCAGGGAAGCCCAAACTCATAAAAGGGGAAAAATAAAAAGTGTGTCTGTCTACTGGAGCTGCCAGAGGAAGTCATGAGCTCAAGTGTGTAGGGCATTTACCACCATCAGCTGGTACTGATGCAGCATTAGGACTTTATCTTGCTTCTATCTTAGGTTCAGGGATGCAGTGGGTGACTGCTGAAAACTGAGAAATAGTCTGCAGTGCACAGAACATGGGCACAGAAGACAAGGCTCTCTTGTGCACCTGGCTATTCCTTCCAGGTATTTTCTCCCTCCACTGGATCTCACCTTGAATCCACCTTGTTCACAGTGCTCCTAATAATCCATGTGCTTAGCTTTCTAGAACTAAACAGTGAGGTCTCCTGAGAGTCAGGGGGACCCAGCTTCTGCAACCCAGGGAGGGAGGGGAGCAAGCCACTTAACTGAGTCTGTTTCCTCATCTGTGAAGTGGGCATCATAATAGAATAACTCTTAGTGTATTGTCATGGGACTTTCAGTTCAGTTGCTCAGTCGTGTCCAACTCTTTGCAACCCCATGGACGGTAGCACACCGGGCTTCCCTGTCCATCATCAAATCCTGCAGCTTGCTCAAGCTCATGTCCATTGAGTGGGTGATGCCATCCAACCGTCTCATCCTCTGTCATCCCCTTCTCCTCCTGCCTTCAATCTTTCCCAGCATCAGGGTCTTTTCCAATGAGCCAGTTCTTCTATCTGGTGGCCAGAGTATTGGATCTTCAGCTTCAGCATTAGTCCTTTCAATGAAATTTAGGACTGATTTCCTTTAGGATGGACTGGCTGAATCTCCTTCAAGAGTCTTCTCCAACACCACAGTTCAAAAGTATCTACTACTTTCTGCCATTTTTCAGGCAACTACACAATTCCATCTTTCCAAAATTTTCTTTTTGAGCAAAGAACTGTTCCAGGTGCCTTTTACAGTCTTCCAATGAATCAAAATTTTTTTCCAGTAAGAGAATTTTGTAAAGACCACAATAAATAGAAATCCAAAAGTGCAATGTCTGGCGAATACAGTGTGATGAATCAGAACTTCCAGTCAAACTGTAAGTGTTTGCCTGCTCATCAAAGAAACATGTGGTCTTGTGTTATCCTGGTGGAGGATTATGTGTTTTCTGTTGACTAATTCCAGATGCTTTTCATTGAGTTCTGCTTTCAGTTGGTCTAATTGGAAGCAGTACTTGTTTGAATTAATCATCTGGTTTCCTGGAAAGAGCTCACAATAGAGGACTCCCTTCCAGTCCCACCTGTACACAAGATCACCTCCTCTGGAAGAAGACCGACCTTTGGTGTGGATGGAGGTCCATATCACTTGCCCCTCGATCTCTTCCTTTCCACATTATTGTACAGTATCCATTTTTCATTCCCTGTCAAAATTCATCTTAAAAATGGAACATCTTTGGTACATTATTAATAAGTAGAGAACTACATGTGGAAATGTGGTCAAAAAGGTTTTTTCACTTAACTTACGTGGAGCCCAAACATCAAATTGATTAATATAACTAAACTCGGTGCAAATGATTTTCAAGGCTTGCTTTGGATATTTTGAGTATGCTGGCTATTTCTGTGTGGTATAACATTGATTGCTTTCAATTAATGTCTCGATTTGATTGCTATCAACTTCTCTGGTCTACCCAACCATGGAGCATCATCTAGTGAGAAATCGCCAACACAGAACTTCACAAATCACTTTTGACATGTTCAATCTATCACAGCAACTTCTCCATACATTGCACAAAAACTTTTTTTGCTCTTCAGTTTTGTTTTTACCTTTTCTGAAATAATAAAGCAAAGTATACCAAAAATGTTGCTTCCCCTCACCCCCATTTTCAATATTAAAACAACTAAGCAAACATTCACCAATTTTGATAAGCTTTTTTTTTAAATGCACGTTGATATGAGAGCTGTCACAATATGATCTAGCAGAATTGTTTCGAATGAAGTTAAAGACAACTAAATGCTACTAGAGCCATCTTCCAGAAAAAAGCAAACGAACCTTTTGGCTGACCCAGTAGGTACTCAATAAATGCTAACACAAATGCTGTGGTCTGGTGTTGGTCCTGAGTAGCCTGTGGCACCTTCCATCCTGCCAAAGGCCAGAAGCTCCATGAAGATGGGGCCCTTGTCACACGAAACTACCCCAGAATTGGTGTCCACAGCCTCAGGATGTTCCCCGGCTGCCCTGAACTGGGAGGAGGCCACTCACTGCTCCTCAGGACCCCTCCTTGGGGGGCTGAGTCCCCAGCAGTGACGGAGTTTCTTCTGGATGTTGAGGGTGTGCCATGGCTCTAGGTGGCTGAGGGGGCAGCCCCCTGGGGGAGGGGGGAATTCACGAGGCCCAGATGGGATGAAGGGAACCAGAAAGGACCCTGTGTGCACCCATCTGAGCCCCTTGTTCCTGGAGAGGAGGCTGGAGTCCTGGGGAATGAGGGTTTCCAGAAAACAACTATTTTAGCACTCTATGTGGGGCAGGGAGACCTGGGGAGGGAGCTGGGGACACCTCCTCCCAACCCATCAAGGCCAATATTATCATCCACATGGGATGGAGATCCCGGAAAGGGGGGCCCCTGGAGAGACTCCACTCAAGATACCTGACAGCCAGGGGCTGAGCCAGGATTTGAACTCGTGTCTCAAAGGCTGTAACAGCATTCTTATGTTTACCTCGTTGTTGCTTAGTCACTAAGTCGTGTCCAACTCTTTTGTGACCCCATGGACTATAGCCTGCCAGGCTTCTCTGCCCATGGGATTTCCCTGGCAAGAATACTGGAGTGAGTTGCCATTTTCTTCTCCAGGGGATCTTCCCCCACCCAGGGCTCAAACTCACATTTCCTGCATCAGGAAGCAGATTCTTTACCACTGAGCCACACAGGAAGCCCCCTTTGACTCCTAGCAGGGTGCAAATCATAAATAAACCTGCCAAATCCAAAACAGAACGATCCCCTTATAGAAGGTCCCAGAGAGACCACTGCCATACCCATCACCAAACCACCACATTCACAGGCCCTCCCTCCAGTGTCTAACCAATGACCTGGGCAATCCAGCTGTTTCTGCAGAAAAACTCCTTTTGCCAGTCTGAGTCCTCCTGTGTCATTTGATGTCCACAGCACTTCACCATCGTCTTGAAAACATTGGCCTCAGACTAGTATTTGAACCCATGTGGCCAGGACTCAAATCCAGCCAAAAGCCACGATCTTCCAACTAAGATCACAGACCTGGTTTCAGGATCTAATGAAGCTTAATTCTTTTTTTTTTTTTTCTGATTTTCTTTACATTATCGTGTTGGTTTTGCCATACGTTGACATGAATCTGCCATGGGTATACATGTGTTTCCCTTCCAGAACCCCACTCCCACCTCCCTCCCGATCCCCTCTCTCTTGATGTCTCATTGCAGAAAGTATTCAGCGAGAGACAAAGTGATAGGTAAGAAGTGGATTTATTTAGAGAGAAACACACTTCACAGACAAGAGTGCAGGCTGTCCCAGAGGATGAGTGTAGCCTCAAAATGTGGTGTGGTCAGCCTTTATGTGCTGGGTAATTTCATAGGCTAATGAGTGGAAGGATTATTCCAGCTGTTGGGGGAAGGAGTGAAGATTTCCAGGAACTGGGCCACCACCCACTTTTTGGTCTTAGAACTGTGATGGTGCCTCTGGGTGTGTGATTTAGCTTGCTGATGTGTTATTGTTATTGTTCATTCAGTCACTAATTCATGTTCCACTCTTTGTGACACCATGACTGTAGCATGCCAGGATTCCTGTTCCTTCATCATCTCCTGGAGTTTGCTCAAACTCATGTCCACTGAGTCTATAATGTCATCCAATCATCTCATCCTCTGTCATTCCCTTCACCTCCTGCCTTCAATCTCTTCCAGCATCAGGGTCTTCTCCAATAAGTTGGTGCTTTGCATCAGATAGCCAAAGTATTGGCACTTCAGCATCAGTCCTTCCAATGAATATCTAGGGTTGATTTCCTTTAGGATTGACTGATTTGACCTCCCTTCAGAACAAAGGACTCTCAAGAGTCTTTTCCAACACTACAGTTCCAAAGTATCAGTTCTGTAGCACTCAGCTTTCTTTACGGCCCAAATTTCATATCCATACATGACTACTGGAAAAACCATAGCTTTGACTATATGGACCTTTGTAGGCAAAGTGATGTCTCTGCTTTTTAATATGCTGCCTAGGTTTATCATAGCTTTTCTTCCAAGGAGCAAGTGTCTTCTAATTTCATGGCAGCAGTCACCATCCACAGTAATTTCCATACATTGACATGGATCTGCCATGGGTAGTACATGTGTTCCCCATTCTGTTGTTTTCCTCTATTTCTCTGCATTGTTCACTTAAGAAGGCTTTCTTATTTCTCCTTGCTGTCCTTTGGAACTCCGCATTCAGTTGGGTATATCTTTCCCTTTTTCCTTTGCTTTTTACTTCTCTCCTTTTCTCAGCTATCTGTAAGGCCTCCTCAGACAACAGTTTTGCCTTGCATTTCTTTTTCTTGGGGATGGTTTCAGTCATCATCTCCTGTACAATGTTACGAACCTCTGTCTACAGTTCTTCAAGCACTCTATCAGATCTAATCCCTTGAATCTACTTGTTGCTTCCACTGTATAATCATAAGGGATTTGATTTAGGTCATACCTGAATGGCCAAGTGGTTTTTCCTGTGCTGTGCTTAGTCATTCATTCGTGTCCGACTCTTTGCAACCCCATGGACTATAGCCTGACAGGCTCCTCTGTCCATGGGGATTCTCTAGGTAAGAATACTGGAGTGGGTTGCCATGCCCCACTCCAGGGATCTTCCGAACCCAGGGATTGAACCCAGGTTTCCCACATTGCAGGTGAATTCTTTACCATCTGAGCCACCAGGGAAGCCCAAGAAGCCCAAGAAGCCCAAGAATACTGGAGTGGGTAGCCTATTCCTTCTCCAGGGTATCTTCCTGACCCAGGAACTGAACCAGGGTCTCCTGCATTGCAGGTGGATTCTTAACCAGCTGAGCTACCAGGGAAGCCCATTTTCTTCACTTTAAGTCTGAATTTTGCAATAAGGTTTTCATGATCTGAGCCACAGTCAGCTCCTGGTCTTGCTTTTCTTGACTACATAGAGCTTCTCCATCTTTGGTTGCAGAGAATATAATCAATCTGATTTCGATATTGACCATCTGGTGATGTCCACGTATAGAATCATCTCTCATATTGTTGGAAAAGGATGTTTGCTATGACCAGTGCATTCTCTGGCAGAACTCTGTTAGCCTTTGCTTTGCTTCATTTTGTTCTCCAAGATTAAACTTGCCTGTTACTCCAGGGATCTCTTGACTTCCTTCTTTTGCATTCTAGTCCCCTGTGATGAAAAGGACATCTTTATTTGGTGTTAGTTCTAGAAGGTCTTGTAGGTCTTCATAGAACTGTTCAATTTCAGCTTCTTGCGGCATAGACTTGGATTACTGTGATGTTGAATGGTTTGCCTTGGAAACAAATGAGATCATTCTGTCATCTTTGAGACTGCACCCAAGTATTGCATTCTGGACTTTTATGTTGACTATGAAGACTACTCCATTCCTTCTAAGAGATTCTTGCTCACAATAGTATATGTAATGGCCATCTGGATTAAATGTACCCATTCCCGTCCATTTCAGTTCACCGATTCTTAAAATGTTGTTATTTACTCTTGCCATCTCCTATTTGGCCACATCCAATTTACCTGGATTCATGGACCTAACATTCCAGATTCCTATGCACTACTGTTCTTTACAGCATTACTTTTACCACCAGACACATCCTCAACTGGGCATCATTTCTGCTTTGGTTCAGCCTCTTCATTCCTTCTGGAATCTCTCTGCTCTTCCCAAGTAGCTCCCCCTACCAGCCTGGGGGGGGCTCATCTTCCAGTGTCATATCTTTTTGCCTTTTCATGGGGAGAAACACACTTCACAGCCAAGAGTACAGGCCGACCCAGAGAGTGAATGCAGCTGCAAAACGTGGTCAAGTTAGCTTCTACAGGCTGGGTAACTTCACAAGCTAATAAGTGGGAGGATTATTCCAACTCTTTTGAGGAAGGGACAGAGATTTCCAGGAATTGGGCCACTGTTCACTTTTTGGTCTTTGATGGCTGGTCTTAGAACTGTCATGGCACCTCTGGTGTGTCATTTGGCTTGCTGATGTATTACAGTGAGCGTATCCTGAGGAGTTGACTTGTCTGCCACCATGGACCCATTCAATTCTAATAAGTTTATACTGCATCCTCTTTCGAAGGTTGTACCCTGCCTGCTTCCCTCCTATTTCAGTTCTTCCCCATAGACTTCACCTCCGGACTTCCTAATTACACAGTGATTTGGGCTGGAAATCTCAGTGTCCTTGAGCCTTCTCTCCCTCCTCACCCCATTCCCAACCCACATAGATACCCAGGTCTCAAACTGGCAACCTGCAGGGGTGCTGTATCTGGTTCACCGATATGTCTTATTTGGCCCGTGAAGTTTTATTTATTTTATATTATAGAGTAGCTGCCAATATTGAGAACATGGTGATCTCATACATAAAACTTCAAAACCTGGCAACCCCGGCCCTGATTCTCACAGGTAACAGGCAGCTGGTGCTGAGTTGCAGCTGTCTCCTAAGCAAGGGGCCTGCTTGTGTTTTGCCACAATCCCCACCACTCCCTGCCACCTCACCTCTGGCCTGACACTCTCAACACCGGCTGCTGCGTCCTTTCAGACAAGTGCATTTGTAGCCACTGCCCACTTCCACATTCCTTTGGTCCCCAAACTTGTTTCTTTTTTCTTCTCAAAGCCTCTCTTTGCAGTGATTCTTCCTGCCCCACCCACTTCCCCCTCCTATTTCTCAGGGCTGGTTGATTTTGAGAATTACTAAAAACCTGCTTCTCTAACGTTTTCCCAGCCTATAAGCACAGCCACACAGCCCTCCAGCCATTGTGTAGGTCAAAACATCAAAGGAGTCCCTCATAGTCTACAGGACAAAGTCCAAACTCCTGGGAGGGTGTGGACTGCCCCATGCTTACTCAACCTTACTCCTGGTGCTCCTGATTGAACGAGCCTTGGGTGCAGGGCTCTGTATCAGGCACCAGTGGTACCGGCATGGATTACAAACCTGCTCTCTAGCAGGAGCAAGACCAGTGCAACGCCAGGGACATGTCCAAGGGAGAGAAACAGTCCTGATGTCAGCCTGCAGGTCATGTGGGTCTGTCTCCCAGCCTCTGCACACTGAGACTCTGGGCCTTGGCTTCCTCCCCTCCCTCCGGCTAACCAGGAAGGCCACACAGCTTTCCACATCCAGCTGATTCCCCTCCCCGACAGCCAGCAAGAAGCAGCTCTCCTCTGAGCCATTTGATGGGAGGCACTGGTCTCAGCCAACTGCAACTGGACACTCACACATGTCTTGAAGAGGTCGTTTTCACCCCTACTATCTGTCTTTTGTTGTTCAGTTCAGTTCAGTCGCTCAGTTGTGTCTGACTCTTTGCGACCCCGTGGACTGAAGCATGCCAGGCTTCCCTGTCCATCACCAACTCCTGGAGCTTGCTCAAACTCGTGTCCATAGAGTCAGTGATGCCATCCAACCATCTCATCCTCTGTCATCCCCTTCTCCTCCTGCCTTCAGTCTTTCCCAGCGTTAGGGTCTTTTCCAATGAGTCGGCTCTTTGCATCAGGTGGCCAAAGTATTGGAGCTTCATCCGGTCTTCCAATGAATAATGAGGGTTGATTTCCTCTAGAATTAATTTTCTGTCTTTAACTGAATTTAAAGTTAAGCAGATAGGGCTTAATATCTGTGTTCTTCTGAACATCAGCTCGGGGCATTTTTACATTTCTTGGGACTCCTCAAATGCTGGGCATGAAGTTGTGCCTATCATAAAGTCTCAACAAATCTCAGCTAACTTCATTCATTCATTCAACAAAGCGCTCACTAAGCAACTACTGGGGGCCTGGCATGACAAACACAGGCATAAATAAGACAAAATTTGTTCTCATGAAGCTTCTCTTCTACTGAAAGAGACAAACACGCAGAGGGAAGAATTAACAAGAGATGTTCAGAAAAGAAAACAAAATAGTGTAAGAGTAAAGGGTGGGGGACTTGCATGGTAGTCCAGTGGCTAAGACTCCATGCTCCCAATGCAGGGGGCCCAGGTTCAATCCCTGGTCAGGGAACTAGATCCCACATGCCACAACAAAGACCCAGCACAGCCAAATAAAATAAATACATCAAAAAGAGAAGAAAAAAAAAAGAGTAAAATGGGAACATGGTGCTTCAGGCAAGGTGATGTAGGAATATCTCTCAGAAACAGGGACATTTCAGCTGAGACTGTCAAGGCGGAAACCCAGCAGGATGGGGAGTCCCGGGCAGCTCTGAATGACTTGGTGGATCGTAAGTCGCCCACCCAACACATTAGTTCCTTAAGCTGGTGAGATGTGGGGTTGTTTGCACAGTAGCTGGCATACTCCGACCTCAGTTTCCCCATGTTGTAGAACTATTACAAGGATCAAGGAGTTAGGGGTTAATACATGCAAAATGCTTATAAGACTGTCTGGTGCAATTGCTACAAACATTTAAATTAATATTAGAAATACCTTGTAAGGTCAGACCTTCTGGCCAGTCAGCCTGCCAACCCAAAATGGGGGTGATGTAAAACTTGGTTACCCTTCCTACCATCCCCTACTCCCACAACTCCATCAAGGATATTGACCCCATGAAGGATATTTCCTCCAACATTTGGGACTTTCATGACCCACCAGATATGGCTCTGCATCCCAGGAATTTCCCTAAACTCATTTTGAATTATTTTTCAGCCTGAAATTCTCTGTTAGGAAGCAAGTTGTCTTGCTCCTATCCATGAGAATTTCCCAATAATTGGACAACTTCTTTCCAGTTCCGAGTAACTAGGCAAGAGCACACAAGTGTTCTAAAGCCTCAGACATTAACTTCCCCACATGTGATGAGTTAGCAGTAACACCCAGGGCTGAAGGACTCCACGAATTTCATCCCTGGTGGTTCAGCCAGGCACACTTCCCTGTTCAACCTATGGCTCCATCAGCTTCCAACCACAAAGTTAATGACCAATGATCCATAAATTCAGAACTTGTATCCCCTGTTATCTTCTGTTTATCTGTAAAAGGTTGTTTCTCTTATACCACTGGACACGCTTCTCCCTACCCCTCTATTTTGGTACACAGACCCCATTAAAAAATCTTTTGGAAGCTACTGACCTTCCACAAAAAATGCAGAGATGGAAGGTATGACCAGAATTTTCAGGTGGTTTGTGGGTCCTTAACCCTCTTCAAGGATCATGATATGAGTTATTACAAGTCTAACATTACCAAACAATTTCAAAATGATCAAGACAACTATAATGTGTTATTGTTTGATTTCCAGGAGAATATAAAAAAACCGCCTTTACAAGCATCATTATATGCATAGAAAATTTCTGGAACCATATACAAGAAATTATGAACTATGGTTCTTTTTGGGAAAAAGGATCAGGGGTCTGGGATGAGAGGGAGATTTACATGTTTTCATTGGCTATGGTTTTATACTGTTTGATTTTTTTTATCATGTATAAAAATATTTTCTAATTAATTGATAATTAAAAAGTTAGTAAAAAGTTATTTAAGTTAGAAACTATATATAAGCCATCATTACTTCCTCTTCTGTGTCACAGGGAAGGGGGAGGTGGTCAGCAGGGAAAAGTCAACTTACTTCCTGGCAGAGTTGAATCCACATCCGTTGGGGGAAAATGCAAAATATCAGTCAAGGAGAGATAGCAAATTGTTTCTACTGGGTATTCAACTGGTCATTAATGTTCCACATTGCAGAGGAGGGTGCTATTGATATTTCATTAGGTGTCAGCAGATTTGATGTCTGCTCAGGCCCCACTTCCTGGCTTGTGGATGGCAGCCTTCTCACTGTGTCCTCATATGGCCTTTCCAGGAGATCTCTCTTTCTCTTCATGCAAGGGCACTAATCCCAGGAGGACGGTCTCACTCATGACCTAATCAAAACCTAATCATCTCCCATAGGACCTGTTTTCTAATACCATCACATTGGGGGTTAAGGCTTCAACATGTGAATTTTGGGGGAACAAAGACATTCAGCCTGGAACAGGCAGCTTTCATACTCACAGATGAGTGAGTTGCTGTGGTTCCTGCCTAACTCTTATCTCTGCTTCCTAAGCCTCCTGTACAACTGCACTCATCTCATATGCTAGCGAAGTAATGCTCAAAATTCTCCAAGCCAGGCTTCAACAGTACGTGAATCATGAACTTCTAGATGTTTAAGCTGGATTAGAAAAGGCAGAGGAACCAGAGATCAAATTGCCAACATCCATTGGATCATCGAAAAAGCAAGAGAGTTCCAGAAAAACATCTACTTATGCTTTATTGACTACACCAAAGCCTTTGACTGTGTGGATCAGAAGAAACTGGAAAATTGTTCAAGAGATGGGAATACCAGACCACCTTATCTGCCTCTTGAGAAATCCTTATGGAGGTCAAGAAGCAATATTTAGAACTGGACATAGAACAACAGACTGGTTCCAAATCCGGAAAGGAATACATCAAGGCTGTATATTGTCACCCTGTTTATTTAACTTATATGCAGAGTACATCATGAGAAACACTGGGCTGGAGGAAGCACAAGCTGGAATCAAGATTGCTGGGAGAAATATCAATAACCTCAGACATGCAGATGACACCACACTTATAGCAGAAAGCAAAGAAGAACTAAAGAGGCTATTGATGAAAGTGAAAGAGGACAGTGAAAAAGCTGGCTTAAAAGTCAACATTCAAAAAAACAAAGATCATGGCATCTGGTCCTATCACTTCATGGCAAATAGACAGGGAAACAGTGAGAGACTTTAGTCATGTATGGATGTAAGAGTTGGACTATAAAGAAAGCTGAGTGCCGGAGAATTGATGCTTTTGCATTATGGTGTTGGAGAAGACTCTTGAGAGTTTTCTGGACTGCTAGGAAATCAAACCAGTAGATCCTAAAGGAAATCAGTCCTGAATATTCACTGGAAGTACTGATGTTGAAGCTGAAACTTCAATACTTTGGCCACCTGATGTGAAGAACTGACTCACTGGAAAAGACCCTGATGCTGGGAAAGACTGAAGGCAGAGGAGATGGTTGGATGGCATTACCAACTCGATGGACATGAGTTTGAGCAAGCTCTGGGAGTTAGTGATGGACAGGGAAGCCTGGCATGCTGCAGTCCATGGAGTTGTAGAGTCGGACACGACTGAATGGCTGAACTGAACTGAAGCCTAGGAAGGGAGACCCAGATACTCAAAGTTAAAAATGGGAAAAGAATCATCTGGAATAATGGCTAATATTTGCAAATCCCCCTTGTGGCTCAGCTGGTAAAGAATCCGCCTACAGTGAGGGAGATCTAGGTTCGATCCCTAGGTTGGGAAGATCCCCTGGAGAAGGGAAAGGCTACCCACTCCAGTAATTGGGCCTGGAGAATTCCATGGACTGTATAGTCCATTGGGTCACAAAGAATTGGACATGATTGAGTGACTTTCACTTTCTATGGCTCACAAAGTACTTTACCTAGGAGTGACTCTCAGGGGATCTGCAAAAATCCTATAAGACTTGTAAAAGTAAAATATTTTCTCTTGTCATAAAACACTGCTTGTTTATTAAACAAAAATTAATAAATCTAGATTAGCACAAAGAAAATTAAAATCATCCATTGAGTAATGGATGCCACTCTGTTACCTACTGATACTATCTATGATGGTGTTGGACTTTGAGTTCTTTGTAGACAGACTTATTTCTTTTACAAAAATGAGATCTTAATGCAATATGCTTTTGTGACCTTTATAATTTTTTTGATATATAATGAACAATTTTTGTACATCATCAGTATTCATCTAAACTGTAATTTTGAGTGGTTGAGGACTATTCCAGTACATGGCAGACCCCTACTTTATATAACCAATTCTCTACTGCCAGACACACAGTTGGTTTCTAATTTTATTGCTATTAAAAAAAAAAAATAACTGTTGAAACTAACTTCTTATACAATCATGTTTCCTCTAGATAAATTCCTAGTATTGAAACTGCTGTGTTTCTTCAAGCTTTGATATGCGTTTTCAGAATGTCCTCCAATTCATATTCCCTCCTCAGCTCCTGAAAGCACCACCTCCCCATATTAGCATTCCCTTTTTAGTTTAAATTTTTTAATTTCAAAAACATGTAAAATTTCACATGTGAAAGATGGCATTGTTTTAGTTAGCAATTTTCTTTCTTTTTTAAAAAAATACTTGGCTGTGCTAGGTCATCGCTGCAGTGAGTGGGCTTCTCCAGTTGTGGCGCACAGGCTTAGCTGCCCCGTGGCATATGAGATTTTAGTTCCCCAACCAGGGATCAAACCTGTGTCCCCTGCACTGGAAGGTGGATTCTTAATCACTGGGCCACCAGGGAAGTCCTAGCCTTTTCTTAATATGATGAGGTTGAATGTGTTTCTTTCTTTTTCCTCCTCTTTTTTCTTCTATGTGCTTATGGGCCAATGGCAGGCAATTCTTCTTTATTCCATTTCTTGACTAGGGCATTTAGCCTTTCCTTATGTGGGATGTGCTCAGCCACTCAGTTGTGTCCAGCTCTTTGAGACCTATTGGCTGGTGGCCCACCAGGCTCCTATGTCCCTGGAATTTTCCAGGTAAGTATACTGGAGGGAGTTGCCATTTGCTACTGCTGGGGATCTTTCTGACCCAGGGATCGAACTTGCATCTCCTGCATTTCAGGTGGATGCTGTACCACTGAGCCACCAGAGAAGCTCTTAATCTTTTCTTTCTGAAAAGATCCTGTCTGTGTCCAGAAAACAGCCTCTTGTCTGGTTGTGTTGCAAATATTGCTGTAGTTTAATATTTGCTGTATCAAAGTTTTTTAATTTTAGGAGCCCAATCTATCAATCACTTTCCAGAAATCCTTTTATAATTTGATCTTTCACTACAATGCTTTAAAAGCCTTTTCCTAAAAGGGGCCTGAGTAATTTTATAGTGGAGAAATCTTATGCATCACCTTGACCAAATGATCATGGTTAACATTTCCCAAAAGTTGTGCTGATAACATGGAAATCCTGACATGATGTCATGAGAACACTTCATCTCTGCAGTAATCTTTCTGCAAACCTCAAACCCCAGTCTAATCACAAAAAGATATGAGACAAATCCAAAGTGAGGGACATCTTACAAAGCACTGATCAGCACTCCTCAAAGCTTTCAAGGTCATGAAATTCAAGGAAAGACTGAGAAACGGTCACAGATCAGTAGAGATGAAGGGGGATGCAGAAATGTGACAGTGGGAACACTGGTGAGATCCAAACAAAGTCTGTCATTTAGTCAGTAGTAATGTGAATGTTTTAGTTTTGAAATGTGCACTTGGGTTATGTACAATGCCCCCCACTCCCTGTTTTTCTTTTAGCTTTGACTGGGACAGAGAGTAGCCCAGGCAAAAAAGCCACTGAAGTCTGGGCTATGGGTGGGGGTAGGGGAGGAAAGTGAGTTAGGGAATGGTTCCTGGTTCCTTCTGACCAAAGCACTGGGGCTGTGGAGTCTTCAGAGCTTTGACGGAGAAGGGGCCTAGCCCAGACTTGATCTTGCAGACAGTAAAGTGAAAGTGAAAGTACCAGTCGCTCAGTCCCCTCTCACTCTCTATGACCCTATGGACGGTAGCTCACCAGGCTCCTCCGTCCATGGGATTCTCCAGGCAAAAATACCGGAGTGGGTAGCCATCTCCTTCTCCAGGGGATCTTACCAACCCAGGGATCAAAACCAGAGCTCCTTCATTACGGATGGATTCTTTACTGTCTGAGCCATGAGCCAACAGGGAAGACCAGACAGTAGCGAAGTGGCAAAGATTTTAGTTCCCTGCCTGATATGATTACTGGTTTATTTCATTTGTCTGTTTCCTAACTTACTGACCCCTCCCCCGACCCAATAAAGTGTAAGCTCCAGGACAGCAGGGAGAGAGTCTCTCTTACGGAACACTTAACCCCAAAACCCTGAACACGTGGACTGTAGAGAGAACTCAGTGAATACTCCTTGAATGAAAGAAATCAAGTAAATGGTTTGCCCCACCCCTCCCCACTCACTAGATGTGAATTTAGTGCCAGCCCATGTGAATTAAACTGTTTTATGCCACTGGGTCTTTGCACAGGCTGTGCCTCTGCCAGGCACAGCAGCTGACTTTCTGTTCCCCCTCTAGGCTTCAGCTTAGACTCAGCTCTTTCTGAAAATCCTTACTTGACCCTCCAAGTTTGGGTTAAACTGCCTCCTTCAAGCTCTTGGGTTTCCTCATCACTGGTCAGCTGTATTGTAATGGTGACTCCTAGGAAGACTGGCCTACCTATGCGGGCAGAGCTGGCCTCTTTGGTTCACCACCAGTTCTGTGATCAAGACAAAGTACTCAGTTCAGTTCGGTTGACAAGTTGTGTCCGACTCTGCAACTCCATGGACTGCAGCACGCCAGGCCTCCCTGTCCATCACCAACTCCCAGAGTTTACTCAAACTCATGTCCATTGAGTTGGTGATGCCATTCAACCATCTCGTCCTCTGTCATCCCCTTCTCCTCCTGCCTTCAATCCTTCCTAGCATCAGGGGCTTTTCCAATGAGTCAGTTCCTTGCATCAGGTGGCCGAAGTACTGAAGTTTCAGTTTCAGCATCAGTCCTTCCAATGAATATTCAGGATTGATTTCCTTTAGGATGGACTAGTTGGATCTCCTTGTAGTCCAAGGGACTCTCAAGAGTCTTCTCCAACCCCACAGCAAAAGCATCAATTCTTCGGTGCTTGGCTTTATACTCCAACTCTCACATCCCTACATGACTACTGGAAAAACCATAGCTTTGACAAGACTATCACTACTTTGACAGTACTAACAGTACATTTCTTTACATGACAGCCTGTAGCAGCCAAAGACAACTTCCTCCCCACCCCACATAGTAGAATTTGCATCTATCGATGTTTGAAAACAATTACCCAAGGACAACTTTCATACATATCCCTACCCAACCACACTGCAGCTAATGAAGCTGAATATTTGGAGTCAAGGTGTGAGTGTTTTGGTTTTTTTTTTATCATATTCCCCCCATTTCCAAGTTTCAAGAAACCATGCCCACACCCTAACCAACACAAGCCCAGCTGGGCATGGGGAAAATGTGGACCAAGAGTAAAGTAAGTAAACTCTGTTTCTTTCAGACCAGCTGTGAAAAAGAAAAAGTGGCAAAGACATAAAATCCACCAAGCATTTGAGCCACATGGTTCTAGGTCTTGAATAGAAGAAACAGTAGAACCTTCTGGAGATATCCAGAACAATATATCACATAAGTTGTTTAGTTGCTAAGTTGTGTCCTCTTTTGTGACCCCATGGACAATAGCCCACCAGGCACCTCTGTTCATGGGATTTCCCAGGCAAGAGTAGTGGAGTGGGGTAACAGCGAACTCCTCCAAAAGGACTTATGCCGGCATGCCACGCCTCCCAGGATTGCTACAGTCAGTGTCCCTGACCCCACGGCAGGTCACTGTTGACCCACGCCTTAAAAAGGATCACGATATTTAAAAAGGACCTCACTCACCCAGTGAATTCTCATCCTGGTTCTGCCAAGATTAGCTGGGTGACCTCGGGCCCACTGCCTATAGGATATTCCCATTAGGGAGGCTCTGGGGACATCAAAAAGAGAAATGCCAAAAGGCTTAACGGACCCTTGTTGTTTAGTCACTAAGTCGTGTCTGACTCTTTGCGACCCCATGGACTGCAGCACTCCAAACTTCCCTGTCTTCACCATCTCCCAGAGTTTACTCAAATTCATGTCTGGTAATGCTATCAAACCAACCCTGTGATATGTTTTAAATGCTGGCGTTGAACAAGTGCCTGTTTTGTGCACTGTGACAATTTAAGCTAGACCATCGGCCTGACAGTTATAGGCTTTATGATAAACATGAGTTCCTAGTGAACATACCAGTGTGGCTCAGAGGAGATTCAGGCTGCAGGGCCAACCCGTGTCTTCAGCCAGGAGCTCTGACTTGGGCTGACTTTTGCACCTCATCTGGAGACCCTTGTCAAGTGAGCCCGAGAGTCCACCTCACCCGCAAAGGCCACTCTGTTTTCTGGCCGCAGCTTCTTCTTCTAAGAATCAAGGCAGCAATTTTCTTTATTTAAAGTTGCAGAATCTCTTTAAAGGGATTTTCGCACCGTGACATCCGGAATATTTGTAACTCCTCATAAACCCCTGAGTTGCTTCTGGGACCTGTCCAAGGAATCCCAAGTTTTCCAGGATCACAGTATAAAAACTGGTGAACCAGAGCAGTGCTGCCCAAGGTTCTTACCCCGCTGACTAGCTGCCTACAAAAAACTGAGATGAAAGTTTCACTGAAGAATACTTCTCACAGCAGGAGATGCATTGCTTACTGGTTTTTTCTTCTATTTTACTTCAAAAGAGCCAGTGGAAAACCGTTTCACTGATTTTCAAACCCACGGATAAGTTGCTGCCTGTAGTCTGTAAGCACAGTCTAAGGATAAGGAACCTCTGAGATCACTTCTAGTATTGATGATCTCTAATATTGAGATCACTTCTAGTATTGGCATTGGTAAAGCTCTTAGACTTCCCAGGTGGCTAAGTGGTAAAGTGTCAATGCAGGGGATGCAAGTTCGATCCCTGGATTGATAAGATCCAGAGGAGTAGGAAATGGCAACCCATTCCAGTATTCTTGCCTGGAAAATTCCATGGACAGAGGAGCCTGGTGGGCTACAGTCCATGGGGTCACAAAGAGTCAGATACGACTGAACAACTGAGCATGTACACAGGCATGCAGTAAAGCTGTGATCCTATTAGAGGATGAGAGATGCCAGGAAACCCTGTCCCCAGGGTGGAGTGCCTGACCTTATCACCTGAGTTGGTGGTAACACATTTTCTGCACATCTTTGCCACCGAAATACCTACTCTCCAAGATGCAGGGCTTGGAGACGAGCAAACCAAATACTGACTTTTCTAGGGACCTGCACTTGCCACCCTGGTGCCTAGCCGTGGGGAGATCTGAGGAAGGGGTGATGACAACAGGGTGGGAGGTTAGGTTAAAACCAACACAGCAAGGCTCTGAAGACACAAAGCTTTCTCCCTCCTTCCTATAATCTGTGGATCACATCCACCCTACCCCACACTGATAACTGATGTCCTCCATTTCTAAGGGGCTTGCTGACAATCAATGTTTGCTTTAGATCTGGTAAACAGCACCCTTTCCCCAACACCCACGGTGATGCAGAGAAATGGCCCCTGGAAGTCCTACAGTGGTGAGTAATTTGCATAGGGTTACAGAATTTGGGCTCAGTGGTAAAGAGTCTGCTTGCACTGCAGGAGGCGCAGCAGACATGGGTTTGATCCCTGGGTCGGGAAGATTCCCTGGAGGAGGGCATAGCAACCCACTCCAGTATTCTTGCCCAGAGCATCCCATCAGAAGACTCTGGCAGGCTACAGTCTATAGTGTCACAAGGAGTTGGCCACAACTCAGCAACTGAGCACGCATGCGTGCATAGGATTCGGGCTACTGGAGTGCTCTTTCAGAGCCAACTGAAAATTCTGGCCTCCTAAGTACCTTCCAGCCTTCAGATAGTAGAAGCACAGGAGACTGGCAGGTTAGAACCAGCGTGAAAAAGTTGTCACAAGGAAAGTACACATTATGAGTTGAAAAACCAGAGTATGAAATAGCAGAGCAAGCAAACTAAAAAAAAGTCTGAATAAGACACCACTGTATGGACAGTGGGTGTCAGCACCTCGTGATATATTCCTTCCAAGTTTTCTACAATAAGCATGTACTTCCTTTGTAATCTGGGGGCGAAAATAACTTTAAGAGCCTGTCTCTCCAGGGGCACATGATAAAGTATGGTTCAGGGAGCAGCAAGTAAGTTTAATCACTAGCTTAGTCCCTGGCATGAATGTCAGTTTGAAGAGATAGGTCCTGAAAATGTCAAAGATACATATATTCCTTGTTGTGGGGGGGCTTCAGCATTTACTCCTTCTGGACATGTGACTGTTGGTGTCCCCATAAATTCCTGCCAGAGTGGCATATACAGAGAGAGGGGTTCTTGGAGGGGGCGTGTGCTCTGTTTTTCTTTTTTTTTCTTCAAGAACCATCCTTAAAATCATTCAAGACAAAATCAGGAAACTTGAGTTCTAGCCCTAGCTCTGATCTCAGGCCTGTCCCTTTCCTTCCTTGGGCCTCAATTTCCCCATTTGTAAGGTCACTTTGGCTCTAATATTCTAAGAGCTAAAGAAACCAGCACTCAGATTTAAGGGTTGCTAAGCCTGATGAATCTAGGGCAAGAGAGAATAACAGAACTTTCGGCTGCTCAGCCTGAGTAAACAACCCTGAGTAGAAAGCGAGGGCCCAGCCTAGCGTCCTGACACAGGGCTTGGGGCTGAGAGGAGGGAGGAGTTAAGAATCTGTCCGAGGTTCTTAGCAAACCCTTCCGCCCCAGAGCATGGCCTCTGGTCAGGGTCTTGGGGTTGTCTCTAAAGGGTAGGGCAGTCTGGCCTGGAGCAGGCAAACCCAAACAAGTGACCTGTTTCTTTGTGGAGCCGGAGCTCCCAGCAAGGGCAGCCGGTGCACCCAAAGCTCAATCGAGAAGGGAGGAAAAAGCATCTCAAGGCTAAACAGGGCCACCTGTCCAAACTGGGGAGGAGTGAGACAGATGTTGAGACAACCTCCTCCCTGGACTAACCCAGGGCCTGGAACAAGCCTTTGACCTGACTGTGGCCAATCTCCAGGGATAACAGGTTCCGCTGCTGACCTGCTGTGTGCTCTTGGGTGAGTTCCTTCCCCTCTTTCAACTGTGTTTGTCAAATGAGAGGACATGCCTAGGTCCTCCTGGGGCAGTTGAAAGGCCGTGCATGGTCCACTCGCAAGTAAAAGAGACTTACAATCGGTAGATGGATACTCTTAGAGCTGTCAACTGCAAAAAGAACTCCTCTAAGATTCAGTGCAGACAACAAAAGTGAAAGCAAAAGCCAGCAGCCAGAAGCGGACCCTTCACTTCGTCCCCAGTCAGAAGGCATCTGAAGTTTGGGAACTTCCCCGACACTTAGGGAGAAAAGTCTTCTCAGTGCCTCGAATGAGAAGCCCAGAGTCAAAGGTCCTGGGGCTCTGATCTCCTCCAGCCCCAGGGCTCGGAGGGCTTTACTGCCAGCCCCACAGAAGGAGGGAAGAACATTTACCAGAACCGTGACCCAGGAGCCCCCCAAAGGGGCAGGCTGTCCAGTGTAAATGCCAACAGGAGATGGCCTTCTGGCTCTGCTTCCAGCGTTGCCATTCCTCACACAGACACAGAAACTGCTGGGCCCCATGACTTCTGGGGTTGGAGAGCTGGAAAGCCACAGCTGGACCAGCTTGGACCCTGCCAAGATTCCACTATCTCACTCTGGCAGGAGACAGGCTGGCAGCCTGAGCCTCACCCTACATCCACAAATCTCACCCTTGACCAGTGGTCACATGTTAAGAGCACATGTTAATCTCTGCCTCCTGTATGGGGCTCCAGGTCAGCCTCCTTTATCATTCCCTCTGCCCCCACCAACCTGCAGGCCAGCCTCCTTCCTCTTTCCTATCAACCATCTCCAAACTCCCACCTAACTTCTACGCAGCTAGGTTTCTCTTTCAAACACATCAACAAGACCGAATCACTCTTCTTCTTAAAGAACTTGAACTGCATTTGCATCTTTCTCTGTCTTTCTTGTTCAGTGATATATGCTGAGCACCCAGGACACTGGCCCACACAGGCATGCAGTCGACATCTGTGGTTTTAAGATGTCTACTGAATAAAGTCCCCCCTGTGATGACCTGGCCCTGCCTCTCCAGTCCAGTTCATCCCAGATCCTCCACTCCCTTTACTTCCCCCCATCTTCCCACAAACCTGCCATGACCTGAGCACCTCCCAGTACATCCCATGTATCTTCATACCTCCATGCCTTTGCCTGTGCTGTTCCATCTGCCTAGACACCCTTCCTACCCTGTCCCTCCAGGAGACTCCACTTCACTATTTAATATTCCAGCATTCTTTTCTCAGCAAGATCTCCTGGCATGCCTCACCCTGAGTTTATTTCTCTCCTCTCTTCCTCCCTAACCTGGCACCACAGCTTCCTACAGAGTACTTGCCATGTGCTAGGCATGAATGTCCCACACCCTAGGTTATCATTCCCATTATAAAGGTGAAGAAACTGAGGCTCACAGAGGCTGTGACAGCCCACTATGGGTCACACAGCCAGGAAATGGTGGGGTCTGACTATATTGCCACCTCTTTAATACACTTTCCATTTACTGTTCACTAGACTGGGAGCTCTCTGAGGCCCCTTGGCCTTGTACCCTCCCGGTAGGCCTGGGCCTTTGTCATGCCCAAGAGGCCCTAACCATTGAAGCACTGTCATTTCAGGACACCTAGAGGAACCGATCACAGTCAGCCCCCTCCCCTTCTTCTGTCTTCTGTGTTTTCTCCCTCTCTGGGCGGTACTTCTGGCAAGTTGGGGAGGGACACATTTGGAGGGAAAGGGGCTCCCTCCCAATTCCATTTGGCCCCATCAACCTAGGTCAAGATCCCTGTGTGACGTCTGCAAAGTGCAAAGGCCTTTCACAGGTCCCAGAGCCGACTAGGAAAGCCACCCTCAAGTGATCCCCTCAAAAACGACAGCAGGAAGCCAGCAATCTCAGGCGTCAATTCTGCTGCCCAACAGGCTGGCTCCGGTCCCGCCCACCGCGCTCCGGCCCCGCCTCGGTTCCGCGCTTTTGGACCACCCGCAAAGATAGGAGGGACCAGACCCGGGAACACACAGGCTTCTCTGGGGGGAGCACGGGTGCCCGGGGCCGCTACCCACCTGGGAAGTCCCAGGCGGGACCGTGGAAACCTCAGGGACGTGCAGGTTTCCTGTACCCTCGTCCTTTGGCTAGGAAAGCTTTCTTTCTGAAAGTGACTATCCTTGTTAATCAGACGCGGCATTCGGGGCCACAGGGCTCCCTTCAGGACACAGACTAGAGATGTATTTTGAATCTGAGTAGTAAGTACTTGCTCTGCGGCAGGTACGAATGCCCCACCTCACCCCATTTGTAAATGAAGAAACCTGGTTACACCTCCTCTGCTCACACCCCATTCGTCACCCTTTGCCTCTAGTACCTAAAACACACACACTCACGAACCTAAATCCCTTCAAAGTTTCCATTTCCAAAAAGGATTAAGGGATGGGGGAAAGGGCCTCGTTCGGGCAGTTTCCTGAGATCTAGTGAGACGTTCTGCCCTAAGCACCGGGGAAGGCGCCTCTTTGGCTACGGGTTCGGAACCGACAGTTCGGCTACGGATGGCACCTGTCCCCGCCAACAGGGAGCCCGGAGGTCGGCTGTTTCCGCCCAGCTGAAGCCAGCTGGCCCCAGCGCTATGCCCAGGAGCCGGGTGGTCCAGAGGATGCGAGCACGGAGTTCCTCCGCCGCAGACCCCGGGCAGGAAGCTCCCAGACGATCCTACAGCCGTCGACTCCCTCCGGGGCCCCATGGGGAACAGTCCGTCCGCCGGGCGCGGCGGGGCGGAAGGCGCAGACTCACCGGGGCGGCGGCAGTTCCAGCTTGGTCTCCGTCGGGCGGCAGGGGGCTGGGGGCTCCGCGACCCCGGCCCCCTTTCCTAGGCTGTCTCCTTAGGGTGCCGCGATCCCGGGGCTGGGGATCAGTGGAGTCTCGGTCGAAGGAGCACGGTGGCGGAGAGCGCGCCGCCAGCTCTCGGACTGGGATGGGGACGCAGGAAGCGCGGCCCCGGAGCGCCGGCGTGCGGGAGGGAGGGACCGAGAGAGGCGGAGGGCGGTGCCGGCCCAGAGTGGCCTCCTGCCCCTGGAGGCACCGCCCACCAGTCGACCCTCCCCCTCGGCCCTCCGGGCCACCTGGAGCCCCAGAGCACTGAGCGCCAGCTGCGAAGAGAAGACACCCACTCCCCGGGATCGGCTAGGGGGAGTGCGGGCAGGGGGCGTTGGACCGCACGAAGTTGGCTAACTCTGGATGGGGGGAAGAGAGCAGCCTGCCCCTGCCCCCCGGGGCAGCGTTCGTGTGGCGCCGGGTGGGAAGGGCGTGTCTGCCGGGAGTCCGGGTTTTAAGTGTTAAGGAGACCAGAGTGTCCCTACCAGACCCGGTGCGAGTGCAGAGGTTCACCTCCGAGGGCCTGCCCGCCGCGCCTTTCCAGGTGGGGCGCTCACCTGGCCAGCGGGTGCTCCGGCCTCCCCGCCTCCCCTTCTCTTCCGTCCCCTCCTGGGGAGGCTGCCCTTCCCTCTTCACCCTCGGGCAGGGTCTGGGCGCTGGGCTCCGCCTGCACCTCCCAGGGCTGGTCCCTGCAAGGTAGCTGATGGGCGGAGGTAGGAAAGGAGGAAGCGAGTTTTTGAAAAGCAAGTCATTTCAGGCCCTCGACTTGCCCCCACACCCGACCCTGGGTCCCCTGAGCGCCCTTCTTGTCGCACACTTGAGCCTTGGTAGGGGTGGAGCCCATTCCAGAAGCCTGCGCCCGTCCCCGGAATGGGGGCGCCCTGGCTCAGGTGCCTTCCCAGCTGGCGTTTTGTCTCCAGCTTTGCGGAGAACTTGAGCATGGACGCTCCGATTGGTGTCCTGCCGACCAGGTGGCAGGCTGGTGGACTGCCTCTGCTTAGATCTCCAGAGCTGCTCCCCGAGGCCTGGTTCTGGGCAGGGTAAACCACAGCTTGGAGGGCACCTCTGCCCCCTACCTGGAGATTTGCCCTGGAACTGCTCTTCTGGGACCCAGCCCGATTCTAAACACGGAGGGAGCAGTTAGCCCTCCTCCTCCTCCTTCAATCTTAGATTGTTTTGCTTTCCAAGAGAGGTCAGGTCAGGGTCCCTTTCTCCAAGTGTCCAGCCCTTTGAAATTCAAATCCTGAGAAAAGCTGATAGGCGGCAGGCCGGGTGTCAGAGAATCTAGCTGAGGACAGAAGGCGCCTCCTACTGGGAATCTGCCCTGTGCAGAATGGAACACAGACTCCCTGGTGAAAACCGCAATCAGGTTCACTCTTCCAAACTGCCAGCTTCATGGGTACACATGATTCACATGTGTGTATACCTACAGAGTGGTGACAAGCGGGAATTTTTTCCCCTAGTGTTGCTTCTTGACATGCATGTGTGTGTGTTAGTCCCTCAGTTGTGTCTGACTCTTGGTGACCCCAGGGACTGTAGCCCACCAGGCTCTTCTGTCCTTGGAATTCTCCAGGCAAGAATGCTGGGGTGGGTTGCAGTTTCCTTCTCTAGGTCTTAACATGCATGGTAATGGTTCAATAGGACCTTAGTGTCTACGAAGAGGTCAGTCACAAGCTGTCTTGTGATTTGGGGGAGGGGAAGGCATTTAGGGAAATAGTAATGAGTCTCCCTAAGTTTATCAATAACTGGTATTCTCCATATCCTTACTATGGACCAAGAACCCAGTCACCACCCGCTTCCCTTGCACCATCTTATTTAATCCTTAAAACAACCCTGCAGATGGTTATTGGTTATGATCGCTTAACAGAACAGAAAGCTGAAGCTTAAGGGGATGAGGTTATTTGCCCAAAGTCACACTTTAGGCAAATGAGGAGTATTGGGAGCTTGACCCTAATTCGTTCCCTCCAGAGCCTCTCCACTCCCTACTACAGAAAAATCCCCCATCATGCTCTGGGCCCTAAGACAAATTCCCCTGCATCTCCAGTCTGTCACTCAGGAAGAAGACACCACTGTCATGCTCTGCATAGTGTTACAATTCTTTACAAGTCAGTCTCCTCTTCTGAGGACAGGGACCGCTGTGCTCCCAACAGTCTTTGCTTGACTTCCTGCAGGTGCTTAATAAATATTTACTGGATGAATGAAAACTCCAAATAATATTATTTTAGCAAATGGGGAGGACATATGTGGATAAGGGACCTATATAACAGGCTCCCATTTGAAAGCTGTATGTATCCATTGCAAAGTTTAAACAGTGAATTTGGGAACCTTCCAGGCTCCAAAGAAGTGATGGGAAACAGTCACAGAGTCCTCAGATAAGACCAGGGATCTGGTTTTCATTTCACTCTGCAAGACTAACTTTGGAGAGGCCTGAGCTGGGGGTGATCATTTCAGACAGCTGCCCTAGCTCCTACCCAGAGGCAAAGGGCCTCAGTACTTTTCCATGCCAGGATCCGACTCTGGGTCCGCCCTGCTCTGTTGCACACCCAACTGGGCAGGTCTCGTTTATCTGAGAATATCATCTTCAGAGTGCTCCTTTTAGTCAGGCTCAGCCTGGCTAATTTGGGGAGAGGCTGGAGAAATTCTCAAAGCTGAACCACAGGCAAAGCCCAGAAGCTGGCAAAGGAAGCGTATTTCTCCTTGCCATCCTCCCCTCCAAGCCATTTCCCTCTGGACGGTAAGTGTCTCTGAATCTCCCCAGGTTCTCTGTATCCCACAGAGGAGCCTGGCAATGTAACTACCACCTTATCCCCCTGTCAGCTGACAAGGGCCTGCAAAATGCCTTTGGGGAAAGAGCCAGAAAAATCAATCTCCAACAGTGGAGTTTCTGTTACTGTTACCATAATAGGCAGAGGGGACGATGACAGTTACACTGTCTACTGAGCCCTGTGTTTCAAGTTCTCTACAAGCACTGTGTTATTCAATCGCTACAACAGCCTTAGAAGGAGAACTCTATGACTCCTGTTATTCAGGAGAGGCTAAGACTCAAAGTTACGTACCTGGATCCATTAGCAAGTGGTTGAGCCAAGAACTGAACCAAGGTATGTATTTGCTCTTAACCGCTATGCCAGGAACCCTGTGTAGTAGGCAGAGTGATGACTGCCCAAAGATGTTACAGCCTGATCTCCAGAACTGTGAATATGTTACCTTACATGGCCAAAGAGACCTCGTATATGTGACTGAGTTAAGGATCCTGAGATTGGGAGATGGTCCTGAATTATTCTGGTGGACCTCATGAGATCACAAGGGTTATTTATTTATTTATGGCTGCGCTGGGTCATCATTGTTGCTCTTGGGCTTTCTCTACTTGCAGTGAGTGGGGGCTGTGATGTGCGGGCTTCTCCTTGCAGTGGTTTCTCTTGTTATAGAGCATGGGCTCTAGGGCACATAGGCTTTAGTAGTTATGGTACACTGGCTTAGTTGACCTGCAGCATGTGGAATCTTCCCCAGGCAGGGACTGAACCATGTCCTCTGCATTGGCAGGTGGATTCTTAACTACTGGACCACCAGGGAAGTTCACAAGGGTTCTGATAAGGGAGGCAAGAGGGTCAGAGGAGATGTGATGCTGAAAGCATAGGTCAGAGTAATGCAATGCCCCCTCTTGCTGGAGGAGACCATGAGCCAATGCATGTGGGCAGTCTCTAGAAGCTGAGAAGGGTCAGGAATGGATTCTCCCCTAGGCCTCCAAGCAGAAGCACAGCTCTGCTGACACCTAAATTTTAGCCTAGTGAGACCAATTTTGGACTTCTGACCTCTAGAACTGTCATATAATAACTTCATGTTCAGAGATCAAATTGCCAACATCCTTTGGATCATAGAAAATGCAAGAAAGTTCCAGAAAAACATCTACTTCTGCTTCATTGACTATGCTAAAGCCTTTGACTGTGTGGATCACAACAAACTATGGAAAATTCTTAAAGAGATAGGAATACCAGACCACCATACCTGCCTCCTGAGAAATCTGTATGCAGGTCAAGAATCAACAGTGAGAAAAGGACATGGAACAATAGACTGTTTCCAAATTGGGAAAGGAATACATCAGGGCTGTATATTGTCACCCTGCTTATTTAACTTATATGCAGAGCACATCATGCAAAATGCTGAGCTGGATAAAGCACAAGCTGGTATCAAGATTGCTGGGAGAAATATCAGTAACCTCAGATATGCAGATGACACCACCCTTATGGCAGAAAATGAAGAGAAACTGAAGAGCCTCTTGATGAAAGTGAAAGAGGAGAGTGAAAAAGCTGGCTTAAAACTCAACATTCAAAAAATGAAGATTATGGCATCTGGTCCCATTACTTCATGGCAAATAGATGGGGAAAAGACGCTTGCTCCTTGGAACTAAAGCTATGACCAACCTAGACAGCACATTCAAAAGCAGAGACATTACTTTGCCAGCAAAGGTTCATCTAGTCAAAGCTGTGGTTTTCTAGTAGTCATGTATGGATGCGAGAGTTGGACCATAAAGAAAGCTGAGTGCTGAAGAATTGATGCTTTTGAACTGTGGTGCTGGAGAAGACTCTTGAGAGTCTTGGACTGCAAGAAGATCAAACCAGTCAATCATAAAGGAAATCAGTCCTGAATATGCACTGGAAGGACTGATGCTGAAGCTGAAATTCCAATACTTCGGCCACCTGATGCGGAGAGCTGACTCATTGGAAAAGACCTGATGCTGGGAAAGATTGAGGGCAAGAGAAGGGGATGACAGAGGATGAGATGGTTGGATGACATCACCGACTCAATGGACACGAGTTTGAGCAAGCTCCGGGAGTTGGTGATGGTCAGGGAAACCTGGCATGCTGCAGTCCATGGGGTTGCAAAGAGTCGGACATGACTAAGTGACTGAACTGAACTGAACTGAAGCGAACCTCATGTTGTCCTATGCCATAAAGTTTGTGGTAATTTATTACAGTAGCAGTAGCAATCTAATACTCCTGCAAACTCAGCCATGTAGGTAGATGCTTATTTCATACATCTCTTCAGCTAACTATTCACTGTAAAGCTCTTCTCATATGAGGCACTGTGATACAACCTGTATCATGGATTTAGAAAGAAGGCAGGATTACATCAAACCTCTCTGATTTCTGAATCCTCTGCCACTTATGAGCTGTTTGACCTTGGGTGAATATCTCATTCTCTCTGAGCCTCAGTTTCTTCATCTATAAACAGAGTGATGCCAATGATAGCTATTTTTCAGGACCAATATGAGGATCAGGTGAACCAAAATATGGAAAAGTCCCTTATAAATGGTCCAGTAGCATCTGAACATGAATCATTTGGGGCATTAGCCTGTCCAGCTCTGAAAGTTTGAATTTTAGGAGGATTGGATACTGTTCTGAGCATTCCTGGCATTCATTTTGACTTGCTCTATCTGAATGAACAAGTAACTAATTTAAAGTATTAGATTATCTCTGATTGGTGACTAGATCTCAGTCTGTTATAAAGTAAGCTGAAAAATCCACCTAGAGGAAGTAATCATCTTGTAGAAAAACTCACATGTGTGCTTAAGAAGGTTTGTTCAAAGATTTTCATTCATGATTATTTATAATGATGAAAAATGGTTACCAACCTAAATGCCACCAAAAGGAGGTATGCTAAATTAATTATGGCCCAGGCTCATACTGGAATACTATGCAGTCATGAAAAGAGAAGGCGCTAGAGTTACCTCACAGAGATGAATATCCAAGATGTATCATTAACTGAGAAAAGCAAGAGACCAAGTATTTTGATGCCACACAAATGGCTTTTGAAAGAGATGGAGAGGGCTTCCCTGGTAGTCCAGTGGTTAAGAATCTGCCTTGCAATGCAAGGGACACCGGTTCAATTCCTGGTCCAGGAAGATTCCATATGCCGCGGAGCAAATAAGCCCATGCACCACAATTACTGAGCCCTTGCTCTAGAGCCCAAGAAACGCAGCTACTGAGCCTATGTGCTGCAGGATCTGAAGCTCACAGGCCTAGAGCCTGTGCTCTGCAACAAGAGAAGCCACCGCAATGAGAAGCCCACACACTGCAATGAAGAGTAGCCCCTGCTTGCTGACACTCGCTGCAACTAGAGAAAGCCCACGTGCAGCAACAAAGGCCCATCACTATAAAAACATAAAATAGATAAATAAATAAATCTTTTTTTAAAACAGAAGAGATGGAGACACAGATGTTTGATTAAGCATAGAAAGTGTTCAGAAGGGATCAACCCAAAGCAAAACATAATTATCCTTAGAAATTTAGGAGAGGTATGTGTGTGTGCATGCACATGCATGTGTGTGTGTGATAGGGAGGTAATTATTATTTTTTCAGTAACAACATATTTAATAATAAAACTTATAAGAATAGAGGGTCCAGGAACCACCTGTATGGTTCACCAAGAACACACCCTCCTTAGTCTGCCCCGTGTCTTCTTTCTTGCCATGGTCTTTCCCCACCTGCCATTCTTCCCTTGCTCGGTTCTAAGCAGGTGACTCCCTCTCCTCACCTTTACTCACTTATAAACTCTGAGAATCTGAGCAATGTCTTCACCTTGTGACTCTTGCCAAAGTCAGCAGTAAATCACATACTGGTGCTTGTAACCTGGCCTTCACCTGGAGTGGCTCACACCCACCAGGAAAGGATGTGCGCGTGTGTCATCTATGACATGCCAGCCCAGCCTCTCTGAAGGTTGAATCAGGTCAGTGTAGTGAGGCACTGTGCTCATATAGTACAGAGTGAAATTGCATCCTTGGACCATCTGTTTAAATAAAGCCATTTCATCCCATTTCCTGAAATTTTTTCATTCAAGCAATACACATCTCCCTGAGTTACCAATTTAATGGGGTCTGTGTAGACAGGTCAGATGGCCCAGAATGGAGCTGTTGAAGATATTGCTTGGAGTGCAGGTTCTTGGGACCCCTGAACCCAGGAACTAGCAATCCTTCCTCCTCTTCACCCCATATTCTTCTGTGCCCTCACCTTGCAGAAAACCTTTCTCCAGATCTCATAACCAGTCAGTTCACCCAGCTACTTCCTAACTGGGGTCCTGTTCCCACACTCTCCCCTTGGGTCCATTCTCCCTGTTGAAGGATCAGCAGTGTGAAGCATAGATAGGGCAGTGGTTCCCCTCTGCCATTGGATTAAGTCCAGGCTCCTTGACAAGGACACATGGGGACTTCATAATCGTGAGGGCCCTTCTGATGTGCTCAGCCTCGTTACTCACGCTGCCTCAGGCTCCCTGCTCTGTCACTCTTTCTTCCGGTGGGTTCCTTTTCCATCAATGATGAAACCTTTCCCAGAAGCTCCCAGCAAACTTCCTTGATCACTCCCTTCCTGGAGCTGGGTCACAAGCGTGCATACATGTGTGCTCAGTCATGCGTGCATGTGTACGAAGTCAGCTGTGTCCGACTCTTTGTGGTCCTATGGACTGTAGTCCACCAGGCTTCTCTGTTTATGGGATTCTCCAGGCAAGTATACTGGAGTGAGGTGCCATGCCCTCCTCCAGGGGATAATCCTGACCCAGGGATCAAACACTTGTCTCTTAAGTCTCCTGCCTTGGCAGGCAGATTGTTTAACACTAGTGCCACCTGGGAAGCCCAGCTGAGTCACATGCCCACTCCTAAACCCATCACAGTGAGGACCCTCTAGACTGGAGTAGATGTACAGCATGTACCTAGAGTCAGTTGGGGCTGGTGCAGACACCTGGACCAGATGAAGACTCAGCCAACAGGAGGAAGTCAGTGGTGGTTGGTAGCCCCCAGAAGGCACTATAGCAGCCACCGGCAGTACAGGAAGGTCTCTGTGTTGGGCTGGCACTTGCCAAAGGAGGAAAACCCTCTGCAGAGAGAGAGGGAGAGAGATGCTTCTGGGATTCCTGCCGGCATTCCAGTTCTTAAGGCTGAGCAGTATTCCTGTTTTACCAAGTTTCCTTTTTGCTTAAACTAGTCTGATGAGTTTCCGTTTCTTACAACAAAAGGACCCTAAGAGAATCCTTTTGAAGCTTTTGCAAGCAGCCTGGAAGAGGGCCAGAGACCAAGCACAGATGTCCTAATCCTATTCCTGTTAACTAACTGCTTTGAAACCATGAGCAGCAAACACAAGGGCCCTGTGGGACTTGGATTTCAAGGAAAAACATTCATCTCTAGGAGAAGTAAATGAAAATAGCCGCCACAGAGCACTGACTATATGCCAGGCACTATTCTACCTACCTTACAAGTACTGTCTCATTTCAGCTCAGTTCAGTTCAGTTGCTCAGTTGTGTCTGACTGCAACCCCATGGACTGCAGCATGCCAGGCTTCCCTGTCCATTCCAACTCCTGGAGCTTGCTCAAACTCATGTCCATTGAGTCGGTGATGCCATCCAACCATCTCATCCTCTGTTGTCCCCTTCTCCTCCTGTTCTCAGTCTTTCCCAGCATCAGGGTCTTTTCCAATGAGTCAGCTCTTCGCATCAGGTGGCCAAAGTATTGGAATTTCAGCTTCAGCATCAGTCCTTCCAGTGCATATTCAGGACTGATTTCCTTTATGATTGACTCTCAAGAGTCTTCTCCAACACCATAGTTCAAAAGCATCAATTCTTCGGCACTCAGTTTTCTTTATGGTCCAACTCTCACATCCATACATGACTACTGGTGAAACCATAGCTTTGACTAGATGGACCTTTGTTGGCAAAGTCATGTCTCTGCTTTTTAATATGCTGTTTAGGGTTGTCATAGCTTTTCTTCCAAGGAGCAAGTGTCTTTTAATTTCATGGCTGTAGTCACCATCTGCAGTGATTTTGGAGCCCAAGAAAATAAAATCCATCACTGTTTCCATTGTTTCCCCATCTATTTGCCATGAAGTGATGGGACCAGATGCCATGATCTTCATTTTTTGAATGCTGAGTTTTAAGCTAGCTTTTTCACTCTCCTCTTTCACTTTCATCAAGAGGCTCTTCAGTTTCTCTTCGTTTTCTGCCATAAGGGTAGTGTCATCTGCATTTCTGAGGTTACTGATATTTCTCTCGTCAACCTTGATTCCAGCTTGTGCTTCATCCAGCCCAGCATTTCGCATGATGTACTCTGCATATAAGTTAAATAAGTAGGGTTACAATATACAGCCTTGATGTATATTCCTTTCCCAGTTTGGAACTGCCTCATTTAATCATCCTCATAACTATATAAGGAAGATACTATAGTTCCCCCATTTTACAGATGAGGAAACTGAGATGCAGAGAAGTTAAATGATCTGATCAAGCTCACTCAGCTGGTAAAAGTGGTGGGGTCTGCCTATGACCCCAACATACCTGGAGCCCATGCTATCACCTACTTCTCTACTCTGGCTCTCATGTAAGTGGTGTTTATGATACCCTGAGGGACTCCTTGATGCAGGTTTAAAAGATGAAAGATGAACCTGGGGACAGAGATTCAGCTTCTCTAGAGGAGAGGGGCCCCCAGAGGAGCACAGCCAAGTCTCCCACAGCTGCCAGGGTGCTGGTGGCCCACTCATCTCACTCAGGCTGCCACGGTGGGCTAATACTTCGTAACGGTGGCTTTTTTCCCTTTTGCTCTTTCCAGATCTTGGTGCCTTTTACTTTGGGAAAAGCTTAGTTCAGCAGAAACACTTGTAAATTTCAAGAATCAGGAGTCTGAGTTGCAAGAACATGGACTTTGAGTTTCCCAAATGGAAGTCCTGGAGGCCCCTGGGTGTAATGTTTATGTTATTAACAAAAGGTTGGAGACTGAGACCCCAGAGCCATTCCCCCAGCCCAGATAGTGTCAAGGGTCCTTGGGTTGGGGGGCCAGGTAGAGGGGAAGAGCTCTATCTGGGTCTCCAAAGAAGTGAGCAGTGGCTGAAACAGCAACCCTGTGGTCTGGGTGAGGGGGTGTGGGCTGGAGGTAAGCCTGGGAGAATGTGTCTGCTCACCCAACATGGCAAGGGAGCAGGGAGATGGTCACACGGAGTAATTGGTAGAGGGGCCAAGACAGGCTTGCAGGGGGTTGCCAGGCCGTGCCAATGCCTCCAGTGTGCCCAAGAGGGCAGAAGAAGTGGAGAGAAGAGAGAGAAGCTGGGCCCAGAGAGGGCTTCCAGGAGGCCTGGGAGGGAATAACTGTATTCTGCGAGACAGAAACAAGGCCACCTCACCAGGTGCCAGAGAAGATGAAAGCGCCCCCTGCCCAGGTCTGGTCCTTTGAGAGAGCTGCTGTTCCTCAAAGGGCTGTATGGTTCAGCTCTGCCTTCTTGTATATTTCTACATGTAGGAGGGTAGCAAGGGTTTTCAGGAGACATAGAGGAGGCAGAGCATGGAGCAGAGAAATAATACTCCTGCCCTTTCTGTATCCTCTTTATTATTTATTTATTTTTGACTGCACTGGGTATTTGTTGCTACTCACAGGCTTTCTCTAGTTCAGTGAGTAGAGGGTACTCTCTAGTTGCGGTGCGAGGGCTTCTCATTGTGGTGGTTTCTCTTACTGAACAGCATGGGCTCTAGGTGCTGGGGTTTCACTGTGGCGCAGGGCTTAGTTGCCCTGCAGCACGTGGGATGTTCCCAGACCAGGGATCAAACATGTGGCCCTGCATTGGAGGGCAGATTCTTAACCACTGGACCACCAAGGAAGTCCATCTTTTAAAAATATATATATATTTAATTAATTTATTTATTTGGCTGTGCTGGGTCTTAGTTGCAGAATCTTTCATTGTGACGTGTGAACTCTTAGTTGTGGCATGCAAGGTCTAGTTCTCTGACCAGGGATCAAACTTGGGCCCTTGCATTAGGACTGTGGAGTCTCAGCCACTGGACCACCGGGGAAGTCCTTCTGCATCCTCTTTTAGGCAGTCCACCTAGAAGTCTCTGTCTTCCACCATTTCAGCTCTCACTGCATCGTTGTTTCCTACAGAAAAGCCTCCTAGTCCTGAGGCAGTGGAGGTGATGGTTCTTTGTAGCTACTTCATAAGGACCTCCCCCTGTCAGCCTCCAACCTGCTCTAACCATACTTGTCAAGTCCATAATTGTGTCTGCTTGGGTGAAAATTCAATATGACAGTGTTGCCTGGGGGACTTCATCTTTGTCCACGACTCTTATGGCTCTTTAAACCAGAGTTTTGCACTCTTCTGGGCATTGTAGGATATTTAGCTGCCTCCCTGAGATTCTATCCACTAGATGCCAGTAGCTACCCTCCCTCAAGTTGTGACAACCAAAAATGACTCCAGTGTCAAATGTCCCTGTGGGTAGATCAACCCCAGTTAAGAACTGCTGTTTAGAACATTACATACAAGATTTCCAGCATGTGCTTTTTGCCCTGATATTGATGTCTGATAATGATAGACAGAGAAATATAATCAGAAAAGCAGTGGCCCAGAAATCAGAAGACCTGGGTTCAAGTCCAGTTCTGACATTTCTTACCTGTGTGACCATGAACAGATCACAGTTTTCATCTATGTGTAGTAGGAATAATAAATAAAGAGAGGGATTTTAACTGGTTTTATTCACTACTGTAACTCCAATATCTAGAATGATGCATCGTACATAGTAAGTGTTCAAGAAAATTGTGTCTATTGAATGAATCTCTGCCCTGCCTTCCTCCCAGGGATTCCAGTGAAAAAGTCTGTGCAAAATCTATGACTAAGGGGCCAGAAAACATTTTACCCTGTCCAAACTCAGAACACAGCTGCCCTGGGTGACATTCCCTAAGCTAGCTTTAAATTCATTAAGGATCCGTAGTAACCCCAAACTAGAGACAACCTAAATGTTCTTCAGTACAGGAATAGTTAAACTGTAGTATATTCATACCATGGAATACCATGCAGCAATCAAAATGAACAAATTATCAATATATGCAACAATTTGGACAGAGCTGAAGGAATCATGCTGAGTAGAAAGAGCTAGCCTCAAAAGGTTACATACTATATGATTTCATTGATATAATATTCTTAAAATAAATAAATTACAGATGAAGATCATTGACAGGAGATAGGGAAGAGGAGAAGGAGGAGAAAGGGATGACAGAGGATGAGATGGTTGGATGGCATCACCAACTCGATGGACATGAGTTTGAGCAAGCTCCAGGAGTTGGTGATGGACAGGGAAGCCTGGCATGCTGCAGTCCATGAGGTCACAAAGGGTCGGACACGACTGAGTGACTGAACTGAACTGAGGGGAGAGGATAAGGGAATGGTTGTGGTATAATGGAGTAGTATAAAGGTGATGAAAGACTTCTAGATCTTGATTGATCACATGTGATCATACTTACTTACATGTGTGATAAAACTGCATAGAATCACACACAAATACATGTAAAACATGAAATCTGAGTAAGTTCCATGGATTGTACCAATGTCAACTTTCTGACTGTGCTATTATACCATAATTATGCAAAAGGTTACCACTGGGGAAAGCTGGGTGAAGAACACACAAGATCCTCCTGTACTTAAAAACACATACACACACACACAAACTTTCTGGGACTCCCTGGTGGTCCAGTGGCTAAGACTCCATGCTTCTAATGCAGGGGGCCCAGGATCAATCCCTGGTCAGGGAACTAGATCCCACATGTTGCAACTAAAAATCCCACATGTCACAACTAAGACCTGGAGCAGCCAAATAAATAAATAAATAATTAAATACAAATATTTAAAAAATGTCCTGTGAATCTAATCTAATCTAATCTAAACTACTTTGAAATAAAGATTTTAACCCAAATAATATATAAATAAAATAAATGAATACATAGAGACATAAGGAAGAAAAGAATTCTCAAATAAACCCCCCCAAAACCCACAAACAGCATAGTATTAGTCGGTCAGTCATGTCCGACTTTCTGTGACCCCATGGACTGTAGCCCGCCAGGCTCCTCTGTCCATGGGATTCTCTAGGCAAAAATACTGGAGGGGGTTGCCATTTCCTCCTCCAGGGGACCTTCCCAAATGAACATAAAGGAAACTTCATTAATGTGCCTTAGAGGATACCCCAGGTTAATCTGTTATAGAAAACTGTCTTTCGAGTCTTTAAATTCTATACCAATCTATACCTCTGGTTGGCTGATCCAAATCACCAGAGGAGATGAGACTCAGACCGCAAACTCAAGCTGGCAGGAAATGTAATTATTTTTCCATGACTCAGCCTAATTTATGATACAAGCTCCTGTTCTGCCAGGTGCAGACATGTTCACCTCCCCTCTTTGCTGGGGTTGCTTCTAAGTTCTGAGAACCTTGTGTAGCGCTGCCCTACTCACCCCACTCTAGGAGCACATTGGGGGCCAATGCCTTCCACCTAGACTGGCTGCTGGCTATTGGTCCCTGAAAATCCCCACTGAGCCATTCCTCACCCAACTCCCACCCCATGCTGGGCCCAGGAAAAACCTGGCAGGGAGACCAGCCCTTACCTAGCATCTTCTGATTCATATGTAGTCCGCAGATAGGTTTGATTTGGCCCACATAGTATTTTTTAAAAATTAATTTCCTTGTGTCTATATGAGGTGATGGATGTTCCCTAGACTTACTGTGGGCATCATTTCATGATTACATAAGTTAAATCATTATGCTGTACACCTTAAACTTATCCAGTGCTGTATGTCAACTGTATCTTTAAAAATTTTTTTTCTTAAAGTTTTTTGGTTTTATGATATGGATCATTTTGAAAGCTTTATTGAATTTGTTACAATATTGCTTCTGCTTTATGTTTTGGTGTTTTGGCCCCAAGTCATGTGGGATCTTAGCTCCCACACTCCTTACATTAGAAGGCAAAGTCTTAGCCCCCGGACAACCAGGGAAGTCTCTGTCAATTGTATCTCAATACAAGTGGAAGGGGAAAAAAAGGATTAAAGAAATAACACATTTTCAAAAATTTTTTTACAAAAACATTAGTTACCAGTCTTTGAAAATGTAGGAGTTTTCACATAAGGATCTAGCTATCTGGATCTGAGGGCCCTGAGCGCCGGTGCCAGTACAGCAACAATCTTGGAACTGCATCATGGCTGCCCCTGTAGACCCGGCACGTGACTCACTGCAGATATCCTATTATGCACCCAGTCTGGATTCACTCATTTATAAAAACTGCCAGGTCTGTGTAAACACTTCAGATGGCAACCCGCACTCTTCTCTACTTCTGCCACTTTTGGGTCCCCTGGGACGATTTTTCTCCTGCTCTTTCTGGTGCAGAGAAACATTATGGAACTCAGAATCACCTGCCAGATAAAACCTACTATTCTTTCTAAGGTTCTACTGCCCTCCCTGGCTCCACAGGGAAAGAGACACCATGGGACACAGCCCAGGGCCCTTATTCTCGGTTTCCCTTGCTTGCTTTCACACTCGCCTTCCTCCTGCTCTGGGAAGCTTTGTCTTAAGAGGCAGGAAGCCTTGCTAGTCCAGCATTGGCGTTGTCCCCTCTGCCCCTCCCCTCAAGCTATTCTGTTGTCTGCACGCACTTGTCCATTCTGTTTCCCTGACTTCCTAGGCTTTCAAAATTCAAAAGCCAGGACTGTTTTAGCTCTCTTTTTTCGCTGTGTCATCGCTTCCTGCAGACTTATGATAACAGCTGCCTGAATTTTATGGGTGGAGAGGGTGAAACAATAAGAAAAACTGGGACTGAAGAATACCATCCATTAAAACGTAACCCTTCATCATCTTTGTACATGCCTTGTGCTGTGCTGAACACTTTACATGCATTATCTCATTTCAACCTAAAATTGGAAATGGAGTGTTTGTCCAAAGTCAACAGCTAGTGGGGGGCAGAGCTGGAACTTGAACCCAGAGCCAATCCTCTTAGCCACTCAGTTCTCACAAAGATATGGCTTTATTTCACCAGCACCTTTCCTGCTTCCTACACCCGGGGTCCCTGCCTTTCTGCTCATGGTCACGGCCAGTCACAAGCGCACCTGGGTGAAACTGAAAGGCCATTGGTCGAAGTTTTCCAAGGCCCGCCTAGCCCCTAGACGATTAGCAGAATGGCTGTGACTGACAGGAGGCAGTTATTGACACAGAGAAGTATATTGACCCTCCTCGCACAACTTTAACCGCAGTGAGAGAGTCCAGACAACAGGGGCAGCTCAACTCCCTGGAGAAGAGCAGGGATAAAAATGGAAGGCTGAAACAAGAGGCCGAGTCTGAGAGTTGGCAGATCCAATTACAGGGAAGAGTAAATGGTGGCTGAGGTCAGTTTGTAAATTAGCAGCTTGAAAAGCTGGACAAAGCCATTTCTTGGAAAATCCAATTATAATGCAGAGCCTAGAAGGTGCCCTGGGTTTCTGCTCAGCTCTCTGCAGAGCCTCACCCCATGTTCCTTGGCTGTCACCTGTCAAAGGGCCCTGAACAATCCAAGAGCTTGCTAGTCACTGGGCTCAGAGAGCAGCTGTTTTCTCTAAGCACTTGGGCAGGAAGGCATTCTTTCCTCATCTGTGATGCTCAGGAGCACCTGATAAACCATCTGTACCTCCACCCCTCCACTCAGCCAGGGGCTCAGCTCTGAGGCTTTCTGCAGCCAGTGGGCTGGGGACAATGAGTCCGTGCAACGCTGGGAAAAGACAGACCTACTCCATGGCTTTAGATTTTCCCAGAGGTTGCATTCTGCTAGCTTGGCATGTGGACCTGGTTTGGACAGCACCATCAGGCTAATTGGTCCTCTGGCCAGAAAGGGAGAAAGTGGTTTTCTCTACACAATTCAATGTAATTGAGAGTTTCAAATTTTGTATTAATTGGGATCATGATCTTTTCCTGTTAGAAATGTAACCATTTCTTTCACCTTATATTATTGTTTAGTCACTAAGTCATGTCCGACTCTTTTGAGACCCTATGGACTGTAGCCCGCCAGACTCCTCTGTCCATGGATTTCCCAGCACTTATGTTTAGACTCGTGCCTGTGTGAGGTAGTCTAGCTTGGTGCTGGGCACATAGTCCTGGCTCTACAGTTACTGACTGCAGTTCCTTGGGTGAGTCATCTATCCTTTTGGAGTCTCAACTTCCTCATCTGTAAAATGGGGTCAGTAACAGTCCTGTTAAGTTGACATCTGTGAAACGAAGCAGCAAGCAATGAAAAGTTGCTTTGTACAAAGAGGCCCTTATTGTTATTGGAGAGAAATTCCAAATGTGAATGAAACCATTCTGGATCAGGAAGGGGGTGAGTCGATAGGGTCTCTGCCCTGAGGCAAGAGTCACTGGTCCCAGCAGACCTCAGATTTGAGTACCAAAGACCTAGTCCTGGCAGTTGAATTCGCCTCTTCAGTCTTATTTATTCATTTAATTGGCCATGTTGGGTCTTAGTGGTGGAACTCCGGATCCTTGGGATATTATGCAGGATCTTTCATTGTGGCGCACTGACTCAAGTTATAGCGGTGGACTCCAGAATGTGTGGGATTCAGTAGTTTGGGTACATTGGGCTTAGCTGCCCCATGGCATGTGGGATCTTAGTTCCCCAATCAGAGACTGAACCTGTGTCCCTTGCATTGCAAGGGAGATTCTTAACCAATGGACCACCAGGGAAGTCCCTCTCAAGTGTCTTGATTGGTACTGGAGAACCAACTGTGGATGCTCTGGAGAATTCACCCAGAAACCCACAAAGTCCAGGAGGAGAGTGCCAGGCTGGGATTTTCTCTCCATCTCATCCAGGATTATGGAATACTGTGTAGGGTGGTGGGGAGGAAGGAAACCAGCAAAAGATGGAGGAAGGGGGCCCTCTCAGAGGCTTGGCCCTCAGGAAGGAGGGTGGGGGATGGGAAAGAGTAAGGATGTGGTGGGTGAGTGATGCAGCCTAGACCCAGAAGCAGCTGTGCCCTTTGCGCTTGGCTTCTGGGGACCAGGCTTCTCAGAAGGGGGAAGCAGTGACCAGATATGCTGAGTTCTGAGTTAGTGACCCTGTGAGCTGACAAGGGTGGTGGAAATTGCCACCCGATCGGTGGAAATCCCCTACAGATGGGTGGCCAAGAATCTCATTGTGCTGGAACCCTCCTTTGTTCCAGCCTTTTTACTTATATTTGTTTCTTCTTGGGCTTCCCTGATAGCTCAGTTGGTAAAGAATCGGCCTGCAATGCAGGAGACTCTGGTTCAATTCCTGGGTCAGGAAGACCTGCTGGTGAAGAGGTAGGCTACCCACTCCAGTGTTTTTGGGCTTTGCTTGTGGCTCAGCTGGTAAAGAAACTGCCTGCAATGCAGGAGACCTGGGTTTGATCCCTAAGATGGGTTACTTATATTTATTTCTTCTTTTTTTACTGAAGCATAATTTATATTCAGTAAGGGTGTAAAACTGTTAAGTTTTTAAGTAAAACCCAGAGATTTTACTTAACTTCATGTCCATGGACCCACAACCCAGATCAAAATCAAGAGCATTCCCAGAACCCAAGAAGGCTACCAGTCCAAACAGCCCCAAGTAACTTTAATTCTAACCTTCATCACCATAAATAAATGTTGCGTGTTTTTGAATTTCAAATAAACAGAATTATACAGTATGTACTCTTTTTTGCCTGACTTCTTTCACTGAGTATTGTGTCTGGGAAATCCAGGTAAGGATTTTTAGGGCTGTATTTTATTTCTTTTTCATTGCTGTATCGTGTTCCATGGTCTGAATATACTATAATTGATATTTTCATCTTCTGTTGATAGACTTTAGGTTTTTTCTAACTTGGGGCAATGAAGAATAAAACAGCTGTGATCTATTTTGTACCTTTTTTTTTTTTTTGGTGCATAGAAGCTCTCATTTCTGTCAGGTATATACTCTGGAGTGATTCCAGGCCTTATAGACATTCTGTTTGAAAATGCTTCAAAATAAGGGAAAAGGCACTGCTGTGTTTCCCTCCTACTCCCTCCCCTGACACAGGCACTCCGGAGTTGCAGGTGTGAGGGTCTGAGAAGCACAAAGGAGAGAGAGAGCGCCCAATCGCAGCAATCCCATTGAGAAGTTGTGAAGAGATGTTGGCTACCTGCCAACAGCATTTCCCCTCTCAGAACGTCATCTGATCTTTTCTGGCAGTGTTCGTGGGAGATGCTCTGGGTCCTGGAAGAAAGCACCCCCTCCCCTCCTGAGGGTGCCGCTGAACCGCTGACTGCCCAGGAGACTTCGGAGATGACCAAGTCCCTCCTTCCTGTTTTACAGGCAGGGAAACTGATGCCCAGGAAGGTGATTTGCTGGCCTCTAGGGGCCTCATCTATACATGGAGAGAAAGAGATTATATTCAGGACTGCAAGGAGATCCAACCAGTCAATCCTAAAGGAAATCAACCCTGAATATTCATTGGAAAGACTGAGGCTGAAGCTCCAACACTTTGGCCACTGGATGCGAAGAGCTGACTCATTGGAAAAGACCCTGATGCTGGGAAAGATTTAGGGCAGCAGGAGAAGGGGATGACAGAGGATGAGATGGTCATCGACTCAATGGACATGAGTTTGAGCAAACTCCAGGAGACAGTGAAAGACAGAGGAGTCTGGGGTGCTGCAGTCCATGAGTTCGCATACATCTATATTCTTCTGCATGGAGAATATAGATGAAACAAGGATAGAAGCAGGGAGACACCATTTAGGAGGCTATGATGATAGTTCAATGACAGATGATGGAGCGTGGCCAAGCAGGGACAGTGGAGGGAGACGGGTCCCGGTAATGTTTTGATGTCACACCAACAGGACTTCCAGTAGGTGAGCATTGTTCCTGGCAAGAGACCTTTGCACCTTAAATGCGAAGCGTATGCCCTTTGCGCAGAAGGCTACTACTGAGTTTCAGGTACAAGGTCTTTCTCATTCTTCTGGATCCTTTCTTCAGTTTCCCTTTCCTATAGTCAGCAGGGAAAGTCTTTCTGTGTCTCCTTCCAACATGGGCTGGCGCCCTTCAGCCAAAAGGTCAGTGTGCATGTGTGTGTGCTTATGTGTGTGTGTGTCTTTGGGGTGGAGAAGTCACTTTTTTTTTTTTGACCATGCTCGGTCTTCATTGCTGCAAATGGGCTTTTCTCTAGTTGTGGTTCTCAGGCTTCTCACTGCGGTGGCTTCTCTTGTTGCAGAGCATGGGCTCTAGGTGCTCAGGCTTCAGTAGTTGTGACATGTGGGCTTAGTTGCTTAGTGACATATGGTCTTTTCCCAGACCAGGGGTTGAACCTGTGTCCCTGCATTGACAGGTGGATTCTTAACCACTGGACCACCAGGGAAGTCATTATGAGTCTTCTTTTCCTGTCCCTTGACCTGCTCCCCTACTTTCTCTTTTCTCATTTTGACAAAGCTCTAACTGCTCACCAGGCCTACAAGTGCCTGCCCAAGGGCACTTCCTCTAAGGAGGTTCTCTGGTTGTTGAAGACACTCCAGCCCCACTGACCTTCCTCCTTTGGCTGCTGCCCGCCTGTCCCACCTCTGGGCCTTTGCATGCACTGCTCAGCCCTGCTCTTTGAGTGGCGTCTTTTTCCTATTTTTCAGGTCTCAGTTCAGATGTCACCTCCTCAGAGAGGCCTTCCCTGATATCCTTACTGGAATTCAGTCACCCTAGGTACAGTTGCTGTTTTCTTCAAACATACCCTGGTTTGTAATGATTTATATATTTGCTTTGGTTTTCCTGGTGGCTCAGCAGTAAAGGATCCCCCTGCCAATGCAGGAGACGCAGGTTTGATCCATGGGTGATCCCTGGAGAAGAAATGGCGATCCACTCCAGTATTCTCGCCTGGCTAATCCCATGGACAGAGGAGCCTGGTGGGCTACAGTCCATAAGATTGCAAAGAGTCGGACATGACTTAGCAACTAAATAACAACAACAACAACTTGTTTACTTATTGATGGTTTCTTCCCTCACACTGTAAGGCATTAGAAGATCAAGGAGGGAGTTAGTCTTGTTGACTATCAATTCCTCAAGTACCAAGCTCAAGACTTAGAGGGCAGACTATCAGGAAAGTGTGGCAGAGCCTTTGGGATGGCCTGAATAACCCCTCTTCCTTGTATCCACCGCCCTTGGGCCATTTCCTGAATGCAAGAGAGGGCTGACCCTGTGTGACCGACAGTCGTGGGATGGTGGAGATGTCAGCATGTGCCTTCCGTGCTGAATATATGTATATGTAGATTTAAAGCAGGGGTCCCCAACCCCTGGACCATGTTCCTAGTCCATGGCCTGTGACGAACTGGGCATGGCAGGAGATGAGCAGCTGGCAAAATTGAAACCATCCCCTCCTTCCACCTTGGTCTGTATGTATGTACTTATGTTATATATTGTATATATAACCTCTTACTGGTTCAGCTTCTCTGAATCCTGACTGGTACATAGGCCATCAAGGATATGGGTCTTAATGCCAAACTATCTGGGTTCAAAGCCCAGGGCTACCAGTTACCTACTCTGGGATTGTGGATACTTTTAGTTTTTTTGCCTTGATTGCCTCATTATAAAATGGGAATTACACCTACCCCCATTTTGTTGTGTGTATTAAATGAATTAATAATTTAAAAGGCAGCTAGAAGAGTGTCTGGCACATGGAAATGCTATGTGAGTGTTAGCTGCAGCTTTTGGTACTTAGCATATAATAGGTGCTCAATAAACATTCTCCAAACTCATGGCTGTCTGATGAATGAGAGGGACCACCAGTCATTGGGGCTTCTCAGGTGGTGCTAGTGGTAAAGAACCCACCTGTCAGGGCAGGAAAGTAAGAGACCTGGGATCAATCCTGGGTTGGGTGGATCCCCTGGAGGAGGAAATGGCAACCCACTCCATTCTTCTTTCCTGGAGAATCCCATGGACAGAAGAGCCTGGTGTGTTACATTTCATAGGACCACAAAGAATCGAACATGACTGAAGTGACTTAGCATGCATGCACCAGTCCTTATGTGCCACACTCCTTCCCAGGGTTACTTCAGAGTTCCAAGTCTTTATGTGCAGGTAGGCTTATTTCTTCCCCCTTCTTTCCTTCCTTCCTTCCTCTCTCCCTCCTTTCCTTCCTTCCTCTCTGTCTCTTTCTTTCATACATATATTAAAAAAATTATTCACTATTTATCTGAAATTCAAATTCAACTGGGTGCTAAGTGTTCCTCTATTTCATCTGGCAACCCTAACCATGCCACATCTCAGAGGCTTAGTGAAGTCACTTCTGTGTGCCAACCTGGCCAGGTTCTTCCCCCAGTTATTCAATCAAATGCTAATATAGGTGCTGCTGCAGGCATGTTTATAGATGTTATCAAAGTTCATAATGACTGACTTTAAGTAAAAGTGTGTTAGTTGCTCACTCATGTCCAACTTCCTAAAGAAAGGCAATGTCAAAGAACGCTCAAACTACTGCACAATTGCACTCATCTCACAGGCTAGTAAAGTAATGCTTAAAATTCTCCAAGCCAGGCTTCAGCAATACATGAACCGTGAACTTCCAGATGTTCAAGCTGGTTTTAGAAAAGGCTGAGGAACCAGAGATCAAATTGCCAACATCCAACGGATCATTGAAAAAGCAAGAGAGTTCCAGAAAAACATATATTTCTGCTTTATTGACTATATGACCAAAGACTTTGACTGTGTGGATCACAATAAACTGTGGAAAATTCTTAGAGATGGGAATACCAGTCCTGCCTCTTGAGAAATCTGTATGCAGATCAGGAAGCAACAGTTAGAACTGGTTCCAAATAAGGAAACAACAGTTGGTAACAACAGACTGGTTCCAAATAAGGAAAGGAGTATGTCAAGCCTGTATATTGTCACCCTGCTTATTTAACTTATATGCAGAGTACATCATGAGAAACGCCGGGCTGGAGGAAGCACAAGCTGGAATCAAGATTGCCGGGAGAAATATCAATAACCTCAGATAGGCAGATTACACCACCCTTATGGCAGGAAGTGAAGAAGAACTAAAGAGCCTCTTGATGAAAGTGAAAGAGGAGAGTGAAAGAGTTGGCTTAAAGCTCAACATTCAGAAAACTAAGATCATAGCATCTGGTCCCATCACTTCATGGGAAATAGATGGGGAAACAATGGAAACAGTGGCTGACTTAATTTTTCTGGGCTTCAAAATCACTATAGATGGTAACTGCAGTGATGAAATTAAAAGATGCTTGCTCCTTGGAAGGAAGGTTATGACCAACCTAGACAGCATATTGAAAATCAGAGACATTACTTTGTTAACAAAGGTCCATCCAGTCAAGGCTATGGTTTTTCCAGTGGTCATGTATGGATGTGAGAGTTGGACTATAAAGAAAGCTGAGCACAGAATAATTGATGCTTTTGAACTGTGGTGTTGGATAAGACTCTTGAGCATGCTTTGAACTGCAAGGAGATCCAAGCAGTCAATCCTAAAGGAAATCAGTCCTGAATAGTCATTGGAAGGACTGATGCTAGAGCTGAAACTCCAATACTCTGGCCACATGATGCAAAGAGCTGATTGACTTGAAATGACCCTGATGCTGGTAAGGATTGAGGGCAGGAGGAGAAGGGGACAACAGAGGATGAGATGGTTGGATGGCATCACCGACTCAATGGACATGGGTTTGGGTGGACTCAGGGAGTTGGTGATGGACAGGGAGGCCTGGCGTGCCGTGGTTCATGGGGTTGCAAAGAGTCAGACACAACTGAGTGAACTGAACTGAACATGTCCAACTCTTTGTGACCTCAGGCTCCCCTGTCCATGAGATTTCCCAAGCAAGAATACTGGAGTGGGTTGCCATTTCCTTTTCCAGGGGATCTTCCTGACCGAGGGATTGAACCTATGTCTGCTGCATTAAGGGCAGATTCTTTACTGTATGAGCCACCAGGGAGGCCCCTTAACTAAAAGAGATTATCCTAAATAGTCTGGATGGGTCTGATTCAATCAGTTGAAGAGAGTATAAGCTTCAGAGCGCTGAAGCTTCTCTGATGAAGCAAAATTCTACCCTTGGAACCTGTGGACAGCAGTTTCTGCAATTGATTTCCTACTTTATTATTGTCTATTCCATTAGACTGTAAGCTCCAGGGACTTTTTGACTCAGTGAAATAGCCCCAGAGTCTAACACAGTGTCTAACATGGAGCAGGTGCTCAGTTAAATGTTTACTGAATGAGTATACAATAGTCAGGCCTGAAGGGGAGACTGACTCCAGAATAATGGCTGACGGACTCAAACTTCATGAGGTAAGTCTTGGGGTTTCCCCTCCTGTAAAATTAGGACAATGGCAATACCTACCTCCTGAAGTTACGGTGAGGATTAAATAAGTCAGTATCATGCAAGTATTTAGAATAAGACCTGGCATATAGGAAGCACTGTAAAATTAGTACTAATTGGGAAAACAGATAATCAGTTTTTGTTTTGAGCAGGAGTATCAGCTACCGTCATTATTTAAGGTTCACAGCATAACAAATACTGTACTAAAATCTTAAAAAAATGTTTATTATTGGAGTATAGTTCATTTACAATGCTGTGTTTGTTAGTTTCAAACAATTTTCAAACACTTTGCTGTATACTAACAGCAAAGTGAATCAGTTATACATATACATATGTCCACTCATTTTTAGATTTTTGTTCCATACAGGTCATTACTGAGTATTGAATAGAGTTCCCTGTGCTACATAATAGGTCCTTATTAGTGATCCACTTTAGATAGAGTATTGTGTGTTTGTCAATCCCAGTCTTCCAATTTATCTCTCCCCCTCCTTACTCCTCAGTAACAAGTTGCTTTCTATATCTTTATGTGATATCTCTTATATGTGAGATATTTTAAAAGGGTACAAATGAACTTATCTACAAAACAGAAATAGAGCTACAGATGTTATTTTTAACACCTTACATTTTCCAACCAAAAATAGATTGCCTTGTGAGGAAGTGAGTTTTCCCCCAGTGGGAAGGATGCATTTGTGTGCTATTTGTACTGGGCTTGCTTTCTTAGAGGTGGCTGTGTCAGGCTTGGCAGGTGTTGGGGGTGCAGGCTGGCAGGATGAAAGGTCTGGTAGAGTTTCCCTGCCCCCTGGTATGGGTCAGCCCTGTGGGGGCAGCCCCAGCTGTGTTGGCAGCTATTAGAGCCCAACATCCAGTGGCCCCAGCAGTTTCTGTCCAATACAAATTAGGTGGCCAACCCCCCTTGATTTATCTGGGACTTTCCCAGTTTTAGCACTTGACCCTTCCATAGTGCTGGGTAGATTGGAACAATTGATCATCATAATTCAAGATAATCCAGAGGCATCCTGACATGTGAGTTGAGTACAGTAATGGATAAAAAGTATAGCTTGGCAGATAGTTAGCATCTGAGACACTTGTAATCATGTAGAAATGCCTTATTCCCCAGTAGGAGGCTCAGGGGCAGAAGCCCCCTTCCAGGCTGATACCAGTCTGGGTATGGTCCAGTGAGTGAACTGGGATGTTAGGTAATGTAATAGGATATCTATGTCATTTCAAGTCTTAGAAAACCAATCACAAATTGACTTAAACAGAACATGAAATGTAAAGTCTGTGACTATAACCAGCTTCAGATATGGCTGGATCCAGGGCATAAATAACATCATCTAGATAAGGTCTCCATCTCTTGCCTTTGTCTCTCTTTCATGATGGTGTCCCTGGTTGCTCTAGGGCTGACATCTTCCCAGGTAAAAGGGAGAGAAAGATTCTCTGGGCCAACAGTGTCAACATAAATCTTTTTGGCTCTGATGGGCCAGATGCTCATTGCTGAACCAATCACTGGGAGTGAGGTGGGGGCAGGTAGGAAAATGGAACAATACTCTGATTGGCTTAGCCTAGCTTCCATGTTCCATCCAAACCACAGGGTCATGGCACCTGGGATATGGGGCCAGGTGGGTTGAACTTGCAGCTATGACCAAATAATGACAATAACAATAGCAGCCAACATTTACAGAATACTTAGTCTGGTCTCAGTGGCAAGAAAGAGGGAGGATGTCTGGGAACTTGGCTACATATACCTGTTAAGGCATCTTAGGAAACTCTTACATTGAGAGGGAGTTTGGAATGAAAAATCAGTGGTGTCCACCTCTGACTGTATGTTTGGATCATCTTTCAAAGAGTAACTATGGGCTCCACTTCAGACCAATTGAGATCTCTGAGTTTGGGACCCTAACACTAGGGTTAAAAAAAACACAAAACCTCTCCGGATGTTTCTGCTGCACCTAGCCTCCAGGACTAAGAACCACTTGTTAGCTCAGTGTGTCTCGACTTAGGCATTTGTAGGTCTAACAACCAGCCAGGTGTTTCCTATGCTTGTTTTAGCTTGAGGGCCCCCTGCTTTCCATCATAGGTTGGCACCCTGGGGTCGACAGAGAAGGCTGCTTGCTCCTGGGTAGAGGTGAGCAGCCTGGGCACACCTGCTGGCCACCTGAAGGTTGTGTGGATGAATATCTCAGGCACTGTTTTACCATTCTGCAGTGCCAACCAGATCCAAGTTCTCTTTTATGCATCTGCAAATCTTTAAAATCGCCGTGCCCCCTGTAGAAGGACCCCAGTTTAACTATTTGACAGTCTCATGTTCCTGTGAATCTAACAGTGTGTTCTCTGGAAGGTTTTAAATTAGACTTTGCCTCTGCGTTGACTTGAGAATTATTTCTCCTCTCCCAGGTGTGGACCTTCTTTAACAGAATGGCTACCTGGGGGAGGGAAGGTTATTCTGTCCTTATTCACCCAATGATACTACCAGTCACAATTGTACACTGAATTCTCTTGATTGTAATATTCAAGAAAGTTTTATGGGAGCTAGTTCTATTCCAAAGATCCCTTGATGGGTGGGTGACTGGGAATCAAAATTTATTTTCTTGCAGTAACTGTGTTATTAAAACCAAGGTGATTTTCTAAGCTAACTCACAAAGATCTATTCAAGTCCTATGAATCATTGTAGAAAGTGCTGAAATGGAATAATAGGAATAACTTATCATTTAAATAACTCATCTAACATTTTAGGTAGGAAAAAAGTACTGATTCAGAGTTAATAGAATTTGTGTCATTAGAAAAATATTTATATCTCTTTCCTAATCCATAAGTTTTGGGCATATAATGTGTTTATCTTCTTTGTTTTTCCATGCTCTGTCTTCCGCGTCCATTCTATTTCCCAAAGTAGGATAATATTAGAACAGCAAATGAGTTGTATGTGACAAACACATTTGTCAGGTGGCAGGGAGGGGTGCCGTCCTGATAATGACTGTCCCTCGTGGCTGACATGCATGATGGGGCCCGCAGTCTGCAGCCCGACTGTTCACCCTCAGCTGAGCCCAAGGTGGCAGTCACACGCAGGTCATTTCTGCCTACTCCTGACTGTGCTAAGTCACCTGGCAGCCCCACGTGCTGTGTGTCCTAAACATAAATTACCGGGGCCACTGCTCTGACCACCCGGAGAAGGCAATGGCAACCCACTCCTGTATTCTTGCATGGAAAACCCCACAGACGGAGGAGCCTGGTGGGCTGCCGTCTGTGGGGTCGCACAGAGTCGGACACGACTGAAGCGACTTAGCAGCAGCAGCTCTGACCACCAGTGCATGGCCCTTTCTACTCTGCCCCGGCACCCCTCTCCTCTCAAATTCTGGTTAAAGAAAACAGCTGTTCTGTCGCTCTAGGCGTGCATATGAGACACACTGGAGAGCCCCAGAAGGCCAGGGCATCCTCTTTTTTGGCCCTTTTCTGAGCCTTGGGACCCTAGGAGAGCACCCATTACTCTCCAGGGAATTGATTTGCTCACAAGTCTTTTTCTGGTAGAACATAAACTCCTTGAGCGGGGAGGGACTGCATCCCATTGGTTTCCTTATTGCCCATGACAAGCTTGTGATCCCACCCAGAGAAGGACATCTGACAGGCATGTGATGAATGAATGTCTGAGTGTCATAGTATGCGTGTGCGTGTGTGTGTGCTCAGTCACGTCTGACTCTTTGTGACCCCGTGGATGGTAGCTTCTCTGTCTGTGGGATTTCCCAGGCAAGAATACTGGAGTGGGTTGCCATTTCCTCCGCTAGAGGATCTTCCCGACTCTGGGATCAAACCCACGTATCCTGCATTGGCAGGTGGATTCTGTACCACTGAGCCACCTGGGAAGCCCTCATCACAGCATGATCTACTTTCATTCCAAATAGAATTCCAAACTATTTCTCTGCCTCCATCTGCCCCCTTCTCAGCTAGAACCACTCCCCACTCTGAACTCTAGTGCATGGGTGGGTACATGGTGAACTCAGCTGTGATTATTTTATGCTGGGATTTAAAGGCTTTGCTGCTCATAATCCTCCTTTATGTGAGGCTTATACCCCCACAACCCAAGGAGAGAAAGATACGACTGTTCCTAAGCGCCTTCTAGATGAGGCAACTGAGCTGGGTTCTCCTCTCTGTCAAGGCCATGTAGGAGGTAAGTGGTGAAGGCAGGTCCCTGGGTGCTGAATCCCATCCCCTTTCAGCTGTGACTGACCTCCATGGGCTGTCTAAGAGTACCTCCCGGTCAGGTGAGCTGCAGATCGCATGTTCCTAGTTGTGCTCAAGGGTTTCCTCAGAGCCCTCTGGGATTCTGCGGAGCACAGGGTGGCCACCACTGCTTTAGGATTTCTCCTTTAAGCGATGATTGTAGAGCCCTTCTCTCCACCAGGACTAAGAAGAGTAAGGACCAAAGTTGTAGCTCCAGCCCTGGCACCTTTCTTTTTTTTTAATACCTGTCTTTGACTCCTGCAAGCTGTGTGAACTTGGCTAAGCCACGTCTTCTCTGTGGGCCTCAGCCCCCTCATCTGTGATGTGAGCTCATCAGACCACATGCCCCACTGTCCATGAGAAAAGCAAGTGCCCCACTAGCCAGCTCCCACACCCCAGGGCTAGCCCAGATGAGAGACAAAGTGCTGGTCCCAGGACCCTCTGCTGCTTCGGCAGGTGACGTTTATCCCAAATGTTATTTGAATAGATTGGGAGATTAGGAGTGACTCAGATACATGACTATATAGAAAACATAACTATAAAATAGATAACTAACAAGGACCTCCGGTAGAGCATAGGGAGCTCTACCCAACACTCTGTAATGACCTCCCTGGGCAAAGATTCTAAAAAAGAGAGCATGTGTGTATGTACAGCTGATTCACTCTGCTGTACACCCGAAACTAATACAACATTGTAAACTATACTCCAATGAATTTTTTTTTAAATAATAAATTTGAAAGCTTGAGGAATAAAACAACCTTTGGCACTGGTTCCCTCTCTGTTGTCAGCTCCATGAGGGCAGTGGCCAGATTACTTTTGCTCTCTTGATGAAACGCCAGTGCCCATCACAGTGCCTGCATGGCAGAGGTGACTGACAGATGCTGGCCAGGCTTTCCAGAGGGAGGAGGATGCCTCTTTAACATTAAACACAGGGCATGCAGCATGGTGTGTGGGTTTTCTTGGGTCAGGTGCTGAGATGTGAGCCTGGAGCTCTGCAACCTGCCCTAGACTCCCTCGAATATTCCCGTGTTTCAAGTCTGGGGTGTTTGTGTCCCCAGCCTTATCCTGTGAGGGTTGGTGGCCTCTGTCCTGGGCAACGGCTTCCCACAGGGACACCAGCTCACTTATGGCCGGAAACCCCAGGCTCCATGTGATGCCATGTCTCAGACTCTGCCCTGCCAGGAACAAGGCGTGGCCCAGAGAAGGATGGGTGCCCCCAGGACAAGGGGCAGAGCTGGAGCCACATCCTGGCAGGCACAGACCTGCTGTGCAATACTGTGGTTTATCTTAAACAAATTCATGCAACTTTTACAGTCTTCTCAATAAGACACTCACATTTGAATGCATAAAATATTGGGACTTCCCGGGTAGTCTTGTGGCTAAGACTCTGTGCTCCCAGTGCAGGGGGCCCGAGTTTGAGCACTGGTCAGGGGAATTAGACTCCCACAGGCTGCATCTAAGACCCAGCACAGCCAAATAAATGAATTAATTAAAAAAAATCAGATGTATTGGTGGATTGGTACAGGCATAAGAGACAGATATGTGATAGAGAAAGTATAGAAAAAAGTTAAATAGTACAATCCAGATGGCAAATATACCTATGCTTGTTATCGAATTCTTTCATGTCTGTTTTAAAAGTTTCACAATAATGATGATCTGAATGACAAATGATCTGAATGCACTCACATTTGCTTTAACATATACAGTACAACCTAACTTTTCCATGCCTCAGTTTCTTCATCTGTAAAATGTGATACTAAGAATACTTGCTTGTGGTTATGCTGTGAGGACTGAATGAATTTTATTATATTTAAAGAACTTAGAAAAGTGCCTGGCACCTAGTAAGCACTATATAAGATGAGCTATTTATTATTTTTAATTTCTATTAAATGATACAAATGAACTTACCTACAAAACAGAAAGAGACTCACAGACTTAGAAAAGAAACTCATGGTTGCCTGGGGAAAGTGATAGCTGAGGACTTTGGGAAGGTCATGTACACACTGCTCTATTTAAGATGCATAACCAACAAAAACCTATTGTATAGCACACGGAACTCTGCTCAGTGATATGTGCCAGCCTGGATGGGAGGGGTGGTTGGGGGAGAATGGAAACACGTATATGTATGGCTGAGTCCCTTCACTGTTCACCTGAAACTCACAGTGTTAATTGGCTATACTCCAATACAAAATGTTTTTGGTGTTAAATAATAATAACAAATTTCTGTTAGCTACCAGTTAGAATAGGAAATGGCAACCTGCTCCAGTATTCTTGCCTGGAAAATTCCAAGGACAGTGGAACCTGGCAAGCTACAGTTCCCTGGGCTGCAAAGAGTCAGACACGACTGAGCAACTGAGTGCACAATACACACACACACACACACACACACACACACACACACACACACACCCCAATTAGCCATCTTTAGCAAGTCAGTCTTTTATCAGTTTTCATCAAACTTCTAAGTACGTTTTGCAAAGGAAGTGCTGTGTCCCTGTAAATCATTATTCCCTTGGTGTATTAGTTATGTACTACCATGTAACAAATTTTCTCCAAACTTGGTGGTTCTGGGAAAAACAACAGTCACTATCTCACAGTTTCTAAGGGTCAGGATCCAGGTGTGGCTTAGCTGGGGTCCCTTGGCTCAAGGTCACTCACAGGCTGCAACAACGGTGCCAGCTGGGGCTGCATCAGCTCAAGGTTCCATGAGGCAAGAGCTGTCTCCAGTCTCATTCACTGGTAGAATTCAGATCCCTGCTGTCTGTCGGTCTGAGCCCAACCTCAGTTCCTTGCCATATGAATCTGTCCATAGCTCAGCTTACAACTTGGCAGGTGGCTCCGTTGATGAGAGCAAAGAAGGGCCAGAGAATGAGATGAGAGGTGGAGTGAGTGAGTTCAGTCATTCATAACCTAACCTTGAGAGTGACACACCTTCGTTTTTGCTGGATGAGACGGTTAGATAGCATCAACAGCTCAATGGACATGAATCTGAGCAAACCCTGGGAGTTAGTGAAGGACAGAGGAGCCTGGTGTGCTATAGTCCATGGGGTCGCAAAGAGTTGGACACGACTGAGTGACTGAACAACAACGATATTCTTAGAAGCAAGTCACGCTCCTAGGAAGGGGATTTGATCAGAGCATGAACACCAGGAGGTGGGGCCATTGGAGCCATTTTAGGAGCTGCCTGATGTTCCTGGGCATCAGTCTGAGATCAGGTGCATTAGAAAGAACACAGGCTTGGCGTGAGGCAGAACCGTGTGATGCCAGCCTTTCCTCTTTATCTGTGATGTAAAACTCGCACATTTCTCCACCTCACTGAGCCTCATCTGTAAAACGGAGGCCGTTTCACCTGCCCCACCGGGGCTGAGATGTGACTCAAGTGTGACGCCCTGCCTTGCCTGGTGTACTAGATTCCTAGGGCTGGTGAAACAGTTCCCCAACTTAGCGGTTTAAACAACCAAAATGCTTTATTTGAGTTCTCTGGTGGCTCAGTCAGTAAAGAATCTGCCTGCAATGCGGGACACCCAGGTTCGATCCCTGGGTCGGGAAGAGCCACGGAAAAGGGAATGGCAACCCACTCCAATAGTCTTGCCCGGAGAACTTCATGGACAGAGGAGCCTGGTGGGCTCCAGTCCATGGGGTCACAAAGAGTTGGACACGACTGAGTGACACACACAGAGTTCCGTAGGGCAGAAGTCTGACTCAGGCCTTTGCTGCTGTTCAGTCGCTAAGTTGTGTCCGACTCTTTGCGACCCTAAGAACTGCAGCACACCAGGCTTCCCTGTCTTTCACTATCTCCCGGAGTTTGCTCAAATTCATGTCCATTGAGTCAGTGATGCCATCCAACCATCTTATCCTCTGTTGCCCCCTTCTCTTGCCCTCAGTCTTGACCAGTATCAGGGTCTTTTCCAGTGTGTTGGCTCTCCTTTTCCGCCTCTCTTGTCCTCTTTTAAGGCCCCATAGGATTACAGTGAGCCCACCCAGACAACCCTAAAATAGGATAATCTCTCTAATTTTAAGGTTTTCTGACTAGCAATTGGTTCCACCAGCAACCTTGATTCCTTATTTGTCGCACAAGGTAACACAGTCACTTATTCTAGGAATTAGGAGGTTTGGGGGCCATAAATTTTCCTATAGTCCTTCCACATACCCGTCTTCATTTGCCCCGAGGTGTCTCCCTCCCCACACCCCAAACACAGCTGCCCGATTGTCCCCGTGGCATCCCAGCACCCAAGAGGGAGAGGTCCTCCCTGGCACACCCAGAGGCCAGGAGGAAGGCCTATTCATTCTGCAGGAACAGGAGGAGGCAGGTGCTGGACCAGGTGAAGTTTATGGACATTCCTCAGGTGCCCAGCCGTGTGTCTGACTCCCTCCTGGCAGCTCACATGGTCGCCAGAGGCTGTTTTTATCCCTCTCGCTCTGGGAACAATGGATGGCCGCTGCCCACCTGCCTCGCCACAGGTGTCCTGCTCCTGGAGGCCACCCACCTGGGACTTTCTCGGGGAAAGGAAACAGCCGATGCCTCCTGTTGAAGCTGCATCACAGAGGCAGGCCTCCTGGGCGCTGCTGGCCCCTTACTGCCGCCGGACTTCTGCTGGGGGCGAGGGTTCGGTGGTCTTCTGGGTGGGAGGGAATCGGGGTAGGTCAACAGGTGGTAAATTTGTCCTGAGGCCAGCTTCCAGATTCTGCTTGTCGCACTGAAGATGTGTTCCTTGCCTTCTGTGTGGAAAGAAGAGCCGCCCGTTTGGGGCTGCAGGAGGACGCCGGGATGCCCGGCCGCTGGCTCCTGGGGCCTGGATTGCTGGGCAAACTGTGCTGTTTGCTCTTCCTGGGTCGGGCGGGGCCGTGCTGAGGAGTGTATCATCTTGCCATCTAGTGGCGAGTTGTGGGACTGCAGGCCGTAACGGCCCAAACACGATCTCTGGCTCAGGCGGACTCTTTGTGACACCATGGACTGTTAGGTAGCCTGCCGGGTTCCTCTGTCCTTGGGATTCTCCAGGCAAGAATACTGCAGTGGACTGCCATTTCCTCCGCCAGGGGATCTTCCTGACCCAGGAATCGAACCTGTGTCTCCTGGGTCTCCTGCATTCTTTACCGATGTACCACCAGGGCAGCCCAGCATCTACCCTGGCTGTTAACCCAGGGGCAGTGGGCCCAACCTCTGGAGGTGCCACAGAATCACACAAAGAGGTTCTGAAAACTACATCTGCTCCAGCCCCACTCAACACCTCCATCAGAAAACTTGCCATTTCGCTTTAGAGTATAGATCCCCAAGCCCTACCTCTAAATTCTCAATTACTAGGTTTGGGATAAGTCCTCGAAATCTGAATTCTTAATCAGACTTCTCCAGTGACTCCAAGGGCAACTTGACTTGAACACCACAGATTGAGCAGCTCATAAGATAAATGAGCCAACTTTGGGATGTGGACTTTAAAAAAAGAAAAAGAAAAAAAAATGATGTTCTATTTGGTCATATTATTAGAAACATACTATCCAGATTAAGCAAGGATATAATATAGTAGTTAAAAGTATCTGGGTTTGTGTCCTATTTTTGCTATTGCTGGTTTTGTGACCTTAGGCCAATGACTTGTCTGTTGGGGTTGTTGAAAGACTTGATACGATAAATAATGTACAGAGCGCTTAGCACAAGGCCTGTGTACGTGCTAAGTCACTTGAATGGTGTCTGATTCTGTGCGACCCTGTGGACTAGAGACCTCCAGGCTTCTCTGTCCATGGGACTCTCCAGGCGAGAATACTGGAGTGGGTTGCCATGCCCTCCTCCAGGGGATCTTCCCAGCCCAGGGATCCAACTTGTGTCTCTAAGTCTCCTGCATTGGCAGGCGGGTGCTTTACCACTAGCGCCACATGACCCTTCGGAAACAGGCCTGGGTTAACAGTCTACTGGACAGATTGCTCACATCTGTTGGGAGTTTCATTTCAGTGACATATTTATGAAAGGGATGCCCAGAAGAAGAGAAGAGGAAACCCTGAGGAAAAACCAAGGGGAAGGCTTGAGGGTCTATATCTGGGAGGCAGAGGTCTGGGGGCGCAAGGTGTGGGTGCTACATAACAGTCACCAGGTCGCTGTCACAGAAACCTTCAGCTGCTAAGTAAGAACTCTGTGCAATAGAACATGCGTGGCAGGTAAGTATACCTTGTACATACATGTATACATACATGTATGTATGTATGTTGATATGTTGGAAAAAATATAGTCAACATCCCAGGGCAGGACTTCCCTGGCGGTCCAGTGGTTAAGATTTTGTCTTCCAATGCAGAGGGTGTGGGTTCAATCCCTGGTCATGGAGATAAGATCCCACAAACCTCGAGGCCAAAAAACCAAAACATAAAACAGAAGCAATATTGTAACAAATTCAATAAAGTCTTTATAAAGGAAAAAAATCTTTCAAAACAATCCCAGGGCTATGGTTTGGCAGAGATAAGTAACAATGTGGGGCCTGAGCCATATTTAAAATACATATATATATGTTACAGGCTGAATGTTTGCCCCCCAGCCTAATCCCAGTGTCTTGATATTTGGCAATGGGACCTTTGGGAAATGATTAGGTCATGAGGGTGAAGCCCTGATGAGTAGGATTAGTGCCCTCATTATAAAAGAGACCCCAGAGAGCTCCCTTGCCCCCTCTGCCTAGCAAGGATGCAATAAGAAGACACCTGCCTGCCAGCTGGAAGAGGGCTCGTACCAGAGCCTGGCTGTATCACCACCCTGATCTTACACTTCCAGCCTTCAGAACTCTGAGAAACATATTTCTGTTGTTTGAAGCCCTCCTCACCCCTGTCTGGGGTGCTTGGTTATCGCAGTCCTAATGGACTAAGACATGTCATCACTAATGTAGAGCTGGTTTGAGGGTGTGGCAGACACAGACTGAGTGGTATTGGGTAACCTGGCTTCAGAGGAGCTGTCCACTTGGTTTTGGAGGTGAACCTCAGTGATGCTCCTGGTTGCTTTCCCATGAATGTACACTGTACCCCATGATTCCACATACCCAAGGGGCTGCATCTGTGAACGGGGGGCCATCTTTAGCAAGTCAGCCTGACGTTGCTGACCACTTTGATGCTGGAGTTCGTTCAGTTAAGTGGCTGCAAAACCACAACCCTGGGCAGTTGCAGAGAACAAAGGAGCCAATGAACCTGTCTGCTTGGCCCCCCTGCCCACCTACTGGGCATCTCTTGCAGGTCTCTCGCCTTCCTGGATTGTTTGTTTTTCTCACAGACCCTGCTTTCATATTGTTTCTTTAATGTCCACTTTTTAAAAATTTTTTTTAAAAAAATATTTACTTATTTGGCTGTCCCAGGTCTTAGCTGTGGCACATGGGATCTTCAATTTTCCTTGCAGTATGCAGGATCATTTTTAGTTTTGGCATGTGGACTCTTAGTTGTGATGTGTAGGCTCTAGTTCCCTGGCCAGGGATGGAACCTGTGCCCCCTGCGTTGGTAGCACTGAGTTTTAGCCACTGGACCACCAGGGAAGTCCCTTTTTGTCCATTTTTTGAGGCCAGAGACATTATTGGGTCCACCATCTACTTCAAACGATGCCATCTGCCTGGAGGGCAAGGCCCCAGGTGATCCCAGGCTCAGTGTTGCCAGGGCGACACTGCTCGGCCCTCTTGGCTCCAGACTGACCTCTGTGCTGAGCTGGAGCTGAGCGGCTCTGGAGAAGACCCTGCTGAACAGAGCAGCACTGAGACTCATCAAGAAACGGAAAGTGAGGTGACATCTCCTGGGGTGTCCAGACAGCGGGTGACGACGAGGAGACTCAGGACAACAAATGCATATCCCCCACAAAAGCAATTCGGCCTCTGACTTTGCAACGTCATAAGCTCCAAGGAGGGCACCTCTAGCTAGGAAGATTGGATCAGTTAAAAAAAAAGAAGAATTTAAAGATTATTTCATCTTTCCATTATTCTATGTAATGCAGACAGAATGCTTGAAATGCAGGGGGAGGTAGGGTGTCCGCATGCATGTGAGCATATGTGTGTATGTGTGTGGAATGTAGCAGGTGGGAGAAAGGACAGGAATTGCTTTGGGGTCGCAAAGAATCGGACACGACTGAGCGACTGAACTGAAGCCCAGTGGATGGAGGGGTCTCTTAGGATCTAGAGATTGAAACCCAATTCCAGTCAATTTAAGCAGGTGGTAGAGGGCCTGTATGGGAGTGTCATGGACTAAATTGTGTGCCCCAAATTCATATGTTGAAATCCTAAACCCCATACCTCAGAATGTGACTGTATTTGGAAATGGGAATTTTTTTTTAATTGAAGGAAAATTGCTTTACAGAATTTTGTTGTTTTCTCTCAGACCTCAACATGGATCAGCCATAGGTATACATATACCCCCTCCCTTTTGAACCTCTGTCCCATCTCGAGATGGGAGTCTTTTAAAGGGTGATTAAATTTACATGAGATCATTAAGTTTACATGAGATCAGGATGGACCCTTATCCATGTGACTGGTGTCCTTATAAGAGGAGGAGATTAGGACACCCACACACAGAGGGGCGACAGAGGGAGAAGATGACTGTCTACAAACCAGAGAGAGCCTCAGAGAAAACCCATTCTGCCAACACCTTGGTCTTGGATTTCTAGACTCTAGAACTGTGGGAGATTAAATTTCTGGGTTTTAAAAAGCCCTGATGTTATGATGACCCTAGCAAACTAATATCGGGAAGGAGGGAGGGAGGTGGGAGGGGTTAGGGTGTCATTTAACCAACCCACCAGAAAGCAGGGGTGGATTTGGCTTCAGGGATCCAGGGAATATGACAATCCACCTTGCTCCCTCCCCCATCTTATATGGGGCTCTGGTTTGGCTTCCTTCTCTTGGTATCTCCTTTTGGGAGGGACATGGCAGCCCGCACTCTGGGGCAATTTCATAACTCAGGATCCAAAAGGAAAGCAAGAGCTGGCCTTCCACTCATGATCTGAAACCATCCAGGCAGGGATTCTGATTCCCCTTCTCAGGCTTCAGTGCCCTCTCCTGGGGCCATCTGCAACGGCTGGGGGGCGTGGGGGTGCAGGGCTGGGTTAGGGTTCCAGCCTGGGTCATCTGCTCTCCCCGAAGGTGGGGGTGGGGCTGATGGTGGAGGCCACAGGGTAAGAGGGCACGTGATCAGCAATCCCCAAGGCTGACACAAGAGGGGAACATGTGCTCGGCACAGATCCTGAGGCCCAGACAGGGAAAGGAAGTGGCCCAGGTCACACGGCCTGTGTCTGTGGCCGAGCTGGCATGGGGGGAGGGAGGGGAGTGGAGGGAGACAGGGGGCATCAGTCCCTGCCAGGTGTACAACTCCCAGCGTGGTTGAAAGAGAAGGCAAACTGGCATATCAGCGGCTGTCAGACTCCATTTCTCATTTTCTTATTTCCTGTTTTGTTTGTTTGTTTTTTTAATAAAACAGGGAGGATGGAGGAGGATGAGCCATTATAAGTACTCACTCAACCAGACCATTCTGATCCCTAAATTGTTACCTTGTTTGAAGTCAGGAGCTGAGGAGCTGACTTTGCCCTTTAAACCCCTAATTTACAGAGCAATTTTCTGCCAGGCAGAGGGAGTGGATCTTGCCTTCCGGTAATGCCCCCAGTTAATCTCGGGAAGTCTCTTCAGCCCTGCAAACATCTGGCTTGAGGAATTATTTTACTGTAAACCGCTGGGTGTGGTCGGCCAGCCTCAGGGCAGTGGCTACCAGCAGACTCTGCAGAGACCCTGTCTGTGGTGCTAAGATCTCAGCTCCCACGGGCCAGCTTGGGGCTCTGGGAATCTCTGTAACGTCTCTGTACCTCAGTTTCCCTATTTGCCAGATGAGAAAAGTCAGTCATTCAGTCATGTGCGATTCTGCGACCCTGTGGACTGTAGCCTGCCGGGCTCCTGTCCATGGGATTTCCCAGGCAAGAATACTGGAGTGGGTTGCCATTTCCTTCTCCAGTGGATCTTCTTGACCCAGGGATTGAACCCTGGTCTCCTGCATTGCAGGCAGATTCTTTACCATCTGAGCCACCAGGGAAGCCCAGATGAGAAAAACAATGTCTATTGGAAAGGGGTTGCTGGGAGGAATAAATGGGCAAAACCGCATACAGCTGTGATTCTCAATTGCAGATGATTTTGCCTCCCCGGGGGGTATCTGGCAATGTCTTGAGAAACTTGGGGCTGTCATGTCTAGAGAGGGTTATGCTCTTGTCTTCTAGTGAGTTGGGGCAAGGGATGCTGCTAAACATCCCGCAATGCACAAGGCATCACTCCAACTCCCAAAGTACCTCCAGGGTGTCAGCAGTGCAGAGGTCGAAAAACCCTTCCGTGAAGGGCAAGTGTCCGGTCAGTGTTGGCTATTAGACCCGATCTCTGAATTCTCACTTCTGTTTCCAGTGCTGTCAGGCACCTGAACTCAAGGTTCTTTTTCCTCTCTGAATATCAGGGGCTCCTCTTCCCTGGGGAACCCTGCCCCACTGCGAGGAAGAGGAAGCATCTTTCAGGAAAGACGAATCTCCCACCTCTCCCCCCTCAGGCCACATGAAAGCATCCCACACCACAAAGTCCCCTGAGAGTCCCAGGGCACTGTGTTCCTGAGTCGGTGTGTGTGCGGTCCCCTCAGGATGCAACACTCTGGGCTGATCCCACCCCTGGGATCCCACCCCTAGTCTACTCAGCCCATGGGATTCCACCCTGAGACTTTGCTGGAACTCCCGGGTGAGAGGGCCATTTTTATGTACAGGTAGCTAAGCTGGGATTCTGTGTGTTTTGTGGCAATTTTGCCAATTGTTGGGGAAAACCCGTCTGGAAATGAATCTGACACAGAACGGCAAAGCCAAGGGATGAAGAAAGATGAAGATCCTGAAAGTATCACTTGACCCTCTGCATCCAAAGCTAGCTGTCTTTCATTATTCCTTTTTGTTTTTTAAGTTTATTTATTTATGGCTGCACTGGGTCTTCCTTGCTGTCCGTGGTCTTCCTCTAGTTGCAGCGGGCAGGGGCTGCTTCCTGGTTGCGGCGCGTGGGCTTCTTATTGCAAGTGGCTTCTCCTTTGATGGAGCACTGGGCATCAGTAGTTGCGGCGCTCAGGCTCTAGCGTGTGCGGGCTTCAGTAGTAGCTCACAGGCTTTGTTGAACCAGGAATCTTAGTTCCTGGACTAGGGATCGAACCCATGTATCCTGCACTGGCAGGCAGATTCTTAACCACTAGACTGCCAGGAAGTTGCATCCTGCACTGTTCTTTACGGATGCTAATCAATTCCTTTCTGTTCTTAAACTAGTTTTTGAATTGGGTCACTGGCTCACACAGAAATACCACTTGTCCTAGAATCTTTCTTTCCCCAGTGAAGTGTTTTTAGAGCCTTACCCCCTCCCCACCCGTTCACCAAATCATAAGCTTCCCGAGGGCAGGGCTTGTATAGAAAACTAGATTCTCGTGGGGTTCTATGTGGCAACAGAACTTTCTGCCACGATAAGAATGTTCCCTGTCTCACAGGAAGCTATGAAGTGCTTGAAATGTGCTGGTGCGACTGAGAAATGGAATTTTAAATTTTATTTAATTTTAATTGATCGGTAATTTGAATTTAAAGTGGCTTGGCTGCCAGATCAAATGGCATAGCGGTATAGCATCTTGCCATGGTGGTGGTGGTGGTGCTCAGTTGAGTTTGATTGATGGATGGATTGATCTATTCATTTGCTTAGTGAATAGGGAGAGGGTGACAGTTTTGTATTGGTGGATACAGTATGTGGGCAGTCAGGGCCCCACAGTCCCCATGCAGATAAATGTAATGCAAAGTTGAGAATGCAGAATGTTTCAGAGGAGGCCCAGATCAGATTCTTTGGAAGTTCAGGGAGATCCACTGTGGTCTAGAGGGAGGCTGAGGGTCGGATCAAACAATGTTCTCAAGGGGATTAATCAAATATGAGATCGATGAATCCGTGCGTTGCTGAGGGGCTGTTCTGGGGGGCAGGACTACATCTGCAGTGCATGTGGAGGGGTGGGGCCAGGCAGGACGGTGCACGTAGATGGGGCTCTGCTTCTCAGCTCTGAAGCCTGGGAGAAGCCCCTTCCCTGTTTTGCCTGTTTTCTCATTAGCAAAACAGAGTTAGTAACAGTATGCCTGCTTCCTCTGTCCGTTGGATTTTTCCAGGCAAGAACACTGGAATGGGTTGCCATTTCCTTTTCCAGGGGATCTTCCTGGCCCAGGATTGAATCTGCATCTCCTGTGTCTCAGGAGAATTGCAGGCAGATTCTTTGCCACTAGGAAAGCCCAGCATGGATAGAACAAACACAGGAAGTCTTAGCTACTAATGATGATGCAAACTGGGGCCCCACCTCTGGGGGAGGTGGTGAAACTTAGGACCCTCCCAGAGACCCAGCCCCTCACCTCAGCCCTGCAGTGGGCTCCACCCTTCCATCCAACAGTGCAGGCATCCTAAGTTGCTTCTGTCATGTCCAACTCTTTGTGACCCCATGGTATATAGCCCACCAGTCGTATCCTCTTCCATGGGATTTTCCAGGCAAGAATACTAGAGAGGGGCCATTTCCTTCTCCAGGGAATCTTCCCAACCCAAGGATTAAACCCACATCACTCCCTAAATGCCAACCCCAGGAAGACACTCTTCTGGGTAGAGATGAATAGAGAGGAGCTGGGCATTTCATTCAGGTTTGATCAAGTTTCATTTGAGGTTCCTTCCTTACTCTTGGAAGCCAGCAGTGCATCTGGCAACCAGTATGGCCTAAAAGAGACATCTTGGGTTTCCATGTGGGGCGATAGAAGAGGCACTTGGCATCTCTGTTGCCTCCAAGTCATCTGTGCCCTGGGAGCCCTAGTGCCCATGGGGCGACTGTATCATTCTGCAACCAGGGAACCTAATTTAGCCAAGAACCACAGCAAAGGGAAAAAAGGACCCATTCTGCAGAAGGTGGGGGCTTGTGTCCGATTGTACCACTAGGGAACATTCCTAATTACATCAAGGATGACACAGATGGGCAGGAGCCAGCTCAAGTGCCCTGGGAGTGGACAGAGACTCAGCAGAGGCTCTGCTGCTGCCTGATGCCCCTTGAGCCCCTCAAGAGATGAGCCTCTCGCTCCCTCACTCTCTTCACTCCAGCCATGTGGGCCTTTAAAAAAAAAAATCTATTTTAATATTTATAGAATTTGGCAGTGCCAGGTCTTGGTTATAGCATGTGTGATCTAGTTCCCTGACCAGGGATTGAACTTGGGGCCCCTGCATTAGGAATGGGAAGTCTTAACCACTGGCCCACCAGGGAAGTCCACACATGGGCATTTTTTTCAGCCCTATTTACTCTGCTCCTCCCACAGGACCTTTGCACATGTTAACCTGCTGTCTGGAATCCTCTACCCTTTCCTAGTCACCTGCTGAATTCCCCTTAGCCCAGGCCTCACTTCCTCTCGACTAGGTTAAATCCTCATAAGATAAGCTCTCTGACTATCAGATACCTTGGCTCTCTTGGTCAAGGTTACAATTTCACGCCACCCAGGAGTACCTGATTTATGCCTCTTTTCCTTCAGTTCAGTCACTTAGTCGTGTCCGACTCTTTCTGACTCCATGGACTGCAGCACCCCAGGCTCCCCTGTCCATCACCAACTCCCGGAGCATGCTCAAACTCACGTCCATTGAGTTGGTGATGCCATCCAACTATCTCATCCTCTGTCATCCCCTTCTCCTCCTGACTTCGATCTTTCCCAGCATCAGGGTCTTTTCAAATGAGTCAGTTCTTCGCATTAAGTGGCCAAAGTATTGGAGCTTCAACTTCAGTGTCAGAACTTCCAATGAATATTTAGGACTGATTTCCTTTAGGATAGACTGGTTTGATCTCCTTGCAATCCAAGGGAATCTCAAGAGTCTTCTCCAACACCACAGTTCTAAAGCATCAATTCTTCAGTACTCAGCTTTCTTTATGGTCCAACTCTCACATCCATACATGACTACTGAAAAAATTATTCTCTTACCTGCTGGACGGTAATTTCTGTATGGACAGAGGCTGGGCAGAATTTCATTCACATTGTCTCCATCCAGAAGGGGGCGACAGAGGATGAGATGGTTGGATAACATCACTCAACTCAAAGGACATGATTTTGAGCAGACTCAAGGAAATAGTGAAAGACAGGGAAGCCTGGTGGGCTGCAGTCCATGGGGTCACAAAGAGTTGGATATGACTGAGTGACTGAACAACTGCCTACCTGGATGCTCTTCCCCCAGATCTTTGCAGGGCTGGCTCCTGCTCAAAACTTATGTCTCAGCTCAGAAGTCCTCTGGGACCTCCACCCCTCCACCTACCACTTTTCACATCTGACATCAGTCACCCCAGTCATGGATGAGGTTCTTGTCTTCCTTTGCTACATTATATGAATTCTATCCTTGTATCCCTAGCACCAAGAACAGGCCATGGCATCCAAGAGGATTCACTAAATACAGTGCACATGGTCAGCCTGCTGAAGCTGGCTGTGCCCAGGCCCATCTCACAGTGTCTTCTAAGTCTTCCAAACCCTTCCTGTTCAATGCACACTTCCTGAGTGTCCACCCTCTGCCTAAACCTAGCAATGAGCTGGGGAGTCAGGCTAGGCTCCTGTCTTGGGAGAAGCGAACAGTTGGGTTCATTGTATTGAAGCTCCATCAGGGCCAGTTGGACCCATGGGTGGAACCCTCAGACCAGCCCCCACCTCCTGTGATTTGGGCTTTGCCAGGAGGGCCCAGCTGTCAGCCAGGATCTTGATACTCAGAGTGTGTCTCTGAACCAAAAGTACAACCTGGGAGTATATTAGAAATGTGAACCTCAGGCCCCACTGCAGACCTCCCAAGTCAGCATCTGCGTTCCAGAAACACCTGTCCCTCCCAGGTGCACACTGAAGTCTGTGTGCTCTACCACTGCTCTGGACTGAATGTTTGCATCCTCCCAAAATTTATATATTGATAAACCCTAACCTGCAGGTGTTGGTATTAGGAGGTGGGGCTTTCCTGGAGGTGATAAGGTCACGACGGTGGGGTCCTCATGATGGGATTAGTGCCCTTGTAAGATGAGACATCAAGGAGTTTGCATCCTCTCTCCCTCCCTCTGGTCCATGAGGGCACAATGAGATATGAAGACACAATGAGAAGGCCACCTTCTGCCAAGCAGGAAGAGAGCACTCACCACAGGCTGAATTAGCTGGCACCTGGATCTCGGACTTCCCAGCTTCTAGAACCCTGAGGGATGAATGTTGGTTATTTAAGACCCCCAGTTACTGGTATTATGTTGTAGCAGCCTGAGCCACTGAAACGACCACAAAAATAATCTATTCTGATCATCTGGAAATATGAATTCCCTGGAGGAGGGACACAGCAAAGCAAATGATTCTAAGGATGTGGTGACTTGTTTCCCCCATGACAAGACATTTCCCCTCTGACAATGGGGTCCCAGGATATAAGGCAGCACTCTAACAAGAGGCACCAGACTTTTCCAATAGGACAGAATGCATCCATTTTGAATCCTACCACCTGGTAAGGTAAGTCTTATGCTGGAAGGTGGGGGTAGGGGTGCTCAGTGGGGAGGAATAAGTCCAGGATTTGGAGGCAGGTGACTGAGTTTGAGTCCTACTCTGTAATGTCTTAGCTTTACGGAGCTGGACAAGTCTCTCAACCTTAGCCTCAGTCTCTCCATCTATGAAATGGGTTAATACCCCTCCCCACCCCATCAAAGAGACTATTGAGAAACTGAATGAGAACACATAGAGGAAAAGGCCAGCTCATCAATGAAGTGCTGTGAAGTAGTATTTATTGTTACAGTGTTAAAATTCACTCTTGGGAAGACATTCGGGGCCATGACCAGCAATTAAATGTCAGGAACATCATCCTAGTTCATGGGCAACTTGTTTCTTTTGCAGCCACAAACTCCTGGGGGTGTTAGGGCTCAGGAAATTCTTCTCATCAGCCAACTGCTGGGAAGGATGTTAGTGTCAGAAGTTGCTGTTTTGCACAGGGCTTCTTTTTCTTGCCACTCAACTGCCAGGAGCCCACTGGAACCTTGAAGGGCAGAGTAGAAGTGATGGTGTCCAGAACATATGGGCTGTGATGGCAAGGGGGAGAGCAAGGCTTGGAGCATCTTGCCAAATCATCCCATTCTGCTGCACCCAGCCCCGTTCAGTGACCTCAAGATTTGGGGTCACTGTTCTGAGGCCCCTCCATGCTGGCTGCACTGTGGAGAGAGCCCTTCCCCTCAATTTCATCTGGTCCAGGTACTCCTGTGGCAGCTCCCTGTCTCCTGCACCCTGGAGTCCAATGACTGCAATGAGACAAATAGATTTCTGGGAGAAAGGCCCTGGCTCAGCCAAGGACAAGGGAACCTTTAAGAGTTGCACAGGGTTGGAAAGCTGAGCCTTCTTATGGCTCCAGCCCCCAGCTACTAGGAGGAATATGGGGTGTCTCTGCCTACCTGGTTCTCCCCAACCTCTGTCTTTTTGGAAAGGGCCAGCATCCATGGGTACAGGTGACGTCACCTCTCAGAGAAGTACATGCATGTGGTTCCCAGGTCCAGATGTCATGTCACCACCCTTTAAGGATCAAGACCATGACCCAGGCTGTTTGGACAGGATGTGGCCAGTCAATGTTCCATGGGTGGCCACACTGCCAGCCTTTGCTAGCCAGCTACCAGAACCTTTCTGCTGAATCCACATGCCCTGCCCTTCTTGCCTGCCCTTGTAGCAGAGCTGACATTTAGGATTTTTCCAGTAGACAGAGCTTTCCTGATTTAACTCTGTGTGGAGCCTTTTCATTTTTCAGCCAACCCATCCTCATGTTGAAAAGTCAGCTCCAAATGCTCATGTGACTGCCAGGGATACAGAGAATCTGGCAGGTGAGAATGTGAACTTAGAGCATCATTTGGACCAAAAGGCACATTCGAGGTGGCCCATGTTGCCCCAGGCCTGCTAGCCGAATGCTGAGAATGTTTCGGACAATGCCATTCCTTCCAGTGACGTCACCAATCGTCCACTTGCCCATCTTGTCCCCAATGGGATTGAGCTGGGGAACAATGCATTGGTTTCATGTAATCAGACCTGCATTCAGGCACCTCTCTGTCTTCCATTTCTGCTCACCTTGTGAGAAAAACTGCCTTTTGGGTTTGCTGCTTCCTGAGAGGCAGATCCTGGCGCCCCTGGTCACCCAGCCTGGATGCTGGCCTGGGAGTGACCTGTGGCATCAGGTTAGAGGGAGGGTTTACTCCCCTCTCTGGGCTGTGGGCACTGCAACCTCAAACCCCATGTGTGTGGCTGAATGTCATAAAGATAGTGGTTGTGGAGCCTCAACAAAGCCAAGTCAGGTTCCAGAGCCTTACTCCTTGGGCCTAGGAATCAGACATGTTTCCCTAGGAGGTCATAAGTTCAGACCAGAGCGGGCATCATCTGTCTCCCAAGTAGGCATTTGGTTTCTCGTGGTGAGAAAAGCTGTGCTTGTGTTAAGTTTAGAATATAATGGTCTTCAGCCTCAGGGAGGAGGACTTCTTTTGGGCCTAGGTTTGTGCTTTTCCCTTGAGGGGAAATCATTCATTGGGTTGAAGAACAGGTGCTTTGATGGTTCTTGGAGGCCGACCCCTGCTTCCAGTCCTGGAAATTCAAACCTTTTATAGACTGGCAGTGCCAAAGGCCTCAAAGGAAGTCAAGCATCGTGGTTCCAAATGAATCATGTGCTTTGATAACCAAAGTGTAAGTGGAACCTCAATACTGTCTGTCTATCCCTAATCATTTCTCAGTAATGAGGTCAACGAATTCAAGTCTGAACACAGGAATCAATCTGATTTTCAAGGGCTGTGGGATTTTCCTCTTTTGGGGGTCCAGTCCTATTGGGGGCCCTAGAGAGCTTGCACATTAAACATGCCTTGCTCTCCTTGTGCACACTGCTCCAACCAAAACAGTTGGAGAGAATGAGTACAGTATCAATTCTGTGTTGTAAATGGGAAACGAGACACCCACCCCAGATCCCATAACTTCCCACCTGTCTCCTGAGAGGGTACAAAATGTTACAGACATTAGCAAGTGTTAATCCTCACAACATCCCCAGGAGGGAACCAGAAGTATTGTAGATGAAGAGGCCGAGGCACAGAGAGGTGAGGCCACTGGGAATAAGCCACACAGCAAAACAGTAGCAGAATCAAGAAGAAGGCTGGGGCTCCTCTCCATCACCTTAGTGACTGGTGAGACTCAGCTCTGTTAGGGCACTAGTGAGCACACCCGTGTGTCAGGTGACAAATGTCACAGCAAGGTCTGTTGGGTTAACAATGACAAGCATTTCCCTGCTCCACTGTCACATGTGGGACAAGTTGTCACAGACCGAACTCAGTCATCCCCAGTCTTGTTGACACGATGTCCTTCATCCAGATGATGGGGTATCCACACTTCCTAGGAAGGCTGCTGCTCAGCCCCACCTCTACAGAAATCATCGCCTCCCTTCACCCAGTGGAGCCCCTCCCCAGGGGAGGGGCCAGGTAGCCCTTCGACACATCCACACTGACATGACACAAGGCTTTTAAGATTTAAATGACCTTCCTGTTTTGCATTCTCCCAAGGGAGATTCAATGACTCAAGTCAGAAGCTAAGTTCTCAGTCATAGAGGGCATGTATGTACCACCAGGCTGGCTGGAAGGGTCCACATGAGGATGGTGAGCCCCCAGCTTTGCAAGCTCCTGGCAGTGTCCCCGTGGGCTCTGTGTATCTCGCTAGAGTCCTACCTGCTCCTCTTGGGATGGTATCTTAGGGAACTCTGTGCTTCTTTACACCCAGGCGGCTTAGTTCAAGGCTCCCAGGATCACCTGGACTGCTCAGTGGCTGAGTCACTCAGTGGTGGAGCCTTGATAATGAAGGTACTGGGCACCTTGATTGGTCCTTCGGGGTAGTCTTCTTCCTGGGAGCAGGGAAGTCCTCAGTCCAGTCCAGGAAGGCAGGCTGGTGCCCCCTTGTTCTGTGGGGATCCCATTCAAAGTCATGGCAGTCTACTGAGATTTCCGGGGACCAGAGGAGCATCCTCAAGCCAAGATGACTATGTACAGTGGTGACGGTCCCGGGATGTCCTTCCTCCCCGGGCCTCTCTGTGTTGGGTCTGGTGGAGCATCTGCTCCTTACACGTTGGTAACCTCCAGGCCATTGTAGCCCTCCAAACGGCACTGCTCCGGCCGGCCCTGGGAGTCTTCATCTCCGCAATCTTCATTTTGAAGAGAGCCATAGTCATCATGGAAATCAGGATCTTTGTTGCTGAAGCCCCTTCCTATCTTTCCCAGGGGCAGCTGAGAAGAGAGGAAGGAGAACAAAGGACAGGAAGAAGAGAAAAAAGAAGTGAATAGTCTTGATCTGGGAAATTTGGTGTCTCCAATTGCTGTGTGTCCTTGAGTAATTTACCTAACCACTCTGTGCTTCTTCTATGAGTAATAATACTTGCTCAGGGAGACTGAGAGGAGGATTCTTGTGAGATAACCTTATGTTGTGTCCCTAACCTAAAGGAACCAGTTGGTTGCCGAGAATGGGGACAAGTATAGTCTTTCTGATTATCCATCAAAGTTTTTCTCTTCCTCCTCAGCAGGAAGAGAGGTAAGAATGTGCAGGTATGAGGTCTGACTGCATTCCCAGGTCAAGAAGAAATATTCTAGATGGGGCAGAAAAAGTGTGGGTTTTGGTGACTCAGAAACTGGAGTTTGGATCCCTGCTTTGCCACCTGCCAGCAGTGTGACCTTAGACAAGTCACCTGCCCTCTCTAAGCTTCAGTTTTCTCAGCTAAAAAATAGAATTAGTAATTCCTTTCTCTCAGAGTTTTTGCAAAGAGTAGAAATCCCGTCTGGGAAGCACATAGCAAGGTGCTGGCCATGCATGTGTGCAAGCTCGGTCATGTCCAACTCTTCGCAACCCTATGGTCCTCTGTCCATGGGATTCTCCAGGCACAAATTCTCCAGAAGCGGGTTGCCATTTCCTCTCCCAGGGTATCTTCCTGACCCAGGGATCCAGCCTGGGTCTCCTGCACTGGCAGGCAGATTCTTTACCACTTGAGCCACATAGGAAGCCTCAAGACACTGGAAGAGAGTAGCTATTGTTATCAGACATGGGGGGCCTGCAATAAATATTTCTCTCTTATTTTAAACAGATGTCTACTGGAGTAGTCGTGACAGTGCTGTGTAATTATTTATTTGACTGCCTTTCTTTCCAGACAGTGTTTCTTAACCTTTTTTTCCATTATTGCCCCATTTAAAAAGATGGCCTTTTACATATTTTTTCCCTAATCACACCCCCACCATGAAATTTTCATACCACAGGGCCTCTGCATGTGTTTATGTGCCACGTGTATATCTGTGCTTTATACATAGAAAGAGTAAGACTTTCTGCGTCCTCCCCACTGAGAACCCATTCTGACCGCCTTGTGGATGATAGGGCCCCCAAGATGCTTTCATTCTAGACTGAAAGCATCTTAACGGTGAGGATGGTCATTTATCCATGCTTATCGCCCATGCTCAGGAAATGTCTGGGACACACTTAGTACCCAAAACTGTCAGCTGAATGAATGGAAGAATTTTGAATTACCCACTTCTGCTGTCTGTGTCTACACACCTCCGTTTAAGAATCTGTGTCACTCTGAGGCCCAACTGTGCATGGTCTCATGCACCAGAGGCTCATCCACTGCTCTCGGTCAGGCCACTGGAGTTCCAAATCTAAGGCAGTGGCCCTTAGAGTTTGGGGTGCGTTGGAACCCTCTGGGCAGGCTGGCAGCATGCAGGTCCCCCTCGCCCCAGAGGCCCTAGCGTTAGGAGGCCCAGGTGGGTCCTGGAGTCTGCACATTAAGCAGCCACCCAGGTGAGTCTTATGCAGGCAGGTGAGACCTGCACTTTGAGATGCAGTGTCAAAAGCCCCATAAGGCTGAGTGTGTCTTAACCATCATACGGGTCCCCAAAGGTGTCTTCCAGGGCCCTCCTCCCAGCAGTGCGTGTGACCTGACCCATCAACACTGCTCCACAGGGGGAGCTGGGAAAGGGTAACATGGGCCCAGACAACACAAAGGCTGGGAACCCCCAGGGAGACACATGGAGTGACCTACCCGGCCAGCCTTGTACTTGATCCCACCGCTGTTCTCCTCCTTCCCTGCCCGGGTGATGCTGGAGGCCCTCCCGGGGGGCGTTCCAAATCGCTCAGCTTCCCGGACGCCTGTGCAGCTGGGGAGACACCCATTGCAAGTCAGTGTGGTCAAGGTGGGGGGCTGTCAGCTACTGCGATCCAGAGACACAGACGCTCATTCACTCACACTGGTCACAACGACCACAACTGTGGTTCACTTAGTACCTCCTATGTGCCACCACTGTGCTAAGCACTTTACAAACATAATCCTCACAGCACACCTAGAGGTCCAGCTTCCATCTCAGCTGGATAAAAGGGGGCACAGAGAGGTTAAGGAATCTGCCCAGGATCACACAGCTTGGAATGTGTGAGCAAACACTGCAGAGCCAAGATTTGAACTTTGGGGTCTCAGAGACCCCAGGACCCTGCAAACCCTATCAGGAGAGGCAAGACATGATAGGAGAAGCCCCGCATTCCAGCTCATTAGGTGTAGCTTAAGAAGCATCAGGAAAGTTTTCCCCACTTTGCATTTGAAATATGTGTCCTCCACTGACTTTTTGTCTGAAGTTAACCCCATCATCCCCTTCCCTATATAAAAGCATCAAAGGCTTGTTAGACTAGGACTTGGTGAACTACAGCCAGCGGCCGAATGCAGCCAGCTGACTGATTTCGTAAATAAAGTTTTATTGAAACCTCATCCATTTGTTTGCACGTTGTCTACAGTTGCTTTTTTCTATCAAATCTGTTTTGACCCAGACTATATGGCTCCTGAGTGCTAACATCTTCACTGCCTAACCTTTCATGGGAGAAGTTTGCTGAACCCTATGTTAGAATCTCAGGGCTAGTGTGTATGGGATACGGAGTTGGGGCAAAAATTGGTTCAGAGCCAGGAGCTTGGAACTTAGTTCTCCCACCTGCCTTCCTTCTGTTTTAGATTCTGCGTGAACCTCAGGGTCCCTGGGGCTTCTGTCCTTTCTTTGCCTGCAGGGTTCTCCCCAGCTAGGGCAGGGACTTCTGCGCCTTTCCTGCCAACCTTGCCAATCCCAAGACACTAATGTCCAGTTGCCTTCCTTGAAGTTTTAGCTGAATTGAAATCCTGGCCTTCCTCTTTACTGGCTGTGTGACCTTGAGCTCATCCCTTTGTCTCTCAAAAGCTGAGTTTCTCCAGCTACCAGGTGGAGAAGGTATTAGAGCCGACTTCATCAAGTGATTGGAAGGTTAGTTAAAAAGTACTTTGGAGCTGAGCTGAGCATCTAGTAAATGGCTACAATGATAATAATTCAAATTAACAGTTATAACTTTGATGACAGAGCAATTGGCTCTGGCTGATGGGCGGTCAGGAATTGGCTTCGCAGGAGCGGTGAGGCTTGGCTCGGGCCACCATGGGAAGTAGATACATGAAGAGAAATGAACCTTTTCACACCTGCCTCAGAGATGCTCTGCTGCCTGTGGGGTAACTTCTGCTGAGAAAGTTCAAGGGAGGGAAGGGTGCTGTGCAGAGACCCACACTGGCTGCTGGACGGCAGATGAAGCTGAGTTCTCAGGTCCCTAGGTGCCAGGGCATCGCCAGCACAGGGAGGTTCTGGCTCTGTGGTGGGTCAGGGACCGACATGTTCACTGATACCCACCTCTCTCCTCCTCCTGGGGATGAAATGCCCTGGGTCTAGCTGGGAAGCTGTTTGAACTGCAGAAGTCATGACAATCTAAACTCGCGCAGCCAAATCTGTTTGCTGTCTGGTGGGAAGGACATTAACCCCTCATTCCCAATTTATGGAATATTAGCCATTCCATGAGCTTGGGAGAACTCCAGAGCCCCTTCTTTGGGTTTCACTGAAAAAGAGATGGGAGTTCAGAGGAGATATTTGTCTCATCCAAAGATACACAAGACACACAGTGGCAGGGATGGAACTTGAACTTCTAGGAACAAGATCTAGACCTTTTATTTTCTTCCCACCTTGGGGGTCAGTATAAGACTGTGGAATTCACATCAGTGGCCTGGCTCCACCCCCTTAGCAGTACACTCCCTGAGCTGTGTACTCTGTGAAGTGGGGTTAATAACATTTTTCTTATATGGTCACTGGAGGATTAAATGAGAGGACACATATAAAATGCTGAGAAGGGGCTGCATATCATGAGTAATTGCTGTGACCAACACAGGCATTGAGGGGTACAGACCTGGCTTAAGTCCCCTCTCAAGGCACTGCACATCCCCTAGCTGTGCTCTTGGGTGAGTTGATTCCCTGGCTGGGTCTCAGTTTCCTCAGCTGTACAGTGGAGCCCGGTACTCAGGTCTGGTCTTAACAGACCATCCCCTGTGCAGAAAGTGGCATCTCTGTGGTGTAGACAGAAGCACAGAGCAGCTGCTGCCCCCACTATGGTAAAACACATTTCCTCTTGCTTTTCCACAGTGGCTAAATCCTACCCTGTTCCTCCTGCGGATTAAAACACAGACACTGCAGGGACTAGGTCAAGTGCAAGGCTACAGCCCTTGGAGGCTTGAAATGGCTTATTGAGTATTCCTAGTCTCTTCGTCAAACCTTGAGGGAGTGGAATGCTGACACGCTTTAAAGAGGGAAGTTTCTGGAAGACAGAGCATCTCCATGCAATTTCTTGAGTCAACACAGAGGGTGTCCGGGGCACTGAAAAGGCATCCTGTGCAGGTAGGAGGTGGTGGGGGAGAATCAGACTCTGCCAGCTGGGCAGCCTGGGAGCTGAGTCTAACCCAATTAAACAAGGGTTTACAAGGCCCTCGAGGTGCAAGATGCTTTGGTGGAGATGAGTGAAGCAGGGGAGGACAGAGTCTTAATTGGTCACCTACTGTGTGCTGGGCATGAAGCCAGGTCCTTCCTGTGTGCTAGCTCCTTGAACTCTCCCCAGGGTTCAGGAGGATTGACTGTTCCCCTTTCAAGATGAGGGAACCGAAAAAACCTCAGATTATGCAGGAGGAGCCAGAATTTAGCCCACAAAGGCCCTGCCATGCCTTCTCCTAACAGAGGACCATGATTGCAGGCATTGACCACCCCAGGGCCTGGGCTCACAGTTCAGTGATCATGTGGGGTGGGGTGGGGCAGAATATTATAAACATCACCTTCCCATGGATGCCCCCAAATCTCAGTGTGCCCCCTCCCACTCCAGCTCTGGTGATCTGCCAGGTGGCCTGAGATTATTCCCCTTTGCCTGCTGCCAGGATCTCTCAGACTGGGGCCACGTGCCAGCCCCAGAGGTAGAGGTGTGACAAGGCCTCTTACTCTATGTGCTTGAGAGTTGCGACTATCTGAGTTCATAACAAAATCACTCTCTGTGGAAACGCTAATGAGAAAACTGGAGCAAAGCGACAGAAAGTGGAGCCCCATGTAACCAAAGAGGAAACTGCTTCACTGAGACACTCTAGCGCTCCTGGGAGGTCAGGGCACGTGAACTGTCAGTTATCATGGGGCATCCCTGCTTCAGGCACTGCATTTACTTTGCCTCACCAGTCACACTCAGGAATGGAGGCTCAATATAGCAGATCCACTTCATTATACACAACACTGTAAAGCGACTATCTCTGCAGTTGTTCAGTCGTGTCTGACTCTGCAACCCCATGGACTGCAGCATGCCAGGCTTCCCTGTCCATCACCATCTCCCAGGGCTTGTTCAAACTCATGTCCATTGAGAGAGTGATGCCATTCAGCCATTTCATCCTCTGTTGTCCCCTTCTCCTCCCACCTTCAATCTTTCCCAGCATCAGGATCTCTTCTAATGAGTCGGCTCTTTGCATCAGTTGGCCAAAGTATTGAGCTTCAGCTTTAGCATCAGTCCTTCCAGTGAATACTCAAGACTGATTTCCTTTATGATTGACTGGTTTGATCTCCTTGCAGTCCGAGGGACTCTCAAGAGTCTCCTCCAACACCACAGTTCAAAAGCATCAGTTCTTTGGTGTTCAGCCATCTTTATGGCCCAACTCTCACATCCATACATGACTACTGGAAAAACCATAGCTTTGACTAGACAGACCTTTGTTGGCAAAGTAATATCTCTGCTTTTTAAGATGTTGCCTAGGTTGGTCATAGCTTTTCTTCCAAGGAGCAAGTGTCTTTTAATTTCATGGCTGCAGCCACCATCTGCAGTGGTTTTGAAACCCAAGAAAATAAAGTCTCAGTTTAAAAAATGGGGTAAAAAAGGGAAACACCCAATAATCAGAAAGAGACTTATTAACCCAGAATTTCTGGATCTAGCTATTCCACCTTGAATGTACCCAATTCCTGAGCCACTAGTAGACTTCTGTTTCAATTGAAGACTGATCTAAAGAAAAACAAATACACAATGGAATATTACTCAGCATTAAAAAAAAATTCATTTGAAGCAATTCTACTCAGATGGACGAAACTGGAGCCCATTATCCAGAGTGAAGTAAGCCAGAAGCAAAAACAACAATACAGTATATTAACGCATATATATGGAATTTAGAAAGACAGTAACGAGAACCCAACATGGGAGACAACAAAAGGAACGCAGATGTATAGAATAGACTCGTGGACTTTGTGGATGAGGGTAAGGGTGGGATGTTATGGGAGAAGGGCATTGAAGCATGTTAATTGTCATGTGTCTAATCAATCGCCAGCCCAGGATTGATGCTCGGGACTGGTGCAGCGAGATTTCCCGGGGGGGAGGGAGGAGGGAGGGGGGTTCCGGAGGGGAAGCATATGTAAACCCATGGTGATATCATGACATTGTATGGCAAAAACAAGTAAAAAAAAAAAAATAAATATTAAAAAAAAAGAAAAAAAAAGAAAAACAAAGTTCCCTGGGAGGGCCCAGGGGCAATGAAACCACTGCCTGACAGTTCCTCTGTTGTTCTGACCACCCTTTACGGAAGCAGCAAAGTGTGATGCCTAGAATCCCATCTCCTCGGTTTTTATCAGCTAACGCCCCAGGCAAGATGTGTAATCTTCCTACAGTACCTCAGTTTCCTCATCTTGAAATGGGGCTCATGGACCCACCTCCAGAAGGTGGTGACAACGTGCTAGGTTCTGAGCATGGCCCATAACCTCACCTTATAATGCATCTGGAGGGGGAAGGAGGAAAGAAGGGAGGGAGATCCTGGCTGATTCTTGCATCCTTGGACATATAAAAGCATACTTTTTCGGGCCGTGGGTCATAAGACCACAGGATGGGAAGGGGTATTTACTAGAGAGATGCAAAGCTTGTCTGAGGCCTAAAGGCCACTCTTCTCAGGCCTAATATTCAGAATCTGTATGAAGTACAGGCTGAATCCTCCTTGGCTCTGACCTTGTGTTAGTGACAGAATACACCATCCTTCAGGCAAGTGCTGGAGGTGGTCATGCATTTTCATCAAGGCTTTTCTTCTGGCTCCTGTGATGCTCTAGTGAATGCATCTGGAATAGCATGGCTACCTCCTGCATCCTTTTGGTCCATTGGTTTATTTCTCTCTCTTTTTAAAAAAATTTCTCTTGTTTCTTTAACTTAAGCACAGTCCTATGACAGAGTTGGTATTGAACCAGTGTTTACCAAAAGAAATAAGGAGTCAGTGCATGTCAAAGCAGACATCATGAGATGATGTCAGAAACTGCTCTGCCTTGATCCCTTTGGTTATATGGTTGTTATGGCAATGAGAGGAGGCTGGAGAAGATGATGTCATATGGGAACATATAAACTCTAGGTAAATGTGCCTTTCCAGGAGGAGGGCTGGGTGCTAATATTTCCTGTCTCCCTGGTCATGGAACATTAACACATGGTGACTATAATCTCCCTAGATACTTTCAATTGACTACCTCCTGTGACTACAGGCATCACATAGACTGGGTGATGTGGGGTCACAGATGTGATGAAGACTCACACCTCCTGGGGAGTAGAATCAGGCAGTCATTAGCCCCTCTCCAGGCTTCCAAGTGTGGTGGAGGGTCAGAGGTCGATAGATTACAACACTGCCAAGAACTCCTGTTTCGTCATGAGCAGGTCACAGTACCACTCTGAAGTCCATTTCCCTATTCATCAAAGGAGGCAATGATTCCTTCTCACTCAGCTTCCTTCATGAGGAGGAGGAGTGAGTGAAACAAGGGATGTGTCAGCACTTTGTTGAGGATGACATATATCAGTGTGAAGGGTTCTTGTGTTGACCATCACCCTGGTCCACCCAGCCTGGGATTCAGTCGGGATGGAGTCGTGGGTTGGTCTCTAAACTCAATTTCAATGGTTCCAGATATTTTCTCAAACTGGAATCTCTCCACTTAATCTAATCATTCTGGGAGGACTCACCCCAGAAGACCAGCACCACCTGCCCTGCCCTTTCTCTGGAAAGCTGCCCTGCCCTTCTCTCAGCAACAAAGAAGGAAAAGGAGCAAGAAAGCAGTAGACGGGATGAGATGCTGAGACCATGACAGAGATGTCATGGTTAAGATAAACCCATCAGACCTTCCCAAATGTCTCACCACCTGCCTGGGGATCACTATTTTCCTGGTGTTTGGTTTAGCTGGGGACTCTTGTACCAACAGAAGTGGGCTCTAAAATTCCTTAGAAACTCATGGAGTTTGTCTCCCTTGAGCCAACTGCAAGTCTGCTCCTCTGGCCCATGGCAGGGTCTCAGCAAAGGGCCGCGAGGTTCCAAAATCCCACATGGAGACTTTGAGTCATCAGCCATGATGTCGACTCACAGACAGAAGCAGCATCAAGGAAAGAGGTCATAACAGGGAGACCAGCTTGAGGTCTGGTCCTTCTAGTTCCTTGCCTGAGCAGCCTCAGATTCCTCAGAGGTAAAATGAGGAGCCTGAACTGAGTCAATTTCCTTCTTCTTCATCCTGATATCAGGAGGTCTGTCTTCCTCTAGTTCTTGAAGGAGTCTCTGACCTCCCAACAGCCTAAGAACCCACCCTACCTGTGCCCCACCCCGAAACTCCAGTAGTGTTCACCCACTAATCTTAGATACCTTGTGGGGTGGGGTGGGGAGTCAAGGGTTTAAGCATCACATGAATGCTAATGAATTAGTCACATGGCTAACATTTAGCTAGACCTACCCCTCCAGGGCTCAGAATATCTTAAGCTTGTTACAGATTACATGGCTCCAGAAGGAACAGGAAAGTGGAATATTCTGAGGCGAAAAACCTGTTTCCTATTGATTCATGGCTCACGGAATAGGGTGAAAGTGAAAGTCACTCAGTTGTGTCCAACTCTTTGCGATCTCATGGACAATACAGTTCATGGAATTCTCCAGGCCAGAATACTGGAGTGGGTAGCCTTTTCTTTCTCTAGGGAGTCTTCTCAACCCAGAGATTGAACCCAGGTCTCCCGCATTACAGGCCAATTCTTTACCAGCTGAGGATATGGTGCTTGTCATAAAAACCACCTAAGCATGCTTAAAATGCTGAAAATGTAGATTCCTGGGCTCTGCCAGCAGATACTGGTCCTGCAGGTCTGAGTCAGGGATGCGGGAATCTGCAGTTCACAACAGCACTGACGATCCTGCTTGCAGAGTCTATGAGAACTGCTTGGGTATGCGCCTGCTGTTGGGGGAGGGTGGCCCAGGACACCTGGACATTGTGACAGATGCATAATTTTGTTCTACCTGCATAACATGAGGTGTGACTCAGCTGCTCTCTGAGGTCCCATGTAGTTTGCAGATTGAGTGCTCAGGACTGACGCATAGAGCCTCAGTTTGAATTTGGTGTACTAAGTTGCTTCAGTCATGTCCAACATTTTGTGATCCTATGGACAGTAGTATGCCAGGCTCCTCTGTCCATGGGATTCAGGCAAGAATGCTGAAATGGTTTGCCATTTTCTTCTTCAGGGGATCTTCCTGATCCAGGGTTTGACCCTGTGTCTCCTACACTGGCAGGTGGGTTCTTTACCACTAGTACCACCTGGGAAGCCCTCAAATCTGGCATCTGTTAACAAAACAAGCTAACCTTAGCTAGACTGACCAAGAGTTAAGAGTGATGACTCAAATTACTATAACTAGGAATGAGAGAGGGGATGCATGCGTGCTAAGTCGCTTCAGTCATGTTTGACTCTGTGCTACCCTATGGACTGTAGCCAGCCAGGCTCCTCTGTCCATACGATTCTCCAGGAGAATACTAGAGTGGGTTTCCATGCCTTCATCCAGGGGATCTTCCTGACCCAGGGATGGAACCCATGTCTCTTACGTCTCCTGCACTGGTAGATGGGTTCTTTACCACTAGTGCCACCTGAGAAGCCTGAAAGAGGGGATAACTTCACATAAATAAGAGGGATTACAAGAAAATGATCACATGATAAATTGTATATGCTAACAAATTAGCTAACCTAAATGAAATAAATTCAGAAAGATATAAACTATACACACTACTATACAAAATAGATAACCAACAAGGACCTACTTTACAGCACAGGGAACTACACTCAATATTTTGTAATAATCTATATGGGAAAGCATCTAAAAAGGAATATACTTGTATATATGAATCACTGTGGTATGCATCTGAAACTAATATATAATATTATAAATCAACTGTATTTCAAAAAATTTTTAAGATCCTAAAAAGAAAAAATATAAACTACCAAAACTGACTCCAGAAGAAACAGAAAATCTAAACAGATCTACAATGAGTAAAGAGATTGGATTAGTAATAATTAAAAAAAAAAACTTACCACAAAGAAAAGCCTAGGATCACATGGCTTTATTGATGAGTTTTACCAAATGTTTTAAGAACAATGAACACCAATACTTTATTAACTCTTCCAAGACACAGAGGAGGAGGGAAAACTTTCCAACTCATTCTATGAGGCCAGTATTACCCTGATACCAAAACTGGACAAAACTATCACAAGGAAATTACAGGTCAATATCCCTTATAGATATGAATACAGAATTCTTCCTCAAAATACTAGCAAACCGAATCCAGCAACGTATAAAAAGATTATACACCATGACCACCACAACCAATTAGGATTTATCCTTGGAATGCAAGGTTGATTCAACGTCTGAACATCAATCAATATGATATACCATATTAATAGAATAAAGGACAAATCTGGGCTCTGCCACTTACTAGTTGTTTGACCTTAGGAAAGTACCTTGGGCCCTTTAAACAAGTTTCTCCATCTATAAGAAAGAGACTGTGAAACTGATTGCTTAGTATTGTTATGAGGATGTAATTGTGCACATACCATGTGCTCAATAAAAGGTCATCTAACCCTAAGCACATCATCATAAGGAGAAAGTCCACTGGGAGGGGCCTAGTTTATCTGCTCAGGTGTTTATTCCCTGATCACTTTTCAGATGAAGAGCCTGGGATAGAAGGGCTGACATGGTCTGCTCAACTGGATGGTAAACACCACTAACACGCCTACCCCTGTCTCCAAACCTTTGTCCCCATGTCAGCCCTACCTGGAATGACCATGTAAACCTCTTAGGCCAGTGCAAATCCTCCTCAGCTCAAACCCCACACTCACGTGGCCTTCCTCGTACATGCTGACCTTTCTCCCTTCTCGAAATGCCCAGTTTGTGTGCGTGTGTGTATATGTTAACAATCAGTTGTGTCTGACTCTTTGTGACCCCATGGACTGTAGCCCACCAAGTTTCTCTGTCCATGAAATTTTCCAGGCAAGAATTTTCCACTGGAGTGGCTTGCCATTTCCTACCCTGGGATCCATCCCTGGGTCTCTTGCCTCTCCTGCACTGGCAGGCAGATTCTTCACCCCTGTAGCCACCTGGGAAGCACCACACACTTTATTCAAAAGCTGACTGACTCCTCCTTTACCTCTTTCTAGTCTATGACATTGAGGCTAGAGCAGTTCACTTCTCTGAGTCTGGATCCGTAAAAGGAGAACGCCGTGTTGTAAGGGAACAAGTGGGACGCAGGAAGAGCGTGGCCGAGACCAACCGGAAGTCAGAACCATCTGCTTCCAAAGCCGGAAGCTGCCGCTGGCCGCGCACACTCACTTGGCTGGGTGGAAGATGGCGCTCATCTCCTCCGCCAGGTGCCTCCGGAGGATGTGCTTCCCGCTGGGGATGCCCAGGGCGGTGGCCATGGCCTCAGCGTTGAACGTGGGTTCCAGCACCAGCACGGCGCCGTGGACGCCACTGTTGGTCAGGTTGTCTGCGTACTCCTGAGGGCAAGGCACGAGGCTGGTGAGCCTTGGGGGCCGCCCTGGTGGCCCGAGGGCGGGGATACCCCCGGGGAAACATGTCCTCAAGAGCAAGGGCTTGAGGGGGAACCCCACCCTCACTCTTTTTAGGATCTTTAAATAGCGACTGGGCTCTTTTGTCACTGATAGACCCCAGACCTAGGCAGGCAACGAAAAATGCTTGTTGAGGGAGGAGGTGGCTGTGGATTCAACCCCTGACTGGCTTCAGAGAGCGAGGATGGCTCAGTATCCGCACCCTCACTATGGGATGGGAAGGGGTGGGCAGGGGAAGCACTTCTGGTCTCTTCAGGTGACAGGAGGCAGGCTGTTCTTGCCAGCCTGGCAAACAATGCCCAGCCCACACTTAAAGATGGATACTGAATTTGCACACAGACTGGCATGGGATTTGCATATGCCCAAGAGTCACCCCCTCAACGTCTGCCATCACCCCTCACCTTCAAGTCAATGTCTCGCACCCACTTGAGCACCCGCTGGTTGGTCCAGACCACGGGGTCTATGTTCTGTGTCTCGCAGCGGGCCCGGCGCTCCTGGAGAGCCTGTGGGGAGGGAGAGTGGGTCAGCTGGAGGTCCAAGGGGGCATGCCAATATCACACAGGGAGTGAGGGTCCATGGTGCTGGCAGGGACCTTGGCATGCTGATGCGAGGGGTCCTGGCCAGATCATCCACGGCTGCTCTAGCCATGTCAGTCCTTTCCTTCTGGGAAATGGGGAGAAGCCTGTTTCCAGTGATGGAGGAACCTAGAGGCAGAGCCACCTGCATGCAGGGTGTGGGGCCAGGTGGGACCCACGGCAGCTGCCTGGTTTGTGTAGCCCAGCCCCCGACCCGCCTAGTTTGTGTAGCCCACCCCTGTTCACCTGACCTGAGTAGAGGCTCTGCGCTTGTCTCTTGAGGGATGCCCCAAATGAGGCTGCCTATTTCACACTTCACCGTCATGTTCTTCCCACACATCACCTCCTGTACCAGACTGGGGCTCACAGGGGGCCAGCGCCTGTGTCCTCGTCACTCCCTGTGCCCAGGGCTCTGGCTTGGGTGTTTGAGAAGGCCAAACAGCTCCCTCTTCTGTCCCTCTTCCCCTGACCCTGAACTACCTGTGCTCTGACAATGCTCTGAGAAGAGTAGGCCGTTTGCCCTCAGCCCCGGCAGCCCAGGGCCCCTCCCTAGGGGGAGCAGCTGGGGATGTACTAGGTTTGGGGGAAGCTGAAGCAGACACCCTGCGCTCTCTGGCTTGGCAGCGATCAGAACAAGGGCACTCAGAGTCTAAACTCTACAATGTGCCCCACAGCCCCGTGGTTGCATCCCTATTCACTCCTCCACCTCAAACCCAGCACAGAAACACACAGGACTCTCAGTTCTGCTGCCACAGACCTATCTTCTGGGTCTTAGTCTATGCTGTTCCCTTGCTAGATTGCTTTTCCCCTCATTCCTTCTATTGGCTGATACCTGGAGTTCCTCTCTTCAGGTCTCAGTTTAGCTGTCACTATCGCTGGAAAGGCTTCTTTTGTACCTCTAAAAGCTTTTCCTATGTGTCTTCATAAAACCCTGGGCTTCCCTCACTGGGACGACCTTCCATGATGTTGTGGCCACAAGCTTCTTCGTGGTTGCCCCTGATATGCAATGAGTTCTTAGAGAATGAGTGTTTCCCTTTACCCCTGAACTGAGCACAGGGTCTGGTCCATCCCTAATAAGCAGTTGTTGAAAGGAGGGAGGGAGAAAGAAAGGGATGGATGCGTGGATTGATGGAAAGGTGGATGGATGGATGGAGAGATGCTTGGATGGAGACATACATGGATGTGCAGAGAGTGGATGCATGGAATGATGGACAGGTAAATGGATGGATGGAGAGATGCGTGGATGGGCAGATGGTTGGATGGATAGAAAGTAGATTCCAGAAGGGAAAGCGGGGCTGCAGAAGGTGCCCTGCACCCTGGTTCTCACCTCCCTGCTGAAGTTCACTTGGTACAGCAGCTCGATCCCCAGCAGGATGCTGACCTGGTGGAACTTCTTGGACACATTCAGGTGCTTCTCCAGGTCCCGCTTCATCAGGGAGTTCAGCATCCGCCCATCAACCAGGTGGTTTTGGAAGGCCTGGGAGTACTGGGACAGGCCGATGTCGTTGAGCCAGGCCTTGGCCACCCAGTGATGGTCCAGGTCAGCGGCTTTGGACAGGCTGGTGAGGAGAGACACAGCCGGAGAGAGGGATGGGTGGGGAAAGGTGGCAGAAACAGAGACAGGGAGAAATGGGGGAGAGATGACCAGAGAGAGAAGCAAAATAACGAGGTGAGGGGGAACCAAGAAAGTCACAGGGATAGATAGGAACAGTGATGGAGTGGAGAGACAGAGGGAAAGACAGGGCAGCGAGGGGGAGAGGCAGATGCAGGGAAGAGAGGAGGAGACAGGGAGAGACATGGGGAGAGAAGGCAGAGACATAGGAAAGAGACAGAGACACAGAGCAGAGAGACAGACAAGGGGGGCAGAGACAGAGGGAGAGAAAGAAGCAGGGAGCAAGCCCCAAAGAATAATAAAGAATCAATAGACAGAGGGTACAGGAAGAGAAAAGACCACATTCAGACACACTGAGAATGGAAAGGGACAGTGACAGAGCCGTGGGAATGAATGCAGCAGTAAGCAGCACCTCTGGGGCCGGGTACCTCCCAAACCCCCGCCCCGCCCCACCTCCATCTCAGAGGCCACTGCAGAATCCCTGAGGCCCATAGAACCTTGTCTGGGGCCAGTCTCCCTTTGGATTTTGCCCAGAGTCACACAGTGGCACATCTTGGAATGAGATGTAAACCCCAAGTTTTGCTTACTCCAACTCTTATCCTCACCACCATATCTTAGATTTTGTATCCCACACTGAACTTCGCCCAGTGCCGAATGTGTGCGTGTGTAGTAGGTGCACAAGGAATGCTTCCCAAGTGGACAAAAGGATGGCCTCTTCAGCTGTTATTCCCCTGTTCACCACAGGGTGGCAGCCTCGAAGAAGGAATGAGGAAAGTGCCTCCCACCAGAGGAAGGACTTTAAAATATGTAGACCCATGGCGGTTTCATGTCATTGTATGGCAAAACCAACACAATAAAGTAAAGAAGATTAAAAAAAAAAAATGATCTGAGGTAATGCCAGGCTTCAACAGTACCTGAACCGTGAACTTCCAGATGTTCAAGCTGGATTTAGAAAAGGCAGAGGAGCCAGAGATCAAATTGCCAACATCCACTGGATCATCAAAAAAGCAACAAGAGTTCCAGAAAAACATCTACTTTACTGACTATGCCAAAGCCTTTGACTGTGTGGATCACAATAAGCTATGGAAAATTCTTAAAGAGAAGGGAATACCAGACCACCTGACCTGCCTCCTGAGCAATCTCTGTATGCAGGTCAAGAAGCAACAGTTAGAACTGGACATGGAACAACAGACTGGTTCCAAATAGCAAAAGGAGTATGACAAGGCTGTATATTGTCACCCTGCTTATTTAACTTCTATGTAGAGTACATCATGCAAAATGCTGGGCTGGAGAAGCACAAGCTGGAATCAAGATTTCTGGGAGAAATATCAATAACCTCAGATATGCAGACACCACCCTTATAGCAGAAAGTGAAGAAGAACTAAAGAGCCTCTTGATGAAAATAAAAGAGGAGAGTGAAAAAGTTGGCTTAAAGCTCAACATTCAGAAAACTTAAGATCATAACATCCAGTCCTATCACTTCATGGCAAGTAGATGGAGAAACAATGGAAACAGTGACAGACCTCATTTTCTTGGGCTCCAAAATCACTGCAGAGAGTAACTTCAGCCATGAAATTAAGTGACACTTGCTCCTTGGAAGAAAAGCTATGACCAAAATAGACAACATATTAAAAAGCAGAGACATTACTTGGCCAACAAAGGTCCGTCTAATCAAGGCTATGGTTTTTCCAGTAGTCATATATGGATGTGAGAGTTGGACTATAAAGAAAGTTGAGCGCTGAAGAACTGATGCTTTTGAACTGTGATTTTGGAGAAGACTCTTGAGCATCCTTTGGACTGCAAGGAGTCAATCCTAAAGGAAATCAGTCCTGAATATTCATTGGAAGGACTGGTGCTGAAACTCCAATACTCTGGCCACCTGATGCGAAGAGTTGACTCATTGGAAAAGACCCTGATGCTGGGAAAGATTGAAGGCAGGAGGAGAAGGGGACAACAGAGGATGAGATGGTTGGATGGCATCACTGACTCAATGGACATGAGTTTGAGCAAGCTCCAGGAGCTGGTGATGGACAGGGAAGCCTGGCGTGCTGCAGTCCATGGGGTTGCAAAGAGTTGGACACAACTGAGGAACTGAACTGAACTGAATGCCAGACAGTGAACTGCATTGCTTAAGTGGGAGCCTTGGGGGACCATGATGGAAATGATGGGCCTACAGAGTGATGCTGCCCCCTGCAGCTGGCAGAAGGAGCACTCCAAACCTACTCCCCATGGGGAGGTGGAGTGGAGACTGTGAGGAGAGCACCGTACTGGCCAAGCTGGAGACTTGGGTGGGATTTTCCACCTGCTTTGACTCAGCTTCCTCCTTTCTCCTCTCCTCTGCTCACTCCAGGCACCTCATGTCTCCCCTGAACTCCGCCCTCTCACTGGTCTCCATGCCTCTGGAGCCCCTCTAGTCCCTTCCCCAGGGTGGAGCTAGTGGATCATGCCACTGCTCCTGCTGGTGTCCTTGCTTCCTTCCTTCCAAGAATGTGTATTGAGCTCTGTATCTGGGTAGATGCTGCCTTATAACGGGCACGTCTTCCCTCCTCACCGCTTCCTTTCTCCACCCCCACGCTCGCCTGTCTCTGGCTGACATCCATTTCTAGGGCTGCGGATCACATCTGTTAACAGACACTCCCAATTCATAACTCTCCTCCCTCTTCTGAGCCCGAGATCCTAACGGGCTGCCCTCTTGACATCTCCTGGCTGTCACAGGCATCTCAAACTTGGCAAGCTCCAGATGAAATGCCCGTCCTGTCTCCCAGTTCCAGGCTCTCACTCGCCCTGCCTCTCCCCTCCCCCGCCTTGTCCATCTGTAACCACTCTGGTCAGCGTGGCTGTCCCCTTGCCTCCTTTTCTGGGGTCAGGCCATGGTCACCTCTGGCATAGATTTCTGCAGCTGCCTCGTGACTGCCCCCACCCCACCCCCTTGCTCCTTCTAATCCATTTCCCCTGTGGAGGCCAGATGGCCTTTTAAATATATCCATCAGATCATGTCACCCCTCTACTTAAAACCCTCTCTCCGAGGAACCTTCAGTGCATATTACGAAGTGAAAGAAGCCAACCTGAAAAGGCTACATACTGCATGATTCCAACAGTTTGACATTCTGAAAGAGGCAAAACTATGGAGACAGCAAAAAGATCAGTGGTTTCCAGGGTTTGAGGGAGAATGAGGGATGACTAGGTGGAGCACAGAGGATTTTTAGGGAAGTGAAACTATTCAGTGTTGTATGGTAATGGTGGACGCACTCTACTACATGTTTGTCCAAATCCATAGAATATACAGCACTGAGAGTGAACCCTAATATAAACTGTGGACTTTGGGTAACGATGGTGTGTCAGTGTCAGTTCAACTGAAACAAATGTTCCATCTGGTGGGGGATGATGATAATGGGGGAGGCCATCCATGTGTGAGGGCAAGAGATTTATGTGAAATCTCTAACTTTCCCTCCATTTTGCTGTGAAACTAAAACTGCTCTAAAAAATAAAGTCTTTAGAAATGAGAGAGGAAACAAAGACTTTTTTAAACAAGCCAAATTCAAAGACTGCCTCATCAGAGGAATGAACTACAAGAAATGTAAAAGGCATTTCTTCAGGGGGAAAGAAAGTATTACTAATAACCATATGGAAATTTGGACTCCATAAAAGAATAAAGAGAACTCCTAAACCTCAACAGTACTCCAATACTTTGGCCACCTGATGTGAAGGGCTGATGCATTGGAAAAGACCCTGATGCTGAGAAAGATTGAAGGCAGGAGGAGAAGGACAGAGGATGAGATGGTTGGATGGCATCAGTGACTCAATGGACATGAGTTTGAGCTAACTCCGGGAGATGGTGAAGGACAGGGAAGTCTGGAGTGCTGTAGTCCATGGATTTGCAAAGAGTTGGACACAACTGAGTAACTGAACAATAGAACTCAACAAAAAAAACAAACAACCTGATTCAGAAATGGGTGAAGGACTCGAAGAGACATTTCTGCAAAGAAGATATAAAGATGACCAATAGGCTCATGGAAAAATGCTCAGTATCACTAATCGCCGTGTGTATGTGCGTGTGTGCCTGCACGCTTAGTTGTGTCTGACTCTGTGACCCCTAGGACTGTAGCCTGCCAGGCTTCCCCGTCCATGGAATTTTCCAGGTAAGAATACTTGAGAGGGTTGTCATTTCCTACTCCAGAGGGTAAACCTGACCCAGGGACCGAACCCAAGTTTCCTCAGGAGTATTCTTCACCACTATGCCACCTAGGAAGCCCTTCACTAATCATTAGGGAAAAGCAAACCAAAACTATGATAAAATACCACTTCATACTCATTAGGATGGCCACTATTAAAAAAAAAAAAACCAAGTGTTGGCAAGGATGTGGAGAAACTGGAACCCTTGTGCAGTGTTTGTGGGCATGTGCAGTGGTACAGTTGCTATGGAAAACAGTATGCCAGTTCTGCAGAAAATTAAAAATAGAATTACCATATGTTTCGGCAATTCCACTTTTGAGTGTATATCCAAAAGTATTGAAATTTGGGCCTTGAAGAGATATATCAACACACCCCATGTTCATTGCAGCACTATTTACAAGAGCTAAAAGGTAGAAGCAACTCAACTATCCATGGATGGATGAACAGATAAGCAAAAAGGGCTTGTATTCAGCCCCAGTGGAGTAGCAGGCAACCTTGAAAAGGCTGACAGACACTACACACATATGAATCTTGAGCACATTATGATAATGAAATAAGCCAGTCACAAAAAGACAAATACTATGTGACTCCACTTAAGTGAGGAACTTGAGAGTAGTCAGATTCAAAAGTAGAATGATGGTTGTTGGCTTACTTGGGGAAGCAGAGAATGGAGAGTTAGTTTAATGGGGAAAGAGTTGTTGGAATGGATGGTGGTGACGGCTGCCCAACAATGTGAATGTACTTAACACTGCTGAGTGAGTGAGTGAGTGAAAGCCCTTCAGTTGTGTCCAACTCGTGGAGACCCCATGGACTATACAGTTCACGGAATTCTCCAGGCCAGAATACTGGAGTGGGCTGCCGTTCCCTTCTCTGGGGGATCTTCCTAATCCAGGGATTGAACCCAAGTCTCCCACATTGCAGGAGGATTCTTTACCAGTTGAGCCACAAGGGAAGCCCAAGAATACTGAAGTGGGTAGCCTGTCCCTTCTCCAGCGGATCTTCCTGACCCAGGAATCGAACGGGAGTCTCCTGCATTGCAGGCAGATTCTTTACCAGCTGAGCTATCAGGGAAGCCAGTAAAGTAACACTGCTGAACTGTACTCTAAAAAATGATTAAGGTAGTACATTTTATGGGTATTTTACCACAATAAAACTTTTTTTTGAAGAAGAAGATTGGAAATGGTTAAGTTAGCTTGGTAAATATTTTCCTTTTTTGCTAATCTTAAAAGATAACGGCCAGTTCAAAAAAAATAACAATGTGTTATGGCACGTGTGTGTGTGTGTGTGTAAATGATAGCACAATGTCAGGAGGAGAAAAGCATGTTATACTACACACAAAGCTGTATAATATTATTTGAAGAATTCCCTGGTGGTCCAGTGGTTAGGACTCTGTACTTCTATCGCAGCATAGGCTCAACCCCTGGTCAGTGAACTAAGATCCCTATCTGCCCCCCCCTCCACAAAGTGGCCAAAAAATAACAAGTCCATAAAAGAGGAAAAAAGAACAGTAGATTTAAATAAAGAAACTCTCCCGTTGTGCCCCTTTGCAGAGATAAAATCAGAAGTCCTCAGGGTGACCTCACAGGGTGCAGGCTCCCCCTGCCACCAGGCTGGAGGTGGGAGCACTGCCAGGATGCACTGTGTTTGTCCTCAGGTGGTGGAGGTCCCTGCCTCCCAGGCACCCATTTTCTTCCAGCCCCGCCTGGGCTCTCTCCTCCCCTCCTAGGCGTCAGCTCCCATGTTACAGAGGCTGGCTCTGTGCTGTCTGAGCTTGCTCCCTGACCTGTTTGCTCTGCCTCTTTAAGAATTCCCTTCTGAGTTCCATCACACATGGAACTTTACAAATGAATTATCTGAGCACAGGGACTATGTTCTCCAGGCTGAGTCAGCCTGATGCTGCACGCATAGCAGCAGACACTTCATTGGAAGACAGACTGAGAGCAGGAAGGTGGGCTCCTGGCTTTGCTCCCCTCTTCTTGTCCCTCAGCCTCCCAGAACCTCTGAATCTGCCCCTAAAGAGCCAGGACCTCCCCACCTCCAGGCCTCACATCCCACCCTCTTCCCCTGCGTAACTCCTGCGAGACTCTGCTGAGATGCGGCTCTTCCTAAAGTCTTAGGACCCCTGTGCTAGGTTAGGACCCTCCTAGTGCCCAGAGTCTTTATGGAGCCCTTGCACTGTCATGCTGGGTAATTGCTGCTCAGCAGGCCAGTGGCCCACTGGACCGTCAGTTTCCCAAGGACAGGAGTGGGGGTGGTGCATGTGGCTCTCCACCTGGCTAATGCCCCAGAGCTTCTGATTTAGAGTCCAGTGGGCTTCCCAGGTGACGCTAGTGGTAAAAAGCCACCTGCCAATGCAGGTTAGACATAAGAGATGCAGGTTTGATCCCTGGGTCAGGAAGATCCCTTGGAGGAGGGCACAGCAATCCACTCCAGTATTCTTGCCTGGAAAATCCGGTGGACAAAGGAGCCTGGCATGCTACAGTCCATAGGGTCTCACAGAGTCAGATACGACTGAAGCGGCAGCACGCATGCAAGGAAGACAGCAAGGCCAGGCGAGGGAGGCACCACCTCCAGCTCCAGTCTTCCAGGAAGTTCCCTGAAACCTAGCTCCCAAGCTGGAATCTTCTGGCCAAAATAAGCTCTCTTCGAAGATGGGAAGGTGCTTGAGTGACCCGCTGCAGCCTCATCCCTTTAGAGGGACCCTTCTCAGGCCCCGCTGTTGTTGGTTTCTTGCCCAGGGAAGGGGCTGAAGTTTGTGGTTTCTGAATCATGTGCTGTTGGGCCTTTGATAGGGACTGCTGCTGCTGCTGCTGCTGCTGCTAAGTCGCTTCAGTCGAGTCCGACTCTGTGCGACCCCACAGACGGCAGCCCACCAGGCTCCCCCGTCCCTGGGATTCTCCAGGCAAGAGTACTGGAGTGGGTTGCCATTGCCTTCTCCAAAGCATGAAAGTGAAAAGTGAAAGTGAAGTCGCTTAGTCATGTATGACTCCTAGAGACCCCATGGACTGCAGCCTACCAGGCTCCTCCATCCATGGGATCTTCCAGGCAAGAGTACTGGAGTGGGTTGCTATTGCCTTCTCCGTTGATAGAGACTAGAAGACTTCTTTTCCCTCTGAAGGAAGGGTCTGCTCAGCAAATCATTGTGCATCGGGATGTGGGGTGCTGGGTGGGAGGAGGCACCTTGCTTAACCTATTTGAGAGGTCCATTTATACTCAGCAGTATCCAGCTGCATGCTGATAATTAACGCACGCCTGCCCTTCCAAACAGTTCTCTTTTCATTAAAGTTGTTCCCATGGGGCCTCACCTTGGCAACACTTTCCCAGCTGTTGGTATGAGCTACTGTAAGTGCCGAAGGTGAATAAAACAGGATGACTTTAAAAGTAATTCAAACATTTTGTAAAATTTGACACTGATACTCCCCAAACAGGGAGCAGATCCAGATCTTGAAATGTGAGTTTGGGCGCAGAATTTTGAAGTCATCTGAGTCATTATTCAGCATAAAAAATACGAGGCCTTTCTGGCTCCATCACTCTTAGATCTGAGATGTTGCACCCCAATTTCCTCCTCTATAAAATGGGGTTACTCCTGCTTGCCTCCATGTCTAAAAGAGGTGAGAGAGGGTAGAGCCCTTAGTACAGGGTCTGGGATAAATTTGGTGTTCCAGAAAGAATAGTGGCAGGAGTTATTAATACATCATTGATGTTTTTAACACAAAAGTGCCTTGAGAGAGTGGAAAGGAAATTGACTTTGAAGTCGGAACTTCTGTAGTATAACTTTGTGCCCATTATTTCTCTGGCCTCATTTTCTCCATCTTTAAAAGGGGGCTAAGCATATCTATCCTGTCTTGAGGTCGTGGTGGTCAAATAAAACAATGTCCATAAAGCGATGAGTAATAGGTTGGCAGGGGTTGGTGAATATTTGTCATTAGTATTTTAGAGATAAGGTCTTCCCTGGTGGCTCAGTGGTAAAGTATCTGCCTGCCAATGCAGGAGACGTAGGTTCAGTCCCTGGGTTGGAAGATTCCCCTGGAGAGGGAAATGGCAATCCACCCCAATATTCTTACCAGGGAAATCTCATGGATAGAGGAGCCTGGCAGGCTACAGTCCATGCAGGCGCAAAGAGTCAGTCACAACTTAGCAACTAAACAACAACAATAAATTTTAGAGATAAGGGGAACCAGGCCCAGAGAGGGTAATGTCATGCCTAGAGTCACACAGGATGTGTTCTCAAAGATGACCTCACTGAGGTCCTTACCCTAGAGTTCACAGACACCTCAACATTCCATGGATGGGTTAGAGAGTCCTAGAATGCAAAGTTGTGACGTTTTTGTATTTCTTCTGGGGCAAGTTTCAGAAGTTTTCATTAGATTCTCAAATAGGCCATGATCGCCCAAGGTTAAAGAGCCACTCTCCTAATTTAACCCCCTTCACTTCACAGGTGGAAAAACCAAGTTCCACAGAGCACAAGGTTGCAGGGCAAGTTAGAGACAGGCCAGGATCCTGCAGAGAACAGAGCCATTAAATGAAGGCTCCTCCCTGCTTCAGAGGCCCTGGGTGTCCAGCGACTAAGCCCTGGTTTTGGGAAACAGTCCTGCTTAGGGCTCTTAGGAATGTTTAAAATCTGTTCACATCTGGCTGAGTTGACTCCAACCCTTTTCCGGCTCTGGGAGGTTCTCAGGGGTCAGCTGGATTTGGGGGGAACTTGGGCATCGATCCTGCATTTTGAGAGGTGAGGCTGGCAGCTCCACCCCGCTCAAGTAACAGTGACCCTGTTGGGAATGGAAGGGAGTGGGGTGGGGGTGGGGTTTCCAGCTTGAGTGACCCAGAGTGGTAAGCTTTCGGGGATTGGGAGCAGATACTGGGTAAAGGTCTGTGGTGAATGTGAGGTGCTTGTGGGACACTCACAAGGGGAAGCTCAGTGGAGCCGCAAGCTCTGCCCTGCCCTTCCCTCCTCCCCGACTCCCAATCTCCCTACTCCTCCATCCCTCCCCCACCATGTCCTTTAGGAAGGTCTAGACCTTCTGCTAAGGGCCATGGCCTTCTTACTTGGCTTTCATGGAAGTTACTGCCTGAGTTTCAGATCCCCTCTCATCTCTTTTTCCTGCCACCTCGGAATCATTCTGCAAGACACCCAGCAATTTGCTTTTCCGGCTTCTAAACCAGCCTGCCTTCCTACCCCCAGCCCCCTCTTATTTTTAATCCACAAAGCTGCTTCTGCAAATAATAGCACACACCACCAGGTTTGATTAATTAACTGCACAAAAATGATGGGGAAACCAGTGAAGGAGATAATTATGCAAAACAAAGTGTCAGGTTTACCAGCTAGTTTTCTTCCCCGTCTGCAGGCTGAGGACTGGCTAGGGGGCTCCTTTCCTTTTCCCTGGAGCTGCTTGGTGAATGAGGGGCTCCCCAGTAAGTCCTGCTCACAGAGGTCAGGAGAGAGGCCGGCAGGAGCTGGGGGCAGGAGGGCGGCCTCGCTGGGGCCACACTTGATGGGCGGATGGTCAGCCCTTCCCAGATGTGCTTGCTGATAGGCGCCCCTTCCCTCCGGGCCCTCAAACACCTCCTCGCACCTGGCCCCAAGTCAGGCGCATTTCTTTTCGTCCTCCCAGCCTATAGGCTGTCTCTTACTTGGAATGGTAAGAGCTGGGGTTTGAGGTGGGAATGGGCAGAACAAACATCTTGGCCAAATTTCCCAGGTCCACCAGGACTGGCCCACCCTCGGAGTCAGAGGAGTTCTGGGTTGCGCCTGAAGACCCCCGACTCCCGCACTGGGACAATGGAGCCGCACGGAGTTCTCCGTCTTCCTACAGGGCGGGCCCGCCCAGAGCGCCGCCCAGGGGCGTCCGAGGACCTGGCGCTCCTCACCTGGGCTCCACCCACAGCGCCCGCCCCGTCAGCCGTGTGACCCTGAGGCGAGGTCTCCGGCCGCACATCTCTCAGCGCCCCGGGGCTAGGGCGCCGGCTCACCTCCTGCCCGCCTCGGCGTCGCGGTAGTCCTCGATGGCCAGCCGGAGCTTGCGCCGGTGCAGCGAGCTACACACGCCCAGGCCCAGCTCCAGGTCCTCGTCGCTCAGGCTCAGCAGCACCTGCGCCCGGGAGGTGGGGACTGAGCGCCGAAGGGAGGCGTGGGAGCGGGGACCCAAGGAATCCCTCCCGGCGGCTCTGGCAGAGCAACGGGAAGAGCTCTGCAGGCGCCTCGCTAGAGGGCTGCTGCTCCGGGAGGCGGTGGAGTCCCCGAACGGGCAGAAAAGGTGCTCAAGTCCAGCCCTGCCTCCCTCCAGCCAGGTAAGGGGAAATTAGTCCTATTTTAAAGATGAGGAAGCTGTGGCTCAGAAGAGCTATGTGCCTTGTTGGAGAGACAATGATTTACTGGAGTCACTGGAGCATGAACCCGGTTCAGCCAGCTTCTGTTACCCTGAGGATGGGATTCGGGGTGGGGTGGGATCCCCATGGGGGTCCTACCTTCCCACTCTTGACGTTCTCTGCGCAGGCCTTGACGTACATGGGCATGGCCATGACTACCTCCAGCCAGGCCTGGACCGTACCGGCCTTCCAGTGGGACATGGGCGTGGTCCTGACCAGCTCCACCTGCTGCAGCCGGTCCATTTGCTCCTCGCCCTCCGACAGGCTGAGGCTCTGCCGCGTGGGGCTGCACTGGCTGTCGGAGTCTGCAACACACAAGCACACAGGGCTGTGTTGGGGAGTGGGGTGAGGGGCAGGGGGCAGGCTGCGCCCCCCCCCCATGTCTTCCCCACCCTATACATTTCTTCTTTTCAGAATCAAAATGGCTTTTGTCTTGTAGTGCTGCCCCTCCCCCAGTACAATAGTAACCTATGCCCTCTAAAAGGAAAAGAATTTAAAGAATTAAAAATCCAAGAAAGAATAAAAATAAAACAGTGATAATCCCCCCAAACCCACGCTACCCGAGACAGCAGCTGCTGGTATTTAGTCAAATATTCTTTGGGATACACAGATGCCTACGCTTCCTCCAATTAAAAAGTAAATAAATAAATAAAAAGTCCATGGGGCTTTTGCTTTGCTTTGAAAAGAACAAACTGGTATTATTAACCTGTGCTTAATTTGACTACATATCCTCATAAAAAATAAACAGTGTTACAGCTACTGGAAAAAACAAAAACAAAAAATGCCCACGCTTACAAACACACACAGATGCCCACATTTACATGGTCCATCCCGCTTTGTAATATGCTATTCTCATTTACACCATGGAGGACATCCCTCCTTCTCAGCAGTGATCTGTAATATCTTTTGACCACACAGGATTCGTGGAATGGATGCTCCATAGTCTATTTCACCTGCCTCCTGTTGGTGGGCCTGGTTGTCCTTCATTTTTCACTACTGTAAACAACACAGACAGTCATTTTTGGGCAACTGGGTGATTTATATTTTTAGGATAAATGGAGCACCAGCTCTATTCCTGTACACACTGAAGTGTGTTTCTGGAGTGGCCCTCACAGGCAAAAATGTCTTTCTACCACTGTTTTTCCAGCCGCATTCCTCAATCCACAGTCAACTGCATCAACACCTGATAAATATACCAAGTTCAGGTGGTGAGGAGTCAACAGAGAAGAGAAAAGAATCTTTTTCTATAGCATGGTTAAATGAAAACTCAAATGGATAAACTCAATACTGTGAGAAATGACAAATATTAAAAAATAAGCCTGATTTGAAAGGACCCTATATTGTATATTATAAACCATTATAACAAGGTAAAAATTACATAGCCATCAAATCAGACGCATAGTAAAACAGTCGATGTGAAAAGCCCTAAAGTGTTATAGTTACTGAGTTTGTATAAGGTTATTTCCCTCCTGTTGTACCTCTAAGTATCATTAAAGTTCCATAATAAGCATATATAAATTTATAATAAAAAAATAGAAAAATTTAAAAACTAGGAAGTAGTATAAATGGTTATAGATGAAAGTTTAATCTGAATGAATGATACTTCATTTGTGTGTTGGAATATAGGCAATTCATTGCAAAACCTGTCATGGGAATATTTTTTATATGAGAAAATGTGCACAATCTATTGCAAAATGAAAAAGCACAGGATAAGGTGGCAGGTACAACATACTCCCAACCACATTAAAATATGTATGATAATATATATAATGTATATATAATACATGTGGTAGTCGCTGCATAGTGTCTGACTTTTAGCAACCCCATTAGCCCACCAGGCTTCTCTGTCCATGGAATTCTCCAGGCAAGAATACTGGAGTGGGTTGCCATTCCCTTCTCCAGGGGATCTTCTGTACACAGGGATTGAACCCAGGTCTCCTGCATGGCAGGCAGATTCTTTGCCGTCTGATCCAGGGAATCCTAATAATTGTATCTATATAATATATACATATATGTCATGTATTATGTTGTATTAGATGGTTAAATGCTAAGTCTTTATCCCTGGAAAGGGGTTATGGATAATTGTGTGTGAACATGTTTGTGTGTGTGTGTGTGTGTCATGAACTTGTGAGTGTGCCAGAATGTGCATGAGTATTTTTGTTTTCCAAGTTTTCTGCATTGACTATATTATTTTGGAAATTGGAAAAAAAAAAAAAAACAGCCCACAAACTAAAGACCTTACTTCTTCAAGTCACAAAGCCCCTTCCTCCAGTCCCTTGCCTCCCTCCATTGAAATGCCTTGAACGACTCTTGGGGAACTGCAGCTTGGTGACCATACCCACCTCCCTCATCCCAGCTCCACCAAAACCTTTCTCCCCAACACCTAACTGCCCATCTAAGAGCTCTTCAGTGCCCACAGCCACCTGGCCTGGAAGATGCCAGGCTGGTCCAGCTGGGCGCCAGGCAGAACGACCTAATGCAGGGTAGGCAGAGATGGTGCCTCATGCCTCAGTGTCCACCTCTGTAGGTTGTCATGTTGCTGCTCTCTGCTGCCTGCCTCCTCCTCTGGGCTGCTCTGAGGACTCAGTGACAGTGGGGCTGATGGGGCCTGTCTGCATGGACAAGGCTGAGAGGTCATTGCCACATTACTGTGTTTCCTTTCTCAGGCAGACAGAAGGCGACCCTGCAACCCCCAGCCCCGAAAACAGCAGATGGTACAGACTCTGTGCGGGTCACCAATTTGAGCACTCTTGTTGCCCTGACACCAGGGAATGCAGAAACAGCGGTTGCCTCTGCAGCCCTGCCTAAGAGGTTCCAAGTCCCTGCCTGGCTAGGGGCCTCAGCCTAGGTGTGGCCCCTCCCCAGCACACTGCTAGAGCTGGGCCCCCAAGGACAGGCTTGACTGGCAGGGAAGCCTTTCTGGTTGGGTCCTACAGGTGCTGACCACTGGCACCCCAACAGTGTGTCTTCCTGTTGGCTAGGCCTGAGAGCCTCTGCCTTATTCCTGTATTGGAGTTATGTCTCTGTTACATGTTTCTGGGAAGATGAGAGACCATATGTAGCTGAATCTGGTTATCCCAGATCCCAAGACACAGCCCATGTTGTCTATTTGGACCAGCCCTGTGGGAATAGACTGGAGCTTCTCCAGTGGCTCAGGAGTAAAGAATCCACCTGCAATGCAGGAGACACAGGAGACATGGGTTCGATCCCTGGGTCAAGAAGGTCCCCTGGAGGAGGGCATGGCAGCCTACACCAGTATTCTTGCCTGGGAAATCCCATGGACTGAGGAGCTTGGAGGGCTACGGTCCACAGGGTCGTAAAAAATCAGACAATACTGAAGTGACTGAGCATGCAGGAAGAGACTAGGCTTTGGAGTTGAATAGATTTTGGTTTTAAGCAAATTCATTTACCTCTTGAAGCCTCAGTTTTCCCACCTATAAAATGGGAATAATAATAATATCTGCCTCTTAGGTTAACATGACTATTATAAATTCTGACTATGAAGCCACAGTAGACACTCAGTCATGGTGGCTATTATTGGTAATAAAGGGCCTCTCCCAGGGGGCTTGGGCAATTTTTTTGGCTACACCTAGAATTTGGCAGAGTTGCCTCCATCCCCTTGTATTCCTGGGGTGAAATGTGGTTTGAGTTCAGCTCAGGTGCTTAGGGAGGGAACCTAATTGCACTTGTTAAGTCCACCTGGGCAGAAGTTCATTGTCCTGGTTAGAGTCAAGCCTGGTCCAGGTGGGAGGGGCGGGGGTGTGTATGATGGGAGGGGAGGATTTGTGGATTTTTTGCACAGTGGGGAAAGAATGTGGGCAGCTGGGGGTGTGTTTGCATAGCTTGACTGTGTGTCCCCAAGTAGGGGAGATCAAAGGGCATGGGAAGGGGAAAGACAGGAGAGAGAACGGAAGAGAGACTCAAAGAGCAGAACTTCAGGAAAGAAATAGTGCCACGGAACACAAAGACAGCAAGATAAACAGGAAGAAGGAGAGACTGATAAGTGGACAAAAAAAAAAGTAAATTTCTGGTGTGGGTGTGTATGTGTGTACACACTTGTGAGTGTGTGTTTTCCTGAGCTTGATGTGTTTTTGTGAGTGTATGTGGGTGATTCTGTAGCTAACAGGCCTCAGGCCTGTGGAGGGAGCTGGCTTTTCAATTCATATTATTTATGGAGTCCAGGCTTGAGGAATGCCAGAGGCCAAGCTGGGTTCATATAAGAAAACCACACATTTTGGTTTCTGAGAAACCAGCTATTCACCAGCCCTCCTCTTTCACCCCTTCCCTGTTTCCATCCTCAGGACTGATCACCAGGGAGAAGACGCTACAGAAGGATGAAGGGTGGGGGGAGGGAATGTTTGTGGCCATAAACCATTAATTAAAGGCAATTTCCAAAATGTAGGCATTATGGTGCCAGATTTTATGTCTGGGATTCCATCAATCCTGGTCTTTATTTTCCCTCTGTCTCAGCCCTGAGAGTGGGAATAACTCATGTTTATAGCCAGGAGCTCAGTGGAGGCTACAGAGTTAAAGGGGCTGGCTGAGCCCCTGGCAGAGTCTGAGGAGGTGCCACCAAAATAGCCATTCTGGATCCTTCTGAACATCAGGAGGGCCATGGTTCTGGAAAGAGAGGGTCTCATCCTTCCAAACACTCCCAACACATGCACACACCACAGAACATCGGCAATTAGTCATTGAGGTCTCCCTGAACTTGGGTCTCCAGAGACCCAGTTGTGTTAGCCTAGCACAGGAGTTGCAGACTATAGCCCAAAGGCCAGATCCTGCCCTCTACCTGTTTCCCTAAATGAAATGCTATTGGGACAGAGCCACGCCCATTTGTTCACACATTGTCTAAGGCTGCTGTCCTATTGGAGCTTCCCAGGTGGCTCAGTGGTAAAGAATCCACCTGCTAATGCAGGAGACACAGGTTCAATCCCTGGGTTGGGAAGATCCCCTGGAGGAGGAAATGGCAACCCACTCCAGTATTCTTGCCTGGAAAATCCCATGGACAGAGGAGCCTGGTGGGCTACAGCCCATGGGGTCGCAAAGAGTTGTACATGATTGAGTACACATGCATGCTGTCTTGTTACAAGAGCAGAGCTGAATGGTTGTGACAGATTGGTCCCAAAGGCTAAGATATTTACTATCTGGCCTGTTACAGAAAATCCTTTATAGAAACCCTGAGGTTCCAAGGTTGGCAATGGACTATGAGAGACCTGGCTTTGAAGCCCAGCTCTGTCGCTTGCCAGCCAGATGATCCTGGGGAAATGTTTTAAGTTTTCTCAGCCTTGCTAGTCCCCACCTGGGTGATATTAATGCTAATCTCACAGGCCTTTTTGGGGACGAAAGGAGATGATGTATGATGTGGACAAAGTGCTCACCCTGGAGTCTGGCATATCGTGGGCACTCAGTGACTGGGTGGGGCCTCTGTCCTCTGCAGGCTCTCGTCTCTTAGAGTCTAGACCCGCTCTGTCCAGGGTTGTAGCCACAAACCATGTGTGGCCATTGGGTATCCACAAGGTGGTCAGTCCACATTGAGAAGTGCTGATAGTGTAAAATACACCCTGAACTTTGAAGACTTTGTACCAAAAAAAAATATAATTTTTAAAATTGATCACATATTGAAATGATAATATTTGGGGTATATTGAGTTAGATAAAATACATTACTAAGACTCATTTCACCAGTTTCTTTTTACTTTTTTAACATATCTACCAGAAAAATCTAAAACCACATATGTGGTTAACATTATATTTTTACTGGGTTGGTTTGGAAGTTAAGCACCCTATTTCCAAAACTACTGTTTTGGGTTCAGTAGTTCCTGAAGTGTGGTGCCTGGACCAGTAGTGGCAGCAACACCTGGGAATTTGCTAGAAATGAAAATTCAAGAAACCCACCTCAGATCTCCTGGAACAGAAATTCTGAGAGTGGGAGCCAGCAATCTGTATTTTAACAAGCCTCCAGGAGATTCTGATGTATATGGATATTCTAGAACCTTCTACAATACTTGTGTATATTTAACTTAATAAAGCCTAGGGTTGATCAATATCTTAATGCCCTCTCCTAAGAGTTATTAAAAATATATTCAGATCATTCTTCCTGACTTATACTACCATATCCAATATTTTAATTCCATCCTTAAAAAAAGAACAAACAACTCTAATTTAGACATTATGGGATTCCCAGGTGGCGCTAGTGGTCAAGAATCTGCCTACCAGTGCAGGAGACCAAGAGGCTTGGGTTCAATCCCTAAGTTGGGAAGATCCGCTGGAGAAGGGAGTGGCACCCTACTACAGAATTCTTGCCTGGAAAATCCCATGGACAAAGGTGCCTGGCAGGCAACAGTCCATGGGCCCTCAAAGAATCGGACGTGACTGAGCACACACACAGTTTAGACACTGTCATCATGATTGCTTTGTATTGGTAATATAGACTTAAAATAATTTACCTACATGCTTACCAGTTTCTTTGTTCATCATTCCTTCTTATGTCTCAGACCTCACTTCTAGGAAGAGGTATATTCATATTTATGAAGAGCATGTTTTAAAAGTTCCTCCATAAAGAGTTTTTTGTTGGTAAGCTCTTACAACTTTTGTTTATATGAAAAAAGTCTATATGTCACCCTTGTTACTAACGAGTTCTGCTGGGTGCACAGTTTTAGGTTGACAGTTTTTTCCTTTGCACTTGGAAGACATTGCTCGACTATCTGTGTCCTTTTTGCTAAAGAGAAGTCAGCTCTAGTTTGATTGTTCTTTTGCTAGCTACTCTTCAGATTTTCTCTTTGTCTTTTTTGTTCAGTTTCACTATGATGTGGCTGGATGTGGATTTGTTTTCATCCATCCTGATTTATGTAAATTGCACTTCCTGCATCAGTGGGTTCGTTTTTGAATATTCTCAACCATTATTTTTTTAATGATTTTTTTATTGTAAAAAAAGACCATTTTTAGAGTTTTTTTTAAACAGACTATTACAGATCTTTTTTAAAGACCATTTTAAAAGTATTTATTCAATTTGTTATAATATTGCTTCTGTTTTATGTTTTTTGTTTTGGCTGCAAGGCATATGGGATCTTAGTTACTTGACAAGAACCTTAGTTACTAGAACCTACACTACTAGTATTGGAAGGTGAAGTCTTAACCACTGGACCTTTGAGGAAATCCCTCAACCATTACTTCTTTCTCTTCTCCATTCTGTTTGCTCTCCTTCTGGGACTGGACTTTCTTCTCTATCTTACAACCTAGTCTGTCCAACAGAACTTTCTCTGATGATGGAAATGTTGCATATAGGCATATCTTGTCTTATTGCACTTTATTTTATTACATTTTACAAATGTTGCATTTTTTACAAATTGAAGGATTGTGGGAACCCTGTGTCAAGCAAGTCTATTGGCACTATTTTTCCAACATTTTCTCACTTCATAGCTATGTCAAATTTTGACAATTCCCTAGATATTTCAAGCGTTTTCATTATTCTTGCATGGTGATCTGTGCTCAGTCATCTTTGATGTTACTATTGCAAAGAGATTACCACTTGCTGAAGGCTCAGATGATGGTTAGCATTTTTTGTTAGCAATAAAGTATTTATAAATTAAGGTATGTACACTGTTTTTTAGGCAGAATGCTATTGTAGTTAATAGAAAACAGTACTATGTAAGCATAATTTTCATATGCACTGGGAAACCAAAAAATTCATGTGACTTGCTGTGTTGTGGTATTCACTTTACTGTGGTGGTCTGGAGCCCACTCCATGACATCTTTGAGGTCTGCCTGCAATATACACTGTCCAATAGGACAGCTGTTAACCGTATGTGGCTATGAGCACTTAAATTGTGGCTAGTGCAACTGGGAAACTGACTTATAAATTTAATTTTAATTGACTCAAATATAAGTTTACATGGCTGTATGTAGCTGGTGGCTATTTTAGTGGACCAGATTTGTCCTTTATGGGTTTCATCAGCTTCTTTCTCTGTATTGCATTTGGATAATTTCCTTAGACTTACTTTCCATTTTTAATAGTCTCTTTTCAGCTATTTAGTCTGCTGTTTAGTCCATCCTTTTCTTTTTCTTTTTTAAATGTTACCAACTATATATCTTTTTTAATTTCTAAAATTTCTATTTGGTTCTCTTTCAACTTTGCCTGGTCTTCCCAGATAGTCTCATGTTGTTTGTTCAGGTCTGTGATTTTTTAGATTTCCTTAAATATCCTTAAATATTTAATCTTAAATATTTCATGCATATTACCATGTATTTGGTATTGATAATTACTGTGTCTGAAAGGGCTTGGAGGGTCCAGATTGCTGTTTATTAATCTTTCTGCTGACTCTCATGCATGAACTCATATTTGATCTTATGGGAATCTCTAGCTTCTAAATAACAATGTTTTCCTCCAGAGAGGATGGATATTGCTTCCACTGGGGTAGGGATGAGATAGGGAATGGGAGTGACACCTGGGAGCAGGGACCACTTCACTCCCTGTCAGAGGCCCTAGGAGAATAAACGTCGCATGTTCTGATGCTTCACTTTGCCACATCCCAAGGAAGAAGGGGGCTGCAGAGAATGAGCTGGTTAGATAGCATCACCGACTCAATGAACATAACTTTGAGCAAATTCCAGGAGTTAGTGGAGGACAGAGGAGCTTGGCGTGTGCAGTCCATGGGGTCACAAAGCATTGGACACGACTTAGCGACTGAACAGCAACAACAAGGCTTACTCCCCTGTCACTGGTCCTGATGTCAGCATCTGTCCTTAGGACAAGCTCCAGTTTTTGCATTTGGTTATCACTCACTACCCTGGTCCTGGTATTAGATCATGGCCTTTTGTTTTCGGATGGAAGTGCCTTGGGAATTTTCCTTACTGTCGATGAGGCCGGTGATGTATTACAAAGATGTTTTGTTTTAGATTTAGTGGTTTTGTAGAGGGAGGTCCTTCAGAGTCCACCTTCCCCCTCACTGCTCCAAGTGGACATCCCTCCTACTATGGGCACTGTCCACCCAGAACGCTTCATGTTCTGCTGGCGCCACGTGCATGGGTCTGTCCACCTGCCCTACCCAAAGGAAATCCCTAAGTCAGTGGGCAAACCTATCCATCTCTTCATTACCCAGGCCTGGTTCATGGTAATGTTTAATGCCATTAGTGGTGGTAAGCCCCAAAGTTATAGGAAAAGGAGGGACAATATAGTTTTGTTTTTAATTTGAATCTACCCAGGGATCTCTTCTGCTCAACACCCTTCACCAGCTGCCTGGATAAAACCCAAGTTCCTTACATGACAGCACTCTGTGTAGCCCACCCATGCCAACTTGATCAGCCCCTCCCTGGGCTTCTTAGGAATACTTCCTCAGTCCTCCTGCCTTTCCTGGCCCTCATCTCTAACTGGCTGTGCCTGCTGCCCTCTCTGCCCAAAAGGTGATCTGCTGTTGTCTAATCTGCCCAAATTCCTACAAAGCCGTCAGGGCCCTATTTAAATGTCACCTCTTCCAGGTCGCCTAGCCTAGGCCAGTCATCCCTTGAAATGCACACCCCTCCACAGCCCCTAGCCCACACTTATGCTCACACAAGCTCTCATTATCTCAGTCACTGAACCTGCACTTCTCAGAGGTGAAGTTCATTAACAGTTATGTAATTGAAGAGTGTCTGACTTCCCACTAGATATCAACTCCCCGAGGACAGGAGCTGAGCCCGGTCTGCTGCCTGCATATCCCTGGTACCTAGTAAGGGCCCAAGCCAGTATTTTGCTGGTAAATACATAACAACCAGCTCTCGTATTTTTAAAAAGCATTTTGGTTTATAGCACATGTTTGCCAATCTCTACGATATACCCACTGTGGCCAATTTCAGTTGCCCACATGATGCCCCTGGATGGGGGGTTGGAAATCAGTTTATGAAGCTCTGTGAGCTCCAGCTGCCTGAAGCAGAAGGAGCTCTGTACACTTTGGTTAAAAGAAGGCAGGAAGGGTGGGAGGTGAGGAAAGAGGGAGCAGGTCTCCCTTTCTGACTGACCTTCTGCCAGTCCCACTCCCTCGAGGCCACCTTAAGGTGCTTGTAGTTCTTTAAATGTACACATGGTCTCAGGAACTCTCAACCTTGGCAGTATTTTAAAAACATTTTTTTCTTTATTTTTAATTGAGGGAGAATCACTTTATAATGTTGGACTGGTTTCTGCCATATATCAACAAGAATCAGCTGTAAGTATACATAGATTCCTTCCCTCTCAAGCCTCCCTCCCACCCCGAGATCCCACCCCTCTAGGTCGTCACAGAGCACCAAGCTGAGATCCCTGTGGCATACAGCAGTTTCCCACTAGCTTTCTATTTTACACAAGGTAGTGTATATATGGGGCTTCCCAGGGGGCTCAGTGGTGAGAACAAAACAAAACAGAAAAACCCGCCTGCCATGCAGGAGATGAGGTGATGATCTCTGAGTCAGGAAGATCCCCTGGAGAAGGAAATGGCAACCCACACAAGTATTCTTGTCTGAGAAATCCAATGGACAGAGGAGCCTGGTGGGCTCCAGGGCGTGGAGTCACAGTCAGACGCGACTTAGTGGCTGAACAGTAGCTGCAGCGGTGTGTATGTGGCGATGCTACTCTGTCAGTTTGCCCCAGCAGCTCCTTCCCCTGCTGTGCCCACAAGTCTGTCCTCTGTCTCCGTGTTTCTGTCCTGCCCTGCAAATACGTTCATCAGCACCATTTGTCTAGTTAACCTTGGCAGTGTTAAATGACGTTTGAGACTAGACCCTTCTTTGTCATGGGTTCAGCACTGTGTTCAGCACTGTCCCTGGCCTCCACCCACCAGAGGCCAGTGAGCACGCGGCGTGGCTGCTGCCAGCACCCCCATCCTTCCACCCGGGGCTCCTCCCATCCTTGGACCAGGCCTGCTCAGACAGCCGACTCCGGTTAAAACTCCCTGCCCTTGGACAATAACGGGGGAGCCCCTGTCAGCACTTTTCAAGCCAAATGCTGAATTCTCATTTTTTAAACACTGTATTATAATGTGAAATAGTGATGTTTTATGGCCTGATAACGGCTGCTGCATTGGATGGAGATGCTTTCCCCAAGCCCTCGGTCACAGCTCCTATGAAATAGTAGGTGAAGTGGTCAGGCCCCCTGAGCCCAGGCCACCAGGACCACACAGTGTGGCCTAAATGGCATGGCCACCCCCAACACCGCAACACCCCAATCCCAGAGCCAAGGGGCCCTTTGGAGGCCCTGAGCTAAGAGCTGATAGCCCTTTACCCCCAAGTTTCCCTTAAATACACCCGTGAGTCATCCGGAGAAATCCCAGAGCTCTGTTCTCACCCATGATTTAAAGCAACTACTTTCTGCTTTAAAAAAATCAAGTACTTCCCTTCCCCCTCATTTGTGATGCTGCTGCCCAGCAAGGACGTAAGCTGTGCTCACAGTATCTCCAGCCCCACAAGTCCCCTGTCCCCAGCCTTGGAGGACTTCCTCCTCCAGCCACGCTTCCTTCCAGTCCCTCCTCCCACAGTCCAAGAACTTTCCCAGACAGCAGGGCACCTGTTGACAAGCCTCCACCCTGCTCTGCACTCATTTCCCAGGTATGTGCTATGCAAGTATTTCCCAATTTTACAGACTTTTGTGAGGGAGGTGCTCAGAAGAGATCCGGGGAAGGCAAATATACTATGATCCAATGACAACTGCTGTATGCTTTAAAAAAAACATGTACCAGAATGTTCCTTTTTCTTCCTTGCTAGCCTGTTGTCATGCTGAAGAGTGCTCACATTTGGGAGAGAAGTCCTTCTTAGAGTCTAACCTGCAACTGGTGTCTCCCACCCCGTCTTTCCCCCCCCCCCTCCCACCTTCCTGATTTGTCATCCCTGAGAACCAGAAGTGCCCTTTTCCTGAAACCCTAAAAGTGGAAGTTGTACTTACTAGAATTTCAAAGAATTGATCACTACAACAGGGCAGGCCACTCCTAGTTTCCTGAAACACCTATGTCTTCTGTGTTCTGCTCCAGGAAATGACCATGATACTACTGTTGCACGAAAAGGGGACGTGAGAGGATGGTCATATCCCAGGTCTCCAGTGAGTCCCTGGGACGGGCCACCAAGTGAGGGTCCTTGGCTTCATGCAGGAAAGAATTCACTAGTGAGCCGAAGTGGAGTGAAAGCAGGTTTATTCTGCATACTCTGTAGGGTGTGGGCCGTCTCAGAAGGTAAGAGGGATTCTCTCCTCATTTTTGCTTTCACCAGCTGGCTGCTGGCCTCTGCGTGTATTCCCACAGTTAATCCTCTTTTCCAACCTGCTTTCCTGGCCAACTTCTCTATGGGTGGGTGGGCCTTAAAGGTGAATTCTGTGGAAAGTGAAGGGGCTCTTTAAGCAGAGGCCATGGGCAGGAGGAGGGTTCCTAGCCACGTGTCCATGTAGGGATAGTGCACGTTTGCGTCTGTGTGGTTCTTAGAGGCAAAGCTGGGGGCAGTGGATACTTGGAGGGTGATGGATAGCTGTGGGGTCTGAGGACCCCTAATGGATCTGCCTCTTCCCTTCACTGACCCTCCCATCTCCCCTTCAGGCCTCAGGACCTCTCTGTTCATCTGCTTCCATGAACCCCATGGATAGTGATTATTGCGTTGGCCCACCCATTTGCTTGCTGGGACGGGGGACCACCACTGAGTCAGATCCATGAACTTCTGGCTTGGGTATGGCATTTGGAGGTGATGCTTCCTTTGGGATCATCCTCACTGAATAATGCACCTTTCCGACCGCCCACCTCCTCAAAATGCCTTGCAATTGCCTCCTGGAAATTTCTTGCACCAGTGGTGAGCAACCATATTTCTTGCCCCAATGCCAATAGGAACAGCAAAGACATTTAAGAGTGGTGGCTTAGTTGCTAAGTAACATCCGACTCTTGTGATCCTGAGGACTGTGGCCTGTCAGAATCCTCTGTCCATGGAATTTTCCAGGCAAGAATACTGGAGTGGGTTGCCATTTCCTTCTTCAGGGGTCCTGCCAACCCAGGAATCGAACGCGGGTCTCCTGCACTGCAGGTAGATTCTTTACCAACTGAGCTATGTAGTATCTGTTTAATTTCTTTCAAAATAAAGAGTGCCTTGGAAAGGTTCATTTTGGGGCCTCTTGCAACTTAAGATGCTACAGGAAATGTCAAGGAGAAAACTGATGCTGGTCATGGCCATTCCTCATGCATCCTGAAACACGATTCCTGGGGGTATCTGTATCCAGGGCTGGCGGCCACCATGCTCAGTGTGGACTGACACCCTGTCCAAGCCCGTCAGTATGTTTAGCTGGAGCCTTGGCACAAGGAAGAGTATCCTAGGAAGTTTCCACTATTTGGGGAAGTGAGCCTCTCCCTGCTTTTAGATGAACTCCTTTAATTGTGACACCCCTTCTCTGCCTCCCTCTAGGACTGTAATTGTTTTAAAGGCTCATGGTTTTATCAGATTCACTCATATCTGCTTGGAAAATGGTGTAGGGCAGTAGTCTGCTGGACCCCAATTCTTAGCCTTGCTCCATTGCTGACTACGTCTCCTTGGGCTGTTTATGCTGCCCCTTGGAGCCTCAGTTTCCTCCTCTGTAAGATTGAGACAGTCACACGCATTACGTATGATTTTGGTGACGGCTGTTAGAATGGTTTGTGTTATCTCATTGTTTACGTCTGCATCCTCAGCCCTTAGCCCTAGGCCTGGCACATAGGTGGTGGTCACCCAGTGTTTGATGAATGACATGGTGAGCGTACATGAAGTGCCTCCATGGCAGGCCCTCAGTGAAAGTCAGCACGTCATATAGTACTTTCTTCTCCCAGCTTCCATCATTGCCCATACACCCCATCCCACCTCCGACCCCAGAAGCCAGTCTTTGACCTCAGTCCTCAGCCTGACCCCCTCTCCATATCCCTGGGTCTCTGGGTTACAGTGGTGTCCACTTTGATGACTGCATCCTGCTAGGATTTCTGCGAGAGCAAGGAGTCACCCTTTTGTGAGGCTCATCAGCACCTTCACCTGGAGGAGAAGCACTCCCTCCCCCACACCCTCTCCATCTCTGAGTCCCATGAGCCTGGCCAAGTCCATGAGAAATGGTCTAGTGGTCTGGCTGGGCACTCAGGCTGCAGGTGGTCTGACCCCGAGTCCTGCCAGCCATATTTGGCCTCTGGGGTCTCAGGATTCCTGTGCTGATTCCAGGCTTCTGAGAGTAGCTCCCCTGCTATTCCCCAAACACCCCAAGCCCTGGGGACACTTCTTGGGGTCAGAAATGAGTGGTCCCCCTGCTGCCTGGCTGCCCAGGGAGAGATGGGCAGGAAGGCCCTCTGGTGAAGGAGGATATGGGCCAATGAAATGGGGATCTATGACCAGGCAGGCCCAGGGACTCTCTGGCCGGGGGAAAGATGAGGACCATCAACACTGGACCAGCCCACAGAGAGTCCAGATGGGAGGTGGAGCCAGTGGTCTGGAGACATATTGGGGTCATGGAATTTTTTTCCCCTAAAGGATATCCTCATAGCTCAATAGGAGACCCTGGTTTGATTCCTAGGTCAGGAAGATCCGCTGGAGAAGGGATAGGCTACCCACTCCAGTATTCTTGGGCTTCCCTTGTGGCTCAGCTGGTAAAAGAATCTGCCTGCAATGTGGGAGACCTGGGTTTGATCCCTGGTTTGTGAAGATCCCCTGGAAAAGGGAAAGGCTACCCACTCCAGTATTCTGGCCTGGAGAATTCTATGGACTGTATAGTCCATGGGGTCACAAACAGTCGGACACCACTTTCACTTTTCACTTTCAAAGGATACCCAAGTGGTGCTGGTGGTAAAGAACCTGTCTGCCAATGCAGGAGATATAACAGACTCGGTCTGCTCCCTGGGTTGAGAATATTCTCTGGAGGAGGAAATGGCAACCCACTCTAGTATTCTCGCCTATAAAATACCATGGACAGAGGAGCCTGGTGGGCTACAGTCCATGGGGTCTCAAAGAGTTGGACACAATTGAGCACACACTAAGGACACTAAAAAAAAAGTAGATGCTGATATTAAAGAATTGGGATGTATCACATGACAGTTTTGGCTTCTCTTGAAAAAACCAGGAGCTTTGGAAGCACTGGAGCCCAGTGTGACTGCTTCCTTTAGATTTGGCAGGCAGGGGCAGGTGTGAGCCCAGCACAGGGCTGGGCATGAGGGTGCTCACAGAGGTGGGTCCTTATCATTGTCACTCAGGCACTGCAGCGGAGACCCTCAGATCAGACAGCAGCGGCCACTCCACTCGCCTCCCCATCAGGACTGGCTGCTGGTGCTTCATGACGTCTGGGTGTGAGTGGACTATGTCCTCCCTGAGAGGTGGACACAGGTTCCCAGAGGCCCATGTTACAAATGAGGAAAGTCAAGCTCTGCCATATGCCAGATGCTTCTACCCACTTCTGATTCCATCTTTGCAACAGCCCTGTGAGGTAGGCAGTCTGATTTCCATTTTACAGAGGGAGAAACTGAGGTTCAGAGGGACCGAGGGACTAGCTTAGGGTCACACAGCTAAGTGCCGACTCTGAATTCAAACCCAAAGATTTGGCTCCAAAACCTGGTCTTCCTTCAACTCCTTACCCTGATGGCTTGTGTGTGTGTTTGCTTAGTCACTCAGTCATGTTCAACTCTTTGCGACCCCATGGACTGTAGCCTGCCCGGCTCCTCTATCCATGGGATTCTCCAGGCAAGAATACTGGAGTGGGCGGCCATGCCCTCCTCCAGGGGATCTTCCCAACCCAGAGATTGAACCCAGGTCTTGGGCATTGAAGGCCCTGTAAATGATTCACCGTCCCAAGATGCACTGTCTGACCCTCAGTTTGCAGACAGCCCTCAGGTTCCCCTGCCTTGGAGAGAGCTTCCTCTTCTGTCACCAGAGCGCTGGTCCCTGTGGTGACAGCTGACAGAGTTGGCCTTCTCCCCTCCCTGGCCCGGGTCCTCCTGATCACGGGCTCCATGCCACCCCCAGAATCATCTGCTGCCTAACAAGGAAGGAAGCTGGTGCTGCTGGGCAGGCATGCGGTTAGTTTGGATGTGACTCTGGCCCCGCTGCCCTGTCCCAGGGAGAGCAATTAGGCAGCTTAGGGCTGGCTGGGGACAGGGCAGGTGGGCCAGATGTCTGGTGGGGTGGTGTGTGCACTTCTCTTCCTGCCCTGGGGCCCTGTACCATTAGACTTGGCTCCTCTGTCTACACCTGGGACAGCAGCAAAATGAACACCTGAGACTGGAATTTCTCAGCCACTCTGAGGGGGCCATTCTGCCTCTGCAGATGCTGCTCACTGACTCAGCTTCTTTCTGAGCAAAGGAGATGCTCAGAGAAAGGTTCTGATTCCACCTGGCCCTGTGCCCAGCTCACATCACTTTTATTCTTGGCTGTGCCCTGTGGCGTATGGGATCTTAGGTCCCTGACCAGGGATTGAGCCTACGCCCCCTGCATTGGAAATGCAAAGTTAACTACTAGACCATCAGAGAAGTCCCTCATCTCACTTCTTCAGGCTCATGGAGATCCCACATGAGCCACAGGGCCTTCCATGGCTAAACCCTGCATAAGTGAGTCTGCTTATTGTTGTTTAATTGTTAAGTCATGTCCGACTCTTTTGCAGCCTCCTCCCGTAGCCCACCAGGCTCCTCTATCCCTGGGATTTCCCAGGCAAGAATACTGGAGTGGGTTGCCATTTCCTCCTCCAGGGGATCTTCCTGACCCAGGGATCTAACCTGAGTCTCCTGCACTGGCAGGTGGATTCTTTACCACTGTGCACCTGGGAAGCCTGTTTAGAAGTCACCAAAGAACCACTGACTCAGCATCTCCAAGCACAGGGTAAAGGGGGCTGTGGAGCCACCCATCCCGACAGCCCCACAGAGTGCTCCCCGGAACCAGGCTCAAAGGCATTGTTCTGTGCTCAGTTAAGTTTGGGAGACACGAGGTGGAAAGCGGTGAACTATTTTTCTTCACTTGCTAGAGCCTTGAAAAGCTAGTGTTCATGTTAAATATACTTTGTGCTTCTTCACCCAGTCATGTCTCTTTGCGACTCCATGGACTATATCCTTCCAGGTTCCTCTGTCCAGGGAATTTTCCAGGCAAGAATATTGAAGTGGGTTGCCATTTCATTGTTTCTAAAACTTATTGACCTAGGGATATTTTTTTTCTCCAGCTGGATCTTGTGGTCTGCACCAGCTTGGGGCTCTGGCCTGGGAGTCAGCAGCCTCGGGCTCCAGAACTGGCTCAGCCACTGATGCTGTGCCTGTCTGTGATGTGAGGGGAACGGGAGAGAGGCCATCAAGAGCTCTCTCGGCTCTAAGACTCCTGCTCCCTCGAGCTCTCTACCTGGGCTGGCCCTAGTGGCTGGGGTGAGTTGCTGAACTAACCTAGGCCAAGCTTTGGCATGTGTACAAAGGGGCCTGTTCTGCCTGTCTCACAGGGCTGGTGAGAGGCCAAAATGAGGACATCCTTGTCAGGGTTATCATCATTATGGCTAACGTTTATTGCTACTTTTATACATTGTAACTCATTTGCAGCTGCTCTGACAATATCTTACTGTTCCTATGTACAGGTGAGGAAACACAGCCTGGTTAAGGAACTTGCCTGTGGTTACTAGGTAGCAAATGTCAGGACTGAGGTTTGCACCCAAAGAGTTTGCCCAGAATCTACATCTTATCCTTGACCCTAGCCTGCCTGTGAGAGAGCTTTGTAAACTGTAAAGTACTGTGAGCTGGGAGTGGCATTGTTCAATGCAGTCTCGCTGTGGTTCATCCAGGGGAAGGTGCCTGGCCTTCTGGGAGGATCTCTAGTCCTCAACTTGCAGAATTTTGGAAGTTGGGGGGCCCAAGTTCTGCCAGGGTTAAGCAGGGAGGGCCCTGTACCATCTCTCTCTGATGCGGAGGAGGGTAGGCAGGGAAGTCTGGTGGTACCCTTGCATCCATGCATGCTCAGTCACTTCACTCATGTCCGACTCTTTGTGACCCAATGAACTGTAGCCCTCCAGGCTCCTCTGTCCAGGGGATTCTCCAGGCAAGAATACTGGAGTAGGTGGCCATTTCCTTCTCCAGGGGATCTTCTTGACTCAGGGATCGAACCCAAGTCTCCTGCATTGCAGGCAGATTCTTTACCATCTGAGCTACCAGGGAAGCCCTTCCTATCTCTGGTTGAACTTATATTCATTCAAATCTTGGGGAACCCAGGCCATGGGGCCAGTGCTTTCCAGGCTCCAAAACACAATCAGCTGGCATTTCTGAGCCCACAGGGAAGAAAGGGTGTTACACCCACTTCACAGGTGAGAACACTGGGGCTCACAGGTTAATCAACTAGCTTGAAATCAGATGCTGGTCCAGAGCTAGAGCAATTGATTACCCAGGCCTGGCCCAGCCCGGCCTTGGCCCCACTGGTGGCCTGCAAGGGTCCTCCAGATGGAGCAAGACATGCAATCTTAGATTCCCTTGTTTTGGTGCAATTAACTGCTAGTGCCTGGTAATCCATTAAGAAACAGTCAAAGCCTGAAACAGAAATGCAAACAAGTAGTCAGCCAGCATTTTCCAGGGACTCTGATTCAGAAGCATGGCTGATGCTCTAACAATGTCAAAGGCTCCCCCTGGGGACATGCTAGGGACTAGGAGTCCTGCCATTTTCAAGAAGGAAAAGGTCAAGGTTTTCAGTTGCTGCTATTCTTGCTTCTTAGAGATTAATCCTCTTGGGATAATTTTCTTGTGGATTCAGTTTGATGCGGAGGTAGAGTGCAGGGGTTCGTATCTGCGTATTTTTTGGTAACTGGGCTTTAAGGCGTCACACAGTTGTGACTCAGGTATGGGTTCTCCATACACCAGCTGGCATCAGGATATACCCCCTCAATCTCTCTGTACAGTGAGACTTCCCTGGTGATGTGCTATGACTTCGATATTTCAACAGCTTCTAACATTGGGTCAAGATCAAACCCCTAAGTTATTTTTAAGCTGATAGGGCATTCTTTTATATTATAAAATTATGAACCTATTCTCTTATAATAGGAGAAGGAAATGGAAACTGACTCCAGTACTCTTGCCTGGAAAATTCCATGGACAGAGGAGCCTGGTGGGCTACAGTCCATGGGGTTGCAAAAAGTCAGCCACAACTGAGCACATCAGCATCCTCTTATAAAGTTAAACGTATATATTCCCACTTGATTCTTCATTAGCACCAGGTTCTTTTTCCTTGGGCACAGGTAGGAAGTCAGGGGGCATGGCAGGTTCTGCCCCAACTGGTGGGGTTTGAATTGAAAAAACTCGAGTTGTTTGTTCAGAGCAGATGAGCAAGAGGGTAGGCTGTTTGGGCAGGAAATGTAGGTTTTTGGTGAGAGGACCCATTGATCCTTTTAAACTCATAGTCACAGGCCCAATGATGCCATCTCCTATAGCCCCGCTACACCTGGATTCCCTGGGAGCCCAGGTTGAATTGACGCACATAGCAACTGCCCAATAACCTTGCGCATAGGTGTCGGGAGAGGCTCCTGGGATCCTGGGGCCTTCCTGTAGCCAGGAGGGGACCTCCCCTCCGCCCCACCGCCTCGTTACCACCAGGAAGTGGCAGCTCTGGTACAGAGAGGGGTTTCATAGCAGGGCAGATGGAGGCCACCCCCTGCCTGAGATGGAGAGCTCGTGCTGAACCACAGTACGTTTCTGCCCTGCCCTCTCCTCCAGTCCCTCTCTGCAAGTGCGTTTTCTGGGCCTGGCAAGAAGACTAACAAAAATAGACTCTGTCACAAAAGCCAGGAAAGTGCTAGGCTGTGCCAGAGGCTACTGGTGGGTGAAAGTAGGGGTGGAGTCAAGTTCAAACCAGGCCCACCAGGGGGGCTGGAGGCACCCACCGAGCTTGGTCCCAGCCCCTCACTGCCCACTCGGAGGAGTCGTTCAGTGCACTACAGCCTTGCTAGGTTGGAAGCCCAGTTCTGTTTCCTGGCTCCTTGATCCCAGATGATGTACTTTGCCTGTTTTCCCATTGCCAGTGGAGCCTTTGGAGGGTTAACTGAGTTAATACATGTCAAGCGCGGAGCATGGAGCTTGGCCCATGGTAAGTGCCCAACAAATGTTAGATGTTATTATTGTTATCACTACTATCAGGTTATACCTGTTGGAGCCTGCCAGCATGGGTGGGAGAGCACGCAGGAGGGCCACTGAGGACAGCCCTGCAGGCTGCATACTGTGTACCATCCACACAGTGGTAACGCAGTGCGCAACCTGTGCAGCTGTCCATGGATCCTGCAGACGGGGCAGCCCTACTCCAACATCTGACTAATACAGTGACACTTGAAGTTGGACCCTGTGGGGCAAAGTCTGGAGATTAACAAAGGAGGGGAGTGTGGCTTTTGAGTAGAGCTATGTGGATTTGAATCAGGGGTGGCCTGGCCCTTGAGAAGGCCATGCTATTGCAGCACCAATGGCAAGGATCGTGACCAAGTCACTCCTTTCTGGGCCAAAGCTTTCCCGCATCTGTTCAGTGTAGGGGGTTGGGTTAGTTTTGGGAAGGCAAATTGGCTGTCTCTTTGAATGCCAATGCTGATTGATTGACAGTGGCTCTCGGAGGCTTTGTAAAGTGAAGACATGAGAGGTCATTTGGGGCTGGGTGGGAGGGGCTTGTTAATTGTTCATTGATATCTATTCTGAGACCAGGGAGAGAGGAGCTGTGGCACGTGTTTTTGGGCCATTCACACTCCTCAGATAAGCCCAGTGGTTCTCAACCCTGGCTGTACCAGAGGAGGTTTTACACACTGATTCAGCAATACAGCACCTGGCATTGGTCATTTTTTGTACTGAAGGCTCTGCAGGTGGTGTGTGGCCAGGCTGACAGCTACCGGGCACATACCCCTCAGTTCCTGGCAGTCCTGCAGCCTATAACTTCTCGGCACTTTGAGCTTTCTTCTAGTAGAAAAGCAAGGGGGGGTTAAAAGGCTCGTCTTCCAGTCTTACTGGTGGAGAGGTTTTTTTTTTAAGCTGGGAGTCAGAGGCTAAAGGCACAGCTGCGATTGTGGATTGGGGTATCCAGATGGTTTTCATTGCGGGAGGACTGGGTTTTGCATCTGGGGGTGGTCTCATGGGCGCAGAAAAGCCCAGCCCACTCTGGCTTCATTAGGGAAGCCCTGTGGCTCGTTTACTTTCTCTCTCAAGCTCCTCTCAGTCCCCAAGAAAGGCAAGAAGTGGGGACAATGCAGAGGCCCACTGAGGTCTGCAGGAAGTAATGTGCCCCAAACTCACAGGGCCCCGGCTCTGGGTCTTTTGAAGGAGCGCTGGGGGGAGAAGGAAGCAGATGAAAGCTGACTGGGGCCACTGGGCTGGAGAATGCAGGGTCAGGGCGCCAGGCTTGGAGGTGGCGCTTTAGGACCACGGGCAGCCCTGGATGCTGATGGCTCCTCCAAATTACAGTCAGGGTGGCAAAGATGAGATGTTTCTGGGAGGCCACCCCAGCCTCAGCCCCTCCATGGGCCCAGAATCCAGCCAGCTTTCCTCGGCCCCTCCCATCACCACCATAGGACCCAGCCCTGAAATTCCAAGGGGCAGGTCATGCTGGGCCTTGCCTCCCACCCGGAGTAAGATAGAAGCAATCAAATAACATAGGATTCGATCATATTTTAAAATAAGCTTTATTTAGATTTTTTTTTTATATTTTATATTTGCATCCATGCCTTCAAGAAACCTTTCCCACGGGAAAGGTTATTTTCATCTAATGTTACCCATAACTCATTCGCTATTTGACGTAGTTCTCTTAAATAAATCATCCTTAGTAACTCTTAGAATTATCTCCTAATTTACAAAAACTGAAATGAAAAGGAACTACTAAATCATTATTACCAGGAGGGGTTGCAACCTTATTTTCTTGTAAGTAAAGGGCCAAACAATAAAAATCAACCAAAAGGAAAAAAAAAAAAAATTCATGGGGGGAGAAAAGCATTTCCTAAAATCTCTCTTGCTCCAGCTGCTCTCCCTCACCACCAGGCTCGGTGAAATGGCTCAGCCAGCAGAGCCCAGAAAGATCCTTAGTAGGTACCCTGCCTACTTTAGGTACCTTTTCCAACCCCCATCAGGTCAGAAGGAAAGGGAGCAGCTGACTGGGGCTTTTCTGTTTTAGAGACTTTGGAAAAAATATCCTATCCCTTCTGATAAGAGATGCTTTAGCATTTAAAAATCTCTTTGTTTCTTGGTAAGAGCTTCATACGTTACGGTTAGCAGAAAGCGCAACTAGTGTTGTTTAGAGGGTGTGTGAATTGAGCTGTTAGTAGTTAAGGTGGTTCAGAGTGGGAATTCACAGGTAAGAAAAGGAAAGGCTAGTTTTAGGCCATGGGAGACCCTGGCTTAGAAGCTCACATGTTCTCCATCACCGGGCGTTACAATGCTCACGGTTCCTTTGCTGGTGACGCCTCACTGGGACCAACCCTGCTCCCCAGACAGGCAGGCATTTCTGCCAGCCCTTCTCTCCTGGGATGAGTGGGCTCCAGCTGCTGTGACAAGTTGGAGGACAGGGCCCGAGGAATCCTAAGAGATTCCGTGAGGTGTGGGTGGAGGAACCAACCAGAATAGGGAGGGCAGAGGTGCTGGACGCTGTCTCCAACAGCCCTCCCCCTTGAGACGGGTGCCTCTGCCATGCCACCTGCCTGGCCAATGTGCAGAATCAACCAAGGATGAGAGAGACACAGCTGCAGGGAGGCATGGGGGCCGCTCTAGGACCCTTGGGGAACCCACTTGGGCCGAGTGTCCCTGGGGTCCTACCCTGTGGTCATGTGGTCGGCTGTCCTGCCCTGTATTCAGCCTCTCTCAAAAGTCAGACCCAAGAGAAGGTGACCACGACGTCAGGTGCTCTGCTCACTGAGGTCAGTGCTCTGTGTTTCAGATAAATAAATATGTATAGATAGGCCTGGAGAGAGCTCTAGGTGTGAGAAAGGCGGAGCGCACTTTCCATGCAGGGGCAGGACAATGGGGGGGAGAGAAGAAGAAAGAACAGAAAAAAGCAAGCTTGGAAATCCAATGGTCCCTGGGTTCTGGCCACCCTAAACTCTACCTTGCACAGTTTGGCAGCAGCATGATCATAGAACAGACAAATCAACAGAGAACCCGCCTCCCACCCGCCCCCGTGGAAAAATATACATTCCAATATTTATGTAATAATTTAGCTAGAATAAGTCTTCTGCATTTGTGCAAATAAATTAAACGGAACAATTTTCTTTTCCCCGTAAAGAAAGAAACGGCAACGCAATTTAAAAACTGGCAGGCCATTAAAAAGAGCCCGTTTGGCCTCTGACAAGCCGAGCCAGGACAGGGCCCCTTGGCTGGGCTTGCAAATCTCTGCGGAGAGTGGACCTTACCCTGATGACGGCCTTTTGGGATTAAAGTGACTTGGGCGTGCCCGAGAACAGGGTCTGGTCCCACGCGTTCACACTGGAGGGGGGAGGCAGAGTTGGAGGGAGGGGGACATCAAAAACAGACCACATCCTCGGGGAGACGGGCTCCAGAAGTAGCAGTTTGGACAAGGGACATTTACAAGCACAGAGGGCACAATAGTTTTGTTATTTACAAATACACAGCAGTCCTTCAAGTTTTCAAGTTTCATAAAAAGGAGGCGGGGAGGGAAAGGGACCAAAAAAAATCCCCCAACGAACCAAACAAAAAGAAGGAAAAAAAAAACATTGAAAAAAAAACAAAAACAAACCCAGATTAACAACACAACTGTATCGCTCCGAGGACAACAGAGAGTTGACATAGTCACACACGGTTGTAGTATGTACATCAATTACAGAGGTGACGACGCAGGGGAGGGGCCCGCGCGAACAGGCCCGGCCACACCCGCGCCCCCGTGCGCGAGACACCGCGCGCACACGCACCGCCACGCACACCCAGCCGCACACCCCCCGCTCGCACGCACGTCCACACGCACAGACACGCCCGCCGGGCAGCAGGCGGAGGGAGGCGGGTATCACCAGTCCGCGTCCTCCTCTATGTAATAATCAGGGGCGGTACCATCAAAGAGGCCGGGGTCTAGGGACTTCCGCTGCTTCCCTCTGGCGAAGACACGCGAGATGGAGCCGAATCCCATCTTCTCTTTCTTCTTTTTCCGTTTTTGGTCTTCAAGATCCTCTAGTGACTGCGGAGTCGGGCCAGGTTATGGACGTGGCAGGGAGAAGAACAAAGAAAAGCTAAGCTGGGGCGGAAGACAGGGAGGCGTGGTGGGGGGGGGCATCAGTGGGTAAAGATGCTAGGGTCTGCCTCACTCGCTGAGCGAACTTGGGCCAGTTACAGAACTTCTCGGGGACAACAGTAGGACCCATCCAAAACTGTCATGAGGATGTCACTAAAGTGAAGATAAAAAGCAGCTTAGAACAGCGCCTGGCACATAATAAGCATTCATAACAGCTGCTGTTCGGGTTTGTACCGTTATTTAAATTCAGTGTGCTGTCCACAGCCTTCCTGTGCTTGTAGAGGGCTTGCAGAAGCGCACCCATGCATGCTGCCACGGCTGGCCACAGGGCCCATGAGATGAGCCCTTTGGAAAAGGGGGCGTTAAGAGAACACGGACAACCAGGGAGGAGAAAACCTGAGCTTTGTGTCAGCCAAAAGCAAGGACCCTGGACCTTAAGGTTCCCGGGTCTGACAAGTACTGTACTTGTACTGACAAGAAACAGTACTGGCCTCGGTAGAGCCGGGAGGCCAGGGTTTGAGTTCTGATCTTGATTATGTCACTACCCGGGGAAACCTGGAGAAGCCCCCACCTTCTCTGAGCCCAGTTTTCTCATCTTGTGATGCAGGGATTGTTAATAATGATAAAAACAATGATGAGCAGGATATATTTCTCTCAGGATAACTATGGGTTTGCAGCTTTGCAAACTGTCAAGTCTTTTATACAAAGATGCAGGGTGGTGGTATTGGTCAAAAAGGTGGAGGTTACAGTAATGCTTCCTCAAACCACATCTGAATTACCTTAATTCCAGCCACCTTCCCCACCCCGCCAACTGGCAGATTAGAATCTCCAGGGTGAAGGGCCTGGGAATCTGCAATAGAAAAATCTTCACCGGCAGACCCTGGTGCAGACAAGCAGTCCAGAAGACCAGTGTGTGGGAACCCCAGGACGAGACAGCTGACCTCGGAGAACCCCTCTGATCCTCAAATCTGTGTTTTCCTCCCTACAGCCCCTTCCTCGCTCTGAAGATAGTGTACTGAAATATTAAAAATGAATTTTAAAAAGTTTCCCGCAGCAAGAGGTCCACAGAACCCAAGGCCCCTGTCACCAGCCTGTGGCTGCCTGGAGAAGACACTCAACAGGGCTGCATGGAGGATGTGGGACGCTCTTAGTAGGTCCACAGATCTGGGAAGAGGACGTAATATGGCAAACCTAGGTGGTGAGCCTCATGCACCAACCCACATGTGACTGAGGTTGTGGCTTAACTCCTCTCTGGCCCTGGGTGCCCAGGTGTAGATGTGGGAATGCTGAGGACCCAGGGGAACAAGTGAAGTCACTGTCAAGGAAGGGTGCAGGCAGGGCCTGAGTTGTCAGGGAAGGCACACCTACCTGTACAATGGGGTTGTGCAGGTTCTTCTGAACTGGGCCGGGACTGTCGCCCTGTAGCCAAAGGAGAGGAGGAAGATGAAACAGCGGAGACACACAACATATGACAATAGAGGTGGCCCATGGAGCATGGGTTTTTCTGTGGAAGGAAGTCATCCCCGAGGGACTGCCCTGCCTCTATACTGGGGAATCCACCCTCAACGCCTAAAGCAGACACTTCCCAATGGCTCAATCATGGAACCTCGGGTTCATGGAGATGCTGCCTGGACCAGGGATCCTGGCCAGAGGCCCTGAGGTGATCTTCTGCCTTTTCTGGCTTCTTGACCCCTATAACCCTCTGACCAACAAATCTGTCACTCAAAGGCTTCTAAGTTCCTCTCCTAATTGACCCACTGAGTTAAAACTGGAAGTTGGTTACACTTGGTGCTTTTCATAACGAAGTATAACTTTATAGAAAAGCACAAAAGTAAAGAATTTTGGGACAGGAAGACTTGTGAGACTATGCAGCCTCTTATTAACATTTCCCCCACAAATAACACAATAAATGTCTTATTGTGTTGAGGGGCAGACAGGGCTCATTAGCCTGATTTACAGATCCACAGAGAGGTTCCAGACAGTCCAACATTATAAAGCTAATTAAAACCAGAGCTACAACTCAAATTCAAGACCATCTGTTTTTTCTTGGTCTAGTGCTCCTTCCTCTGAGTGTGCAAAAGCCCTCACCATATCCCAGAATCAATCTGCCCTGCCTGGGGTCGGGGCATAGATTGCTGGGATCACAAAAGTCATTACTAGGGTGACTCCTGGTGGTCATTTCCAGAATTGCTGGTAAAAGGCAAGAAACAAACCATGTGTCACCTGAGTCAATGTCCATCTTCTCCAGCCTCTCTGTGCAGAGTCCCCACCTCTGCTCTAAATAAGTGACCAGAGCATGAAAGGATGGGGGTTGCTTATTCCAGGCCAGGCTGTTCTTTCAGGTATCAGGTCAAATGCCTGAGAAGAGAGCTATACCTGGAGCTATTTTCAGGTTTTCCCTGGCTTACCTGTATGTACATCTGTTGAGATGGGGGATGAAGGTGGTTGAGGCAGGGCGGGGATGGAACAAACAGTAGTTTAGTCTTTAGTCCCATCTCAAGGTTTGCAAACAGAATCTATCTGCCAGGCAGCTAAGGTAGGCTGGTTGTGTATAGGGCCATCTTTGCCAAATTTATGGGTGAAAGAATGAGGCGAGAGCCCACTGAAATATATCTACATATAGACTGGCTTGTCAAAGCACCCATTGCCTAGCGCAGGGCCCTGTGCCAAGGCCAAGCTGGGCAAAAGGCTAGATCTGAGCCAAATGCAATTCAGGAGGCCTTTAAAGAACACTTTCTGCAGAGTGGATTTCCCAGTGGCATTTTGACTGTCAAAGCCCTGTTGGGAAGACAAAATATGGCCCTTGGGAAGGTCTTCTCATTTGAAGTGTGCTCAGATACTACAGGGTATCTGGCCCGCACTAAGAATGAATGCTGGCTGTAGGTATAACTCAGCAGTGGCTCCTCAGAAAGACAATAATGTCAGAGGCCCCTCTACCGGCCAAACCTTCCTTGCCTTGGTTCTGTCTGGACAGCCTGTATCACCAGAATTCTCTCCTGGGAACAAGAGAAGAACAGATTGCTTCCTTCAAGCCCCAGTGAAAACAGAATCCCAGTCCTGAGTGGGATTCAGGCCCCCTTCTCATCCTCATATGGCTTCGAGAGGCCCCGGCCAGCAGTCTCTGTAAGCCACACCACCAGGCTGAGGCAACTCATTTCAAGTTTAGTCTTAGCTATTAAGTGCTTTTCATTGTTGTAGATTTGAAAAAAAAGGCTTCCATTATGATTGCTAATATAGAAAAGTTACTGATTTTTATCAATTGATATTCTACCAGTACTGATATATACTTCTCATTACTAGTGTAATGGCTTTTCAGGTTATTCTCTTGAGGTTTCCCAGGTAGATAATCACCCCACTGGCAAGTAACAGTTATTCTGCCTCCCTCTCCCACTATATCCACTTCATTTCTTTTTCATTATCCATCTCACTGGAACAACATAAACTGAGTTTTTGAGAAAGCTTGTCCGTGCATTTGAAGACCTGACTCTGCTGTGTCTTTAGGACATGGCAGGGGAGCCCCATGGATTATCAACCACATGATGGAACAAATATGAAGAGTGGTCCCCATACCCTGACCCCAGTGTTTCATGTTAGAGCCTTGAAGTGGAGGCTTCCTGTCCTCGGACGCTTGACCCATCTGCTTTCGTTCACCCCCTCATTCCTGGGGAGCCTGTCTCCCCACCAGTCATCAAGAATTAGGTGGCTACTGACCTGCATCTCTTGGTGGCTGGGACCCAGTATACAATCAAAAAGCATGTGATTAAGCAAAGCAAACAAACTTAGAACAAATTCACTGGATGCTAAACATGCAAAAACTCCTGGAAATTAAAAAAAAAAAGTCTGGCTGATTTCTGGATGAAGGACCAAGAGCTGGTTCTACAGGGAGATGGCAGTGGTGGTGGTGGTGAGGTGCCAAGCTTGGAAGGTAGTCTGGGAGGAGGTCCCAGACACAGCCCGCCACAGGTAAGCCAAGGCTGCTCAGCCCCTGTGGCCGACCCAGGCCCGCCTTCCTCTGGATTTTCCTTGCCCTCCCGGACAACAAGGAGCCAACAGGCCTCATTTCTTTCTCTCCCCACATCCATCTCTTCTTGCAAAAGGAAAGAACAGAACAGGAAATGCCTCCGCCAGAATGCTCCCTGGGTGGACGAGAGGAAACAGCGGGTAGGTCTTTACCCCTCCACCCCCACCCCAGAGGTTTCCAGGTGGGGCCCACGGCCTGGGCCCTGCGGCTGCTGGCCTTACGTTGCAGAGGGAGTGTGTCCGGTGTCGGGGGGAGTTGATGTCGCTTGGCGTGGACGACCGGTCGCCTTCGGCGGCAGATGCGTCAGAGATGACAGAGGGCTGCCGGGAGTGGCAGGGGCTCACCCTGACCGCTGGAAAGCAGGGACAGTTGGTGAGTGGGGCGGGGAGACGATGTCCGTGCCTTCACTGCCTTGCCGCTCATTCCACCCATTATACAGATGGGAGCACTGAGACATATAGAAGAGACTTGCCCCACTCTCCGCCCCTCTATTCCACAGCCCCACGCATCACCAGAGAGCTGCTGCTGACAAGAATCTCCAGTCCCTGGGTCAAACAGGATCCCTCCTAACCAAGATGAAGAGATGAGGCAAAGTTTTCAGGCACCTTGGTGACTGTTTTTCACAATGCTCCCACTGCCTGGATGTTACACAGACCTAGTGCAGTCTTAACAGCTGGTCAATACCAGCTTCCCAAGCAAGGAGCCTTGAAGCCACCACTGGCCCCCCTCTCTCTCTTACTCCCTCACCCCACAGCCAATCAGCAGCAGTACCTCCAAACACAGCTTTAAATCTGGCCACTTCTCTCTAGCCCCACCACCACTACCCTAGCCCAGGTCACCGCTGTCTTGCCTAGAAGACCATGGCAGTCTCCCAGATGGCCTCCACTCCTCACTGCAGTTGAGAGCCAGGCAACCGGTCTCACTTTACCTGGGGGTAGAAGTGTGGTCCTCCTGCAAGTGAAGGGAATCAGCCCTGCCCACCTCCACCCAGCCTCAGCTCATGTCACACCGGCTTTTGGATGGTGCCTGACATGCACTCTTTCCCTCCTGCCTCAGCCTTCCCTGGTCCTGCTGCCCATAGGACACATTCTCATCCTTCAAGTCTCAGCCTGACCTGAGAGAAAGCTCTCCCCACCCAATTATCAGCTCTCCCCACTGTCTTTTTTTCCCATCAAAGCACCTGCTTTCCATTGATTTCTCTCCCTGAACTAAGAGATCTGTAATCATACTTTGTCAGTTTAGTTACATGTGCTTTCTGTCTTCACACCTATAATACCAGCTTGATGAGGGTGGGCATTCTGGGTGTCTTATCCATGTCCAACCCCAGAACTCGTGGTGCCTGCCACGTAATAGGTGCTCAGTTAATAGCAGCTGAATGCCTGTAAGCTCACCAGAGTCTCCCCAGCAGATCGCTCTCCTGGCTGTAGGTGCTGGCCCTGGATGGAGGAAGCACTTACTGCTGGACAAGACTGAGGGCCTATGGTGTGCAGGCAGCACCTCAGCAGTGAGGGCTCCATTACTGAGAGGCGATCCTTGCTGCCAGGGGCCCTACTGGGGAGTGGGTGGGGTAGGGTGGGGTGGATGCCTTTGGAGTCAGAAGCTTGGGTTCCTAGCTAGGTGACAGCAGGAACCACAGGCTCCAGAAGCCAGCTGCCTGTCTCCAATCTGCACCGGTAACATAAATGCCACTCACGGGAAGGACCCAAAAATGGAGCCAAGTGTGCTGCAGATGTGCAGAGGAGTTTGGGGCTTGTGCTGTGGCCAGTGGATCTAGATGTCGACCAGAGGCTGAGCCCCTCTCCCCACCAGTGCCTGGAGCAAACAACCCTAACATTTTTTCTGACCCTCCCACACATTCAGTGATTACCTGGAGCTGTTCGTCAAGGAACTCTGTATCCTCTGCCTGACACTGTGATTGGCCCAGGGGTGGGCATATGACCTGGCTGGCCAATCAGTGTAACCACTCCCTAGGCACAATGATTGGTTTGAATATAGGTATGTGACCGTGGCTGGCCAATCAGAGTCCTTCTTTGGGATTTACTATACACAGAGAGAAAGATTTCTCTTAAGACTTTAGAGCTGCAGGGGCCCTACAATCCAGAAACTACTGGAGACTGTTTTCTGCTTTGTAGCAAGAGGTGGTCTAAAGATGAGGCCAAATGGAGGCAGGCAGAGCTGAGAGATGGAGCGAGTCAGACCCAGATATTGTCTGAACCCTGGTATCCAGCTACACTTGAGGTCCAGCAAGTTACCCTGAGCCACGCACCCCCCCCCCCCCCAAAGCAGCAGCAGTGTGTACAGAGGATGCTGCCTCCTGAGATGCCTCTACAGCCGTGGCTGGGCCAGGCTGGGCTGGACTCACCTTGCCGGTCCGCGGGGTGGGGGGGATGTGAATGGTAGAGAGTCTGCTGGCTCTGTCGGATGGCTGCGGTCAGCGGGAGGTCTGCCTGCACCACCCACTCCTGGTTGCCATTAAGCACCGTCTCGCCAGGCATGGCGAGTGAATGCCGCTTGGGGACGTCCTTGGTCAGTGTGGCTAAGGACTGCTTGGCCTGGAGAGAGAGTCAGGGAACAGGAAGAAGACCGTGTGATCAAGGGGCCTCCTCTCTGCCTACTGCTGGGCCATCAGCCACCATTCTGAGAAAGCCAGGCATCCGACACACCAAGGCATGTCCAGCTCTGCACCACCTGCCAATCAGCACGTCACCTACGGTGTGCTCTGGGGTGAGTCATCCCTTAGTTCCTGCCAACACATAGTCGGACCACAAAGGGGGATGGAGGATACACTTAGTACCCATTCTTCTGGTTTCTCTAAGGACTAGCTGGGATTTGAATGAGATGGTAAGAAAGTGGTATTTGGCCTTTTTTCCCTTGTGCTAAGTCGCTTCAGTCATGTCTGACTCTGTGAGACCCCATGGGCTGTAGCCCACCAGACTCCTCTGTCCATGGGATTCACTGGAGTGGGTTACCGTGCCCTCCTTCTTCCTGACTCTCTATCCCCTTACCTCCTTTCAGATTCAACTTGTGATGGCCCCTTCACAAGGTGCTGTGCGACACAGGCTGGGAACAGGGAAGACCCTCATCCTGGCTCCCAGGATTCCATGAGAACATGTGAGAAACAAGGAAACCTGGGACACAGGGATGGGGCTGATTTGGGCAGTGAATAGTCAGACAGCTCTTTCTTTGTCTCGGGACTGAAGTTATGGAGCTTTGGGTCAGCTCCCCCACCAGGGTATCAGGGGTCTATTAGAAGTCATCCCAAATTATTCAGGGGGAGAAAAAGGGTACATATTAGAAGTGTATTAATGCATAGTCTTCCCATCATAGTCAATGTCTGCTTCCCCACTTACTCCCCAGGCTCATGCCAGGGGAGGGGCCCATGGGCTCGAACTGAGAACAGATGGCAGAGCCACCATGAATGCTGGCTTTGCCCCTAATATGAACACAGATGAAATGGAAAGACTTCATCTCATCTTTCTCCTAGCTCCAGAACTTCCCATACCCCAAGACCCTGGTCTCTTCCAGGCAGACAAAGAGATTCCAGCTGAGAAATGAAGTCCTTGGCCTAAAGCCGGATACAGTCTCATCACATTGACCAGCTGTGTTATTTTTGATAAATCACTGCCTTCTTTGAGCCTCAGTTTCCCCATCTGTCTAATGAAAAGCTTGGACCAATCTTTAGGGCTGTCTCTAGCTTGGATACTCCAGGAGTCTATGCAGTCACTCCCTTTTCACTGCCAGCCCCCAGGGAATATAAACCCACTTGGCAGAGAGAGGCTGAGTTGAAGGAGTCAGCTCCTCATCCATCAGCCAGGTAATAATCTCTACCTGGTTTAGAAAACTATCATGTGCTCCAGTGTAACAGGCCTGAGTCTCAAGTAGGGAGTGCAGGATTAGCTGTGCTTGCCAGAGGAGAAATCAGAACTCAGAGAGGTTAAGTAACTTCTCCAAGAGTGCACAGCAGGCACGATGTTGAAGTTGGGGCCCAAGCTTGGGAGCCCCATGGTTGTCTATGGTGTCCACCCTCCTCTGGGGCAAGGAAATAACCAGCACAAGTGATGCTGACTCTGAAGCCATGAGGCAGACAGTGGGGTGTGGCTGGTCATGGGATTCCCAGCACCTGGCTTGGGACTGGGCACAACGAGTGAAGCACTCAGGAAAACTGCAGAGGGAGTGGAAGCAGGTCTCTGCCATGTCCAGGCAGACAGCCCAAGGAATCTGTGCTGTTCACTTACTACAGGAACAATGGAGCAATCCTTTTCCAAAAGAAGGAGCCAGGCTGGCTGTGTCTTGGAGCTACCATGAGCCTGCAGCAGGCTCACCAGCATCATGGACTCGTTTCCTGGACCACTGCACCTCACTGGGGACCACATCTGCTCTCCCCTCCAGGTGTCTGTGCACCTGGCCTCCCAGCCCTCCATCCTGGCTCTGCTCTGTGTAGTTGGCTGCCCCACTCCCCGGCTTCCTCCTGCCCAATCCATCTTAGCTGCCAGACAGGTGGACTCTGGTGGGAAGTGAGAGCCCGTTCAGTCTGCCATCAGTGCTAACTAACTTTCAGCTCTGCCCTCTTGCATACATCCCCAGCCATGCACATGGAAAGCACAGGCAAGTCCAAGTCACCCCCTGAAATAAGTAGCCCCTTGAGACAGCACAGAAAGAGGCCTGGGCAGGACTACTCTCCTGTCCCCACCTGGCTTCCTTTTCCCAGGTGGCACCTCACCTCTGTCTAGTCCTGAGACCAGCACCTTCTATGAACAACTCAGCAGGCAGCTTGGCATTATTACTGCCTGACAGTGTGGAGGTGCCTACCATTAGTCCTGCAGGACGGGGCGGGTGTGTCTGTGGAGTTTGGAGCACAGGAACCTGTCACAAACTGTCCATCCATAAGTTTAAATCTCCAAGACTGAACAAAGCAGAGATGTGAACTGCAGATAAGGCATATAAAGTCTAACTTAAAATACTTGCAATGTACACACACACACACACACTCTCGCTGCTGCACTGGATTTTCTTTTTTGGTGGCAATCTGCACATTTCTCTACTCTCTCTGAGCCTACACGCCCTTCTGGGCACCCTGAACCCACAGTTTTGAGCTCCTGTGAACTGGTGAATTGGCTCAAACACCCTCATTTGACAAAAGTCAGACAGAACATGGTGCAAACTCCACTTCTACTATTTAACTTGCTGTGTGATCTGGAGCAAGTTACTCCACCACTCTGAGCCTCAGGGTCTTCACGGTAAGATGGGGAACTGAGAGGGATCATTATCTGTAAGGGTGCTCCCCTGGAGCTGTGGGACAATGTAGCCCAGCATAGCGCTTTGGAGCCTGGGCTCTGGGATCCAACAGCCTGAATCTGAGCCCCGCTCTGTCACTTCTTAGCTGGGGGATCCCCTCGCCTCTCTGTGCCTTCACATCCTCTTCTGTCTGATGAGAAAACATGGTTGCTATGGAGAGCACTTGGCCTATGGTTTGAAAAAAAAAAAGGCTCAATAAATGTCAGTGACTGTTATTATGAAACAGTTTCTACTTCACAAGGAGGAGTCAGTCATGGAATAATTCACACCAAGGCCCAGGATACTCTCTGGTTTGATGTCCAACAGTAGCAGGCTGTTAGGATTATTTATGCCTTTGTGAGAGTGGATAATCCAGGAAGTAGAAGGGAAGAGGAGTGTGGAGGCCTGCCCTTCTCCCCCTCAGGTTCCTAACTGCTTGAAGGCCAGGCTGTGTTTCCAGTCAGAGAGTTGGCCTGGCCTGCGAGGGATGCTGTGAGTGAGGCTCACTGGCTTATCAAGGGATCTGTGCTTGTCGAAGGGCTTCCCAGGTGGCACTGGTAGTAAAGAACCCACCTGCCAATGCAGGAGACGTAAGAGACGCATGTTTGATCCCTGGGTAGGGAAGATCCCCTGAGGAGGGCATGCCAACCCACTGCAGTATTCTTGCCTGGAGAATCCCACAGACAGAGGAGCCTGGCGGGCTACAATCCAGAGGGTTGCACAGAATTGGACACGACTTAAGTGACTTAGCAGGCACACATGCCAATTCAGGAGACATAAGAGGCATGGATTTGATCCCTGGGTGGGGAAGATCCCCGAGGGATATCTCTACCGCCAAAGCCTGGGAGGATTTCGGGGCAGAAACCTTCCAACCAAACATGAGAAGGTCATGCTCTGGTGGACTCCAGCTGCACAAACGCTGCATTTGCACTAACGAGGCATCACGTTGGCTACAAGCGGGCTCGACAACCGTCTTCCTGGGTTTACTTGCTGCGACCCTGTCCCAGATCTCAGGCTGCGGAGGCAGTGGGTCCAGTGTCGAGGCACCAGAATGAGCTGATAAGGCAATACTGGGTCCACACCTTCTCCACCCACCCCACAGGATGGAGCTGTGGGGGACAGCATCAGGCTTGGGCAGGCTCTGACCCTCCCATGTGTGGCTGGGGGTCTGAGCTCAGGCCCAGTGCTCGGAGCTGGCTGTGGGCAAGGGCTGGTCTGCTGGGCCAGGATGGCAGCGGTCCACGGCTGGGAGGTGTGCTGTGTGGCCGGCTGATTTCCTTAGTGGGAGGGCAGGGGTGGCACCAACCCAGAGCACAGCTGTTAAAAAAGGAACCAACACCACCCTTGTCCCCCTGCCACTCGACCCTGCCTCTCACTGGTCCTCACTGTGCCAGACTTGCCTGGGCATGTGACAGCTGTCATCTTTTTACATGTGATGGAACTGAGGCCCAGGCCATTCAAGGTCACATGATGAGCGGCTAGTAGACGGGACACCAGAATTCACAACTCTTCATCTTGGGGTGGCCTGAGGACAGGATGGTCTCCAACATCATTAAGAACAGCTAACGTCCACTGATGGTGGACGGTGAGCCTACCTTCATCCCTCATCACCAAACCTCGCAGTCACCTCAGGAGGAAGGTCTTATACACGTGGACACAGGCTCAGAAAGGTTAAGTCACTTGTCAAAGGTCACACAGCCAGAAAATGCAGGACCCCAAATGGGACCATGTTAGAACTGAACAACCAGGGTGCAAACAGACGCCAAGATGAGGGAATCCCACACTCCATTCTTGAGAGACATCCTGCTCTATAGTGGAATGGGTCTCTCCAGGGTGAATCCTCTCCCCATCCAGGGAACTCTGGGAAACGTCTGGAGACTTTCCTGTAGTTGGGAGGTGCTCCTGGCGTCTAGCAAGGGGAGGCCCGGGATGGGTGCAGCTGCCCACCCAACAATACACGGGATGGGCCTGCCAGAGACTTCTCAACCCCAAATGTCAACAGTGTGGAGGATGCGAAGCCTTGATTACAGTGTACATAGTACACTTAAGAATTGTTTCCTGTTTTGGAGAAGCAGCATTGATACAAAACAACAGAAGTCTAGCCTGCTGGGAACCAGGCTCTGTGGGAAAGGCCTTGTACCTGGGATGGGTTGGGGGGGAAGCCTGTGACCTCCGGGCTGGCAGCCCTGTCTCCGGCCTGCTCTGTGACTGGAGAGGCCAGTGCCAGAAGGCCCGAGGGAGGATGGATGGCTGATAAGAGGGGGTGTCTCCTCCAGGCTAGCACGTGGGCATCCTTTCAGAGGCCTCCCGTCACGGAGCACGAGGCCTGCCGGGCTCCCAGCTCTGCCTCTCAATTCTCTGGTCAGCTCTGGGTGAGCCTCCTGCATGCCAGGCCTGTTTCCACATCTGTGAAATGGGCACAGGAAGAATATACAGCTCACTGGAGTGACTGCTAACGGCTATGGTTTCTTATTAGGGGGAGGAGAGTGTTCTGGAATTAGATAGTGGTAACGGTTGTACGACTTTGTGAACATACTAAAATCCACTAAATTGTACATCATAAAAGGATGAATTTTATGGTAGGTGACTAATATCTCAATAAAACAGCATGCTGAACAGGTTTTAAATTAACAAAACCACCACCACAGGGTGGTCCCGTGGAGCCAGTGCGGCTGCAGAGGCAAAACTGCTCCTTGGGTGGGAAGGCCTCCTTCGGCCAGGAGTTGTTATCAGGAGATACCCCCTCCCCAAGGGTGGGAGCCTCAGGCACCCATCACCAAACACCAAGAGAGGTGTGCATTTCTGGGGAAGCTGTGTCTTTGACTCTTTCTTACTCAAGTGAAGCGGCCCTTTTCAGCTGCATAGGGTGTGTGGAGAGACCCAGCGGAGGCTGGGTGGGGGAGGGACGATGCCCGATCTGGGACAGGGCCCGCTCGCCCCTCCCCTGGCAGCTGCCTCAGGTCTTCAGTGTTGTGGGCCGGTCACTTAATGAAATTACCCATCACTGGTGCCACAGCCAGAACTCCTAGAGCAGGAGTAAGCAGGTGACCCCAGATGGGCCATTTGGATATCCTGTTCTGGACCAGACTTTTAAAAACTCAAGTGAAATTCAGAGGACAAAGGGCTCAGGTTCATCCTCCTGGCAGGGGTCACTGAGCGGACCATTCCAGATGGAATCCTGGCTTCCCCACTGGCTGCAGCTGCCTTGGCTTTGGCCCATCTCCAAGCTGACCCTCCACTTTCCCATTGCACCTGTGAGCTCTTGACTTCCTTCCAGTGCACCCCGTGTGCCCGAACTAGCCAGAGCTGTTTTTTGTTGCTTACAACGCAAGGACTTGGGGCACCCAGGCAGGGAAGGTGCCTTCCATCTGCTCTCGAGCTGGCCAGCAGGGCAGTCAGGGGAGCCAGACAACACTGACCGGAGTCGGCAGTCCTTGGAGGCCTCCAGGTTGTGAAATTCTGCAACAGAGGGGACCTCCAGGCAAGCGGACACCCCAGCAACACGGGGGCTGTCACAGGCCGTGTTGATGTGACAGCAAACCCTGGCCGGAGGGAGGAGGCAAGAGCCTAAGTGTCCCTGGCCTTAGGCTCTTAGAATCAAAGCAGGCTGAGTCACCGGGCATGGTGACAGTGGAAGTAGAGGTGAGCTGGCTCCTCATCCTGAAAGAAATCAGAGTTCAGCTAGTGGTCCATGGCAATGAGGCCCCATCTGTCCATTCATAGGACACCAGGAAGACTTGGCAGAATTGCGGTCTTGTCTCACCCTGAGCCCCCTTCCTAGATCTACAACTTGAAAGGTTTTTACCTGGTCTACATGTGGCAGCAGGGCAGCCAGCACCATTGACCCTAGTGGTGGGAAGATCCCAGAGACGGGGCAGCTGGAACTTCCGCTAGCCTGGGCAGCTCTCACCACTAGGGGTCAGCATTGGACATGGAGACCCAGGAGGCAGAGGGTGGGATTGCTTCCAGAAAGTGGCCCATGGATCCTGCCCTGCCCTGGGTGAACCCTGGTCCTGAAAGAAGTGACCAATTAAAACCTTCCTGTTGTCATATCATCACTGACCATCTACAGGAGTGGCTAAGTGCTTCTCTTGGATTATTTCATTGAAACTCTCACCAGAGCCCTATGGAGTATATGCGGGCTCCTCTGTCCAGCGGAATTCTCCAGGTAAGAATACTGGGGTGGGTTGTCATCTCTTTCTCCAGGGAGTCTTCCCGACCCAGGTACTGAACCCAGGACTCCTGCATTGCAGGCAGATTCTTCACCATCTGAGCCATTGGGAAAGCCATGGAGTGTACGCAGGTATGCCTACTGACACCGAAGGGAGCTGAGAGCCGGATGGGTGTCCTGCCCAAGGTCACACTGCTAGAAAACAATGGGGGCTGTACTTGAACCCAGAACCCATGGCAACAACCACACTGTTAGCTGGCATCAGTGCTCTCCAGGAGAATGCTGAGTTCTGGCTAAGAGCCAGGTGGGACTTCCCCAGGTCCTGTCCCAGGAATTCCCGTTCACACTCTCTTCCCACCCACCGTTGCATTAAGCCTCTGGTAGTTTCAAGGCCCTTTAAACCATGAGGTCCCTGGAGTTTCTCAAACACCTGGTGTTTGAGAAGGCAGGGTGGAATAAAGATCCTCACACCCACCCCAGGACCAGGTAAAGGTCACAGAAGCTCAGAGAAGTTCAGTGAGCAGCCCAAGGTCACACAGGAGAAGGTAGACCAGAACTCCAGGGCTCTGGATTTTTGGTTCTATTGCCTGGCCAGGCTTAGAAACACCACCTAGACTGTCTCCACAGGCAGGCTGCACATCTCCGAGGAAAACATAGTGTTTGGAAGTGTTTTGAAAGACCGTTTTAGGTTAGAAAAAAATAACATTATTTTCCCTTGAGGATCCAAACAATAAGACAATAGCATGGAAAAATAAGGAGGAAAAAAAAAAAAAGGAAATAGATGCAACTTCTGATCTTACTACCCAGAGATAACCATTATTCATTTGGTGTTTTTCCTCCCAAATGTTAGTGGATGGTCTCCCAGTATTCCCACATGCCGGGCCCCAGGCAGGCAGATGGAAGGCTGTGTGGCTGACACGAAAAAAAGCAGAGAGAGCATCTCAGGTCCCGCCCCCTGCCTTACGACCCTCCAGACTCCAACGTGAACCCCCTGGCACACCTTGTCTCTCAGCACCTCCAGCTCCCAGAACATGACATCACCCCGGCAGGTGCCTCACCCAGCCCGTGTGGATGAAGGGGTGGGGTCTCACCATGGCCAGCTCCGCCTCCAGCTCCTTCATCCGGTTGTCCTTGAGGTCCAGCTGGGAGCGCAGTGCTGTGGCGTGGTCGGTGGCCTCCTTGGCTTGGCGCCGCAGCTCCCACTTCTCGCGCTCTAGCAGGTCCTTCTCTTTAGCCAGAGCTTTCACAGCATCCTCGCTTTCCTGCGGGGAGAGGCCAGCATTACCAGGGGCATGGGTGGGGCCAATCTTCAGCCAGGAGATGCCCAGAGGCCCTTGACCCCTGCAGAACGTGCAGGGGTGGGGGTGTCCCCCATGCTCGGGCCCTGGAGGAAGAAAGCCCTGGGTTCAAGCCGGTCTCTGCCACACACTAGCTGGGAGACTGGAACAGAAACAAACCATTAGTAGATGCTCAGCCATTATTTTTTTCAGTGGATAAATGAGCAAACAAATGTCATGGATAAGTTCTTTTAACTCATGTCTTCATTTCTCCGTATTTGAAATGGGGGCAGGGAATCAACACTACTCCTTTCAAAAAACTGTTACAAACATTAAATGACTCCACGTGAAGGAAACAGTTAAATGGAGTCTGATGAAAAGGTCAACAGTGGGTCTGGGCTTGGTCCTCTGTTCTGTTGTTTGGCAATGTGTGTGTCAGGAGAAAACAGTGACAGAGGAGGCATCCACAGCCCAGCCACCTTGGCTGCCATGGGGTCCTGTTGCCATCCTACCGGGCGATGACAGGACAGGTCGGACCCCCAGCTAGCTGGGGTGTCTGACTGCAGGACAGTCCTCTGCCCTTCACCCTGGCCCTGCTCCCTGCTGGTCCATCTGCATCAGATGTTTTCTCCATGATGCTGAGGGGAGGGCCATGGGCTCCAGCTGTGCTGGTCCAGGAAACCCAGCAGACAAGGAACAGCTGGCTGGATCAGAGGACCTAAGCTCTGTTGGCAAGAGCCAAATTTCATGACCCTGGGCATCTTTCCCCTTAAGAGAAAGGGTCCCAGCAGGGGGCCCTGCCTACCCATCCAGCCACAGTATTTTTACCCACTAAATCGGGAGCCAAACACAAGGTCTCTGTGCAGCCTGGGTCTGAGCTGGGAGCGGCCATCCTGCCTTGTCTAACTGCCCTGCAGCCAAAGGCCTGACTTCTAAATGGTCAGAGGCCAAGAGGCGAGGGAGACACCTGGCCGTTCCTCTGTGGCTGTCACAGGGCTGTAGCTGTGGCTTAGGGTCCAGGGAAAGAGAGAGTCTGGGTCGAATCCTGGCTCTGCAAGAACAAGTCACAATGACTACTGTGCCTCAGTTTCCTCTTCTAATACATGGGATCATAGCACCCATGCTTGAGGGTGTTACCATGAGGACAGGATGAGATAATCCAAGCTCAGAGTTTAGCAGGGCACCAGGCACATAGCAGGGCTCACCTGGTGGCAGCTAGTAGTAAAGAACCCACCTGCCAATGCAGGAGACTTAAGAGACGGGGGTTCGATCCCTGGGTCAGGAAGATCCCTTGGAGGAGGGCATGGCCATCCACTCCAGTATTCTTGACTGGAGCATCTCATGGACAGAGGAGCCTGGCAGGCTAGGGTCCACAGGGTCCCAAAGAGTTGCACAGGACTGAAGCAACTTAGTAGGGCACACAGCAGGTGCTCACTCATCCATTCGGGACGCTCCTCAAATGTCTTCTTCAGGAGGCCTTTCCTGACCGTCCATCTTAGAGAGTGGCCCCAGCCCATCCCACCCTGTTTCTTATACTGGTATCTGACATTGTCATTCAACCAGTATTCATGGATGCCACCAGCAGGCACAAATCAGATAAAAGTCTCTGAGCCCATGGAGCTTACACTGAAAAGCCCTTCTGCATGCTCTAGCTCACCAGCAGACTTCCAGGTCCCAGAGCAGCAACCAAGAAACACTGCTGAGTAAAAGGAGGCATGCCTGGCAGTTGCTGTGACCGACTCTGAAGGCCATCACAGGACAGCTCTCCCAGCTTGGGTGCAGGCAGGACACAAGGTCTGTGTCACCAGCCCCTGGCTTCTCAGTAGAGTCTAGAGCAAGTGGGGTGTGTGCTGGGGGACTATTTCTTCCGGGACTGTCTCTTGGGGTCAGGATGCCTGAGTGTGAGTCTTTGTTCCATCCATGGCAAGCTGTGACACAATGAGCAAGTGATGTTAACTTCCCCAAACCTCAACCACCTCCTGTGTGGGCCAGTGACACTATCACATCTCCAGAGTGATGGTCAGAAGAAACTGGTCACGCAAGATGCAAAGTAACATGGACTTCCCTGGTGGTCCAGTGGTTAAGCATCCACCTTGTAATGCAGGGGGCAGAGGTTCAATCCCTGGTCAGAGAACTAAGATCACACATGCCACGGGGCAACTAAACCTGCGTGCCTCAACTAAGACCCAGTGTAGCCAAATCAATATTTTTTAAAAAAAGATGCAAAGTGATAGACGGCGCTATTGTAAAATCCCAGGCAAGCTGTACCGTTAGGTTCTGGAAGCAGGCTCTCCAATGCAGGGAGGCACTCCACCACTACTTACTTCTCCTTTCTTTTCCTTTTTGAAGCTGTCTTCAGGTGGGGTCAGTGCAACAGCTGACAGGTATGGCCCCCTGCGTCACATGACAGACCAGCCAGCTCTTTCACCAGAAGCTGGGGACCACGTCCCAGCGTCCATCCTCAGTACCTAGCAGCAAGCCTAATCATGGACTATCCCATGCTATGAATGTGTGCATCAGAACCACTGAGAACTGGTTGGTGTACAAGAGACTGCCTACCACATATCCCCGAATTAAAAAGAAGGCCCACTAGAACTCTCAGGATCAGCTCTGTCTCCATGTCTCTTTGCTGTCCCTAGCTCCACCAGTTGTGAGCAGACTGGAGGTTCAGGCTGTGGAGCGGGGGGAGGTCAGGGGGCGGCGAAGGCTGTAGGTGCTTTCTGCCTCAGTAAAGATTCTGACGCCCACAACCACACCCCTGGCAGGAGTGCAGGGCTCGGTAATAACTGTCATGGAATGTTCTGTATGCATGTCAAGTACGGTGCTGAGGGTTTCAGCTGCATTATTATATTTAAAGAACCACCTGTGAGGCAGGGACTATGATTATCCCCATTTCACAGAAGAGTAAACTGAGGCCACAGAGGTAAAATAACTTCTGCAGCCCCACAAATAGTGTGGGGGAGGTTCTCAATCCTTGCTAGCAACAAAGGCAGGAAAGAAATCAAAGGAGACCTGCCCAAGGGGCTGGAACTTGATGGGGGTCAGGGTGGCTGGAATTTATGAAGGTAGGACTTAGCCTGATTGTGTGGGGCCTCAGATGTCAAGCTGGGAGCTGAGGTCCCTCTGGGTAGCTGGGAGCTGAGCCCCAGCAGCCGGAGTACACTGGACAGAAGAAGTAGGGGCACAATGAGGAGAGGGCTTCAGGGGGAGGCAGGCCTGGCCAGGGGGTGATGGCAAGGTGGTCTGTTTTGACTTTGCCACCCAAGATCTCCCTGGGCCCAGCTATTGTCCAGCTTGCTGAGACCTTCCTCAGCTGTGTTTATGGAGAGTCCTCCAGGCCCACTGCAAACCATGGACCTGTGATAGGGAACATGCCTCTGGCATAGCTTCCCGGGATGTTGCAATTTTGTGAATGTTCTGGTCGGGCCCCAGAGCTCTCATTTCTCAGCAGCCTGTGCCTGTGCTGACCTTCCCTGCCCATCCCCTCTCTTCCCACCTCCCACCCCTAGCTCAGAGACCTGGGCTCCTGTTACCTGCTCCGGGTGAGGCCTGCAGGGGGGTCCCTGGGAGAGCTGGGTGAGCCATGGCAGGCTGAGTGGCTGGGCATCAAGAGGGGTGGGCCCCTGAGGTTCCATTCATCCTGTTCATGGGTACATTTTTCTTGCACATAAAATGCAAGCCATTCAAAAAAAAAAAAAAGAAGTTGCGAGATCTTGGACGAGGTGGAATAAAAGCAGGACTTATGGTTTTAGCATCTTCAAACTAGCCCTAAATATACGGCCCTGGGTCAGTCACTGGACCCTTTGGACCCTTTGGCCTCAGTCCTCCCATCTGTAAAGTGGGGTTGGATTCAACAATCATTAAATATCATCACAGTGTTGCTTGGCTTCCCTGGTGGCTCAGGTGGTAAAGAATCTGTTAATGAAGGAGACCTGGGTTGGATCCCTGGGTTGGGAAGCTCCCCTGGAGGAGGAAACGGCAACCCACTCCAGTATTCTTGCCTGGAGAATCCCATGGACAGAGGAGCCTGGTGGGCGACATTCCAGTGGGTCACAAGAGAGTTGGATATAACTTCGCAACTAAACAACAACAGCTCCCTATAACACAAGATAGTAGCTTAAAAAACTGAGAGTTTTCCAAATTCCGTTTTTCTGAATGACCCTGTGGGGTCTTGTGCAGCTCTCCCCTGAACGTAATGTTCCCCCACGATGCTCAGAGGTGACCATCTATGCCCGCCCGGGTTGCTGCAGCCACAGGGCTTCAGCTCCACACCACACCTCTCTTCTTTCTGGACTTAGGAGATGCCCCCAGTTACCTGTGACTTAAGGAAAATGGCACCATGCTGGAGGAGGGTAGCTCCCCATGGGGATTTTATTCCCAAGTATCAGCACAATTATAAACATGAATTTGATGCCCCAGTTGAAAGACATTAAAGGAAGAAATGCTTGTTATTATTAAACCCCAGGTCGGTCCCAGTGCCACCACCAGACACAGGACGGCTCCCACCGCTCATGGGGGTGGCCAAGACCTCTCCTCCATGGCTTGCCTTGGGTTGCTCTGTAAACAGTGACTCGAAAGTAACGCATGTGTTCATCGGTACACGTACGGAGCAGTGTGGGAGGCCAGTACGGACCGGGTGTTATGCAAATGAGCACCAGAGTCTAAATGCCTGGGTTTGTATCCTGTTTCCCCCTGTACATAACTGTGTGACCCTGCGCGAGCAACTTGACCTACGCCTCAGTTTTCATCTCTATAAAATGGGGCTAACAGGGACGACCATACCACATAGGGTTGCTAGAAAAATGCCAAATGTAAAGAGATCACGACAGCGCCTGCATACAGTACGTCGTCCTGGGCCGGGTGGCGGTGGGTGGCTTCTGAAGATGGCCCTTGTCACAGTCATCGTCAGGGTGCGTGAGACGGCCCTTTCCTTTTGATCCTCTTAGCCTTTAAGCGTCACATGCCTTCTTTTCTTATTTCTTATTGATCTATTTATTTACACCACATGGTTTGCAGGATCTTAGTTCCCTGACCAGGGACCAAACCCAGACTATAGCAGTGAGTGTGAAAGCACCAAGTCCCAATCACTGGACCACCAGGGAATTCCCACCTCTTTGCTTTTCCAATCTGGCTCTGTCCTCCTTCAAGGTCCATGTACCCTGGGGATACTTTCCCTACCCTCTGTTCCTAGATCCTCCGGGACCCTCGGAACTCCCCAGAAGGTCCTGTCTGGGTTACTTTTCTGCGTGGTTCTTGCTTTTTTTACCGAGACTCTCCCATTCTCCTGGAGGCAGGGTCCACGACTGGGGTCTGTGTGAAGCCAGCTAGGACCTACTGTGAGAAACACTCTCAGCCCAAACTCAAAGAATGGACTTGGGGACACAAGGTGCAGGGGGAAGCCAGGCTTTAGTGACAGTCTTGCGAGATGCAGAGTCTGGAGGGCAGGAACACCCAGAGTCCTTACACAGAGCAAGTCGTCCTAGCGTGCAAGTCCCTCCCCCAGTTCCTCACTGGCTGAGTATTATGGGGTGAACAATCTTTTTGGACATCGCCTAGGTTTGTTCCCTCCCTCTTCATGGGCTGGCCCCTCCCTGACATCCCTGCAAAGAGATCAAACCAGTCAGTCCTAAAGGAAATCAACCCTGAATATTCATTGGAAGGGCTGATGCTGAAGCTGAAGCTCCAATACTTTGACCACCTGATGTGAAGAGCCGACTCATTAGAAAAGACCCTAATGCTGAGAAAGATTGAAGGCAGGAGGAGAAGGGGCGACAGAGGATGAGATGGTTGGATGGCATCACTGACTCAATGGACTGAGTTTCAGCAAGCTCCGGGAGATGGTGAAGGAGAGGAAATCCTGGCGTCCTGCAGTCCATGGGGCTGCAAAGAGTCAGACACGACTGAGTGACTGAACAGCCTCCCTGACATCTTGTTTCCTCCTTTCCTGTACACTTATTTACATTGTTATGTTTTGAATTTACCAGTAGGGTGAGCCCGGTGAAACCCTATTCCTGTTCTTATGTTTTAAATTCACCAATACAATGAACCTGTGTGAAAATCCTAGGCACCCCACCCTCCCTTTGTCTGCCCAGACTTTCCAGTTTTGTAAGCCTTATGCCTATCGGCTACTGCATCAGCAAGCTGTCAGTCAAAGCTAGCTATTCTTGAAAATGGACCACTTTGCCATTTATTTCTTACACTGTTCCTGCCCGGCCAGGGGCTTCCTAACAGTGGCTGGCCATGTGCTTCTCTGGGTTTGCGGGGGGACCATCACCAGGCTGTGGTGGACGAGGGGCCCACAGAAGGGCCCTGAAACCCACTGTGGAGTTTCCATGATCAAATGCCTGACTCTGAGCCCTCAGAAGTGATGGTGGTAATAATAACAACAACAACAATAATAGCAAGCATTCCCCGCCCCTCCCCAGCCCTTTCCATAGTGTGCTTTCTGTGTACCAGAAGCTTCAGTGCTGACAAGGCTGGGCCTGACAAGGCTGGGCTCCGAGTACTTGCTATCATTACCCCAGTTTTAAGGATGAGGCCACTTGGCTAGCGACTGGCAGAGGAGAGACTCTAAACCTTATCTCTTCTTAACCTCTGCATCACCCTGCCTTCAGGGCCAAGTGTGATGGTTAATTTTATGTGTCAACTTCACTGGACCATGGGGTGTTTAGATTTTCGGCTAAACATCATTCCTGGATGTGTCTGCGATGCCGTTTCAGATGAGATTAACATCTAAACTGGTGGACTCAGTGGGTGGCTCTCCCCCATGTGAGTTGAGCATCATCCAATCCTTTTGAGGCCTGAGTAGAAAGTGGAGGAAGAAAGAAACTGCCCTCCCTACCTGAGAGCCGAACTGGGGATGGGTCTTCTCCTGCCCTCGGATGGAACTTACAGCTCGGCTCTCAGGCCTTTGGACTCCGACTGGATGATGCCGCTGGCTCTCCTGGATCTCCAGCTTGTAGATGGCAGATCATGGGACTTGTCGGCCTCCATGATCATGTGGGCCAATTCCTTCTAATAAATTGCGCGCCCTCTCTCCCTCCCTCCCTCTCTCTCTCTCTCTCTCTCTCTCTCTCTCTATATATATATATATATATATATATATATATATCACTTCTCTGGAGAACACTGACTAACACACAAAGAAGCTGATGACCCAAGGACAAGTGTGTCAAGGACAAGGACAGCCTGGGGCCTGCCCCTCGCCCTTGGGGACAGCACATCACTGGAAGCAGGTATCACTGTGGGCCGATTCTCTGGCCCCTGCCCCGTGTCACCTCCCCTCAAACAAGGGTGACAAGGGTGACCATGTTTCCCTGTTGGTGGGTATGGGGCCACTTGGAGCAAAGGTTCTCTCTGTCTCACCTGCTGAAGAAAGATCAGGGTCTTGGGACCTACTACAGGTGCTTCAGCCGGAAAAGGAGACTGGACGGAGGTGGACTGGGAGAGGCAGTAGTCCTACAGTCCAGATGTTTGTGTCCCACCAGAATTCATGTTGAAATCCCAGGGCCTTCCCTAGTGGTCCAGTGGCTAAGACTCCACACTCCCAGCGCAGGGGGCCTGAGTTCAATCCCTGGTTAGAGGCCTAGATCTCACATGCTGCAACTAAAGATCCTGCATGCCACAACTAAGACCTGGCCCAGCCAAATAAATAAATACTTGAGAGAGAGAGAGAGAGAGAGAGAGAGAGAGAGAGAATCCTAATGTGATTATTTTAGGAGGTGGGACCTCTGGGAGGTGCTTAGGTCATAAGGGTGGAGCCCTCATGAATGGGATTAGTGCCCTTTTAAGAGACCCCAGAGAGCTCCCCTGACCCTTCTGCCAAGTGAGGACACAGAGGAAGTCTGGGACCCAGAAGAGGACCAAGAAAGCAGGTAGCAGGGGTTCCCATTCCTCCTCTCTGCTTCCACAGGTTGTTGACTTAGTGCCACACTCTGTCTGCAAGTGACAGGCATGGGGAGGCCAGCTTCCAGGGACTGAGCTTACCCGCTGTAGAAGGACAGGTATGAGAAGCTGGGGCCCTGCTGCTTGGGGCTGACACCCAGGGCAGCTGGGAAACTGGACCATTCAGAGGCTGTGGATGCCTGGCCCAGGGAGCTCCCCCAGGGCTGTTTTCATTCTGGAAAGGAAGGGCTCTGTATACGTGGGCAGGGAGAGGAAGGGTCACTGCTACAGACCGAAGAGGGCCGAGGGGATGAAGCATTTAAATTCAGACCCTGTCTTTGCAGTTCCTGCCTGTGGACGCGGGCTCAGAGGCAACACCCGTGAGTGTACTCATGCAACCAGCCCACCAGCTGCTGGGAGAACTGCTCAAACCTCCTATGCCTGAGGAAACTCAAGAGTCTCCCACCTCCAGTTTCTCTGCGGAGTACAAGTAAACCTTGGTCACACCCGCTGTCATGTGGTATCAGGCACAGGGCAGTTTTCAACAGACTTTCTGTCCTGCTCACCAGAAGGCTACCACGCTCTCTCTGCAAATGTAGTGGCTCATAAGGCCTGCCTGGTTTCGGGGACTGCCTCTCTCTCCTCTATGTTTCAGTACTCTGTATGGCATGCACATGTGTGCTGAGTCTCTTTAGTCACGTCCGACTCTTTGCGACCCTATGGACTGTAGCCCTCTAGGCTCCTCTGTCCATGGGACTCTCCAGGCAAGAACACTGGTGGGGTTGCCATGCCCTCCTCCAGAGGACCTTCCAACCCAGAGATCAAACCCACGTCTCTTACATCTCCTGCACTGTCAGGCAGGTTCTTTACCACTAGTGCCTCCTGAGAAGCTCTCTATGGCATGACCACAGAACAAATACCAGATATTGACTGAACCAAATTCCACAGTCATCTGACCAGAAACTCCTACTCACCCTACAGAGCCTGACTTGTATGTCACCACCTCTGTGAAGCCTTCCAGGACTTTCTCCTGGGAGGCAGAATTTCCTGCTATCTCATGGTTCTCCCCACTCTCTCTTCACACTCTTATTATGGTATTATTAGTAAGATGCAGAGTTGACATTTACTGAGCACTTAGTATGCATTAGACACCATGTTTAATGCTCTGTACCCATCATCTCACAGGGTCCTCATCATAGCTCTGCAAGGTCTGCACCATGATCGCTGTTTTGCAGATGAGGAAACTGAGGCTCTGAGAGGTTAAGGAGATGCCCAAGGGCATACACATGGTGAGCGGAGATCTGAGGCCAGCTGGAATCCAGAGCCTACATTGTCACTGAGCTTCCTGTCCAGGCTGATTAGCCCAGGAGACACAGAGCTATGATTAGGGGCTGAGTGTGTTCATCTCAGCACCCAGATCTGGGCCCGACACATCAGGGATTTCCCCCAGGGAGCATAAGGGGACATGAGCAGTCCTCCTGTGTTCTGAGATTCGAGGTTGGACCCTGTGCTGGGTGGGGCAGTAATAAGGGAGCCGGTGTCTCGGGGATCGGGGTTGGGTGGGGGGTGCCGACCTTGCGGTGCTGCTCGTAGTTGCGGATGAAGTCGCGTAGCTGCTCCTCCCGGCTCTCCAACGTGGCATACAGCTGCTGCATCTGATTCACCAGGTCTGTCTTCTCACCCTTTAGGCGCTTCCGGTCGGCTTTCATGGCTGGAGGACAGAGGACCAAGTCAGTTCCCGAGATCCTAGCTGCCTGTCAGCCCGAATGCAAACGCTGAGAAGGTACCCTTTTCTCTACCCCTTCATGAACAGGGGAGGAAACAGGGTTCAGAAGGAGGATGTTTCTCCCCCAGGCTCCCACATCACTCAGTGGTATTCCCTGGATTCAAACTCGGGCCCTCATTTCTTACTTTTACTGACCCAACCAGGGTGGGCAGTCCCTGATTGAAGGTCTGTTTCTGCCCTGAACTGGCTAGATCCCTGAGTGAAAGAGCTAGAGGCCTGGTGAGCTTGTGACTCCCACCACAGAGGAAGCTGATGGGACCCTTTTTTTCCTGCTGAAATGACCTCTCAGAGTCCAATATGAGCCACCAGAACTTAGCCCAGCCCAACAGTTCACTGTTTGTGCCATTCCCTTCACGGGGAAAAGTATCTGATTAAAAACACTCAGCAAGTTATGGGACCAAAAGTATGAGCAACAGAAGAAAAAACAGAGAGATGGGACTTCATCAAAATTAAAAACTTTGTGTTTCAAAGGACACCATGGAGAAAGTAAACAGACAATGCAAGGAACAGGAGAACAAATTTCTAAGTCATATCTGATAAGGGGCTTATATAAAGTAAAAGTATATAAAGATCTCTTAAAGCTCAATGATTAAAAGACAAATAACCCAATTTTAAAACTAAATGGGCAGAAGATGAACAGATATTTCCCCAAGAAATGGCCAATAAACACCTGAAAAGGTGGTTGACATCATCAGTCATCAGGGAAATGCAAATCAAAACCAAAGTGAGATGCTGTTTCACACTCACCAGCATGGCTAAAATATAAAAAGAAGACAGTAACAAGCGTTGATGAGGCTATGGAGAAACTGGAACCCTCATACACTGCTGGTGGGAATGGAAAATGGTACCGGTTTTGTGGAAGACAGTCCGACAATTCCTCAAGTGATTAATCATAGTTTCCCTATGATCTGGCAATTCCACTCCTAGGCATATATCCAAGAGAAATGAAAACAAATGTCCACACAGAAACATGTGTACACATGTTCACAGCATCTTTAATCATAATAGTCAAAGGGGAAGGGACCAAATGGCCATCAATTGATGAGTGAATTTTCAACAATGTAGCACATCCATATAACATATATTATTTGGCAATAAAAAGAAGCAATGATTCATGCTACAGCATGATGAATCTTGACAATATTATGCTAAGTGAAAGCAGCCAATCACAAAGGGCCAGATGCTGTATAAGTCCACGCATATGAAGTGTCCAGAACGGGGAAATCTGTGGAGATGGAAAGATTAGTGATTGTCTTGGGGCTGGAGTGGTAGAAGGTATGGGGGCTGGGGTCTTGGGGGTGTAGCCAAAGGGATGGATTCAAAGTGATACACCCCCCACTTAAAGTGACGCAAATACTCTAATACTGATGTATAGCTGAATATATGTGAATATAATCAAAACAACTGAATTATGTACTGTAAATGGATGGATTGTATGCTGGGTGAATCGCATCCCAATGAAGCTGTCTCACACACACACACACACACACACACACACGGTGCCCCGTGCCCCATGCAGCCTCCTGGCAGCAGGGCTCCCTCCAGAGTCTGCTCACTGCACTGGCTCTGTGGTGAAGGGAGTGAAGATGGGCAAGCTCAGGCTTGTGCAGGGCAGGCTCCAGCATCAGTGTAGCTCCCCCCTCCCCGCTTTTCCAGGGTCCCCAGAACTCTGTCTCCTCCCTGCTCTGTGGAGAAAACATTGAGGAAGGAACTGTGAAGGTGGTGGGAAGGGGGCAAAGCAACGCCTCAGCTCTGGAAGCTTCCAGCCTGTGAAGGCGCCGAGTGTTAAGTCATTTGCCCACAGTCACACAGCTATATCTGAGCCCAAGGCCCAAACACTTGACCTGATCTTATGCTGCCTCTACAGGGAAGAGGTACATGGTTCCCCGCCCCATCTTATCCTGGATGCTGAACCTAAAAACTCAGCTTCTGATATGAAGAAGTACGGCATAAGGACCGGTGACCCTGCGCTCTGGCTCAGAAGCTGATGTAAGCTGCATTTCCACCCCTCTCCCCCAGCCCAGCACCACCTACAGAACAGGGCAGAGGCAGGTCGGCTGGAGCAGTGTTGGCATGTGCAAGGAGCCACGGAGAGACCTTAGAGTGGGGACTCCAGGTCTTGGGGGTGGCTTTATTAATTTTTTGTTTTGTTTTTTAAATTAATTAGCATGCACAGGCTTCAACAGCTGTGGCTCACAGGCTCTAAAGCACGGGTTCAATAGCTGGGTGCATGGGCTTGGCTGCTTTGCGACATGTGGAGTCTTCCCAGATGAGGGATCGAACCCGTGTCCACTGGACCACGGTGGGGTGGGGGTGGGGGTGGGGCCTTCAAATGACAGCTTTGAGCTTCCTGGCTCCTGCAGCTGGACTTGTCCCCTTCATGGCCAGCTTGCCAGAGCAGCAACTGAGGTCAGTGGGGCTGGAATTCCAGGCCTGCTGGGCCTGACGCTGGGTTGGACTCCTGGCAGGCTGAGGATCGAGAAAACATGGAAGCCGAATCTCTTGGAATGAATGCCAAGTGAAGACCATTTACAAATGAAGACAAAGTGCCTCTTGAACCACGGTGAGGACCACGAAGCCGCTGTGTTGTCCGCCCAGCTTTTCAGAAGCACATCCACAACCCACTCAAGGGAACTCACACAGAGGAGCAGGACCTGGGGCACCTGGGGACGCCCATGCTGGCCTGAGGTGGGAAAGTGGGGGTGTGTCTCTCCGTTGAGCCTGAACACGCCTGTGCATCCAGGTGCTGTCACCCCAACAGATGGGGGGCTCCCCTAAAGGGGGAATCAGAATTGAAACTCTAGGTAAATAGGGAGGTTAGCTGATGGACTCCCCAAGAAATAATGTAAACCACAGACACACAGCTATGAAAATTACACAGTGAAGGTGTCCTTCCTTCCTTTGTCATAAGCATACTTTTATTTCCCCTTCAAAATTCTGTTTGACATTCTCCAAACATTCCTAACACAAGATGAGGTGACAGGTGATGCTCTGTGAGCATGAATGACGGTCTCTCTGAGACCAGCCTCCTACCTCCTCCCCAAGTTCCCCCATGCTCTGTTCTTCTCCACCACCCGACTTCACCCAGGCGTGTCCCGAGCCAGCAGCTGGGCCACCGGAACCACTGCCATGGTGACGGGTGATGTCATGCCCAGCAAACCCTGTGGGAAACCAGCCGGGCTCCTGGGAATGTGGAGGCTCTGGGAGTGGGAGGGAGGAGGGTGTGTGAAGAGGGACTGATTTTTCTAACTTGAGGCCAGATGTATAGAGAGTGAGCTAGAGGGTGGAACCAGGGGCCCAGGAGGGGCCCAAGACAATGGCGCGTTTCTGGGGACATCACTCTTCTCAATCTCCTGAGCTCTGCCTTTCCACAGCAGATCCTTTCCTCTTTCCCTGGCTCAGGACCTTACAGTTCCTAACCCAGTTGCGGGGTAGGGCGAGCGGCATGAGCCCCAGTTCAATTTCTGCAAACACGACTCTTGGGAGGTAGAGACCAGAGAGAGAAGAGATGTCTGCTGACTCCAGCACAGCATACCCCCACCTCCAGCACCCAGGCAATGGGAGGCCACAGCTGTCATGTAAAGAGAACGGTACAGGTTAACTGTCAGCTTCTGAGCTTCCGGGGGCTGTGGGCCTGGAGAGTAAGGGATTTTATGGGGCCCTTCTGAGCGTGAGACACATCCTCCCTGGTGGCTCAATGACAGAGAATCTGCCTACAATGATGGATACCCCAGTTCAATCCTTGGGTCTGGAAGATCCCCTGGAGAAGGGAATGGCAACCCACTCCAGTATTCCTGCCTGGAGAAGTCCATGGACAGAGGAACCTGGCGGGCTATAGTCCATGGGGTTGAAAAGAGCCAGACACAACTGAGTGACTAACACTAACTAACTCAGCACCAGGCCAGGGCAGAGGAGGGGTCCTCTCCTTACCCACAGGGGCAATGCTGCAGCGAGAATCCTGCTGGGCAAAAAGGGACCAGGCTCTCAGCTTTTCCCTTGCCCAACCTCAGTTCCCCCACCATCATGAGCATGCTCAACTCTGGGAGCTTCCTTTGGCTCCTGAGGTCCTAGGAGACTTTGCCTTGATCACTATTCCTCACAGACAAGTCCAAGGCCTCGGCCAACATCACATAGCCGGGCGAGATGGGCCCTGGTCTGGGGTCAGAGGACCTTGGTTCTAGCCTTGGCTCGGAGTCCTAACCACTGGATGAGGGAATTCCCTGGCTCTGAGACCTCAAGTAAGTCATGTAACCTCTCTGAGCCTCAATTTCCAAGCTATCAGAACAATTCCCATGTGCCAGGCATGGCCCTAAGCCCCTGATGGGGTTTTGTCCCTTACTTCTCACAATCACCTTATAAAGTCAGTCCACGTTGTAGTTGAGGAAGTGGGCACCCAGGAAGACTAAGGAACATGGCCAGGCAGTGAGCGACAGCCCCCACCTGGCCCTGACACTCACCCACCCTCCTATCCCATGGCTTTGCTGGCTCCCAAATTGCCAACCCTCAACAAACCTGCACGGCCTGGTTGGCCTCATCTGCTCCTCGGGACTTTGGGCTGGGGGGGTGGGGCTGCACTTACCTTATGGAGGAGGGAACTGAGGCTCAAAGGGTTAACTGACTCACCAGGACCCATGCAAACCCTTGCCCTGCATCCTTGGCATCTGACCTTGAACCACTCACGCTCCTCCATCACCCCTACTGTGAAAGCACATTATTGTGAACACAGAACCCGCATCGACCCATAAAACGGGATGATACAAAAATTCACACCAGTTACTCCTGCTACAAGACACTGTTTCTGCAGCTGTCTTACAGCCCCTAGGGGGCTTTCTGAGGTTTCCATTAAAGGCGGTGTGACATTGTCACACACACCCCATGACTGCTCCATGACTGCTGGAAGGAGGGGGTGTGTGTGTGTGCGCGCGCGCGCATGTCAGCAGCTCTTAGGGAATCCTTCACCAGCCATCCCTCTCACTTGCAGGATCCTCAGCCAGCTCAAGGCACGGACTCATTCCACAGGGTCAGATTTCCCACTAGTCTGAGCTCAGAAGACTACAGGCCTGGTTTGGGATGGTCCATGGACAAGAGACCTTGTGAAAATTCTAGCCTGATGATAAACGTGGGCTCAGAGGTAGGGGTGGGGTCAGCAGACCTCAGTCTGTAATGATGATCCCAGCGGCCACCAGCAGGGGGCTCCCTTTCGTTTCCATTCAACATTCCTGACCAGTTGCCTCTTCAGCATCTACAGATTCTGAGAAAGCAGGGGTGGGCAGGTGGGAGCCAGGAGGGCTTGGCAAACCACTCTTAATAAACACTCACCAAAATGTTCTTCCAGCTCAACTTCCACTTACAGATGGGGAGACAGGCCCAGAGAGGGAAAGACTATCCAATATCACACGGCCAGTCAGCCCAGGTCTCCTGATTCTGAAGTCAACACGGTTGGGTAAAAAACACTGGTAGTTCTGCTCCCCTCAAATGGAAACCACTGCCCTTTCTTCTCACTGCCAGGTGAGGTGGGTTGATCCATTCACACGGCCAATGAGTAGCAAAACTGGAATCTGACCCCAATACTTTGATGTTCAGGCCCATGTTTTGTTCAGTCACTCAGTTATGTTTGACTCTTTGTGACCCCATTGACTGCAGCATGCCAAGTTCCTCTGTCCTTCACTATCTCCTGGAGTTTGCTCAAACTCATGTCCATTGAGTTGGTGATGCCACCAACCATCTCATCCTCTGTTGTCCCCTTCGCCTCCTGCCTTTTATCTTTCCCAGCATCAGGGTCTTTTCCAGGCCCATGATCTCTGCATAATCTCCACAGCTGCTCTCTCCAAGTGCAGTGCAGCCTAAAAAGTTAGGTAGTGTGGCCTTTCCAACCTCCTGCCTGGGGTTGGGAAAGAAAATATCTGGAATATGGGTTCTCATTTTACAATCCTGTGTCCATGCAGACATGACTAATCAACCAGGCTCTATAGGAACTTGGGTTGATTGGTAATGTCTGCCTTGGGACCACAGAGGGTAAATACAGATTTTCCAGCCCTGCCTCAGATGAGGAGGCAGAGACCATCACTAACTGATCAGAGTCGGCATGTTTGAAAATGGTTTAGTGAGCCTCTTCCAGGTCAGCACTGTGCTGATTACCACTGCACTCCACGGAACCAAGTTCAGCTCCATTTAACCAAAAGGGAAAGAAGCAGTTCATTCACATCAACTAGATGATGGCAAACAGACTTCAACCTGCATGCTTAAGGGTGAGAGAGTGGATTGTTTCCCTGAATTGAGCCAAAGATAAATGAAAGATTGCTGAGTTTACTTATGTAACTTTATGTCCACCCGCAACGAGCAATATATGCTCCTTGAGGGCAGGGATCTGGTCTGCCTTGTTCATCACTATATCCCTAGCATCTAGAACAGTGCCTGGCACATAGTAAGTGCTCAGTAAATACCAGTGGATTGACTCCCAAATGAACGACTGAACAAAGCAGATAGCCTAGGGAGGAGGGGGACCTGGCCCATGGCCATCACTGAGCAGCATCCGGTATTTATGGGGTCTTGAGGGCAGACATGGTTCTGCTTGCTTTTATTATGTCTCCACTTGCCCTCCAGGGCTAAGGCACGTCCACTGCCCTCCTTGCATCCTCTGTGGCACGTGCTCTTCCCCAGGTCACCAATGATCTTCGAGCCACAAACCCCACCATCCTTGTCTAACGCACTTGACTTCATGGGGAAGGTTGCTCCACGCCCTCCTGGCTCCTGTCTCTGGCTGATCTCCCCATCTCTGGGCATCAGAGGCTTTGGCCCTTCTGTTCCATGGTTTCCTGACTGGGCTCATCCAGCCTCCTAGCTTTGAATCTGCCCATATGCTGATACCACACAGCCTGGACCTCGCCTGGAATTCCACACTCAGAGCCAAGGGTCGCCCTCGTCCTATCCAACCTCACACACTGGAGACCTGAATCCCTGACCAGCCCCCAAACAACCTGCTCCTCTTCGTCTCCCCAAACTCAGTTCATGGCGACCTTAACCTTCCAGTTCCTCTGACCCCAAGCCCCAGAATTTTCCTTCCTTGATTCTATTTCTCTCACACTCCACACCCAACTCATCAGCAAGCCACGTCAACTCTGTCTGCAACATGTTACCAGAATCTGGCCTCTTCTCGCCACTCCTCGGTCCCCACCCTGGCCTGTGTCACCACCATCCTGGGTCTGCATTGTGCAGTGGCCTCCTAACTGGTCTCCCAGCCCTAAAGTCTATGTCAGCTCAGCAGGGAGTGTCCCCTTAACATGCAAGTCAGATCATGTCACTTCTCTGCTCCTCCCCTACAGCCCGTCTCACTCAAGGGCGAGCACAGTCCTTAGAATGACCCATCAGGGCCATGTGACCTGTCATCCCCCAGCCCCTCATCTCGTGATCTCCCCAACCATCCCTGCCCCACTGCTCCTCACTATTCCTGGTTCATGCCCATGCCCTCGGCATGTTTGGGCTGGCTGTTCCCTGCCATGGTCCCATTCCTTCCTCCTTCAGGTCTTGACTGAAACATGAACTTCTCAGCAAAGCCTTCCCTGGACACCCTCCTCACTCCGTTCCCTGTTTTTTCTGTGCTGAACTTGCCACCATCTAATATGACATATACAGAGCTTGTTGAGAGGAAGTGACATTCACATACCCCTGTCTTTCTGCTGGGGAATGCCTGCCTTTCTCCCGTCTTTGAATTTGGGATAGTTTCTTTCTGGGTTTCCAAAGCTAAGGCTTCTACTCACTGCAGAGGAGCCCTGCCTTCCCCATAGGCATGTGTACCAGCAGCTTGGAGACAGAAGGACAGCTCAGGATCTTCCTGCCCCCCAGACTAGCCTAGGGGCTGCTTGAAGGCAGGGTGTGAGCCTCATCCGACAGTATTTCCAGGAGCTGGCACTAGGCACGGCCAGCACTAGGCATGGCCTTCCCTGATTCTCCAGCTTAGGGGCTCAAGATAGGATACTGCACCCAGGATGGAACATCCAACAACCACAGGGCCTGCCAGGGATCATCGTAAGAAAGGAAGGGCAAATGGGGACCTAGAATGCACATCCCACCTGGAAGGGCAGCTGTTCCATGATTGAATGTGGCCCAGGGTTACCATACCTGCTGACTCTTCTAGAAAATTCCATACTCCAGATTGTCACAGTTTTTGTTTTAAATATCTCCTTATTTTTCAATATTGGCAATTAATTGTATTACCCAACCATGCCTGTGAGCCTGGCATGGGGGCTGGACTGCTCATCTGAGCAGGTATCCCTAGAAGAGGTAACACAGGAGAGTGGGTCCAGGCATGGCTAAGAAACCAAGCTCTGCAGACAGAGACTTGGGTCCTAAGCCCAGCTCCACCATTCATGAGCTGTGTGACTCTGGTAAATTCCTTAACCAATCTATGTCTTTTCCTCATGTGTAAAGAAGGATAACAGCTTCTATCTCATTCTACTAGGGTGAGCATTAAAGCAAAGTAAAAGCTCTAACTATTTTAACACCATTCTAACAGTCATCACCATCTAAGGGGACCATGCAGTTTCGGGAGGGAAGAGGCACCCTCTTGGGGGAGTCTGAGCAGAGGACACAAATGCAAGGGGTGGAAAGCTGTCTGTGAGCCTGGGCAGAGGCATGATGGGAGGAGGAGCCACCTGAAGAGTGTCTGTCTCAAGCAGAGATGCCTGGGGCTCCCAACAGAAAAAAACTTAATTTTTTCTGCCGTGTGGCTCAGTTCTCCAACCAGGGATCGAACCCACACCTCCTGCAATGGAAGCATGGAGTCCTAACCACTGGACAACCAGGAAAATGTCCCTGGGGAAAAAAATTTATTCTTGAAAAAAAATTTTTTTTTGGCACACCCCACAGCATGTGGGACCTTAGTTCCTTAATCAGAGATCGAACTCCCACCCCATGCATTGGAAAATGGAGTCTTAACCACTGGACCATCATGGAAGTCCTGGGGCCCTGGGAAAAACTGGAGAAGGAGAGCAAGGCCAACCCTCAGGAGGAGATCAGACACCTGCAGACAGAATGTAATAAGAAGAGATACTGTCGGGGGCAGAGGGGACCTGTCGCAGGATGCTTGAGGTCCTACCTGAGGGCAGGGGCACATTGTTGCTGCCGCCCATCTCTTAGCTCTGAAGAGCTCAGAGCTCATCCAGAAGCATGGAGGGGGAGTGGCAGGCCCGGGAATCTGGGCTCCTGCTTCCTGCCAGGGGAACTGAGAGGGCAAGGGTGGGGAGGGGTGGTGTTTGTTTTCTAGCCTCTGAAGGCAAGTCCAGGAAAGTCCTCCTTCCTCCAGATCACCACTAAAAATAGTGGCAGGGGATGGGCCCAGAACTATGACATTCCCTAGACTCCAGGGGTGGAGATTTCTGGAAACACAACATCGACCCACAGGCTCCATGCTCCACACAGCGCAAACTATTATTCAGGCTCATGTTAGTGTGTGAGGTCATTTCAGACAAGACCATGGTGCTGGCTGGGCCCTGAGAGGAGGCAGGGAATGCCCAGAGGTCAGGGAGGCAGGACATGAGGGTGCAAGCCAGCATGCTGTGTGGCCTTGGGAACTCACACACCTTCTCTTGGCTTTGGTGTCATACTCTCAAGGTGGTCCATCAGGCCTTCTAGAACCTTCAGGAAGTTTCCCTGGCTACCCAGTGATTTGGGGACTGGTCTCGCCATGTCCTCTCTACAGCAGAGTCCCAGCAGAAGGAGAGCAGCCACAGAGAGCAGACCCTGGAGCTAAACTGTCTGGGTTCAAAGCCAGTTTGGCCCCTCAGTAGAGATGTGACCTGGAGGCAGTCACAGATCCCATATTTTCACATTGTAAAAGAGGAATAAACAGTTCCTACTGCAGTCCATGCCTGCCCAATAAACATGCATCCATGTTCACCAGGAGACCTGCATGGAAAAGTTACCCTAACTATAAGCTCTAGGCTGCAAACTGCCCGGGAAACCCTGAGCAGAAGGGTCAGACCATCACCGTCCCTTCATAGGGGACAACTCCATCTAAGGGGAAACAATGAATAATATGAATGAACCACATGGAAGAATGCCGAGCTGGTGAAGCCAGATACCAAAGCATGTACTGTTCTGTACCACTCCTTTTACGGCACTTCAAAAGGGTGGGATTAATCCACACGGTGAGAAATCAGGAAGACGCTCTCTATAGAGGAGACAGTGACAGGAAGGGGACCCAGGAGAGCTTTCGGGAAGTTCATCATATTCTACTTCTAGATCCGGGTGCTGGTGAGACAGGGGTGTTCAGTCTGTGCTGATTCACCAAGCAGTGAACCAGGACTTGAAGTGTTCTGCAGGAAAGTCATACTTGAATGCTTGCTTGCTCAGATGCTCAGTCATGTCCGATTCTTTGCACCCCAATGGACTGCAGCCTGCCAGGCTCCTCTCTCCACGGAATTTTTCAGGCAAGAATACTGGAGCAGGGTGCCATTCCTTCCTCTAAGGGATCTTCTTGACCCAGGGACTGAAGCCGCATCTCTTATGTCTCCTGCATTGACAGGTGGATTCTTTGAAACAGCCTCCACCTCATAGGACTGGTTTCGTATATGCAGTGCGCTCAGAGTGTTGCTGAGCACAGGGAGAGTAAACACTAGCTCTTATCATTCAGGGGGGAGGTGGCCCTCATGCTATCAGGGGCACCCCGTGAGTTGGTGATGAAGTAGGGCAGTTCCAGGTGTGGACAAGGTGTGCCCTACTCAGTCCTGCAAGACTTCTGTGGCTCGAGAAGGAACATGAACTTGGAGTTGGTCCTGGATTCAAAGTCCAGCTCCTTCCTGGACAGGCAAAGAGGACACCTTCTGGGGCTTTCCTTGTGGTCCAGTGGCTAAGACTTTGCAGTCGTGATGCAGGGGGCCCAAGTTTGAGTCCTGGTTAGGGAACTAGATCCCACATGCTGCAATGAAGATGGAAGATCCTGCATGCCACAACTAAGACTCAGCACAGCCAAATCAATAAATAAATGTTTTTAAAAAAAGAGATGACAACTTCCCTATGTGACTGTGGTGAGAGTGAAAGGACAAAGCTTCCACAAAGAGGCACAGACAGCGCTTGAGGAATGAAGGTCTGCGTGGGCTTCCCCAGCCCCGAAGATGATCATAAAGAGGAGGAGGACTGTGTTGCTCACTCGTGTCTGACTCTGCGACCCCATGGACTGCAGCACGCCAGGTTTCTCTGTCCTTCACCAACTCCCGGAGCTTGCTCAGATTCATGCTCGCTGAGTCAGTGATGCCATCCAACCATCTCCCTCTGCCTCCTGCTTCTCCTTTTGCCTTTAGTCTTTCCCAACATCAGGGTCTTTTCCAATGAGTTGGCTCTTTGCCTCAGATGGCCAAAGTATTGGAGCTTCAGGTTCAGCTTCAGTCCTTCCAATGAATATTCAGGACTGATTTTCTTTAGGATTGACTGGTTTGATCTCCTTTCAGCCCAAGGGACTCTCAAGAGTCTTCTCCAACCAATACTACACAATTGCAGAGGCATCAGTTCTTCAGCGCTCAGCCTTCTCTGTGGTCCAGCTCTCACATCCGTATATGACTACTGGAAAAACCATAGCTTTGACTGTATGGACCTGGGTTGGGTTAAAACACTTTGTAAGTTTTCACTAAATATTTTTTTGGCAACAATCCTGTGAGGTAGTTACTATCGTGACCCCTAGTGCACAAGCAAGGAAACAGGCAAAGACACAGGCAAATGGTTGACACAGGGTCCAGCCTGGGGACTCTGGGTCCGAGCTCTTCCTCTTAACTTTGTCCAGATGGGCAGTGGCAGCTGCGGCACGGCTGGGGTTGATGCCCTCCTTGGGTGTGGGGAGGAGGGGTGCTTGGTGGTCCCATCTCATGAGATCCCAACACTTGGCAGGCCCCAAGCCTTCCTAGGGAATCTTCTGGGTCACCTCAGAGACTCAGGACAGCTGCTGGGGAAACACTGGTCACAGTCCAGGTGGGGGTCCCAGCAGGACATCAAGGAGTCAGATGATGCTCTGCCTCCTGCTGGCCATGTGCCTTTGGGAAGCCAGGGGCTCTCAGAGACTTGGCATTCTCCTTGTGCAGTGGGCACAATAAAACCTGCCAACTTCACAGTCCGAGCAGTGCCTGAAGATGAGTTTTTTAATCCATGGAGAGATTCAAAGGTGTAAAGACAGCTATGACTATGAGGGGATGGCTTGCCAAGGGACTGGTGTCCAGCTGTGCCATCTGGGTAGGCACCTTGGTCTACTCCCGACATAAAGGGTTAATCAGCTGCCATGACCACAGACCTGAGCCTCTCAGCTTTTGTGGCCACAAAACTCACATTCTGACCTTCATCAGGTCTGAAAATACTCTCTTAAATACTCTCTGAAAATACTCCTTGATTTGGCAGAGGAAGAAAAGTGCGTTTTTATCAACCTCCTAAAGTCTCAGTAGCGATAATTATCATTTTTAATTTTGTTCTCGTATCTTTGATTTTCCTCTCCTTTTCTAGGAGGATGGTGACTTCAGTTAACAGAGATGTGGCAGTGAGAAATCATAAGAACCAATTTCCTTGTCTTCTCCAACTGTCTGCCTTGCTTCTGGGTGCGGCCAGAAGAGGGAGACCCCAGCCACTGCTGTCCCCTTCGCCACCCCTGCTAAAAGGCAGGTTCCTGCTGCCTCCCCCGCCAGGGCCCCCGAGCTACCTGACAACACCCCTTCAATTGGTGGGGCACACAAGTTTTATGGCAAGACGGCAAGTCTACTGTAATTAAGACCTCTATAAAATATTTAGATCACTGTGCCCAGATATATTAATGATTATACATTTTGATGTTAATGAATGTAATTAGATGAAATATTAGCCAAGTCTGTCACTAAATATACATTCAGGACTGCTAAACTCTCGTACGTCAAATTATATGTGTGAGCAAGTGTACACACTTAGACTTCTCTGAGGGACTTAGTCTTAATGAAAGAAAAGCTCAAAGGAGTTGTCCACAAGAGCGGGGTGACAAACGGAGTTAGCAGGTTGGGGGAAAGGCACAGGGGTCAGAAGGGAAAGACCCTAAAGATCCCACAAGGTCTTTGTGAACTATGAAGATCAGTTGAGTTAGTATATGTAACGATTTGCATGCCTTCCTGGATGGAGAAGTCACTACGCCTAGAAGTATCCAGTTTCAACTCTAATGACCACATCCCAGAGGCAGGCACAGGCAAATGGTTTAGTAGGGCGACACAGAGGTCTCCCTTGGAACACTAAGTTTATCTGCAAAAGCTGCTTTAAAATAATAAATCGGACCTCTCTGGTAGCTCAGTGGTTAAGAATTCGTCCACCAAAGCAGGGGACATGGGTTCAATCCCTAGTCCGGGAGGATTCCACATGCCACAAAGCAATTAAGCCTGTATGCCATAGTTACTGAGACCTTGCTCTAGAGCCGGGCACCGTGACTGGAGAACAGCCCCCCTGCTTGCCACAACAGAGAAAGCCTGTGCCCAGCAACAAAGACCGAGTGCAGCCAAAAATAATAAATAGATTTCCTGACAGTGACAAATGCCCAGGGTTCCATGTGAGCCAGCAGGTGCCCTCTGCTCAAGAAGCAAAGAGCTGAATTTCTGGGGCTCTCTCCCTGGGTGCTGGAAATGCTCTGCCATGAAAATTTAATCCAGCAGAGTTCAACTGGTTGACTGGAGACTTGGTCTGGAGATGGTATGACATTGAGACAGGCGACAGAATTATTATAAACAACAACAACCACAGCAGCAGCAATAATCATACCTAATCTCTACTATGGGGCACTGTGCTTCACAAACACTGCCCTAGTACTTCTGACAAACACACTTGTGAGGAGGGCGGGCAAGAACTGCAGTCCCATGTCACAGACAGGGAAACTGAGCAAGGTTAGTCATCTGCTCACAAATCAAATAGAGACAGGGCTGGATTCAAATCCAGACTTCTGACCCTATAGGCACATTCTCTCCCTGCAGACCCCTCTGGGTGTGGCTGACTCTGGGACCACCAGGGTAGAGGTAGTCTGAAGAATTCCGAACATATACAGGAGGACCAGGGGTAAAATTGTAACCCCTTTCCTGGACTCAAGAGTGGATCCTAGTTCCTGTCAGCGTATGAGTCCAGCCCTATGGTTTCCCTGGACAGAAGGCTCCCCAGGAATGAGTTCCAGTTTCCTGAGGCTCTTAGCCCTTGGTTCCCTTGAGCATCCTTCCTGTGTTCCCCAAGATGTACGATAGTATGTACATCTATTGTGTTGTATGTGTGAGACCCAGAAGCAGAGGAAATAGACTGAAAGGCAAGAAAAGAATTTCTAAACAACAAAAATAAGTGTTTCTCTAATGTACCACAGGGCCCTTACACTTACTATCTGCAGTGTCTAAAACACCCCACCCAAATCCCAAATATATGGTGGTTCGTTCCCCTGCTCCCTTCCCTTGGAGTTACTATCACCTTATTGGAGAAGCCTTAACTGTCACCCCATTTCTAAAACTGAAGCATTACCAGGCCTCCTGGCACTGACTATTTTCCTTGCACACTTCCCCCCCACCCAAAGCTCTTTTCTCATCTGACATTATAAACGTTTTGTATTTACCTATTTATTGTCTAGCTCCCCCTCCAACTAGCACAGGCAAGATTTTGCTTATTTTTTCCCCTGCTGTGCCTATAGCATTAAGATGAGGATCTGAGACATAGAAGGTGCACAATATGTATTTGTGGAATCATTTAAAAGGGGCCACAGTGGAGGTGAGCACAAGGTGCAGAGGGACAGGAAGGCAGAAGAGCTAACAGGAGGGAGGGTGGTATTTGCAAATCCCTGGATGTGTGTGGGGACCTGGTGTGTCTGGGGAACTGTGCTCAATTCAGTACTGCATGAGCTCCGCTAGGTTGGGAGTTGGGAAGAGGTGCCCCCAGGGGAGAAGCTGGCTGAGTGCTCTAGCCATAGCTTGCTGAGAGACCATGCTGGTGCCTTGGGCTTGCTGTTGTTCAGTTGCTCAGTTGGGTCTGATTCTTTGCAACCCCATGGACTGCAGCATGCCAGGCTTCCCTGTCCTTCACCATCTTCTGGAGTTTGTTCAAACTCATATCCATTGAGTCGGTGATGCCATCCAACCATCTCGTCCTCTGTCGTCCCCTTCTCCTTGCCTGTCTCCACCTCCTATCGTTTTTTTTTTTTTTTTTTTTCTGGTGCAGAAGGGACCTCTGCAGGGAAGCTCAGAGGTTTTCAAGAGGGTTTGCACCCATGTATGGTTCTTCTTATGTCCTGATCCCTGTGCTGTGCCCTGCGCTGGTGACTTGCTAGCTTTGGGGAAAAAGCTGGAGAGGTGACCTCTGTCTCTGAATATGGAGGTTCCATCAACCCAGAGGCAAGGTGCCAACAGCTCTCCATCTCTCATCACTGCAGTGGAAGAGACTTGGGCATAACTGGGTCTATTTAGGACAGATTTTCCAACACTGTGGGCAGGGATCCTTATGGATCCTCTTTCTCTACCAGTAGGCAGCTGCAGTAGTTGGTAAGAGCAGGACTCTTGCCACCTACATCCAAGTCCCAGCCCCTCTACTTGGCCAGCTGGGTGACTTTGGGTGAGTCTCTTTGCTTCTTTGTGTGCCTGTTTGCTCACCTGTAAAATGGGGATGGTGAAAATACCTACTTCACAGGATATTCAGAGAATCCAAAGATCTAACACACACAAACACCCAGAGGAGCGCTCAGAGTGTTAGCTGCCATCATTACTAGTGGTGGCTGAGAACAGATCTGATCTGAGGCAGGGGGATGAATGGAAAGGCTTTGCAAAAGTTCCTGGCACCCTGAGATTTCTGTGAGGAGCTATAGGCACTAGACTGACTGTGTCTACCATGCACCTTCCTGCTGTCCCTCCCCCTTCTGGGCTTAAGGATACAAGGTGGTCCTTTCTCCCATCCTTGCCCCTGTGTACCCAGTGCTGGCCTGGCAGAAGACAGAAGAATTCATGACTTTGAAGGGTTTACGGCCAAGTCAGAATGAAAGGTCTAAATACAAATGATGATGGTTGTGCCTTTTTTTTTTCTTTTGCCTGTTCATTCATTTGTTCTGGAAAACCCTTCCTTCCTTCCTTCACCCTGGCATCACACTAGCACAAACAGAGAGATACTAAAGTCTGGATAATAACCCAAGACAGCAATGAACATTGGGGTACACGTGTCTCTTTCAATTCTGGTTTCCTCGGTGTGTATGCCCAGCAGTGGGATTGCTGGGTCATATCAATTTCCAGTTTTTTAAGGAATCTCCACACTTTTCTCCATAGTGGCTGTACTAGTTTGCATTCCCACCAACAGTGTAAGAGGGTTCCCTTTTCTCCACATCCTCTCCAGCATTTATTGCTTATAGACTTTTGGATGGCAGCCATTCTGACTGGTGTAAAGTGGTACCTCATTGTGGTTTTGATTTGCATTTCTCTGATAATGAGTGATGTTGAGCATCTTTTCATGTGTTTGTTAGCCATTTTTATGTCTTCTTTGGAGAAATGTCTGTTAAGTTCTTTGGCCCACTTTTTGACTGGGTCGTTTATTTTTCTGGAATGGAGCTGCAGGAGTTGCTTGTGTATTTGACCCAGCAATCCCACTGCTGGGCATACACACCAAGGAAACCAGAATTGAAAGAGACACGTGTACCCCAACGTTCATCGCTGCATTGTTTACAATAGCCAGGATGTGGAAGCAACCTAGATGTCCATCAACAGAAGAATGGATAAGAAAGCTGTGGTACATATACACAATGGAATATTACTCAGCCATTAAAAATAATTCATTTGAATCAGTCCTACTGAGGTGGATGAAACTGAAACCTATTATCCAGAGTGAAGTAAGCCAGAAGGAAAAACAAAAATACAGTATGCTAATGCATATATATGGAATTTAGAAAGATGGTAATGAGAACCCTGTATGCAAGACCACAAAAGAAACGCAGATGTATAGAACAGTCGTTTGGACTCTATGGGAGAGGGCAAGGGTGGGATAATATGGGAGAACGGCATTGAAACATGTTAATCATCATATGTGAAATCAATCGCCAGCCCAGGTCTGATGCTCAGGGCTGGTACACCAGGATGACCCAGAGAGAGGGAATCGGGAGGGAGGTGGGAGGGGGGTTCTGGAAGGGGAACACATGTACACCCATGGCAGATTCATGTCAATGTATGACAAAACCAACACGATAATGTAAAGAAAATTAAAATAAATAAATTAAAAAAAAATAACCCGAGGCAGGGAGGAGACAATAAAGGTGATGGGAATATGAGTATGAGGGAGAAGGGCTAAATCAGAAAGATCATGATCTCTGGAAACACTTCTGGGGCCGCCCCCAAAATCAAGATGGTCCTGCAAAAATGCAACCAACCACCTCCTGGGGCTGCAAGTCCCAGTGGCTGGCAATCACTGCCCATAGAGCTGGGCCCTTGCCAGACCTCAGGGCATTTTGTAACAAGTGAGGAGAGTTTATGCAAGCCTTGTCCGGAGCCCTGGATTCTAGAGATAACATGAACATCTAACCGCTTTCCTCTGTGTCTTGTGTTGTGCACAGCACCTGGGCTCTGACACTACCTGGCCACATCAACAGGACAGGTGCGAATCTCCAGGGCTCAGTCTTCTCATCAGCAAAGTGGGAACAAACCTTCTTTCTGGCTCTGAGCCGGGAGGTATGCTCTGTCTACTAAGACGCTAACATGTACTACATTTGTGCAATGCCCTTGGTTACCTCAGTGGACATACCATTTTTTAAACAGTTTTCTAAATACTTGGGTCCTGACTGGCCCCTCTAACCATGAAACTTTTAATAAATATGTTACTTGAACCATTATCGGATGATCTAAGCTTTTAAAGCACAGTGATGAAAGTCAAAGCTAAGTCATTATTCTGAAAACTGGTAAATAATGGGAAAACAGTCAAGCTTTTATCCTGCATTTCCTATATCAACTGTGCCAGTGGGTAACCAAATGATAAATGGTGGGGAGTCTCTTAATAAAGGATCCCAGCTAATACACAAAGATGGGGTGATAGACAAGAACACTGCCGTTCTGCTGAATGTCTGGATTCAGGCTGGGCTGGCAACATCACAAAACAGGGACAATCAGACAGGTCGTGCCTCCTGATGGGGAGGACCCCAAATCTTCTTTGAAGCAGTCTTGCAAAAAATGAAACAAGAAAACGATCAAGTCTCTAGTTCAGTTCAGTCATGTCTGACTCTTTGAGACCCCATGGACGGCAGCACGCCAGACTTCCCTGTCCATCTCCAACTCCTGGAGCTTGCTCAAACTTGTGTCCATTGAGTCGGTGATACCATCCAGCCATCTCATCCTCTGTCATCCCCTCCTCCTGCCTTCAATCTTTCCCAGCATCAGGGTCTTTTCCAATGAGTCAGTTCTTCACATCAGGTGGCCAAAGTATTGGAACTTCCAAGTCTCTAGATGAACTACCAATTTACAGGAATTTCAAAGGCATGGCATGGCAGATGACACCATGGGGATGCAATTAGCGAATCCAGGACTCCAGGAGACCTAACAAACAACACGGCCCCTTCAACAAATAACTGGCAAGAATACAAAAAAGGAAGAGGAATATTTAGATTAAAAAAACATTCCAACTAGGGACTTCCCTGGTGGTCCAGTGGTTAAGAATCTGCCCTGCAAAGCAGGAGACATGGGTTTGATCCCTGGTTGGTGAACTAAGATCTCACATGCTGCAGAGCTATTGAGCCCACACACCACAATTAGAGAACCCAGGTGGCACAGCTATTAAAGCCCATGCAATCCGGATGCCTGTCCAACTAAGACCCAAAGAGTCGAATAAATAAATATTAAAAAAAAAACAACTAATTGCCCTGTGTCCATTGTACGTGGATCCTCATTCCAACAAACAAGGTTTAAAACAAGAATCTATCAGTCCACTGGAAATCTGAATCACGACTGGATATCTCATTATTTTAGGTGTGATAATAGTTTAGTGGTTATGTTTTGTTTTTTTAAGATTCCTTCTCTTTTACAGTGATATACTGAATTATTTCTTTATTATCTGAGCCATGGGTTCCATCCCTGGGTTGGGAAGATCCCCCAGAGAAGGGATACCCATTCCAGTATTCTTGCCTGGAGAATCGCATGGATAGAGGGGCCTGGTGGGCTACAGTGCATGGGGTTGCAAAGAGTCAGACATGACTAAGCGACTAACACTTTCAGTTTACTTTTCCACTGAAATATCTATAGATGGCATCATGTAGCTGGGATTTTCTTCACAATAATCAGGGAGGAGGGAGTGGATAAGGATGGGGCGGAGTTGACCACAGGGTGAAGGGTGCTGGGGTTAGGTCAGGGTTCACAGGATTTGTTACACTATTCTCTTGACTTCTGTATATAACTGAGGCTGTCCATAAGAAAGAAAAATGCCAGCAAGGTTAACAGAGGACAGCCTTTGCCTCTGCCTAGAGTCTCGGACTTGGGTGCTTTATAAAGTTTGGCTCCGGGACACTTCCCTGGTGGTCCAATGGTCAGGACTCCGTGCTTCCACCACAGCAGGCATGGGCTCGATCTCTGGTCTGGGAACTAAGATCCTGCATACCGTGTGGCATGACCAAAAAAGAAAAAAGAAAAAAGCTGACTCCTCTGTAGGCTTTCCTCTACTGTGTGTGAGGCTGACAGCTGCCCCGCCTGCAGGGGTGCTCCAAGAAGCCTCACCCGACACCTCCCCTAAACTGCTGTGGGCTTAACATGGCCTTGGCTCTCTGGAGTGAGTAGAGAGCACACGTCATCCGAGTCTGAACAAGGGCTGCCATCTGTTCAGAGGGGCCCAGGAGCTGTGGCTTGGGTTCTGTCTAGTCCCAGGCAGGCTTCTTTTCCTTCCTGTATGCTCTGCAGAGCCGAGGTGGCTTCTTGGGGATCATGACATCAAGACCCCATTTCCATTGGAATTCTGGCCACGGGAGGGAAAAGCCACTGTTGCTCCGGTCAGCAGCCATGGTCTCTTTCCCACATCGCCCGGGCTCCACCCCTGGCTTTAATCATTGCCTTGGTTGGTGGCAGTGGTTAAGACTCCGTGCCCCCACTGCAGGGGGCATGGGTTCAATCCCTGGCCCTGCCTGGGGAAGATCCTGCATGCCATGCTGTGCAGCAAGAAAAAATAAACAAAAAAGTAAAATCATCCCCGACTTCGCAGATATACCCAGGATCCCACCTGCGCTGTCAGAGGATGGGCTGCAGGCTGCCTGCGCTTCCTTGGTGCCCTCAGGCCCCTGGGTGGGGCTGCCTAGGGCTCCACAGCAGGGGGCTGTGGGTTGATGCAGGGCATCTCCTGAAGGCTGTTGTGAAAAACTGCCAACTCAGCAAGCAGGATTTATTTACTTCTGCACAGAGAAAAGCATTTGACCTCTTAAGGAAACATAAACGAAGAATTTCCTGGCTGATTGTCTGGGGGGAATAACAGGAAGTGAGCTAGTAACGGCCCAAACAAACAGCACCAAGTGATGAGGGGGCCCGGAGGGGGCAGGCCTTGACACTACTTCTCCGGGTCCCCAGCCACCACTGCAACACTGTTGTCCCCGTCCTGGGCTCCTGGGGGCCCAGGGACACCACTGAGGACCTCGGCTGACTCTCAGGATAACAGCAGTGCCATATATAGACTTCGAACTTGGAAGGCAGGTGGGGCAAAGCAGACAGAGCCTTAGACTTAGAGCTGGATACCAAAGCTAGAGGCCCGGTGACACCATGGGCAGATCATGTGACCTGATCTTTAATTACACCTTCTCCATAGGGTGATTTTAAGGCTCACATGAACTGACCTGTGAAGTGTTCTGCAAACAGAAAGGGGCTCTACAAACACAATGGAGCATTATCATTCCTCATCAAGATCTCACTCATCTGTACACAGCTCAGTGAGGAACTGTGGGGGCTGGAGAAGACTCTTGAGAGACCCTTGGACAGCAAGGAGATCAAACCAGTCAATTGTAAAGGAAATCAGTCCTGAATATTCACTGGAAGGACTGATGCTGAAGCTGAAGTTCTAATACTTCAGCCACCTGATTCAAAGAGCATTGGAAAAGACCCTGATGCTGGGAAAGATTGAAGACAGAAGGAGAAGAGGGCAACAGAGAATGAGATGGTTGGATGGCATCACTGACTCAATGGACATGAATTTGAGCAAGCTCTGGGAGTTGGTGATGGACAGGGAAGCCCATGGGGTCACAAACAGTTGGACAAGACTTAGTGATTGAATAACAGCGAGGACCAGTGCTCCCATTTTATGGCCAAAGCTGGGAGGGGTTAAATGACTTCTCTTTGGTTGCTCAGCTAGTGAGTGCCAAGGCCTCCTACTCTTAAGCTTGTCTGAGGCCTGCAATGTCCAGGGACTTACATAACCCTGGAAGCTCAGGCTACCACGCATCAGCTTGGAAAAGCCCTCTCCTTCATGTTGGCAGCCCAGGGGTCCAGAATCACAACCCAGGTCCCAGACTCAGATGATGAAGACTGGATGGGTGAGGTCAGGCCTGGGTGCTGGGCTTACGGTAATGAGCTTCGGGCCGAGCCCCCAGGAAAAGCAGCCTTCTGCTTCCACAAGCCTCAGGTGAAGATAGACAAAGCTTCCGGGTCCTTATTATGCCTTATGGGCAAAACAGTTACTTTATTAAAAAGAGAGGAGGCGATTCTTCTGCTCCAGACTGTGGTAGGAGGGGCTCGGCTGGCTCACAGGGGGTCACCTCTGCACCAAGGCCGGGCACTGGTTCCATTCTGTGCTGCCAAGAAGGACCTGAACCTTTTGCACATGGCAATGCCATGAACTGATAATCCACTGGGAGAAAAAACTTCCTATGCAAATAGAAACTGAGGCGTTAAACGGGTACAGCAATCAGACTTGTTAGCACGCTGTAACATGCAAGAAACCAGCGAGCTCTGTTCCCAAACAACCTCCTCTGCTTTGGAATTATCCACTTTCCGGGCTGCTTAAACATCTGCTATGAAGGCAGCTGGGCGGCTGAGGTACCTGCCTGTCAGAGCAGAAGTCCAGGGGAACAGGAAGGGAAGAGGTCCCCCAGCCCCTCCAGTCCAGACACTGACAGGTGGTCTGCACAGCAGCCACGTCCCAGGAGAAGCCCTGGGCTCAAAAGCATCTCTTCCCTATTTCCCAGCAGAGTGCTTTGTGCCTTGATGTTCTCATCTGTAATTGGGACCATAACGTCTAGGCCTCATAGCGTCGCTGGAACATTCAATTCCTAGCTCTTAAAAAAAAAAAGAAATCCACTGGGGACTTCCCTGGTGGTCTGGTGGTTAAGACTGCACTCCCAATATGGGGAAGCACGGGTTTGATTCCTGGTTTGGGAGCTAAGATCCCACATGCTGCAGGGCACAGACCACCCCCACCCACCCCCAAAAAAGAAAAAAAAATCCCCTGGGAACTTTCTTGGTAGTTCAGTTTCTGCGCTCCCAATACAGGGGGCCTCGGTTTGATCCAGGGGTGCAGCGGAAAAGAACCCGCCTGTCAATGCAGGAGACACAAGAGACGTGGGTTTGATCCCTGGATCAGGAAGATCCCTTGGAGTCGAAGATGGCTACCCACTCCATGGAAAATTCCATGGACAGAGGAGTCTGGTGGGCTACAGTCCACAAAGTTGAAACAGTGGGACAAGTCTGAGCACACACAGGCACAGGGAACTAGATCCCATATGCCACAAAATTAGTAAGTGTTTGCAGGCTGCAACTAAACCCCAGTGCAGCCAAAATAAATCCACTGGATTTGGAGTGCCAGCTCTGGGTTCAAATCCTAACTCTACCACTCACTATGAGGATTTTCTCCACAGTAAAGAGGGATAATTATGCTAATTAGAAGAGGTTACCCTGTATGGGCTTGTATTATGAGTTGTGAGCATTTGTACATATTAACTCATTTAATCCCCCCAGCAATTCCTGGGGGTAGGGGTGACTGCCCTTCCCCTTTCACAATCGGGGGACCCTGGTGCTGCCCATAGAGTGATGCTGGGTAGCATGCCTGGGTTCACTCCGGGGCTGTGACACCCAGGCTCCACACCCATGACCTGCTCAGCCTCCCAGGTAATTCTCAGGTTTGTTATCAAGGCTACACGTGTGCGAGTTCCTTGCAGGGGCTTGGCTTCTAGAAGGCACTGAGCAAATACAGCTATTGCTGTTCGTATTAGTGTAATCATTATTTCCCTGGAAGCTTCTAGAACTGTAATCCCTGGTACTTCCTACACTTCTTCACTGCCTTTCCTCCTTAGCACTGAATGCCAACTACCGTACCCTATACTTTACTCATCACACCATGTACTTTACTGCAGGGGCAGGGATTTTTGTCTCTTTTATTAACTGCTGTATCCTCAACACCTAGAACAGTGCTGATACATAGTATATGCTCAATTAGTATTTGTGGAATGAATGAGTGAATGACCATCATTGCCCTCGCTCTTAAGCAGACCTACTTGACTTTACAGTGACACCTAGGGGATTGGAGGAGATATGGCTGGGAAAAATAAAGGGCAAAGCCCTACCCTTCTGCAAGGAATCACATACACATAGCCAAGCCTGCTGGCAGTCAGGACCCACCTTGCCCAGATTATTCTTGCTCACAGCCAGTCCAATCCAATCAGCACTGAGCAAGCAGCTTCTACACAAGAGGCATCTGCCAGGTCACCTGCAAACCTCAGCAGAGGGCCGAGGGCTCCTACCTTCCCTTGGCCCAACAAAGAGCCAGCTCAAACCTCCCACAGCCCAGAGGCCTGAGCCTCCTGTCCTATTTCAGGCTTTGAGAATTTTCTTTCATTTAAACAAGATGCTGGATGCAAGTGTTTACTAAACTCTGCTGTGTTTGACTTTTGCTTTTTAATCCAAGAAGAGGACCCCAGGCTGGCTAGCAGGTGAGGGTGGCAGAGCCCCACAGCACCCCAAGTGCCATAGCAGTGCCATCTGTCACAGCTCACTGGCCCAGGGCTCCAAGTTCAGACTCCCCCAATTGTCCAGCAACCATAAGATGCCTGCCTGGATATCCACCAGAGCCCAGCCATGTGGTGAACCATGGGGAAAATGAAAAATGCAACTGCCACTGGGTCCCCTGGGATGTCTGTCCACCAGACAAGGGACCAAACAGTAGGGGACTGGCTGCCTACCTGCTGTCGTGCAAACACCAATCCTCTTCAGGTTAAAGTGTAAACTCAGAAGGAAACAGGAAGGGGTGGGCAGACAGACTACCTGGGGGTGCAGGGAAAGTGGGGCAGACTTAGGGCAGAAGGAGGGAGCAGAACACCAACAGATGGTGCCTGCCCCCCGTTACTGCATTACTGCACTGCAAACACTGGTTTATTGTTTGGAATCAGGTTCACTGGACCCCTAGTGGCTGGGTCCATGCCCAGCAACCTGCAAAAGCAAAATCTGCAGGGTAGATTTAAATCATGTCTTTTCAGGGACTTCCCTGGCAGTCCACTGGTTAAGACTTCACCTTCCACTGGGAGTGGGAGGTGGGAGGGGGACGGCTCAATTCCTAGTCAGGGAACTAAAATTCCACATGCTTCAGGGTCCAAAAAAAAAAAAGAAAAACCAAAAAATTTAAAACAGAAGCAATATTGTAACAAATCCAATAAAGATTTTAAAAACGGTCCACATTTTAAAAATCTTAAAACATTTAAATAAAGTGCACCTGTAAAACTGTTATTGTGTCTTTGTGGCTGAAACCTCCCACACTCTGGGATGAGGGCTGGCTGTGGTCCTCGCATCTGCCAGGCTGGGTCTGGCTTGCGTATTCTCCTCCTTCAAGGTATGTAAGATCTCAAGGGAGTAATCTTGACATATCTACCTGTATCGTCCCAGCTCAGAAGAATAATCACCGTTAATAACAGCAATAATGAAAACTGGATCCATATGTCTGGTTAATGTCCCTGATGAGTGTGTTTTAAGTGCCCGGTGCTCTGTGTTGTTACAGTTAGTCCTCACAGCCACTTTGGCTGGTAGGTACTATTATGACATCCATTTCACAGATGCAGAAACTGAGGCATGAGATCTAAGGGACTTAGATGCCAAACAGGGTGATGCTCGAAGCATCTCTGACCTCATATTTAGTTTCCCCGGAAACCAACTTCGAAGAGGCTCAGTCTCATCTTGAAGATGGTGAACAAAATTACCAGATGCCTACTAAATACCCGCCCCTGTGTCTGGGGCATTCACGGGTGTTAGTTTATCAAATTCTCAAAACAAATGGAGTTAAACTTTATTGTCCCCATTTTATGGGTAAGGAAACTGAAGTTGTGAAAGATCAAGTCACTTATCTGAGACCATAACAGTCAGAAATGGGCGGAGCTAGGATGCAGACCGTATATGCAGGCTCTGGAGTTCAGGTTCTTTCCATTACATGTTAATATCTGCACACTGCCAGACCCTTTCCATTGAGTCTGTCCTCAGACCTAGGACGACAGCAGGTACAAGATGCACTGATATTTGAGGGACCACCAAAGAAGGAACGGCCAATTGTACCCTGAAACATCACCTGGGGGGATGCACCCTGGTTTCAGACCTGCAAAATGTAAACAATGTGCAGGTAGGAATCGATATGGGACCCTCTCATATGACCCATACAACAGCCTTGTGAAATTACCGTGATTGTGCAGATGAGGAAACTGAGACTTAACTTGGCTAAAGGGTTGCTCAGGGCCACACAGATCATATGAGACCACATCCAGACATGCAGCCAGTGACTGGGAAGCCTGGCCCCAGGCCTGTCCACTCACTGAGCTGGGTCTCTGACCTAGGTCTTTCCGGCACCTTTCACAGTGCCCGGAATACAAGAGCCTCAGAGGAAAGGTCCTTTAAAGGAGAGAAGGTGGGTTTCCTTCACTCCTCCCCCAGCAGGGCTGGAGGCCTAGCCTTGGTGTCCTTAAGCTGATGCCACCAGCCAAAGTGTAAGCCAGGGACATTAAAGGACAGCCCCTGGAGCAGACCAGGTGCGGGGACACCAAGGGTGGCATCTGGGGGCAGGAGGTGAACACCTGTTTCCATGTAACAGAGCCTGTGCAGCGGGCGGGTGTGTTTTACGTGAAACACACCTGCAGGAACATGATCTGACTGTCGAGGGTGTGGGTGTATGTGTGTATGAGTGTGTGTGTGCGTGTGGATGTGTGCCGATCCTGGGCTGAGCGGCCAGGAAAGACCAACGCTGTGACATTCAGGCAACCCCCAAGACAAAGGACAGCCCCCATTTCCACAGCCCCCTTTATGTTAGAAAATGAGGGTGGAGAACACTGCCTGAAAACAACCCCCCAAACTGGGCCACCCTTTGCGTGGTCCCCACTTGGCCTAACCCACTGGACACAATGGATTTTCTGTTTCATTGATTAACTTCCGCTGTGCTTTTAAAAAACAGCTTTATTGAAGTATAAGTGACATAGTGTGAACAACCCATGTTATTTAAAGCACAAAATTAGATGAGTTGATGTATGTATAGAGTAGGGCTTCCCCGGTGGCTCAGTGATAAAGAATTCACCTGCAGTGTAGGAGATGTGGCTTTGATCCCTGGGTCAGGAAGATCCCCTGAAGAAGGAAATGGCAACTCACTCCAGTATTTCCGCCTGGAAAATCCCATGGGCAGAGGAGCCTAGCAGGCTACAGTCCACGGGGTTGCAAAAGAGTGGGGACACAACTTAGTGACTGAACACCACCAGATCAAAACAGATCATACATTTTCGACTCTCAAAAGTTAGAATGGATATTGCCCCAGCCTCTGAAACCAAGCATCTCTGGTAATCTGGATAATAGGGAGAAAAAAGCCAAAAACAGGTACGATGTGCTCCATTCACACAGTACTGCTGCTTCCCATTCTACACATATCATGCAGAAAAGCCTGGAGGCTGCACACACCACCCCCATGATCCCCGAGGCAGGGGGCTGCAAGAGTAACAAGCACCAGGTGGCTGGGGTCCAAATCCTGGCTCTGCCCCCTTCCTGACACCCTGGGTACCTTCCTTTACTCCTCAGTGCCCGCTGTCCCCTTCAGTTTAGTTCAGTCGCTCAGCAGTGTCTGACTCTTTGCAACCCCCCGGACTGCAGCACGCCAGGCTTCCCTGTCTGTCACCAGCTCCCAGAGCTGGCTCAAACTCATGTCCATCAAGTCAGTGATGCCATCCAACCATCTCATCCTCTGTGGTCCCCTTCTCCTCCTGCCTTCAATCTTCCCAACCCACTTATTTGAAGCTAACTAGACCACCCACCTCACAGGTTTTATGCAGTAACACCCATCTCGAGAACTCAGGACAGTGCCTGGCACGTGGTAAGTGCTCCATGTGTCAGATGAAGAAGGTGATGATGATAGTGATTTTTGCTTGCTTTTTTGAATGGGAAAACAGGTTCCAGGAAGTTAAGTGACTCACCCAAGGTCATTCAGGCAGCTACTGGCCAAAAGCTTTAATGCAGGTGCTCCTGACCCTGTGCTGTCCTCCCCAGGACACGAGAAGCTCACAGCCAGATGTAACCAGTCGCTCTGGCCTCTGTGGTTGCAGTCGCTGGCTCAGGCACAGACTGGCTGAGCAATGGTGTCAGCAGGTCATGTGCACAGATCTTTCTCTGCAAACTCAACTGAATCCCTGCCGACTGACTTTCAACATCCTGGGTCCTCACACGTGCCAGGTGCATCTTGGCGGGGACAGTGGGCATCTGAGACCCATTTCACTGGGCCCTTCTCCTCCCACACCTTGGCAGAGGATTCCTGCCCCAGGTGTGTCATCTTCCACCTCCAGAGTCCTCAAGCCAAGAGAGGGAACAGCCTCCACCATGGCAGTTGGTTAGCATTTCAGCTTTGCTGGACAAGCGGGAAACCGCAGGAAGAAACCACTTCCCACCTTAAATCGACCTCTGGTGGGAAAGACGGGTTCTCAAGGTCCTCTTGAATGATGACTAATATCATAAGAAAATGCTGCATCCAACAGAGGTCGACTGGGGAGGCTGGGAGCCCTCCAGCTGCTGAAGGAGGCGTGTGGCCAAGCTCCGGGTGGAAGGGACCCGGGGCAGCTGACCAAACCAGAGTGGAGGCTCCATTCATCCAGCTGCACTGTGGGCCAGGCTCCTTGCTCTGTGGTTTGTGCCTGTGTATGTTCCCTCAGTCCTGGGTCACTATTCTCCCCTCTTACAGATGAGGAAACTGAGGCCCAGAAGCACTAGCAACTCTGCCAAACATCACTGAAAAATTTCCCTGAGTTGGCTGAAGCTGGAGTTTGAATCCAAGTGTCTGCATCATCAACCCAAACACACAAAAAAACGATGCTCACGCCTTGCCCCCTCCTGGCTTCTCTGCAGAGAAGCAAACAATAGGCAAGGCTAAATATTTTCACATTTACCACATGGCAGGGGCTGGGTCAGGTCCTTATAGCCTCAAAAACTCCTCCTGATGAGCTCAATCCTGTGCTCTGTGATAACCTAGGGGTGGGAGGGAGGTTCAAGATGGAAGGGACATACGTAGACTTACGGCTGATTCACCTTTTTTGTATGGCAGAAACCAATACAACATTGTAAAGTAGTTATCCTTCAGTAAAAACAAAGCCCAACTCCTTGCAACAATTCTGGGGAGAATGAATCCTGTTTCTCAGTGGTGTCATCGGAGGCTCAGTGCCCCTGCAGCCCAGCTGGAAGTGAGGTGATCCAATGAGGGAGGGGACAGTGGGTTGTGTATTAGGTTCCCATTGCTGCTGTAACAAATGAACACACACTTAACGGCTTCAACCAACACAAATCCATTCTCCTACGGTTCTGGAGGTCAGCGTCTGGAACAGGTTTCCGGGACCAGAATCAAGGTGTTGGCAGGGCTGTGAGGTTTCAAGGCTCCAGGGGGAATCCACTTCCTTGCCTTTTCCAGTTTCTAGAGCCACCTGCATTCTTTGGCTCAGGGCTCCTTCCTCCATCCTTGTGGCCATCAGCGGAGCACTTGTAAATGTCTCCCTCTGATTTTGAACTTCTGTTTTGGTCATCACCCCACCTCTCTCCTACAAGGATCCTGGATGTTGTTCAGTCGCTCAGTCGTGTCCGACTCTTTGCAACTCCGTGGACTGCCACACACCAGGCTTCCCTGTCCTTCACTATCTTCTGGAGCTTGCTCAAACTCATGTCCACTGAGTCACTGATGCCATCCAACCATCTTGTCCTCTGTTGTCCCATTCTCCTCCTACCTTCAATCTTGCCTGTCGGGTTTTTTTCTAATGAGTTGGCTCTTTGCATCAGGTGGCCAAAGTATTGGAGCTTCCACTTCAGCATCAGTCCTTCCAATGAATACTCAGGGTTGATTTCCTATAGGATGGACTGGTTGGATCTCCTTGCAGTCCAAGGGACTCTCAAGAGTCTTCTCCAACACTACAGTTCAAAAGCATCAATTCTTCAGCATTCAACCTTCTGTACGGTCCAATTATCATATCTATACATGACTACTGGAAAAACCATAGATTTAACTACACGGACCTTTGTTGGCAAAGTAGTGTCTCTGCTTTTTAATGCGCTGTCTAGAATGGTCATAGCTTTTCTTCCAAGGAGCAAGCGTCTTTTAATTTCATGGCTACAGTCACCACCTGCAGTGATTTTGGAGCCCAAGAAAATAAAGTCTCTCACTGTTTTTATTGTTTCCCCATCTATTTGCCATGAAGTGATGGGACGAAATGCCATGATCTTCATTTTTTGAATGCTGAGCTTTAAGCTAGCTTTTTCATTCTCCTCTTTCCCCTTCATCAAGAGGCTCTTTAGTTACTCTTCGCTTTCTGCCATAAGGGTGGTATCATCTGCATATCTGAGGTTATCGATATTTCTCCTGGCCATCTTGATTCCAGCTTGTGCTTTATCCAGCTCAGCATTTTGCATCCCAGACCACTGGATAATCCAGAATGCTCTCCCCGTATGTAAAGTTCCTTCTGCCACACGAGGAAACATAGTCACAGGTTCCAGAGATAAGAATGTGGACATCTCTGGCATCATTACTCAGCCTACCACACGTGGGGATCATTGCACCCTGGCCAGTACTCCCAGGGGCCTAGACCCACAGGCAGGAAACTGGACAGGGCAGACTGAGGGTGTCCTGCATCCAAAGGAAAGGCCGAAGGGGAGCAGGGGGTGGGAGTGGGTGAGCCAGGGCAGGGCGCCCACAAGCCTTCTGTCCAGGTCTGGCTCCAGTTGGGGCTACAACCACAGGCTCATTCCTCGAAGAGCAGAATTACTTTTAAGTTCTAAAAATACCACTTCATTGCTAAACAAACACCGGGGCTCTTGTGAAATAAAGCAGCAACATGAAAGGCCTGGCAAGGGGGCCCGGAGATCCTGATCTGCAAGCGGATCAGGGCAGCTCCCTCCGCTGGAGAAGCCAAAGTCATTTCCGAAGCCCTCTTGGATCTCAAGGCCAAGGTCAGGCTTTGGATGGGGGCCAGTGCCTGGGGCTGAAGGCACGGGGTGGGAGGAAACCCTGAAGAAAGGGAATAAACACACACTTGTAGGATGCTGTCAGGGAGGGGCCTTCACATGCTATCCTGTTCTACCCTCTGAACAAACCCGAAAAGGAGGCATTTTCATGTCTATTGTCCTAACCATAAAATGAAAGCTCAGAGAGGCGAAGCGATTTGCCTAAAGTCACACAGCAGTAAGACATGGGATTCTAAACAGCTCCATCTGACTCTAGGACCAATGTCTTTTCTACTTTAATGCCCAAATTGCTGCCAGTTGCTCCAAGCAGGATTCAGGGTGGTTGAAAGTGCCAGTTCCTTGAGCCCAATGGTGTGTGTCTGAATTCAGGCTCTCTGAAGCCAGGGAATCTTTGCCTCCCTGGGCCTCAGTTTCCTTATCTGTAAAGTGGAGTCAGTAAAAGCATCTGCCTCATGGTGTGCTGTGACATTTTACTGCATTAAATCAGGTACATTGTTTGTGCAGGGACAGTAACATTCCCTGAGGATGTTTCTCACCTACTCCATCCCTCCAGAGTCTCCGTCCTCCTCTGGTTGTTTTCCCACTAGAAGTTAGCAACATCCTTATTATCTTGGGGCTGATCCATGGTGAGAGATGGAGCAGAGAGGGCCCAGGCCCCCATTCCATAGATAATCCCCAAACCCACGCCAGCCAATCTTCAGAGCACCTTTTAGTCATGAAACCATATAACCTATCAGCAAACCAGTCAACTAACACCTGAGGAGTGCCCACTTCTGGCTCTGCCCCACCCCTGCTGGCTGGGTAAGACTCTGGGGCACTTTTGGTCCTTGGGGGAGCAGGGACAGGGTAAAAGAGTCTAGGGGTGGGGGGTGGGGGTAAGCAGGGGAAGATCCAAGCGCATCTTGTTCCTGAGCACAGAGCCACATTTCTACTTCCCGTCTGCCTCATTCCAAACTAAACATCAGGCTCACTTGTTGTTGCTCAGTCACCAAGTTGTGTCCGATTCTCTGAGACCCCATGGACTGCAGCAGGCCAGGCTGTCTGTCCTGTATTTCACTGTCTCCAGGCTCACTACTGGATAACAAATTACTACGTGCTTAGCCTGTTCAGGTGCTATGTCTGGACAGGCTACATACTTTACTTACACACACACTGCAGGCTTACTACTTACATTACTGCAGCACGTGAGTTGGAAAGTACACCCACTTCACAGATGAGGAAGCTAGAATTGAGACAGAGGTTAAGTAACCTTCCCAATGCCACGCAGAAATGAAGAGACCGAGCTGGGATTTGATAAGGCCTGCCTGATGCCTTTGCTCTGAGGCCCACTGGACCCCAGGTGCCTGGGGGCCTGGTCAGCCCCTGAGGCTCCAATTTCTGCTGCTAACCCTCAGCTCAGGCCCTTGCCCCGCATCCTCAGGGGGCTGACCAAGTAAGCATCCATTTTCCCAGCACAAGCTTGACCGAGAACCCCCTACCTTCTAACTGTGTGTTGCTGGGGACAGAGCAGAAGTCAGCTAGACATCACCTCTCTGCCCTTCCAGCTAATAACTAAGCCCCCAAACAGAAAGTCATCAGAAACCATGGAATTGCCATGGGAAGGGAAGCATTTTAGGCTGACACTGAGAATAATTGGAGGTTGGGGGTCTGGGCGCGGGGACAGGTCAGATGGCCTTGGGAGAAGAAACTCTGAGGATCTCTCTGAGCCGGTCACATTTCGCCTGAGAGCAGGAAGGCTGAGGAGCCAGACGCTCCAGGAGGCAAGAAGGAACATTCCAGGCTGAGGGCGCAGCAAAGTGAAAAGGGCCCCCAGGAACAAATGGCCTGAGGGCATGTGCGGGACAGTTGGGGGCAAAGTGACTGGGAGGCCACGCGGAACAAACGTGCCTCCCACCCCACAGCTGACGTGAATAACTGACTCACTGGAAAAGACTCTGAGGCTGGGAAAGATCAAAGGTAAAAGAAGAAGGGGGTGGCAGAGGATGAGATGGTTAGATAGCATCACTGACTCAATGCACGTGAATTTGAGCAAACTCTGGGAGATGGTGGAGGGAGGAGGAGCCTGGTGGACTACAGTGGATGAGGTGGCAAAGAGGAGGACATGACTTAGTGACTGGACAACAAGTGCCCAGTGCCTCACACGCAAGGCCCTGGGGTGCTGGGAGGTGGGGCACCCCTGGCCCAATCTTCCCAAGATGATTTCTCCTCTGGAAATCAGCTCTTTCTCCAAGGACTGGAAGAGGCTGGCAGGAGGGAAGGCTGACTTGGAGGAAGTGCCTGGCCCGGCATCTCAGTGCATGATCTGCACGCCTCCCGGAGGGCACCGGCCACCAAGCATGTCGCTACAAGACGCCTCCCTACACCAAGGCAGCAGAGTCGGGGCAGCTCTAACTCCCTCTGAAGCCCCGAGGGGAGGACAGGAGCAGACCTCATAGCTTTCTCAACATCTCACTCAGGCATTCTCTGCTCCCGGAGCACTCGCTGTAGGCCAGGCCCTGAGCTGGATCCTGGCGAGAAAGCGATGACTCAGCCACACAGCCACAGTATTAAAATACAGCTACCAGAGAAGGACCCAGGAAGGTGTGAGGAGAGGTGTGAGTCACTGCACTTGCTGGTCTGGGTGGAGGGAGGTGCATGGGGTCAGCAAGTGGAGAGAGAGGACCTGGCTTCAAAGGAAAGACGGAAGAAAGCCAGTCCAGTGACCACACACCAAGGTTGCCGGACACTGGTGGGGAGGACGGGGGAGCAGAGACCCATTACATTAGGCCAGTTCTGCTGTCAGCAAGAGACTGCAAGCTGACATGCATCCTTGGGTCTGCTGCTTGGGGTACCAAGCCAAGAAGCCTGGCTGAAGACACCGGGTGGGATGTGGAGGGCTGTAGACTAACTGCCCCTCATGACCAGCTGACCGTTGGCCACAGGGCCCAGACGTGCTCGTTTTCCAAGAGAAGGTAGAAATCCACACTGGATAATTCCCAACTTTTAAATGGTGGCAACACATTAAAAAGATTTAAGAGTAGCATGAAGGCTCAAGAACATAGCTGTGGGTCACTGACTTTACAGCCTGGAGTAAATGAACGTAGATAACTTCATCTCATGACTGTGTCTGAGATGCCCAGCGTGGCTCAGGCTGGGCAGGAGAGGGTTTCCGGCAAAAGGGACCCACAATGCTAAAGGCAGAAGAGGAGCAAGGAGCAGACTGATGAAGCGAGACGAGCCCCCAGCCAGTCCCTTCTGCCGGGCCCCTGCTTTATTCTCCTGCAGCTGGTGGGAGCATGCATGCTGGATCTAGCCTCCTGCTGACAGCAAAGGTTGGGGGACAGAGGCACAGCTCAGGGAAGTTGTCCCCTGGGCTCTGGTCTAAGGGAACTGGGACAAGGTGCAGTGCATGCCAGCCAGACTCTGCGGGGAACCTGTTGGAAAAGTAACATGAGCTCCTGGGCCAAGGTTTCCTTTCTGTCAAACAGGACAGACTGGCCCAGCCCAGTACTGGCATCTCCGAGGCTCCTGGGAGGATTAGACCTCAGCCCAGGAATGCTCCTGAAGGCACTGTATGGGGCTCACGTCTCACTTTCAAGATATATGACCCATCTCTCCTGCCCAGACAGGGGCCCTTCACCTTCTGTGGTCAAGTGCACCAGCCCAAGCCCCCACCTTCCCTGATGACCTGCGATCCTCCTGCCACCCAAGGAGAACTCCCCGTACTGCTAAGCACTGCTGGGGCAGCACTGGCTTTGGTGGCCCTTGGCCTGCTCCGTGCTGGGTCCAAAGCTTGGGAGGGTGGGCAAGAAAATACGAAGGGGAGGGGTCACTTCAGTCACGGGGGCTGCTTGTGCCTAGGGCAGTCGGCTGAAATGACAGTCCATCCTCACATCTCCCGTGTCTGGCGGGGTCTATCACCGTCCCCATTTTGCAGATGAATAAACTGCGTCTCAGAGGGGCTGAGGGACTGGCCCAAGGCGCAGGTACTATGCAACAGAGCCAGGGTTTGAACCCAGGGCCCCTGACCCCAACCCCAACATGGTACTGCCTCCATCAATGCCAAGATGAGACCCAGTGACAACAGACAAATGACAGTCACAGCCTGCGAGGAGGGGAAAGAGAAATGAGCAAAAACAAAAAGTCTGTACCACCTTATTTTCCAAGCACAAAAACAGACATTCCCGGGGCGACCTTGAGTCATCAGGAGAGGCTAACCTGTGCTCCTGCGAGTCTGGATGGAAGGTGGGGCGCACAAGGCTTTAGGGACGCTTGCTGTCCCAGATGACAGTCACATGTGGGGACCCCAAGAGCCCAAGCGAGAGGAGGCGGCCTTGCGTGCAGTAATGCCTCAGGGATCAGGAGGCCTGCAGCCAGCCTTCCCTCAGTTCAGCAGCCTCTTGTGTGAGCTGAACATCAGACCCCACCCAGGTCCAGGCAGGTCCTTGTGACCCTCATGTCCGCTGGCTGAGTGGGAGCTGCAGGTGATAATCAGAACACAACCCACTGGCTGGAGTTTACGAATCCAATCAGCACACATCCGGGCTGAACGTAACCCGGGGTTATTGGATTTTCTCGCATCAGGAAAACCAGAGCCTAGGACAGCAATTCTGAGTGTAGTGTGTCATTACTCTAAGTGCAGCTGCCCCGTTTTTAATTACAATTCCCTCCAGCAGGACAGGGCAGGGCCAAGATGCCGGGCAGAGCTCTTTTCTTAAGTGAGTCCCAGCCTTGCTTCAGCTGGCTGAAACTGGAGCCAGCTGGGTGGGGAAGGAAACCGAGATGGCTTCCCCCACTCTTCAAGAGGTCCAGGGGAAGCCAGGAGGCGGAGGAAGAGGAGGAGATGGAGGGGATGCTGTCAGACTCCCATTCAAGGGGTCTGTGGCCAAATGGGAGGAGGAAACAGGCCCTGCCAGCAGCTCCTGCTTCCTCTGAAGGGGGGACCACCTGCCCTCATTCTCCTCCTCCCCCCAGTCCAGGTCCTCCTACTCACAGCTTGTTTCCCTGCCTTCACTCTGCATCCCCAGGCTGGCTTCAGAAACCCCAATCTGATTCCATCACTCCTTGCCTAGAGCTTACAATGGCTCCCTAGTGCCCTCAGGCTGGAAGCGAAACCACTCCACATCTAAACTGCCAGCAAGTCGTGTGGATTCTCCACCCTGTGCTACCAGAGGCCCAGCCTTCCACAACCTCCCGCAGCCCCCACCCTTGTCCACTATTCTCAATGCTGCAGCCACAGGGGCTGCTTCCAAAGGCCAATCAAATGGAGTCGCTTCCTTGCTTAAAACCAAGGCATCCTGCCACGTGCATAATGAAGTCCAAACTCCTCACTAGGATCGCAAGGCCCAACATGAACCACCCTTCATCACATCTCTGCATCCCTCATACCGTGCCTTCCAGCCACACAGAGGTGGCCTCGGTAACCTCTGTTTCGGGTTAAAGGTCTCTACTCCGGAGAGGCCGGCTCTGGCCACTGCCTGCAGAGGAGCCGTGTCCCCCCGCCCCCCTCCCCTCCCCGCCATCCTCCACACCTTGTTTTATGCTAGATGGCACATATTACTATCTCTCCTTTTTTCTTGCCTGCTCACTAATTTATGACTTGATTCCTCTCTAAACTGCTGGGCCGGGAGGAGGCGGCTGCAGAATGGGTTTGCTCTCCATGACACCCGCAGCCCCTGCCCTGGGGCTGGCATGCGGCCAGGCGTCAATCGATACTTCTGGAATGAAAGACTACCTGCGTTTCTGATAGCTGGCAGAGTGTCTGCTGGTGTGAGTTTGATGCAACTGAAAAGAGAAAAGGAGCAGCAGCCCCTGCTTATGGAAGACTTACTAACCACTCAGCTGGGTGAGTACAGGCTGGGTGCAGAGGGCCAGCCAGGGCCGGACAGAGTCCCCCACCCCCACCGCCCAGACACAGCAGCAGCAAGGGGGAAATTGCCTGCCCAGGGATTGAACCCAGACCCCCTTCACTGGGACCACCAGGGAAGTCCCACTGCAGCCTCTCTGTACTGAGATTCTGAGTTAAGTTTTTTTCCTGAAGTGACATCACAATAAGAAGACCACAGTTTATTCCCTTGAGGTCCTGCAAGCCCCACTCAGGGCAGGATGGGGCACCAGGCTGGAGCTCCCTCTCTGTCATGCAAAGAGGCCACTTGCTCCTCTGGTGACACTCGCTCAGGCTGGCACCCAGCGGGCCTGTGGAACCACTTGGAACGTGCCAACCAAGGAAAGCTTCAGGTCAGCACTTTCCGGGATTTGCTGCTTTAATATTAAAATATTCATAAAGAGAAGTAATATCACTGTACACAGGCTTCCTATCTGCAGAGGAGGATTCATATTTGCTCCTGGTGCTCAGCCAGCACAGCACAGGGCAAGGGAAGAGCGTTATGCAGAATCAGGGTTGCCAAAAGCCGGAGCCCCCAAGATAGGCTGTGGGGGCCGTGCCGTCCTGAGAGCATCAAGTTCCCAGCAGCCTGCCGCCGCTGTGCTTCACTCTGCACTCATGTGATAATACCATCCACGGTCCATACTCAACACACAGTCCATACTCAAGGGTCCCCAAACACACGGTCCTTATTCAAGACCCCAAGATCAAGCGCTGCAATGAACTGCCAGGGTTCCCAACTCTCCTTTAATCTGGGAGGTGCCCTTTGCCTTCTGTGGGTCTTTCATAACATGGTAGCTGCCTGGCCCCCAACCCAGCTAATCCACAGATGATGCTGTGTGCTCACACTGTACCCCATCAGGAGGCCCCTAAAGGCAGTTTGTCCATTACTGATGATTTTCAATTAAATCTACACTTATTAACTCGTGTTCATCTTTTCTCTTCCATTCCCTGCTTTGCTTAATCTATTCCTCTCATCCTTCTTTTGGATGTTCAAACTGTTCCATCTTTGCCAGCAGGAGCCTCTCGAAGCCAGTGCCTGGGTCTTTCCGACCATCTGTCTTTGGACGCGTCCTTGCTTTTTAGAGCGGCAAGATGTTCTAGTCACGCTCTGTTACTTTCCACTGCCTCACACCTGGAATCCTCCATGTGTCCAAGGGGCCCTGGCTTCTTCTCATGGGGGACAGCATTGAGAAACAGAGCTGCAGGTACTTGGTGTATGCACTGTTACTGGGGGTCACTGCTTCCTTGCCCCTTCCATGATTACAAACACATACATCATCAAATATGCATATTGGGGCTATGCATTTTCACTCGTGGTCCAGTGGTTAAGAATCTGCCTGCCAATGCAGGGGACACAGGTTCAGTTCCTGGTCTGGGAAGATCCCACATGCCGTGGAGCAACTAAGCCCGTGCGCCACAACTACTGAGTCCACGTGCCTAGAGCCTGTGCGCTGCAACAGGAGAAGTCACCGCAGTGAGAAGCCTAAGCACCGCACCTAGAAAGGAGCCCCCAGTCACGGCAACTAGAGAAAACCCGCCTGCATCAAGAGACCCAGCGCAAACAGAGGCAAAAAAAGCATACTGATGTCCCAAATCCAATCCCACACATTCCTCTTTTCCACATTCCCTTCTTCTACAGACAGAGCCTGGTACCTGACAGAATGTATTTACTCATTAGCCCTATTCCATAATAACAAAATAACTCAAGGATTATCACACCAAAAGCACTGTCAACAAATCTACTAGGTAAACATCAAGATATGCTTCTTGTTTTTCCCTTATTTGAAGCCTCTGAATATATTCTGCGGTGTGAACAATAACTTGTTTCGTATCCATGATGTTTTATTCTCAGGGTTAATCCCTCTGCTGAGTCAGGGGGTAAATGCAGATGAGACTTTGTGAGTTGTACCTGAATTTCCCTCTATGGGGGTCACACCATCCAGCGTTTCCACTAACCATGGGTGGGGTGTGCCAAGAGCGTGCTTGTGTGGTTTTTGGATTTTTGCCCATCTGAGAGGTGAGCAGTGATATCTCTGGGTTGCTGTAATCTGCATTTTCTTAATCTAACTACATCCTCTTTCAGCCCTGGGACCAAGCCCAGGGCCCAACCAGAATGTGCTAAGCTGGGCGTCCCAGGCAAGGTAAAGGTCGGGGAAGGGGGTACACAGTTTCACCGTGCCCACCCAGCCCGGTGTGAACAATGCAGTCAAATGGTGCTGCAGATAAAACCCTGGCACCTGGGGAGGGAGGAGTTCTCTGGGTGTCTAGAGAAACCTCAGAAACGCGCCCTGCTCATTTCTGGAGTAAAGAAAAGGCTCCCTGCTGCCTTGAACAGGCCCAAGGAACATTCTGGCCTTCTGCTCTGATGGTCACGGACAAGCTGCAAGACTCCTGCCAGGGGGCCAGGTGCTCCCTCAACAGAGCTCGGAGTAGGAGGTGAGGGTGTCAGCCGGAGGGTGCCCGTGTGGGCTCTCATTACTCGCTCGGACTTCTTCCCAAGCCTGCATCTGTGCTTCCTGTGCTAGGCTCCTGGGCCACGGGAAGACGTCTTTAGGAACTGAGGTGGGAAGATCCGGCATGGTGCCTCCAGCCCCGCTGTCAGGACATGGGGACCATCTCTGGACGGCCCAGTGTCAGGTGCCCCTTCAAGGTTTCGGTGTGCTAAAAACAGCACCCCTGGCTCAGAGGGGACAAGCTGAGAGGCCACATCCTTCCCAAGCTCAAGCCTGCCTGCCTCCATCCAAACCCACATTTTTAAGGGCTCAGGGAAACTTCGGGTGTCAACAGACAAGGGTGGTCTCTATGGTACAATGGTTAGGAGTATAGGATCTGAAGGCAGAATGAATGGGCTGGGGTGCCAACCATCTGAGTGTCCCACCCAAGTTCCTTTCACCTAGAGCTTCAGCGGCCTCCTCTGTGAAGCTCGGGTGATAACAGTACCCATTCTCTTGGGCTGGCTGGAAGGATAAAATGGGACATGTATCAGAGAGCCTGGCATACAGCAGGCATTCAATAAATGCTAACTCCCTCCAGGGGACAGCCCCTTCTGGCCTTCTGCTGGCTGCCCAGGATAAGTCCCTTCTAACAGGCACTTCACTTCTCATTTCCTTCGAGTGAGAAAGGTACCCTGGATGGGTCACCATACCCAGGGCACATCATGGTTTGAGCAAGCTTGGGGTGTGGTATAATACTCAGTTAAAAAGGCATTGCTGTACCTTTCCATCCTAAAATTCTTAGATGAAATCAAGATGAAACTGCTCTTTATGTCAAACACAGCCAGCCAAGGTGGCCATGGCTCCCACCCAGGACCAGCATCGACAGCTGCACAGCTGGTTCTTTGTCTCAAAGTGCCTGGTAGCTAAGCTGAGTTGGGGATAAAATCCAGCTGGTGTTCTGCTTGTCAAATTGTGCAGCTTAGTGCAGGGTCGGAGAAGGCAATGGCACCCCACTCCAGTACTCTTGCCAGGAAAATCCCATGGACGGAGGAGCCTGGTAGGCTGCAGTGCATGGGGTCGCTAGGAGTCAGACACGACTGAGCGACTTCACTTTCAACTTTTTACTTTCATGCATTAGAGAAGGAAATGGCCAACCCACTCCAGTATTCTTGCCTGGAGAATCCCAGGGGCGGGGGAGCCTGGTGGGCTGCCGTCTACAAGGTCATACAGAGTCGGACACGACTGAAGCGACTTAGCAGCAGCAGCAGCACAGGGTCACAGCTACTTGGAGCAGAGGCACCTCTCTGCCCCCCTGCCAAACCCTGCAACAGGACTGCGACCCCTTAGGAATGTGGTCACACACAGGCGCTGCCTGCCAGTCACCAGGTGACAGGTCAGCAGGGCTGAGCGCAAGGTGGGGAAGGGGAGGCACCTTTTCCTAATCTGTCTACATGCCTTTTTCTCCCAGCCAAGTACTAATCAGGCCTGACCTTCCTTAGCTCTCGAGATCAGGTGAGATCGGGTGAGTTCAGGGTAGACTACTACATGCCTTTTTCTAATTTGCACAAAGGCTATTAAATTAGGCTAGCAGGAGTCACATTAATTTTAAAAATATGCATTTACAATCCACAGACTGGTGACTGGCCTATACCTCTTGAGGTAAGATCTTTATGTACAAACTGCTCTATTGGGTTCAAGATTCCATTAAAAAGTTTAGAAATGTTTTAGGAATAGAGACCGTAAAAAGTTGAAGAAGCTCAGTGAGCATGCAGGATTGAGAGTTAAGATACAAGTCTAGGCCACTGCTTCTACCTTAGCTGGGGCACATCATTTACCCACACAGAGCCTGGCCGACAGTTCTGGTCACTTCCCCTCACTCCCTGCTCCACGGGGGAGGCTGCTCTGACCCCTCTAGGAACCTGAGCCCCCAGGAACACCTTGCTCCACTGGGAGAAACCAGGTCCATGTGGGTGGGTAACAATGGTTGCCTGGAAACCCTACCTTTTCAAGGTCTCACGTGCTCCTGCTGAGGTTTACAAGGAAAGCCACACAGGCTGGAGACAGGAGTCTCTTCGGGTCACCCCACCTCCCTCTTTGGCCTCCCTCATCCTTCCTTCTGGAGCCACCACCCAAAAGCTTTGTTCCCCTGGAGTCAACTGGGGATGTGCTCTGCAACTTCATAACATCCTTTACCTCTGCTCCCTCCTGCTCAACATGGCATCGGAATGGCATCTGAGATGTCATACTATGCCACTCTGTCGTGGTAAAATCACACCTTCTTCTGGTCCATAAAGAATGGAAGGGTCCGTGGTGCCCTTGTAAATCATGATGCTGGCCGCGCAGGTGGCCTCAGAGCATGTAGGCGCAGCTTAGGCGAGGGAAGGATGCTCTCTGGGCCATGGGATCAGGGTGCCGGTGAAGGGATGTTGCTCCTCCTGTCCAGCAGGGCAGGGGGCCCCTCAGCCACCTCCTGGTCACCTGTGCATACTATGAACATCCTCTGTACACAGCTCTGCTTATGCTTCCCTCTCACCTGAAGCACCTGTTTAACACCTGTCCACCTCCTCACATCCTGTCTATGGTCAAGGGCTATAGATTCCATCTGTCTGAGACAGTCCCAGTTTGCGCTCACTGATTGTTGGAGGACAACTTGAAAAAAAAAAACTTTTAATTTTATGTTGGAGTATAGTTAATAAACAATATATGTGTTTCAGGTATATAGAAAAGTGATTCAATTCTACACATATGTGTACCAAATTATTTTCCCATTTAGGATGTTACATAATACCGAGCTGAGTTCCCTGTGCTATACAGTAGGTCCTGGTTGGTTATTCATTTTACATATAACAGTGTATGTATATCCCAAATTCCATCCCAAATTCCCTATCTATCCCTTACTATCAGGACAACTTTTAATAGACCCTTTTTCTCTTATAAAACTCTCCTAGTTTGGAAAATAAAGTATATAATCACTCTGAACTCAGTAAAAGAAAACAAAGTCAGAATAGCAGATATTTAATTATTAAATATTTACTGTTCCAACCTCTTTTTATGAATCACCTCATTTAATCCCCACAACCACTGGCTAGATGCTGTTATGATACCAGTGCGGATATTCTACCTATGGGGGAAGGAGACTTGAGCAACCTGTCCAAGTTCAAGTGGAGGGGACAAGCCTGGTCCTGATTCTACTACTCATATGACACTGGGCATGTCACGCGACTCTTCTGAGCTTATGTTCCTCACATGGAGAAAAGGAGAATAGTGAGAATCTTTGTAGGACGGTGGGATGCTGAGCCAGCTCCCGAGTGGTCATGGGAAGCATGTGAGCCTACCGCCTCTGCAGAGGCTCTCCAGAGTCACATTTCTCTGGGAACTCCAGCCAGGAAACCGCCCTGCCTTGGCAGGACTGGCCCAGGCACCCAGTCCCTCTCCCTCTGGGTACCAACCCAGCCCATTCTACCCTTGAAGGACATGATTCTCCGCTAGTCTGCAGTCACTCGACAACAAAAAAGGGGTGCACCCACCTACCTAGGCCATCGCCCAGACTGGGGAGGGAGCAGGGAATACAACGCATCCCACAGTCATCCTGGCAGAAGACAAAGGTCAGAGCTCGGATGTTCCCAACAAGTCATGAAACCAGAAAAGCCAGGCTGAGGTACACAGTCCATGACCGGGCCCTCTGGACCACAGACACCCTGTGCGCATGTTCACATGAGATGTGAGCCCTCCCCCTGCTCTTGGGTTCATTTCCTGCTCACCTACTGGATGCCAGCCCCATGGGCTCGGCACACATCCCGTCTCTGCTCTGTCCTGCTTCCCCAGTCTTGCTCACTCCTGGGCAGCAGAAGTGGGACAATCATAGAGACACAAACACATTTCAGACCCTGACTTCAAGGCGCTCCCGGCCTTAAAGTGCTGAGTCAATAGCCACCTCTCCGAGGAAGGGACAGTCCTGAAGGCTCCATGTTGCTTTCCATCTTCTGCCTTCATCTCAGGTCACATGCTGCATCCAATGCTGAACAGTGGGTGGGAGACAGAGGGTCAGTAGCACCAGGATGAGCATCTAACCGGGCCTGTCTCCAGGGCAGCTAGGAGCCAAAACCGACCGAGAGAAGCACGCTCCAGCCTCTTCCTGGAGGGCATGGCAGGTGTTAGGAACATTGACTAGTCACGGGCAGCATCCCTCAGCTTGGCTTTTCTGTTAAGTGACCTGTTGGTACCATCTGCGCTCCGACCTTTGTCTCCTGCCAGGATGACCGTGGAGTGCATCGTGTCCCCTGCTCCCTCCCCAGTCTGAGTGATGGCATGTGAGTGGAGACCAAGCAAGTGACTGCAGAATGGGGAAGAATCACTTCCTTCACTTCATCCCCCGCCTTCCGCCTGAGCCCAGGGGTTCTTTTCTCCTTTTTTTTTTTTTTTAAAGATTTCTTTTTAAGTCTTTATTGAATTTATTACAACATCACTTCTGTTTTATGTTTTGCTCTTTTTGGCTGTGAGACACGTGGGATCTTAGCTCCCCAAACAGAGATCGAATCCCCACCCCCTGCACTGGAAGGCGAAGTCATAACCACAGGGCTGTCAGGGAAGCGCCAGCCCAGGGGTTCTTGCTAAAGTCTTTTCTTTCCTTGGGTACCACTCTGCTGGTGAGGCCTGAATCAGAAAGATGCTTCTAGATCTTCACGGCCCAGAGCTCCCGGGTGAGCAAGTTTCTCAGGAGGTCAGGGGCTGCAAAGGTCAGAGGCTAAGGGCTGCTGGTTGGCCCTGGGGTGTAGGTCTTGGTCCTGGGCTGGGGTGAGAGTGGCAGGCCTGGTGTAGGCAGAGGCCCGGCTGGTGTGACGCGGGGACATGCCATACGGTCACCACCTCTATCACCACCTCTGCAGTCAGCAGGCAGCGTTAAGCTGCTGTCCTGGCTTTCTCAGAGGTTGGCTTGATCCCCCCCACCCACACACAGATATTTTCCCTGCATTCTGAGTCTGCTGCTTGAGGTACATCACAACAGGGACTCATAAGAACACTTAGCCCAACTCTCCCACTTTCCAGATGAGGCCCACCGAGGCTGGGGGCAACCCTGCTGGAGAGCCCTGGACCCGACTGCCACCTCCGACAAGCACCACTGCCTCTAATTCACAGGCACAGCCTGTCACCAAGAAGCACATCACAAATGACTCATCATTAAAAATCACAGAGACACAGTCATAGAGAAGGGACGTGTGGACACAGTGGGGGAAGGAGAGGGGGAGGGGTAAGAGCAGCTCTGTCACATCTGTACTACCACTTGCAAAACAGAGAGCAAGCGGGGAGCTGCCCTAAAGCACAGGGGGCTCAGCTCCGTGCTCTGTGATGACCTCGAGGGGTGGGATGGGGTGGGATGGGAGGGAGGCTCCGGAGGGAGGGGATGTATGTATACACACAGCTGATTCACACTGCTGTACAGAAGGAACCAACACAACATTGTAAAGCAATTATCCTCCAGTTAAAAATTAAAAAAAAAAAGAATAAAGAGTCAGAATTCCGAAAGGGCTACACAAACAAACAAGCAAGCAAAACCCTGTTAATCATTTAAACAAGCAGCTGTGGGCTCCCCATGGGGCTGTATAGGGCACTGGCTAAACCCCCGAGGTCCTAGAGTCAGGCACACCTGCCCTGCCTTAAATTCCACCTTGCAGCAGCTTACTTCTCTGGCTCTCCACCTTCTCATCTGAAAAATGGGGAGACCTCTCTGAGATCATTCATGGGTTTTACAGCCTATGCGTTCCTGGCCCAGAGCAGTATTGAATAAATACACAAAAATTGCATTCATTACCTACACATTAAACATAAGTGTTAATCTTTAAAATACTATGAAGCCACTGAATTTTAACCTCCATCTTTTCCCTAGCATGGTACCTGGGTCCCAAGCTGAATCAGAACACTTCTTTCTAAATTGCTGAGTGTTTAGTTTAGGGTTTCCCAAAAATGCTTCTTCTCCTTCTGGCTCCCACATCAGGCTCTGGGCACGAAGCTTGCCAGGTTGTTAGCAGCTTCTGTCACAGCCACTGGCCAGCCCATGTGGTTGGACCTATTTAAAGAGCTGGGCTAGGAGCCCAGGCCAGAGCACACACAGCCTTGGACCTCACTGATCTCTGCCTGTTCGTGGAGCCCAAGAGCCCCAGGTACTGAGGTCCCAACAGGACAGGGCTCTGCCCACTTGGGGCTGAGTCCCTCTGTGGCCAGCATGAAGGCTGAGCTGCAGGCTGCCTGAGTGGGGCCTGTAGGGAGATGAATGCCCTTCACTACAAAATGCCCCTCAGCCACCACACCTTTTTAAAACATCTCTACAGATAATAAACAACATATAATAAACTTCACGTATGTAACATGGACCATTTGATATAACCTGACATACATAAACATCCGTCACTCCAAAAGTTTGCTCTTCCTGCTTGAAAGCCACACTCTTGCCCCTCCTCCCCTCTCCCAGGCAACCACTGATCTTTCTGTCTCTACAGATCAGGTTTCATTTTTTAGAGTTTCATGTGAATGGAACCATACAGGATACCCTTTTTTTCTTTCTGGACTCTGGCACTCAGCATAATGAGTTTGAGATGTACCATGTGACTGCACATCTCAATAGTTTGTTGCTTTATTGCAGAGTGGAATTCCACCGTAGGTTATGTTGGTTTGTTTATTCATTCCTCTGTTGATAGACTTTTGGGCTGCTTCCAGCGTTTGGCTATTACAAAGAAAGCTGCTAGGACCATTTGTGTACAAGTCTTTGTGTGGATATATATTTCCTAGGTGAATAAAGACCTAGGAGTGGAATGACTGGGTTTCCTATCTCATCCCACTGCAAAAAATGTCCATGTCTCCCATAGTACGGATAAGCCTCTTACACTTATGAATTTGTTTTCCTATGTTCCTTGTTTGCTGTTGGCTGTCTCCCTCCCCTGTGTGGTAGATGGTATTTTTGCAAAGATGGACACAATAATACTTCCCATACGTGCTTTTTATAGTACGGAGTCTGGCTGGCCTTGCGGCTGGCCCGTCATCAACAGAATGTGGCAGAAGTGATGCCTGAGACCGACAAGTCTTATAGCCTGCTCCTTGATTTCCTGGAACCCTTTCTGTGGGATCCCTGAGCCTGTGTAGGAGGTTTGACTGCCTTGAGGAGGGGCCACAAATGGGTGTTTGGGTTGTCAGTCTCACCAAGGCACCAGACATGTGAATGAAGCTGGCTTGGACTTTCTGGGGGAAAAGCCCACCACAGCAGGACCCCACCCACCCAACCCCACCACCATGTGGAACTGAAAAATCCCCAGTCAAAGAACTGCCCAGCTGCCAAGTTCCTGACATTAAATCATTGGATGTAAGAAAAACGCAGGTTGTTTTGTGCCAGTAGGATATGGGGGCTGTTTTGTTACACAGCAGATGCACAAAAAATGGATCGTCTATTTTGCTCACAGATAAACCCCAAAGGCCCAGCACAAAGCCTGGCAAATAGCAGAATCTCACTGTTTGTTGAATGAATAAATGAGTGGGGTTCTAGGTAAGATTTTATCAAAATTGGATAGATTTCTACTGATCAGAATTGCAAGCAGGACAGGATCTGTGTCAGGTAGGAGACTTCAAGCTCAAACACTGAGACCTGCATGCTGCAAAACCCTCTAGGAACCTCAGTTTTCCCAACTGTAAAGTCAGGCTAACCCCACCTACGTCATGGGCTGGATCTGAGGAGAAAGTGAAGGTGGGGTGTGGAGGGTTCAGCACAGGGCTAGCCCAGGAGGTCCCCGAGAAGGCTTGCTATGTCTGACTGAACCGGTGCCACCACTGTCCCCCCCTTACCCCATGTAAGGCGCCCAAAGCCCTGCTTCCTCCTTTCCTTGTCTGACCATCATCAGGGGCATCTTCCAGGAAGGAAGCTCACCCCCAGATTCCTGTATGAGGTCAGGACAGCATCCCCTGGGGACCCAACCAGGACTGAGGAGAATCACAGCTAAGGCGCCCATCAAATTTGACCCTGTGTCCATGGCCACCTTGGGTTGGTGCCCACCACAGCCGCCCCAGAAGGAGGGCCAGCTCTGAACACCCTTCCCCCACCTCTGCCCTGGCCTGGCTCATGCCAAAGCTCTTCTCCCAGGACAGAGGCCAGTGTGACTCACTTTCTGCCACAGATTCAGGACCCTGTCCTGTCCATCACGGTAAGACGGGATCACACAGTGATGGAGGCCACGGCTCCAAACAGGGTTGAACAGGGTCTTGGGCAATGTCTTCTGAGAGGCAGCTTAAGAGTCTGGCTTTTCTCACACTGAGCTCTTCTCTCCTCCTTTCAGCCAATCAGTTTCTGACCTTCCTAGGAAGGGAGTAGGGATTAAATAAAGCAGTGGCTCAAGGTCTGCAGCCCATGCTCACACCTTAAATATGGTGGCTGAGGCCACTGGCATGTCCCAGGGCTGAAGCGTGTTCACTGAGCAGCACAGGGAGAGGAGGTCGGGAAGAGAAGCTCTTGCCTTGTGTGTCCCAGAGACCAGCCTTGACACCTCCACTCCCTGGGACAACCTCTAGGACAAAGGCTAGGAATGAATTCACAAATCCTGGTGCCTCAAGGGGCCCCGGAGTGACACTCAAGGATACTGTGCTTCCAAACCCAGATCTGGCCCTCTGTCTTCTTTCTTCCCAGTTTCACTCTCTTCCTCTCTTCTGCTACGACCATCCCTAAGACCTCAGAATCAAAGAGAATCTGCTAAGAACAGACTGGAAACCAGGGTCACTGGGAATCAAGTCTAACAGCCAGGAAACTGGACAAATCCGAGCTCCTCTCATCCTCATTTTGTAGATGGGGAAACAGGCTCAAAAACACTACTCATCCTCTCACAAGGGTTGTCGGGAGGGTCAGTGGGTTCATGCAGCAAAGCTAAGTCCAAGTGCTAAATAAATGTTAGCTGATTACAGTGAAGTAAGTCAGAAAGAAAAAAAATCCTATATTCACACATATATATGGAATCTAGAAAAATAGTATGTGCGTGCTAAGTCGCTTCACGCGTGTCCAACTCTTTTCAACCTCATGGACTGTAGCCTGCCAGGCTCCTCTGTTTATGGGATTCTCCAGGCAAGAATACTGAAGTGGGTTGCAATGCCCTCCTCTAGGTCCGGATCTTCCTGACCCGGGGATCAAACCTGCGTGTCCTGTAGCTGCTCCATTGCAGGCGGATTCTTTCTCTGAGCCACCAGGGAAATGTTACAGATGATCTTATTTACAAAACACAAATAGAGACACAAATGTATGGACACCAAGCTGGGAAGATGTGGGTGGGATGAACTGGAAGGTTGGGATTGACATATATACACTTTTGATACTATGTATAAACAGGTAACTAACGAGAATCTGCTGTGTAACACAGGGAACTCTACTGGATGCTCTGTAGTGATCTAAACCGGAAGGAAATTGAAATAAGAGGGGTTATATGTATACACATAGCTGATTCACTTCGCTGTACAGTAGAAACTAACACAATATTGTAAAGCAACTGTACTCCAATAAAAAATAATAATAATAAAAAAAGCTAGCTGAGGTGATTATTGCTCAAAAGGGATTTATTATATGCTCGCCCCTCAATCATCCCAACTACAAAATGGGTGTATGAGCTATTTCTTCCTAAATAGGGAACAGTGGTTGGGCTCTGGTCCTTGCTTCCTAAACAGATACGTGGAGGGTGAGTCCTGGAGGGTGTCTGTGTATTTTTCAAACTAACCAGTCTTGCTGCTTTTCTCAGGATAAATGGAAGACTGCCACAATCAGAACATTAATATATAATGGAAGCTACTGAGAACTGGACTCAAAGCATTGAAGGAGACCTCAGAAAGGATAATTGCTTGGGGGGGCCATGGAGTAGACTGGTCTAGGAACACAGAAAGGGTGACAAAGGGTACGTGCCGGGAGGCACTGGTCTGGCTGCCTTTCCAATTCATAGAGTCAAGCACCCAGGGGGAAATCCCCAGACAGGGCAAGGAGAGAGGACACAGGTCACTCAGATGTAAAAACCTATAAAAAGCAAAGAAGCCCAAAGGGACAAGGTTGATGCCATGTGTCACCAGAACCCCGGATTCTAAGCAAATTCTGAATATGGGTCTAGTTAAAATGTTCTCTGTGAAAGACAACTATCACATGATGTCACTTACACGTGGAAACTAAAAAAATGATACAGATGAATTTATTTGCAAAATAGGAACAGACTCACAAACATCAATAACAAACTTACAGTTACCAAAGGGGAAAGGTGCAGGGAGGGATAAATCTGGAGTTTGGCATTACCATATATACACTCATATATAAAACAGATAACCAGCAAGGACCTACTGAATAGCATAGGGAATGCTACTCAAATATTTTACGATTACCTAAATGGGAAACAAATCTGAAAAAGAATAGATACATGTATATGTGTACCTAAAGCACTGAGTTGTACACCTGAAAGCAACACAACACTGTAAGTCAACTTCAATATAAAAATTAAATTAAAAAATAAATAAAATGCTCTCTGTTGTGGATCCAGTCATGGCCACCGACAAACTACACTTCCTGGGAAGCCAGAGCCTGGACAGCCTCTGCCCACAGAATGCTGGGCATGGGCATGTGACTTGCTCTGGCCAATGAGACCTCAGCAAACAAGAAGCAGGAGTGGCTTGAAAAGCACTCTTGCAACGCAGTATAGCATCTAAGGTGCTGATGATGGCGAACTGGTCATACAGGGACTCTGCAACTTTTCTGGAAATCTCAAACAAATCCAAAGGAACATATATTAAAAAAAAAAACAAAAAAACAAAAACATGTGCATCACAGAATGTGCTCTTTTTTGGGAATCTAGCTGCCATGTGAAGCAGCTAACCTGCCAGAGACACAGAGCCTAGCCAGAGCAGTGACAGACAGCAAAGATTCTGGACACTTCTTTGACCTGATCCCAGATTATTTTCACCTGGATCAAATCTGGAGTCTAACAGGTTTTTCAAGGGGGATCTGTTAACTGTTAAAAACAGTCAATAGCATATTTGGAAGATATTCTGTCAGTAGAGTTAAAACTCTCTGGAAGCTTCTACCAAATTCTAAGATGTACCACCTAAGCGTCTTTGACATCAAGGCTGCAGGACAGAGGGGCTGGCTTTGAGGGGGTGGAGGGCTGCAGCCGCCGCCAGGGCATCAGGCTAGATGGTCCAAGAAAACAGTGGGAGCTTCTGTGTATGACTTACTTATCAAAGGGGAGCATATAAATTCAACCTAGGGCAACAGACTGGCCAGAAGATGAACAAATCCTCTGATGCAAGCAGTGAGACAAAGAATGGAGTGCTGATATGGGAAGGGAAACAGGAAACATTAAGTTGCTTTTCAAACCCACACAGCGTTGAAGACAAGGATGTGTGTGTAAAAAAGCAGGTGGGCAGAACCATCCCAGGAGCGACAACACATTATTCTATTCAACAGCCACGCGGGCCACCTACTGCCCCACCGTCTGCAGGCCTAGTTACTCTCACAAAGGCAGCCAAGACACGGCCACACCTGCTAGGAACAAAAAAGACACTGGTGTCCCCTGCTGCTCAAGGCCTAGGACATTCTCTGCACCCCAGAACTCCTCAAAGCAGAATATCTGTGGCATAGATTCTTACCTGCCAGCCTGTTTGGTCATTAAAAAATATACTATTCAATGAAAATTCATTGAGTATGTTGTGGGTTTCCGGCGTGTCATTGGGTTCTGGGCAGGGCCCGGGTCTGATCCGCCTCCAAACAGTCTGAGCCATAGGCACAGGTTCCATTGTGGGGAAGCTTTCAGGAAACATTTGTTGAATGAGCAGATTAAATAATAAGGCTCAGTTCCTTCCAGGAGCTCAGTGTAGGACAGGTGACTCATTGTGAGGCAGGGACAAGGCCCTGCCAGGGCTTACTCCTCCCGCTGAAGAGAGGAAACCTGGGCATCGTTACTCCTTTGCCGAGCTCACCAATCATCGGCTTTGTTCAGATAATAAGGCTACATCTATGCTGGGAGCTGTGCCTGTAGGAGCCTGGCAAGTGGCAAACCCGACAGGAAAGACACCCCCGCAGTGTGTGCTGAGTCCTAAGGGAGGTCGGTGTCTAGGGCTGTGAAGCACAGGGAGGAGGGGCCCTTACCAGCCTCTTCCTCCTGCTGCAGTAAATTACTACAGATTTAGTATCTTACAGCTCTAGACATCAGAAGTCTGAATTGGATCTTGGGAGGCTAACATCAAGGTGTGGGCAGGGCAACTTTCCTTCTGGAGGCTCTAGCAAGGAATCTGTTTCTATCTTTTGGAGCTTCGAGAGGCCGTGCACATCCATTGGCTTGTGGCCCCTGCCTCCATCTTCAATGCCAGCACTGATGGATTGAGTCCTCATGTTGAATCTCCAGCCTCTGTTCTCTGACTTGCTCTGACTCTAACTCTTCCGCCTCCTCTTTCATTCTGAAAGACCCATGGGATTACACTGGGCCCACAGGATCATCCCTCCATCTTAAGGATGTCTGATTAACACTTGCAACGTAAACCACCATATCCATACACTCTAGAAACTGGGAGGCAGAAACATCTTGGGGGTGAAGGGGTATGATCCTGCCAACCACAGGCCCTGGACCCTTCAAGTAGAGATGGTTTAGAAAGGTTCCTGGAGGAAGCTGAGCCTGAATCGGGAGTTGGAGGAAGAATGAGCCTCAGGAGGCTGGGGGAGAAGAAAGGGCAAATGCAAAGACGGGAGAAAGGACAGGATCTACAGTCATGTTGGGGAACTATACATATGTAACATGTGTGTCCGCATGCCAGAAGGAGAGAGATGAGGCTACAAGGCAAGGAGAGAGTGGGAAAGGGCAACAGGACCATCTTAACACCTCACTCCTCATACTTTCCTCCTTAAAACCTCCATGTTCCTGAACCTTAGCATCCAACCCTTGTGGTTCACTGTGCTCATCTCCTACCACCTCCTACTGCAAAGTCTCTACCTTCCCACTCCCGTACATGGGCTGGCCTTCTTATCATGTTATATCCCCTACAGTAATACCCTCTCTATCCATGCTGAAGTCTGTACCTGGCCCAAACCAGTTACTGCTGTGTAATCGTGGCACATTCATAGCCCACCTCATACTCATGTGAAAATTAAATGAGCTAAAGTGTGTGGCATATAAAAAGTGCTCAAAAATTCTGGCTGTCACCACCACTACCACCACCAATAACATTTCAGGGGGTCCAAGAGGAAAACTATTTTGGTAACAGTACTCAGATATTATTTGCCTCTTTTACTGTGTAAATATTTGTAATGTGGGTAAAATGTTGACATCTTTGCAGAAATCATGACAGTGGCACCAAACTGTGTAAGCAATAACTATGTTCTTTATACAATGCACTCATAGTTGGAAAAAAGGGAGCGGCAGTTTTACTTAAGAATATCCTTGATGAAAAGGTTAAAAATAATTAATTCTATTCAAACTTGATACCCAAGTACATATTTTTTAAATCAAATGGGAAGTACACTTAAAACTCTTTTGTTGCATACAAAGTACAATGGCTGTCCCAAGGAAAATCATTTGTGAAACTGAGCTGCTAGCTAGTCACTTTTTGTAGGACATCATTTGTAATTGAAAGAATGACTAACATACACTATAGTATCTGGCAAACTACTGAAGTAAGTTTATTTAGCAAGTTACCAAATAAGTAAGCCTATTACTTCTAGGTAAACAAGCGATAGTATTTGTTGCCAATGATAAAACTTGAAATTTTGAGTGAAACTCAGAATTTGGGCAAACTTGATCTGCCATGAGGACTTTACCAGCTCCTCAAGACTTAAAGAATTTTCTAAAGAGATTGGTGGTGATGTTAACAGATGTGACTTTTTGATGTTGGACAATGAAATATATCAACCTTTGGAGGATTCACATCACTCAGGGAACCATTATTTTCTGAGTGATCAATGCTAGAGTCCAAAAAATCATGTATGGGTACAATCTCCATGTGTGTGTGTATGTATTAGTTGCTCAGTCGTGTCTGACTCTTCGTGACCCCAAGGACTGTAGCCCACTAGGCTCCTCTGGCCATGGAATTCTCCAGGCAAGAAAGTGGTTGCTATTTCCTTTTCCAGGGGATCGTCCTGACCCAGGGATTGAACCCGAGTCTCCTGCATTGTAGGCAGATTCTTTACCAGTGAGCCACAATCTCCATTCAAAGTGCCAATCTGATCAATGGTTTTGTCCATCCAGAGCACAAAACCTTCATTGGATATGGATTTAGATTCCATACTCCGCACACCTCTAAGAAACCACCATTTGGTGAGTTCTAGTATGGCATCAAGAGAAACATCCACAATTATCTAATAAGACATTTAATTTACTCCTCCTTCTTCTAGATACACATCTGTGTGATGCTAGATTTTCAACCAAAACAACAAATCATAGTAGCTTGACTGAGGAGTAACTATGAAAACTAAGCAGTCTTCTATGAAGTCAGACATTGAAAAGTTTTTGAAAACTGTCAAACAATGCTGCTTTTCTCCCGCAAGTCTTTTTATTTAGGAAAAAGCAGTCATTTTTCACTTAAAAATAATGTTAACATGTAATAGGTTTAGTATTGTTATTGTAAAATAAATTACTGATAATATAAACATGTTGCTTTTAATTTCTAAAATAGCAAATACTGATAGATCTAAACCATAAAAACAAAAGCTCTTTGGGGTCATCAATTTTATGCATGTAAAGTGGTCCAGAGACCAGAAGGTTTGATAAATGCTGTCCTAAGAAAACAGGTTTGCACTGATCTGTATAGTGCAGTGCTACATAACAGCAAGAATGAAAAGAAAAAAAAGTGGAAACAACTTAAATGTCCAATAACAAAAAAGTGGCTGAATAAATTACAGGGCTTCCATTTGGCAGAACATTATGGAGTCATTAAAAATTATGTTTTCAAGGAGTATTTATCCTTGTGGGAAAATGCTCAGCACACTCGACATGCCATTAAGTGATTAAAAAAGGGAAGAAGGAAATTTTCATGACCATTGTTTCTGTAATGCTTTGAATCTCGAATGAGATCAATGAAACTAAGGGGGAAATCAAGATACCCCGAAGGAGTCCCCCAGGCAACAAGCTTACCGTGTGTAGGGCTGGGGTCACGCAGGGACTCTGGGGTAAGTTTACAAACTCCAAGACACCATTCCTTATTAAAAAATCATTCAGAGCTTCTGCCTTTGAACTCAGGGTGAGACCAAAGTCCTAAACCAAACATTCCCAGACTCATCCCGGCAGAACCTTCTAATTCCCAGACTTGATTCTTTTTGTCGGATTCTTTGATGTTGGAATTATGGCCTGATGTCTCGGGTGTTTGCTTGGGTTCCTAATCTTCTCACGTATCGAAAAATGCCAGTTTTGGGACTTCCCTGGTGGTCCAGTGGCTAAGACTCTGAGCTCCCGGTGCAGCAAGAAGCCTGGGTTCAATCCCTGATCTTGAAACTAAAGATCCAGCATGTCTCAACGAAGACTGAAGATCCTGTGTGCTGCAACTAAGACCCAGTGCAACCAAATAAATATAGAAATACTCAAAAAAAAAAAAAAATCTAGTTTCAAACATCCTCAAGCTACCAGACTGAGGGCGGCCGGGTGGGGACCACCAGAGTGGAAGTCTTTGGGGGTTCTGCATTTTCCCACTGTAGGAACACTGGTTGTTAACAAGTGTCGTCCAACATCTGCAGCTTTCTTGGCTGGTGCATTTATTCTCATCTTTCTCATTAAGGGCATATAAATCCCTTTTCATGCCCCAGCCTCCTTCTGCCCACATCTGTCTGCAATTTACTCACCACGTGCTGTGGCCAGGGAGGAAGCATCTTTGTGACTTTGTAGAACACCAGGCAGGATGCTTGAGGCGGCTGAAGGTGCTCACCTCACTGCTTTTCAGGAACACTTGCTACCTTGAATGCAGATGGGCTCAAGGGGTCTAGGGTCTGGGCCACCCTGAATGGGAATCAGGTGACCAGCATTTTCCAAAGAGGTCTAAGGAGGTCTGCCAAGCCCACTCTCATCTGATCATCACTAAATATTTGCATTAATGGTACTTGGCAGTGGGCCAAGTGCTTTATATTTCTAATCTTCCCGAGAATTCTGTGAAGTAGCTACCAGTTATAACTGGTCCCCATTATAAGAAAAACAGGTATTATTACCTTCTTCAACAGAATTATGGTTCAGAGAGGTTAAGGAATCTGCCCTAGGTCACACAGCTAGTAAGTGACAGAGCTGGGATTCAAGCCCAGATTGCTGTCCCCATTACTGAGCTAGGGTGGCCTCTGGTCTCTCCTGTCTAGGCTGACTTCATCCCTAGTGACCTCATCCAGAGGGAAGAAAAAGGGTTTAGCACAGTGGATAAAGTTTTGGATTCTGCTAATAATTAGCTTTTCACTTTGGCCAAGTTACTTAATCCCCCTGAACCTCATTCAGCTGTCTCCATCTATGAAAGGGGTTCATACCTCCCAGTAGGACTGGGGTGAATGGTAGACCAAGTGTGTAGAACAGTGCTGGAACACAGTAGAAAAAAAAGAAAGTGAAGTTGCTCAGTCGTGTCCGACTCTTTGCGACCCCATGGATGGTAGCCTACCAGACTCCTCCATCCATGGGATTTTCCAAGGCAAGAATACTGGAGTGGGTAGCCATTCCTTTCTCCAGGGGATCTTTCTGACCCAGGGTTTAAACCTGGGTCTCCCACACTGCAGGCAGACTCTTTACCGTCTGAGCCACCAGGGAAGCCCGTGGAACACACAGTAGGTGCTCAATAAAGCTTTCCTTGAATGAATACTGACAAAGCCTTCTTGATGAGATTACTGTTCCTACAGAGGAGCTGCCCCACCAAGGGGATCTCTGGGTCTCTAAGCAACGCCCTGAAGACCTTTGGGGATGGATAAGAAATCATACAGAACAGAGTTGGGAAGAAATGCCTGTAAAGCCCTGTGCCCTGTGGGCTACACAGAGAAGGATGCATATCATGGTAACAGCCTTCACAGGCACGATCGCATGTAACTCACTGTTACTGTCCCATCATTCAGATCAGAAAGCTGAGGTCTGGAGAGGGTAGGCCGTCTGTCCTAGGAGCTGGGGAGCGGAGGGTAAATGAGCCTCCCTGCCCATTCCCCTGGGCCCTGGAACAGCAGACAGAGGGATTCCTCCTCCTCCCAGGTCCAGAAGGCAGAATGAGGGTGAGAGCTCTTTCCTTGGCCCAGGACATAGAAGGCAGGTGTCTCTGTTCTGCAATGAACATTGGCTGAGGAGGCTGAGACAGTGGCTGCTTTCCCAACTCTCTGTAGGATCGCAAAGCTTGGCGAGACCAAAGGACACCAACTCATATGTCCCAGGCCCAGGAACACTTGCCCCCTATGGGAGACTCCTGAGACTTGGGTTCTCCTTCCTGAGAAAGGCAGGGATGTTCCAGGGCCTCCGGGAAGCTGGGAGTGGAGGGGGCTCACACAGATCTGCCTGGACTGCAAGAGGCTTGTGTAGAGAAAGTGTGCATGCCTGGCACAGGGACTTATGATCATGCAGTGTCAGCTGGACCACGACACAGACCACCTGCCTGCCATGGCGTGAACAGACCACCCTGAACACTGCCCAAGCGGGCCCACCAGGAGAATAACGTGTGATGCTGAGGATACAGAAAGGGGCTGGAACACCTAGATGAGGGCTGAATGGTTTCCTGAGCTTCCTGGGTGGGGGGGTGTTGGACAGATAGTTGGCTTAACCAGTGTTCTACTGCTCACTTCACACCTCTGGTCAGGGAAACCCAGGAGGACAGAGTCAACTAACCACCTAGCAAAATTCCTTCTCCTTCTCCACCCCCCGACTTCCACCCCTCAGGAGCCTTGTAGCTGGAACGCAGACCCTGAGCACTCCCTGCAGCCAGGCCCAGCTATATGATCACACTCCTGCCAGAGACACTCTCTGACCTTGAACTTCAGCTCTTTGCCTGGATCCATCACAGGCCAAGGGGAGCAGAGATGCCCACCAGCCTGAAATGCCCTTGGGATGGTTACAGAAGAAAGGGACAAACAGATTCTTTAAGCCACCCTGTTTTGAGGTCTTTGCTATAGCAGGCCGAAATCAATGTAAGGAATAAACCTGCTTTGGCTTCAGAAACAAAGTCTTCAGAGTATTTATCGATTCAGTGGTAAGTGGGAAGGAGGTTACCAAGCTTTATTGCCTCTTCCCTCCCCAAAAGAATCAAAGATACTAAGAGAGGCTCAAGAGATCAAGGTAGACATCCCCAAATATTTTCTCCACCAGTGTTTCCTGTTGCAGGACTATTCGGAGAAGTCTTCCAATCTTTCTCAAATAACCTTTTGAGACACAGTGTGGGCAGGTGGCTCCCAGGGGAGAGGGGTATGTCAGCTGCCAGTATCCCAGGTCAGCTCTAAGGAAAGCACCTAACATGTGGGCCCACTGACCTCCTGTCTCCTCAAGCGGTTTCTCTCCCAGCTCTGCGTTTCTTAGACGGGAGCTCCTTCAGACCAAGTAAAAGCAAGAAGAGGCCAAGCCCTCCCCTGGGGAGCCCACCACAGTGAGCATGAATGAAATGGTGGATGGACGTGTCCTCCAGCACAGACCCCCGCACATCCACACTGTCTTGCAGGGGAGGTACCACAGGACCCATAGAGTTCTGGGAAAGAGGAGACTCGCTGCTGGGACAGCACTCTGGTTCAGCAAAGATAATTAACTACCTGCCAATCACGCCATGGAGGGAGGCACCCCATGATCGGCCGTGATGGAGAACCGAGGTGGTCACACCACAGGACGGGATGACACCTGTACCCGACCCAGCACGACACAGGATTCCATCCAAGAAGGAAGGGGCAGCCTGGGCTGGGAGACTCTCGGGTCCACGTCACACCCCCTGCAGATGCAGGGCCCTGGCTCCCGGTGCCCCTCGAGGCCCCGGCTGAGCCCCAGGTGAGAGAGGAGGGAGCTGCCCACGACTTGTCACTCACCCTGCAAGGCTTCTTTGGCTCTGGCTAGCTCTTGCTCCTTCTGGGCCAGCTGGACCCTGAGCTCGGTGGCCGAGAGGACCTCAGAGGACTTGCCACCCTGCGACTCCTCCAGGTCCTTCATCAACATCTCCTTCATCTGCCGGAGAAGGTGGACTTCCTCCTGGAGCCGGGACACTTCCTCCCGCAGGAGCGCTAGGGGAGAAGGGCACGCAGTTAGAGCAGGGGACAGGGAACGCTGGCTGTGCTCGCTTACTTTTTGGGGACAGTTTGAAGGTGCTTTGGCTTTTCCTGTTTCCTCTGTGCTCAGCACCTTTCCTATCATGTGCAAGAAGAAAACCCCAAAGCCACCTTATTGCAAAGAGCCTCTGCCCCAGTCCTGGGCCCCACCCACAGTCTGCAGAGCACGCCGAGTGGGATCCGCACCCCTGCATCTCTCCACACTGTCTAGGGCTCCACTGTGGCCGCACCCAGAGCATCCACTCCATTGGCCGGGGTCTCCGGTCCTGCAGAGGGCAGGAGCATTATAGTCACGCCCAGTTACACTTTACATGGTTTACCTCATTTACCAAAACCTCTGGAGGCAGGAGGTCTTGCCCCATTTCACAGGTTAGGAAGTCGAGGTGCAGAGACTAAGAAACTCCGTGAGTTCATAACGTGAGTAGGTTACAGAGGTCGGGTCTGAAACCAGAAGACCTGGTTGACTCCAGGCACAGTCGGCATAACAGTAACTCAGGACGGTGCAGACCCAGGCAAGATGCTCACCTCACTTAGAGACTGATTAAAGGAGGTTCTGAGAAGCTCAGTGGAGCAGGCCCAGAGCGGCTGGCCTCAGAAGCATCATTAAGCTCACACTCTCCTGCAGGTTGGTACCTCTCTCTGTCACAGGCCAAGGTCTTTCTAGCCTTAGGGGGGCGGGCACAGTCCTCGCCTGTGAGGGTCAGAGGGCACAGCTGCAGCACACCTCCTGAGGCCCCAGGGTCTCTGGCCTGGCTCCCTTGCTGATCACGAGTGTGGTCACAAGCAAGTCCCTCCCCCTCTGAGCCTCAGATGCCCCTTCTGTAAAATGGGTCTAACCCTCGGAGGGTGGTGAAGCTCCCTCCTCCCATGGGGCCTGGTCCAGGGGATGGGCTCCAAGTATACAGCAAGCGCTCAGTGCCAGTGAGGCAGGGCTATTTTCCCAGGGTCCTCCCAGGTGCATGGTCTTCTCCAGGGTCCCACAACCTGCACTTCTCGGGGATCCTGGACCCAAAGGCAGAGCCAAGCCTGTGGGGGCAGGCTAGGGGGAAGCAGAGCTGAGGCCTCAGGGAACTGGGGTCCCTCTGCCCCCAGAAGCCTGGGGAAAGGTGGCACCAACTCCATCCAGCCCCTGTTCCTGGTCCACCTCAACTACCTCCTTGGAGGCCACCTGGGTCCACCCACACGAGCAGAGGCCTCCCTAGCTACCCAGCTCCTCCTCAACCCCCAGCCAATCTCCAGCCTAAAATGCAGAGCGCAGGACCTCACTCCTGAGCTCTAAACCCTCCCTGCCTCCACCAGCCACCTTGTCATCCCACTGAGGTCTTCCTCAGGCCACCGCGGGGAGACTTTCAGTTCTGAAGGTGCTAGACTTGTCCTGCCTCTGGGCCGCCAGAGGGTTTCCTTCCTTCTTCATAGGTTCCTCCCTGTTGGGCAGTCTCAGCCCCCCAGTTACATCAAGAGCCCTGAAACAGCCTCAGCCATGGTCCAATTCTGACAGCACTTCAGATGACACACCCCGAACCCCTCATTAATGTGGGAGGCCCACATTCACTGAGGGGTCTCAAGTGTCCTGAACACTGTATGACGACACATGACAATCAAACAATGCCCTCCATCCACCCATCCACACATCCATCCACCCAGCAAGAGTTCACGGGCACCTACCCCAAGCCAGTTGCTCCTGCAGGCACTGCAGGCCCCTGGGTGAATGTCACAGACAGGTCCTACCCTCAGTCTGGTGCTCCCAGACCCAAGATAAGTTAAAGGAACCCAAACCTGCACCCCAGGGAGGCAGGCTGTCTGCAGAGGAGTTCCTGGTTGCTCTGACACAAACAGACTCAAGTGTAGGCTGGGAAATGTCCAAGTCTCTTAGAAAACCTGCAAAGTAGGAAGTCTGAAGTGGGGGTCCCTCCCCTGCCCTTATTCTAGACAAACATTTGCAAGCTGCCTATCCTGCAGGACTGCCTGGTGTCCAAAAATAAGGGAATACCCTCAGCCTCAAAAAGTCTCCAGCGAGTAGAAGCAGCAACCCAAGTAATTATAACACAAAGCAATGGCAGTACTGCTTGGGGCACAAGAATATTTGAAATAGGTCTTGGAAGATTGGGGAGGGGGCATGGGGCAGTGAGTAGAGGGAACAACATGAGAAGTGCTGGGAAGCCAGAGGTCCCTGGGTAACCAGTGAACAGTTACAGGCGAGGAAGAACAAGAGGAAAGGAGAGGTAGGGCAGGCTCAGATCATAAAAGATATTAACCCCAACCACACTCTGTGCCCCAAGCCCTGGCTTGCCATCTCCAGCAGTACTCAAGACTCTAGAACTTTCATTCTTGCTTTCTGCCATAGACTGAATGTTTGTGTTCAAAATTCGTATGTGGGAGACTTCCCTGACGGTCCAGTGGCTAAGACTCCATGCTCCCAACACAGGTGGCCCAGGTTCTACCCCTAGGTGGGGAACTAGATCTCACATGCTGAAACCAAGAGTTCGCATGCCACCACTAAGAGTTTGCATGCCACACTAAAGACTGAAGATCTTGCATGCTGCATCGGAGACCCAGTGCAGCCAAAAAAAAAAAAAAAAAAATCACATGTGAAACTTAATCCCTCAGGTGATGACAGTATGTGAAGAGAACTGATCAGATCATGAGGGTGGAGCCATCATAAGTGGGATCAGTGACCTGTCCACCAGGTGAAGATGCAGCAAAAGACAGGTTTCTATGAATCACCAAGAGGGTCCTCAACAGACACGGAATTTATCAGTGCCTGGTTTTGGGCTTCCAGCCTCCAGAACTGTAAGACAGAAATTTCTGTGGTTTATAAATCATCCGATATTTTTGTTATAGCAACCCAAATAGGCCAAGGCACTTTCCTTCATCAATTCTCCCCAGTCACTGCTGCCAGGGACTGTTCCCACTCAACAGTCACCAAATGTCTATTTCACAGTAGGGTGTGAGTGACTGCTAAGTATCCCATTTATGTTTACATTACCAGGCAAGTAGAAGCCAGAACTATTTTTTATTTTATTTTAGGGCTTTCTCAAACTGCCCATGAGGAAGCCACTGAGGTTGTTTGCTATCAATGCCGATGGCAGAGGATTCCAAGAAACCTGGCTTCAAATCCAGGCCTAACCAGGGCCTTGTTGTGACCCTGAGCAAGCTCTGTGATTTCTCTGGCTCTCAGTTGCCATGTACACTGCGTGGGGACAATGTCACCCCTATAGGGTTGCCAGACTGAGCAAAACAAAACAAAGTGAAGCAAAACCAACCAAAAAAGCCCAGATGCACAGTTAAATTAGAATTTTAGATAACAAATAATTTTTAATATAAGTGTGTCCTAAATATTACACGGGACATACTTATGCTAAAGATTGATTTGATGTTTATCTGAAATTCAAATGTAACTGGGCATGCTATGTTTATCCAGCAACCCTACTTCCATCACAATGAAACGAGGTCATCATGAGAAAGGGCTGTGCTAGATGATGTCCCAGGAGGAAGGAGGTTAAGGTACAGAACAGCTTGGCACAGTCTTCTCTGCCCTCCCACCACCACTACTTGGATGAGAGCAAGATGGGGCTGTGTGTCCCTCTCCTGAGCTAACAGTGGCAAAGGTGGATTTGTTTTCTTTCCTGTGCTCAGGTTGCTAATAGGTGTACCGGACACCTAGGTCCCGCCCCTTGAGGCAGGTTCTGAACAAGCCGGAGGGCGAGATACCAGGTGCGGCTCCTGCAGGAGCCAAGTCTCAAGAGACCAGGCTGGAAAAACAACTCCACAGAAAGAGAGAGGCTTGTCCAAGCTTAGTAACTGCACCTGCCCCCACTAGACTAGATCTTGCACTGCCTGGATGGACCCTTCCAGGGGCAAAAAGGGGTGACAGCTCTGGGACTGCAATCACAGAGAACCTCACAAGACTGAAGCCCATTTACTGGCTCTGGGACCATCTGCAGGCACTTCCCTTCCCTGGGGGCTTCCCAGGTGATACTAGTGGTAAAAAACCTGACTGCCGATGCAAGAGATGCAAGTTTGATCCCTGAGTCGGGATGATCCCCTGGAGGAAAGCATGGCAACCCACTCCAGCATTCTTGCCTGGAGAATCCCATGGACAGAGGAGCTTGGCAGACTTCAGTCCATGGGGTAGCAAAAAGTCAGACACAATTGAAGGGACTTAGCAGGCATGCATGCCCCTCCCTGGGCCTCAGTGGCCTCACCCGTGAAATGGAATGACAGGAACGTGTGATACACTTACACGTGCACACGAACTCCCCTTCCCCTCTGCACAGAGGGGAGCAAATGCATCCCTCAGGAGCAATGAAGAAGTGAGAGTTGGAAGACTTGGGTGTCTGCCTCAGAAGGACAGCTACCTTGCTGTGTGACCTAGGGCAAGTCACTGTCCCTCTCTGGGCCTTTATAATGTTAGGTAGTTAGAACAGGAAATTGGAGTCCAAAATGGTGGTGGCTAAAAGACAAGGAAGAGAAAAGCATGCAAAAATAGAACAAAGGAAGGTCAAGGAAGGTCCCAGGACAGCGTGAGGACCTCAGGTAGAACAAACAGCACTCCTGGCTAGCCCAACTTACATAGGGCAGGCCTAGCAGGGAGGAAAAAACATATAAGAGGAGCCAAAGGGCCGGGGCTCTCTCTTCTCTTCGTGTCTTTGGGTCGGCATGCCCTCACACCTTGAGGATGTATTTTCCTGCTATTTTCTAAATAAAACGGAGCTGTAACACAGAGCTATAACACTGATCTGTCTAAGAGCTATAACACGGTCTGTTCAGAACCAAGAGCTATAACACAGTCTACCCAAGAGCTGTGATGCACGAGGACTTTAATGTCCGTCGCCTCAAACTTTTGTTGAGAGGAGACAGGAGATTACACTCGCCTGACGTCTAGGATCAGCGCCCTTAGAGGAATACACTCTTCATGAACCTAGATGAATGCTGCGCCCCTCCCCTTCGCAGGGCAGGGGTCCCTGCTCTGCTCACGGCTGCCCTGCTCAGTGACACGCAGGTGGCCACTTAAGTGCAAATTAGTCACAACTCACTCAGTTCCTCAGGGTGCGCTCGCCTCATGTGAAGAGCACAGAGCTGCCCCGTCAGGGCACGGAGCTCCAGGGTCAGCTCTCATCGGGGGCACGAAGCAGGGAAGGGAAGAAGTGGGGTTCCTGAGGCATCTGGCGCACAGCCGGCTGCAGACTCATGGACAGAAGGGAGCCTTGTGCCAAAAGCTGAGGAAGGAGCCACGTTCCTGGAGAAACCGTTCTAGCCTTTGTGGAGGGACACAAACAGCAAAGACCGACTGTGTACCTTTCTGCCCGTCGCCGGGCAACCACACACCCTCAGGTCTCAGGGCAGGGGGCGAATGGTGGTGAAAGGTGTGTGTGTGTGTTAAGTCGCTCAGTCGTGTCCAACTCTTCGTGACCCCATGGACTGTAGTCCACCAGACTCCTCTGCCCATGAAATTGTCCAGGCAAGAATACTGGAGTGGGTTGCCATGCCCTCCTCCAGGGGATCCTCCCAATCTAGGGGTCAAACTTTGGTCTCCCACATTGCAGGCATATTCTTTAGCATCTAAGCTACCAGGGAAGCCCAGTGGTGAAAGGGTCTGGTGCCAAAGAAGCCACAGACACAGCAATGTTCTTGGCCAAGGGAGCCGGAAGTAAGTGTTGCCCAGGAGATGGTGCTTCCCCGGCTGCCCTCCTCCAGGAAGCCGCCAGTCACCAATGGTGCTGCCCTCAGGAGTGGCCTTACCAGTAGGCAGGCCATATATCGGAAGCCCCCAGGGGCCTCTTCTCAAGAGCAAGGGGGTGTGGCATACATATCAGATGGCAAAGAGAGCTGGGGAGACCCTGTCCCTCCCTAGCACATCTTCTGTTTGTGAGAGCAGTGAGTATTCTGCATTTTCAAAAGTGCCATTTCCTGGCCTCCCTTGCAGCTAGAATTGTCTGTGTGACTCAGCCTGGCTGATAAGATATAGGAGATAGTCCCTGAGACTGCCCTTTAAGAAAAAAGGACTTTGCTTAATGGTAAAGAATCCCCCTGCAATGCAGGAAGCAGTTTCCATTGCTGGGTTGGGAAGATCCCGTGCAGAAAGAAATGTCAACTGACTCCAGTAACTCTTGCCTGGAGAATCCCATGGACCGAGGAGCCTGGTGGGCTACAGTCCATGGGGTCGCACAAGAGCCAGACTTGACTGAGTGACGAAACAACAACAAATGGGAAGGAAGTCCAAAAGAGAGGGAATATATGTATATGTATAACTGATTCACTCTGCTGTACGGTATAAACACAACAGTGCAAAGCAACTATATGACAAAAAAAACTTTTTTTAATAAAAGAAAAACAAAGGCTTTGTCTCCTCCCTGCCTTCTTGCCTGGAAAGTAGACTTGTGGTCAGAACTGCAGCAGCCACATTGTAACAAGGAGGTAACATGCACAGGGGGCAAAAAAATAGGTGCTAAGGGGAAGAGAGCCTGGGGCCTGGCGAGCACAGCTCAGCCCTACCCCTGTGTGGAGACCTGCAGTAGCACCAGTTGGGCAGGGCCACTGGGCACTGGAGAGCCTTTGATTTCCCTGCTGAGCTACCAGTTTCCCGGAACCAACTACCACTCTTGGCCCCAGGGAAAGAGCCCCAAGTCCTTTCCTGGCTTAATTTTTGTGAGCTCACCAAGTTTTTTCCTTGACTGTAGGGCACCTTCCAAGAGCCCTCTGAGCTGTCTCCATTTGAGGGGTTTGTGAGTCTGTCCTTCCCAAGCCAGAGGTCCAAACAGCAATAATACTGTAATTACTGTGTGTCAGTGCCAATGACTTCTTTACTAACGTTTCTAGAGCACAAGGTATGTGCCCCAGGCTCTGTTTTAAGTATGTCACATGCCTAACAGATACTAGTGAATTCTCACAATAACCTCATGAAGTAAGATCACCCCATTCAACAGATGGGGAAGTTGAGGCACAGGATTTAGGTGACTTGACCAATGTCACTCAGAGTAAAGGGCAGAGTCAGGGCTAGAAGCCAGTGGTCTAGCTCTAGCACCTGCCCACACTGTACTGTCTTGCAGGAGGAGAGGGCAAGAGAGTCCGTGGGTGACACAGAGGGAGCCCAACACTGCTGTGCACCTGTCCTGGTGGACGGCAGGCGAGGCAGGGTTGCCCCCCACCCCCAACCCCGCCAGCAGGTATGGGCTCCCTCTTGCTTCCTATGTGGAGCTGGGTCACAGAGAGCCACCACTCTGTGTACCACCCTCCCCAGGGGCACAGTCCCCATGTAGCTCCTTAAGGACATGGCCATGGAGGCAACAGGGGCCCTGCTGACACCCAATGCCCAGCTCCAGCCCAGCACTGGGCTCCTGGCAGGCCTACGCCGAGCATGGTGTGAGGTGGGAGTGGGCCAGGCAGGTCTGGGTCAGCCACCAGGGTCCAGTCCTGGCTCCCCAGCTTCCTGGCTGTTTGACCTTAGGACAAGTGACCTCTGAGTTTATCTGAAAATGGAGCCAAGACCAGTCTCCCAAACCTGTGGTAAACATTAAACAAAGCAATCATCTAAGTGGAAACATTCCGGAAGGTTCTAAATGGGCGTCACATGTCACTCGTCAAGACCATCATTAGAGAAAAGGGCAAATCTCCCCAATGTTCTGAAGAAAGGCCTTGGCCTCACTGACCTCAGTGCCCTGACCTGTGGGCCTCCCAGCCTGGGAGGGGTGGCTTAAATGGCAGAGAAGGCTGAGTCACCCGCTCTGCAGGGGGAGGGCGGCAGCCAGAGCATGGAGGGGCTCCAAGTGGAGCCTAGGCTGGAGTGACAGTCCCTGGCTGCTTGATGGACAGCTTGAAAAACTACCACAGACACACACACATCTGTCAAAACTCACCAAACTCCAACTGTACCCTTAAGACCTGTTTACTTTGCTGTAGGGAATTACACTGACAAAAAGGGGGGGGGGGGTGATGGGGGGAGAGGAAGTAACATAGCTCAGGTTTTCCATTAACTGACTTTTATAGATCCTCCTCCCCAATCCAGGTACCGGGCCCAGCAGCCCCCTGACCTCCAGCAGGGCTCAGCGGAAGGGGAACTTGAGTCCAGCCCCAGGCTCGGTGGACCACCTCCATTCACTAGAGCTACACCTGCTCCGTGGGAGAGAAATTGGATGCCCTGAGAACCGTGCCCCACTGGCCCTGGCTGGATGGAGGTCACTCCAGATGATGCGATGCTCTGCTTAATGACGCCACGGTTCTCTCCCAGTCCAAACACCCTCTCTGGCAGAGATGAGGGCTGATGGCACTGCCACATTCTCAGACCCTGACTGTGCAGGATGCCGCCCACTGGATTACAGGCTTCATCTCACCGGATCCTCATAGCACCCGCGCAGGGCTGCGGTGACCCCGCCCGCGTTCAGGGACACTGTGGGCTGTGGGATGGAGCCCAGGTCAGCCTGTGGGTCATGAGCCCCCTGCCATGGGCTGGTCCAGCAGCACCCGGCAGGCTGTGAGTGTTCAAAAGGCACCACTGCCGCCGTGACTACCATTATTGTCAGCACTGCCAAATCTGGTCCAGAAAGGGATCTCAGAACATAGCATGACGTTTATTCCAAAAATTAGGAATCAGAGACTTCCCTGGTAGTCCAGTGGCTAAAATTCTGCACCTCCCAATACAGGGGCTCCAGGCAGGATCCCTAGTCAGGGAACTAGATCCCACAAGCTGTAACTAAGAGTTTGAGTGCTGTGACTGAAGATTCTGCATGCTACAATTAAAAAGATCCTGCGTGCCACAACTAAGACCTAGCACAGACAAATAAATATTAAAAAAAAATTAGGAATCAGGTTGTTCTTGGAGCGTTTAAATGTCAAGACTGAGGCGCAATGATTCATATCAAATCCCCGTGAGACATGGGTTCCCAAGCCCCAAGACTAAACAGGACCATGTGTATTCAGGTCCCAAGAAGCCAGTGCCTGATGGCAGAGGGGAATCTTGAAAAGAAAGTCAGAGAGGGGGTTGCTGGCAGAACGCACTGCCCAGGCAGAGGGGGTGAGGGTCTTCGCCAGTGATCTAAGGGCACCTCCTCTGTTCTGCCTTTATGTGGGGGGAGCATATGACAAGAAAGAGGTCAGCTGCATTCTCTCTATTCTTGAATTCATGCATCATCATCATCACAGTGAGCCTCTCCTCTCATGCATGCCGAAACACCTCTAAATCCTTGCACCATTAATTCTTGATCCTCACAGTAACCCAAGGGGATATACCCATTTTACAGAAGAAACCAAGGCAGGGAGGAAACATATGGTTAAACTCAGAAGGTCTCACTGCAGAGCCTTTTCTAGTCACCCCTAAGTTATGTTCTATCCCTTCTCCTGTGGGTCCAGGTGCCAGACTGCAAGCTCTCCCCAAGGCCGGCAAAGTCTATGTTCCCTCTCAGGACCTGCTGTGGTTAACAGGGAGCCCTCAAACCCTCCTGGATAGACACCACTGTTTGCATCCTTCCCCGAGCCTGGAAGGCCTGAGGTCGTAGAACCTCTTGGCTAAGTGACCCCACAGCCAAATGGGGCCAGGAGTCCTGGATTCAGTCAGGTCAGCAGGGGCAACAGAAGCAATGTGGCCCTCGGTTCTAGAATCAGCCTCGAAGGTTCCTCAAAGCTCGGCAAATGACCAGAATTCCACAGGGACAATGAGTCAGGTGGGACTTGAACGGAGTGGTCTGTGGAGAGAGAAATCTGGGAAGAGCAGCCTGAGGGCTGGGCCTCTGGGACTAAGAAGAGACTTGAAATCACTTCCTTTTGCTTGATTGGTCCTCACAGACCCAGCCTGGGCTCCCCTCCTGCCTCGTTTTTGAATAGTGAGCTGAAAACAGCCCTCTTGGACCACCTCTGTTCATCATGCCTACTCTCCCGTCCCTCCCCCTCCTGCCCCCGGCACATGAGACAGACCCAAGAAACCAGGAACAGGGCAAGTGGCAGGCAAACAAGAGCTGGAACCTTGGTGTGCTAGAGATCTCCGTGTTCTTTCTGTCTCTGTCATGTGATCCCGACGCTTAAAGCTTTTGGGGTGATGGGAAACACTACAGCACTCACCAAACAAGAGGAGATTCTCGAAAACCTCCTAGCCGCTTCTCAACAGTACTAATCCCAAGGCTGCTCCAGGGCCCTGGAGAACCACCTGGTAATTCTTACTACAAGTGGGTGGGTTGGGCCTGGCAGGTACCAGGTACCAGGTGATGCAGCCTTTGTCTTTTTCTCATATTTCACAGTAACTGTATTTTCTTTGAAGCATTGTTTAATCCGTCTTTCCTGCAGAACTGTTTCAGTGCGGCTGCTGGTGCATAAACACACCTTTTGGCCACACCATCCTGGGCTCCTGACTGCCAAGCTAATCCTCTTCCACAAACTTGAGCGGGGGAAGCCCCTGTTTCTCATGAAGAGCTGTGCCCATCCAGCTCCACACCCTAGGAATCTGATTCTCTCCAGGGAAGGGCTTTGCTTCCTTCGACTGTACCTCATGCATGTGTGCGTGCTAAGTCTCTCAGCTGTGTCTGACTCTTTGACCCCATGGACTGTAGCCTGCCAGACTCCTGTGTCCCTGGAATTTTCCAGGTAAGAATACTGGAGTGGTTTGCCATGCCCTTCTCCAGGGGATCTTCCTGATCAAGGGATCAAACTCAGATCTGCCTGCATTGGGTAGATACTGCTGAGCCACTGGGGAAGCCTTTGACTGTCTCACCAAGCACCAATTCAGCACCAGTCCTGTGCTAGGCACCAGCCCGGGAACAGTGACGGTCACAGGTTCTAAAGCAGAGATGCCCTGGGGGAACTGAAGGAATCACAAACCTCCAGAGCATAGCTCCCCCGTTCTCAGGCACAACCAAACCGGAGGATCTATGCTGCAGAACATGGTCCCTGCAGGCGGCCTGGGCTGATCTTTGCTTCCTGTGTCTACTGCTCTTGAAGCCCAGAAAGAACAGTCTCTGGCAGACTTTCTGGGCATGTGGCTTGATGCTGCCAAGCACTGACAGCCAGTAGGAGCCCCAGAGTCCTCGGGGGTTTGTAACAGCCACTCAGCGGGTGATTCCAGCTTCAGAATGAATACACACTGCCCAAATACAGCATCTATCTGGGGGTGGAAAGGCGAGCCCCCTCTTATCACCTAAATGCTGAGCCCCTGATGGTCTGCAGCAGCAGTGATTGCCTGGTCCCAAAGCCAGGTGTCCAGGCCTCCTTGAGGCCCTTAAGGAGCCCACTCCTATCCACTTGCTGGGAAAGAGTCATGGGAATGTGGTTCAAAGGTGGAGATAAGACCCAAGCTGATCAATAGGAGAGCTGAGCTGCCCTGGCCACTGTGATTGGTTAAGAAGGGGAAGCACATAACAGAGGTCAGTTCAATCAGTCGGTATCTGGACCAGGAGATGCTCTTTTTAGTGATGGATGAGAGGATGGAGACTGGAGGTGCTGGTGGCCATCCTGCCACCAAGAAGGGAGCACCAACAAGATAAAGACTGGATCCAGATAATATCTGTGTCCTGGATCACACCACACCTGAAGCCACATATACTCCTGAACTTCTCAGTTATGTGGGCCAATACCTTCTTAAGCCAGTTTGGGTTGCATTTTCTATACCTTGCAACTGTAAGAAAACTCTGATAAACTACTTCTGTCCAGGACCAGTTTCTGGGTGCCCAGCAAACCACAAACCTAAGGCCACCTACTGTGTGCTAAGTACTCAAAGTTATATCACTGTTCTTCAGAAACCAGTCGAGCAAAATGGACAACGGGATTCACCTCCACAAAATCAGTGAGCACCTACCCCCACGTGTACTTTAATTCTAGCTTTTCTTTGACAGCAGTGACCCGTCCCCCTGGGCTGAAATCCTGGAAGGCACAAACTTTCAAGTTCTGCCTTGAGGCCATTTCCAGACTTCTCCTGTTCAAATCAGCCTTTCTCCTCTTCTCCCATCTGGTGAGGTCTGTGAGCGCTAACCCCTCAGCCTTCCTTGGCGTGAGGCTCTAGGTCCCCTTCAGGTGCTGACTATGTGCCTGGCCCTAAGCCTCGGACCACCCAATTCTCTCACTGGGAACAGTGCTGCATCCTCTCCTTTTTGCACACATGCAAATGGAGATGGAGCGATGGAGACCAGGACAGGTGGACAGCCTTGTTTAAGGTAACAGGGCTGGTCCAGGTGGCATGGTGGATCCCAACTCAGATCCCAAGTCTGTCTGATTGCAAAGCTCATATTCTTAACTGGGCTAGGCTCCCAGCCCTAAATGCCATGCTGTGCGTATTTCTCAAACTATTAATAAATGCCAGGTCAAAGAGTGGGACAGAACTGGAACTGGGCCTTTTTTCAAACTTTGGTAAAGTCAGCTGGGTCCCCCAGTGTTTGCTCTCACCACATTTCTCCCCTCCCCAAGGCTTGGCTCATAAAGGAACGGATCCAGGAGAGGGACAGAGAGCACCTGGTGACACTGCCCATTTCCCTCTCCATCCTCCCATACGTGACTCCCTTCTCCCATCCCTCCTCCCTCTTCTCCACCCTTGTCATTGTTGTTCAGTTGCTAAGCTGTGTCCGACTCTCTGTGACCCCACGGACTGCAGCACACCAGCTTCCCCTGTCCCCAGCTATCTCCCTAAGTTTTCTCAAACTCATGTCCACTGAGTCAGTGATGCCGTCCAACCATCTCATCCTCTGCTACCCTTCTCCTCCTGCCCTCAATCTTTCACAGCATCAGGGGTTTTTCCAGTGAGTCGGCTCTTCACATCAGGTGGCCAAAGCATTGGAGCTTCAGCTTCAGCATCCACCCTCTAGGGGAAAAAAATTACCAAAACACGAGGAAAAAGAAAGAAGGCCCTGCATTGGTTACACCCAACTCATGACGTGGCCCATCCACACGTCAAGCACAAAGCTCATGGCCAACCAGGAGGAAGCAACTCGACCGAGGCCTTGCCACTGCAGGGAGAGCCCAGCCCTTGCCTTCTTTCCCACCCGAGTCTGAGTCAGCAGCCAAACACCTGCATCTGTTTCCTTCTCCACCCGTTACCAGAATACAGAGAGCAGACCGAAGCTGTTGGCTGACTGGTCAGAGAGCGGGTTCTCCCTGGCCTAGTTCCCAGCAGGAGCGTTCCCTTTCTAAGAAGCCCGGGGGAAGGAAGACATTTATATCCTCATTTTATTTAAAAAAAAAAAATTTTGGGGGGGGCACACTGTGAGGCAAGGAGGGTCTTAGCTTCCCAACCAGGGGTCAAACCCTTGCCCCCTGCAGTGGAAAGACAGAGTCTTAACCACTAGACCATCAAGGAAGTTCCATAGATATATATTCCCATTTTATAGAGTCTTTGTTGGCTCGGACAGAAAAGAATCTGCCTGCAATGCAGGAGACCTGGGTTTGATCCCGATCCCCTGGAGGAGGGAATGGCAACCCACTCCAGTATTCTTGCTTGGGAAATCCCATGGACAGAGGAGCCTGGTGTGTTACAGTCCATGGGGTCACAAAGAGTCGGACATGACTAAACAATTAACACTTTCTACTTTAAACTGAGGCCCAGAGGACGGTGTCTGGAACCCACTGCCTTGATGGCTAGGCCACTGGCTACTACAACCCGGAAGCAAACTGGAAATACTCTTTGGCTGGAACACTCTGCTCAGTGTTTCTTAGGCATCAATCAACTCAGGGGTTAAATACACGGGCAGCAAGCCTAAGGGCCCCGCAGATGTAAACAATTACAGAGAAGTGGGCGACCAGGGCCTAGCCAGGGCTTTCCTAACAACGCTAGCACACAAGTGCAGCCGAGTCTGAAATTCCTGAGATCTGTATCTCAACCAGATCTGGGCTTTCAGAGGAATTTAAACCAGATCCAGGCTGCAGCCCAGACAAACGGCAAAACTGGAAGGCCCACTGTCTCAAACACTGCTTCAGAAGGTGAACTAAGAACGGGTGTCTCCCACTATGACTTGACCTCAATGTCCTTCAAGTTCCTCACCTATAAAACTGCAGCAACGACGGTTCAGAGCAGCAGTCCTGGAACCTGCTACCTGGACCACATCCTGGCTTAGTTCTTGATTAGCTGTTGGACCACAGCAGGTCACTTCTGTGTCCTCATATGGGGAATGAAGGTAACAATGGTATCTGTCTCCCAGGAATGCAGTGACAGCAACAGATAAAAAGCTCCAAGTTGGGGCCTGGCACGGAGTGAGCCCTCAGCCAATGCTGGCAGCCAATTCTGATGCAATCAGGAGGATGCCTGACCCCAAGGAGGGGGCAAGGAAGGAAGAGGGCATCTTGGGCTCCTGCAGTGGGAGGTGCCCGTGGCGGTGGAGCCTGTGAGCTGCAGGGTGGTATGCTGATCCCTGTAACTTGTTCCTGATTATTCTCCAGCCCAACAGAGCAGCTGCTCCAGGAAGAAAAAAAATATGCTTTGCATACTTTAAATGTTTCACTTATGAAAACTAGCGGGGCCGCCTTTTGAAATTGTTTAGCAATAAAGTCAGTAATGAAACCTCCCGAGGCTCTCACCACCGGAGCCCGGGTCAGGGAGCCTGGGTGGGGGCAGGGGAGGAGGACAGGCCGGCCGCCAGCGTGGAGCCCACAGGGGCTTCCAGAAGGCGCCATCTGGGATTTTTCAGAGGGGCACTGGGATCACGTCCTGGTGTCCTGATGTGAAATTGGATCCTCCTGCTGGAAGTAGAGTCCCAAGCCAGCCGGGGGCAGAGGGGAGGGCCCTTCCGGCCTGGGACGCTTTCCCACACTCCAAGGGCGCCCCGGTTTCCAGCCAATCGAGTTAATTGAAAAATTACCTTGGGCTGAGAAAGAGCAGGCCCAGGACACGTGGGTTGGTTCACAGGAAACCCTGGCATGACTGCATCTTCAACAACCTGTATCTGGAAGGCCAGGGACTGTACTCAGCATCCCGGGGACAGAGGAAGCTCCACGTGCCAGGCACACCTTGGAGGGGGATGTGATGCCCACTTTGCAGATGAGGAGACGAAAGCGCCGAGACCAGGGCTGGCTGGCTCCCGTGAGATGCTTCTTCCCAGAATGCTCTTCTTCCACTTGCCTGGGAGCCCCCAACCCCAAATCCTAACAAATAGAGCTCAAATGGAAATACAGCATGCACACCAGTTAGCAAGGCTGGCTGCAGGCCTTCTGCCCAGGCTGGAGCAAAAGCATCTTCACATTCAGAGGCTGCCTGCACTCGGGCTGATACTGTTAAGCTGAGTACAGTGCTTTTCACTTTTTCTTCACAGTGCTCTCACCTCTCTTATGCTTATCAACCAAACCCCCAGGAAGATGACAATGGTGGGTTTTACTGTCCTCATTAAAGGGGAGCCAACCAAGGCCCAAGGAATGGCTTCTCCACTGGGTCAGCTCACCCAGGGATTCTAAGATGCATGAGGCCTGGGCCCACTTCTCCCACCTTGGTCTTCCCCCTGACACCCTCCTACTCCACCTATGCAGATGGCTAAGTACAGCCCTGCCTCTCTGGACTGTTTGGTCCATTCCTATCCTTCTAGTTCCCCAATCTGTTCAAAGAGCCTGGGGCACCCCCAGTCCATCCCATCTCCAGAGGCCTTTGCAATCACCAATTCTGAGGCATCAAGTGCCAAGTCGTCTTAGTCATGACTGACTCTCAGTGACCCCCATGGACTGTAGCCCGTCAGGCTCCTCTGTCCATGGAATTCTCCAGGCAAGAATACTGGAGTGGGTTGCCATGCCCTCCTCCATGGGATCTTTCCGACCCAGGGACTGAACTTGCGTTTCTTATGTCTCCTGCATTGGCAGGCAGGTTCTTTACCACTAATGCCACCTGGGACCAATGGAGGCCCTAAGGTGTGTCTCTTCTCCCAATATGCTACAAATTTCAGGCTTTAAATAACCTTATTTAACCCAGGGAGTTTTCGCAGTATGGTCTATGAATCAAATGTATAATCGAGACACAGAAAAATAAGTGATGTTTGTTTTGGTGTTTGGGGGTCGGGGGGAGAGCAGTGGGATGAGGAGGGCAAACTCAAGTCCCTGAGTTACTACATCTGTGCACAGAACTTTTACCTGCATAAGAAAACGCCACCTAAACTCAGAAGCTGCACGTCTTACTTCTAGCTTTGACAGATCCGCGCCTTTAGTTCTGAGAGCCCCTTCACACCTCCTGTCCAATAGCCTTGTCCTTGGATCCCCAGGGGCTTCTCCTGGAAACTCCTGACCAACCCCCACCCCACCCCGGTAGAACATTTCTTGCTGAGCAGTCTCCAGAGTGGGGCTCCCAGCAGCTCAGGCTGGTCACTGAGGCAGTGCCCCACAAGATCCTAATCTGGAGGCATGGAAGCCCCCTCTATCTTGCAGCCCACTCTCCCTCACTTTCGCCTGTTTACAGGCTGAGAAAGGCGGAGATACAACTTGAATTCCTGCTTTGAGCTGCCGCCAGTTTGCCACCAAACATCTCCCCCTCTGTCTGGCCTACTCAACCAACATTTCGCAAAGGTCAAATGCTTACTCCACTCCGCACGCTGCCTCCTGGGAGAGCAGAGGAGAAAAGAATTCAAAAAATGTAAATTGAAAAAACCCCACTGCTCGCCATCCCCCACTCCACCCCACACACACTGGTGCACGCATGCACGGCTCATCCCCAGTTCAACCAAACATACAACTGTGTCCCAGCCCCTCGATCTTAAAAAAAAGTAAGAAGACAGAGGGATGATACAGAATTTCCACCCACAGTGACCAGTGCCTAGGCTGTCTTCCTTGGAGGAATACAAATGACCATGCCAACCCAGACTGGGAAATCTCTAGCACAGAACAGCATCCTTCCAGGTCTTTCTGGAAGCTCGGGCAAGAGCCATGTAGTATGTGCCTCAGCATCAGGTACAGTCCTGAGAGCTGAGGTTAGTCCAGGGCATGAACTGGGGTCAAGGGAAGCCTTACATCAAGCTGAAACTCCCCAGGACCATGATCTCCTGGCCAGAGGTGCTTTCAAGACCAAACATGCTTTCCTTTGAAGTCTTTCTCTTCCAAGGCGCTCCCCCCACCCCAAGGGAAAAATGACTCCAACGAAAGAAGAGCAGGTTCTAGGCTTGCCTGCAGCGGAATCCAAGTGTCCGGCTTGAATGTAGGAACGAAGAGAATGAGAAAGAGAGGAACTGGAGGTGAATGGTTCTGAGCAGGTCAAAGACATAGCTGTGTGCATGCAAGCAAAGTCGCTTCAGTCAGTCATGTCTGACTCTCTGCAACCCCATGGACTGTAGCCTGCCAGGCTCCTCCGTCCATGGGATTCTCCAGGCAAGAATACTGGAGTGGGTTACCATGCCCTCCTCCAGGGGATCATCACAACCCAGGGATTGAACCCATGTCTCTTAACGTCCACACTGGTAGACAGGTTTTTTTTCTCACTAGTGCCCCCTGGGAAGCCCATAGACAGCTGACCCTTGAGCAACTTGGGGTTAGAGTGCCTACCCTCCACACAGTCGAAATCCATATGTAACTTACAGTCAGCCCTCAGAATCTTGTTAGATTCCACTGTCTGAAGATAGTGTAATAGTGTAGTATTCACTACTGAAATAATCCATGTATTTCAAACCCATGTTGTTCAAGGGTCAACTGTATTTTATTCTCACAAGCCAGCCTCCTCCTGACCTACTCTGGTGAGAACTTCTAGATTGTTCCTCTTCCTCCTCCCCAGTCCACAAACTTTAACCCTGGAACATCCAGCCTTTCACGCACATCTTTCCTGATGCATTTGAAACAGTCTGGATCACTGAGGCTGCTCAAGGGGAAAGAGAAGAGATATGTGTAACTTCCCAGGTAGCTCAGTGGGTAAAGAATCCGACTGCCAATGCAGGAGACACAAAAGATGCAGGTTGAGTCCCTGGATCGGGAAGATCCCCTGGAGAAGAAAATGGCAACCCACTCCAGTATTCTTGCCTGGAGAATCCCACGGACAGAGGAGCCTGGTGGGCTACAGTCCATGGGGTCCCAAAGAGTCAGACATGACTGAGCGCACATGTATGTAACCAGAGTGTATGGGCCTGGGAGGCTGCGGAGTGCACACAAAACAACACACACACACATCACACTTCGCAGATGCTTCAAAACTGCTTCCACAGTTGGGCAAAGCAGCCGAAAATAAGCCAACTGAAGAAGCAAGCGTCCTAACCAGGAGCAGGTGTTAGCATTGTGACTGGACTTGTAAATAGAAAAAGCCCCGCGTGCTGTGGGCTTGCTGCCACATCCCTCGGGGAACTGCAGGCGGCTCACCAGCCTGGCCTGGGAGGTCACTCCTCCCCCGGTGGCGGAGGGCACATAACTGTGGACATTCCAGGAATCCACAGTGAACCCCCACGCGCGCTCTAGTTGCTCTTCACCCAGGAGACCTCAGACATCGGAGCCCAAGCCCAGGAGGCAGGGAACAAGGGAGCAGCAGCCCTCTGGCCCTTCTCCAGGTGAGCTGACAGCACAGACTTCAGCAGAGAGTCTTCCGCTAAGATCCCTTCAGTAATCATGAAAATTAACCCACAATAACCCCACTGCCCAGGAAATGGTTCCTGCTCCCGATCGCTGGAGAAAGCTATAAATCTCCTTCCAAAGTAACATTTGTCCTACATGCACACCTGCAAAAAGCTTATGCGAGGAAAGTTGCGGGGCGGGGAGAAAAACCAGACCTCCAACCCAGGCTGGTCTGGTTTGGAAAGGGAGGTAGGTGGCTGACTCAAGTTAAATATTTCCAGGCAGAGAAATTCAATCTCCTATTTCAACGGGGCGGCACTGAATGTATTGTTTTTCTCTCCAACCTCCTCTTTCTGTATCTCCTGGTTGCATGCACATGTTCAGAGGACCCCCTTGCCAAGAGGCGAGTGCTGTTTATTTGGCCGTGGGCGCTGCTTATGGACCCCAAAAGGAGGACGTGAACTTGTCCCTGGATGTCTCTTCCTTCTGACCTAAGAGTTCTCAGCGCCAGCGGTGGGGGCGGTGGGGGGGTGGGGGCGTGCAGAACTGAACTGTGACCTAATTCTATAGCCCTATGGCCTGGCCTGGGGCAATAATACCAGCCCCACCGGCCCTAAATGCATTGCATGGAGTTCCTCGTTCCCTTTCTCCTTGCCTGCTGCCAGGGGTTGCCCACCTGACGTTCCCAGGCTCCTGAGGAGTCTTCTTAAACATCAGGAGAGCCAGGAACACTTGGGTTGGTCTGGGGAACATTCTTTCCTCGGATGTGCGGGAAGCCAGCCGCTCTCTCTGCGCTCACAAAGGGCTCCCGGTGGGAGACAGGAGACTAGAAGGTTAAGTCAAGCTGGGCGGATCAAGGCAGGACATCCCGTCCTCCAACTTCCCCAGCACAATCTGCTCTGCCCTGGCTGGGAAAAAAAAAAAAAAAAAAGATGCTCAGAGAAAGGAAGCTGGTGCAGGAAGGTGTACTGGCTCATGGGCCACAGAGGCTGTCAGGGGGTCAGCAGATCGAGGAGATAAGATTTAGCATGTAGGATCCTCAAATGGTAGGACATGGGCCAAGGGTGGATGCTACAGTGAGATCCATTCGGGACTCAATGTAACAGTGAATGCTTAAAAAGTATCAAAGACTATAAGGGCTGATGGAGAGGAAGCATGTTTCCAGTTCCGCAGGTGTGCCAGCTCAGGAGGAACACCTGTACCGGACTCGATGAGTCAGTCTGTCTCCCTAACTTAACCGCTTTCCCACGGCCCTGGAAGGCAGCAGCTCCATACATCATGGACCCCGCCCACCTTGGCAGACACAGCAGATGGAACAGTCACCTGACCCAGGGTCTCATAAGCCATCAATGAAGCTGAGACCAAGCAGATTCTCTGTCTCCCAGGCATCTCAGAAATGCAAGAGCAGACCCCCTGGCAGAGCAGTAAAGCAAGATGGGCAGTTAGGGAGAATCCCTGGAAATTCTTAGGGTGGGACTGGAGAGAGGACATTGTCCCAGGCCTCCAGTGTTAGCATCCAGACCCCATGTGGCTGGCCTTGGACTTTTTGAGGTTGCCTTTGTGTCCTTATAAAGCAGCCCTCCTCTGATTTGAACGTCTTCCTGTAAGCCCCTGCTGTTTGCAGCTGAAACACCGGCGCACCCCTGGGAGGGCACCCTGCAGCGGGAGGCAGGGCCCTCCCTGGGGGCGGCTGGGCTGGGTGAAGGCTCAGCCATGGCCATCAGACCTGGCAGTCCTGTCTGGGAGGGAACGAAGTCCAACGACTTTCCCAAGGCTCAAGGCGCACACACTGTCCTCTCACTCTGGGGCTCCCCAAGGTTCTCTGCGCCCATCCCTGTCATTTACCTCCCCTCATCACTGCTCAGCACAGAGCCCAGACATGGACTGTACACCACAGAAAACAAAGTGAAAGCTCAGTCATGGCCAAGACTCAATATTCCAACAGACAGAAGAGTACCCAGTGGGCACATGGCTGGATGCGCATTACCACCCTATGGAAAGGCACCTCCAGTACTGCCCGCATCAACCAAACCCCATACTAACAAACATCTTCTTATTATTTGCAACCCATTCGACATGGCTTATTAATAAAGCAGCATGCATGCATGCTAAATCACTTCACTCCTGTCCGACTCTGTGCGACTCCATGGACTGTAGCCTGCTGGGCTCCTCTGTCCATGGGATTCTCCAGGCAAGAATACTGGAATGGGTTGCCATGCCCTCCTCCAGGGGATCTTCCCAACCCAGGGACTGGGCCCTCATCTCTTATGACTCCTGCATTGGTAGGTGGCTTCTTTATCAGTAGGGCCACCTGGGAAGCTAATAAAGCAGTGACTCTATTAAGTACCTACTGTATAGCCGGTCTTGCCAGGTGGCTTCCTTCAATCCCACTATAAGAGGAAGAACCCGAGGCTTGGAAAGATAAAGCACTGTCTCCAAGGGCCCTGCTGTGGGATTCTCGCAACTTGTAAGTCTCTGACAACTGGAATGGGTGCTATCTCTGAAAATCTCATTGATTCACCTTTGCCCACAGATTTTATCTCCTACAGATCACTGACCCTGGACTTTTCCAACTTGGCACCTTTCCAGCAAGCCTTGTATCACTCCAGTGCCTGTTCTGGTATAAGGCTAATATAAATGATGTTTCCTGAGCACCTACTATGTGCCAAGCACCATGCTAAGTCCTGTGCACAGGTCATCTCATTTCATCCCACAAAGCCCTGCTAGATAGGAACAGCATCCTCAATTTACAGATGGAGAAACTGAGGCTCAGAGGAATTAAGGAGCTGGGAATGATTTATACCCAGGCAGTCTGGCTCCATGGCCTTGAGCACCTGGTACATGGTTTCCATCATCCCCATATTTAGGGCACTAGGTCTAGGGACTTGTCTTAGGGTGGGGGCTTGTTCTCCTCCCTGGAGCTGATACTGAATGAAATGGGAGGCAGCACCTATGCCCCAAGCTACACCAGGAACAAAGGCAAGCCAACTATGCCCTTTTGCTAAATTCCTGGCTTCCCAGGCTGCCCACTCCCTGCCCTGCTGTGAGAAGGTAGCTGCTGCCTACTGGGGATGCTATGAATTCAGGTCATCTCCAGAGGGAACCAGTCAATGCTCTCCAGGGAGATGGCCAAGCTCCAGATGCAGACCAGAAAATCTGACTCCTGTGGGAAGGCTGAGCGAAGCCAGATGCTGGCTGGAGCGCCCAGAGCACCAGCTGCTGCCACTGACCTCAGTGTGCTCGGCAGTTCCAGGGACATGGCAGGGGACTGGCAAGGGGCACCTCACAGCATGCGGGGGAGCAGGCACACAGGGCAGGATAGAATGCTCAAATCAAGCCCAACCAGGCCCTACATTCAGGAAGCCAACAGTTCTCGGGGTCCTCCTATAAGCCTTCCTGGGACAAGAGTGACTTAAAAAGAAAAAAAAGCTTAAACAGAGAGATGGGAGAAAGAGAAAGAAGGGGTCGTGATGACTCATACCCCGGAGACTATGAAGAACTTCAGAGACAGCGAGTGTCCAGCTGGTCCTTGAAAATAAGGAAGGAAAGGGGGAGACAGCAACAACTGACGAAAGAGAAAGCCTGGATCCTCCACAGAGCTCTAGAACAGGGCCTGGCCCAGGCTAGTTGCTCAAGAAAATCTGCAGAATAATTAACTGATAGTGTCCACATCGAAAAAGCAAGAGAGTTCCAGAAAAACATCTATTTCTGCGTTATTGACTATGCCAAAGCTTTTGACTGTGTGGATCACAATAAACTGTGGAAAATTCTTAAAGAGATGGGGATACCAGACCATCTGACTTGTCTCTTGAGACACCTGTATGCAGATCAGGAAGCAACAGTTAGAACTGGACAACAGACTGGTTTCAAAGAGGAAAAGAAGTACGTCAAGGCTGTATATTGTCACCCTGCTTATTTAACTTATATGCAGAGTACATCATGAGAAACGCTGGGCTGGAAGAAGGACAAGCTGGAATCAAGATTGCTGGGAGAAATATCAATAACCTCAGATATGCAGATGACACCACCCTTATGGCAGAAAATGAACAGGAACTAAAAAGCCTCTTGATGAAAGTGAAAGAGGAGAGTGAAAAAGTTGGCTTCAAGCTCAACATTCAGATAACTAAGATCATGGCATCCAGTCCCATCACTTCATGGGAAATAGATGGGGAAATAGTGTCAGACTTTATTTTTTTGGGCTCCAAAATCACTGAAGATGGTGATTGCAGCCATGAAATTAAAAGATGCTTACTCCTTGAAAGTTATGACCAACCTAGATAGCATATTTAAAAGCATAGACATTACTTTACCAACAAAGATCTGTCTACTCAAGGCTACAGTTTTCCCAGTGGTCATGTATGGATGTGAGAGTTGAATGGTGAAGAAAGCTGAGCGCTGAAGAATTGATGCTTTTGAACTGTGGTGTTGGAGAAGACTCTTGAGAGTCCCTTGGACTGCAAGGAGATCCAACCAGTCCATCCTAAAGGAGATCAGTCCTGGGTGTTCATTGGAAGGACTGATGTTGAAACTGAAACTCCAGTACTTTGGCCACCTCATGGGAAGAGCTGACTCATTGGAAAAGACCCTAATGCTGGGAAAGATTGGGGGCAGGAGGAGAAGGGGATGACAGAGGATGAAGTGGCTGAATGGCATCATCGACTCGATGGACATGGGTTTGGGTAAATTCCAGGAGTTGGTGATGGACAGGGAAGCCTGGTGTGCTGCAGGCCATGGGGTCACAAAGAGTTGGACACAACTGAACGACTGAACTGAACTGAACCTATATCAAGGAAGGGCACATGACCTGAGCCCAATAAATGTATTCCTTGCTACTGGACTATGTGATTGGCTCAAAGCTTTTGAATAATTAAAACTAGCCAATGAGAGTCAGACCTGGAATTATTGCTAGAAATACTGGAAATGAAGGACTTTCTACACTGGAAACTCCAAAAGATAAAAAGTTGCTTAGACTTGTTCGGGTCATTTTCACCTCCTAACTAGAAAGGATAAAACTCAGATAAAAGGAGAGCTGGGAGATGACATCCTCTGAGCGACTTCCCTTTCACTTTTCACTTTCATGCATTGGAGAAGGAAATGGCAACCCACTCCAGTGTTCTTGCTGGAGAATCCCAGGGACAGAGGAGTCTGGTGGGCTGCCGTCTCTGGGGTTGCACAGAGTCGGACATGACTGATGCAACTTAGCAGCAGCAGCAGAGCCTCTGGATGCAGATATGCCTGAAGGTTACTTGTGAAAGTGTTAGTCACTCAGTTGTATCTGGCTCTTTGCAGCCCCCTGGACTGTAGCCCACCAGTCTCCTCTGTCCATGGAATTCTCCTGGCAAGAATACTGGTACTGGAGTGGGTTGCTGTTCCCTTCTCCAGGAGATCTTCCCAACCCAGGGATCGAACCCCAGTTTTCTGCCTTGCAGGCAGATTCTTTACTATTTGAGCCACCAGGGAAGCTTTCTTACCTCTGACCAATTCAGTTATGGGAAGCTACTGATTACCTTTACTATAAGTTGGTAGTGTTTCTATCATTTGCAACTCAAATAGTCCTGTAATTACATGACTATGGGCAGGCAGTAGGAAAGTAGAAGTGCAAACAATACAAAGCCTAGTGTTTTTTCTTTAATGAATAGTATTAAGCTTTAAGGACAAACCTTTCTAAGCCTCAGATGCCACCCTGAATGCTGGTGATTAAGCCTCCTACCTCACAGGGTGAACAGGGTGAGCGGCCAAACCCTCCTACAACCTCTGTTATCTTTTCTTTCTTATCTTTTTCTCATGCTGCATGGCATGTGAAATCATAGTTCTGCAACCAAAGATCAAACCCATGGGACCTGCATTGGCAGCTCAGGGACTTAACTACTGGACCACCAAGGAAATCCCGACCTCTGTTATCTTCAACATTTTAAGGCCAAGAGAAGCAGGAAACCCACAGCCCTGGGGGAGACAAGCTGTCAGGGACACCTGTGCAGCGCTCACCACACCTGAGTCTCTAGCTGGAGTTTGCAGAGCAGCCCCACGACCCTTCCACTAGACAAGAAGCCCCACCCAGTCCAGACACACAAGGCAGCCACAAGGAGCTTCCCACCAAGGCTGGCACCCTCGAGGGACAGAGTCCTTTTGTTATTCCTCACTTCAGACTCTGCTGTAGCTCAGGACAGGCACAGGTGAGGCTGCAGAATCGGCTGCAGCGGGGACAGGAGAGCTGTGGCTACTGTGGGCTCCAGCCAGACTCCAGTTGGACTCCGGAGCTGAATCCTACTTCCTCTGCTTCCTGGCTCTAGGTCTTGGGGTGTGTTTCTTAATTTCCCGGTGCCTCCGTTACCCGTTCTGGAAAATGGGATGATTAATGCACCTAATTTATTTCAGCTGTTTAATGCAGGCGACCCTGCAATGCAAGAGTTTGGGCTTCCCAAGTGACTCAGTGGTAAAGAAATTGCCTCAGTGGTAAAGAAATGCAGGAGCCATGGGTTCTATCTATGGGTTGGAAAGATGACCTAGAGGAGGAAATGGCAACTTACTCCATTATTCTAGCCTGGAGAATCCCATGGGCAGAGGAGCCTGGCAGGCTATAGTCCATGGGTTCGCGCAGAGTTGGACAAGACTGAAGTGACTTAGCATGAGCAACTAACACTTAACACTTAGACCAGGCTCCCCTGCGTGATTTTCACAAGTGCACATAAAGTGACGAGACTTTCCGGACAGTCTTTCGGTGACAGGGGTGTGGAGGGGAAGCAAGAGTCCCTTTAAGCATACAACTGCTCAGAACACTGGTTCATCCACCTGGCAAACAGCGAGTCTCTAAAAAGAACCCACAGAACAGAACCAGCAAGTCAGCCCAGGAAGCAAGGAGGTGGAGCTGGCTCAGTGACAGCAAGAGGGTGGGGCTCTGGCCCATGGTCATCAGGGTTGGCCACAAGCAGAAGCCCCATCACCTTGGAGAGATGGTCACACGGGGACACGTGGTCTTTGGGGAAGCCGCTGATGCCACCACCGGAGCCCAGCAGGGAAAGGAGAAGAGCTGCTGGTCATTCTGAAAAGCCTGCAGCTGCCCAAACACACAGTCAAGCCTCCTCCAGCTGGGCCCCAGCTAGCTTCCACACCCAGTGAACTAGAATCCTGGCTTAGGCTTGAGGACAGAGAAGCAAACAATGAAAAGATCCACTGATGTAATGGGTTCTTATTTCTTCCATGCAAGCGGCAGGGGTGGGGAGGGCTTCCCAGGTGGTTCAGTGGTGAAGAATCTGCCTGCCATTGCAGGAGACATGGGTTCTATCTCTGGGTCGGGAAGATATCCTGGAGGAGGAAACCCACCCCAGTATTCTTGCCTGAAAAATTTCATGGACAGAGGAGCCTGGTGGGCTACAGTCTATGGGGCTGCAAAGAGTTGGACATGACTGAGCACGCGTGCACACTCCCCCTTCGGGGAGTTGGGCAGCCAAGTACAAGCAACAGTCCTAAGATGCTCAGCTTCTGAGTTAGGACCCCAAAGGTCTGCAGAAGCCTAATTCTAAAAAGGGAGTTGTCCAGGCTCTGTCTGGACAAGTTGGGGAAGCAGAGGGTACCTTAGGAAATTTTCAATGACAATGGAAACACACAAAGAGTTTTTGGTGCCTAATTTTCTGAAAATAACCTGATGAATGCTGTTAAGACTTACTGGCATGACATTCCTAATTCCCAGTAGAGCATTTGATAGGTGTTCAATAAATATAGGAAAAAAAAATTTTTTTCTGAAAACATTCTTGACCTTAAGCACAATGAGGGGAAGACTATGTTTTATGTAGGACTGTTTTATCTATTACTGTTTGTGTGATTTCTCCCTCTCAGAGCATTTCCTAAAGCTCCACTCTGTGCTCCAGGTGAACGAAGGGAGGCAGATATGTAGGAACCTTGTGGCCCTGCCCACTTGGGGTAAGTTCAGGAGGAAGGCCCTGAGAAACACCCCGGTAGAACCCGGTCTCCAGATGACTTGCCTGTGGCAAGGCAATGACTGTGAACAAAGGGGCCGGAAGGAGCAAGCTAGACTTTACAGCAGGGTTGGGGGCCAGGACAGGGTAGAATTTGGATTTTGTATGGGGTGGAGATATAGGAAGGAGGTGAGGGGTGGGAATGAGTCAGCTGGTTCATGGCACAATGAGGAGACCCCAAGCCCCTCAACAGCAGCCAGGAGAGGAGCTGACATGGTTCACGGCTCCAGCATCATGCCTATGCGGAGGAGATACTCAACACCTGCCAGGGAGACAGAGTGGGAGCTTTGCCGGATGCAGGGAGAGGTTGGGGAAGGGCATCCTTCTGGTTCTAGCTAGGGGTTCTAGACAGAAAACCCTAGGTGAAAGGAGGACAGGGCTGGTTTGGTTCAGCTTGTCAGCACCAGGCACGAGTATTTATCCAGTGAGTGATCCAGTAAATAAAGGGGTAACCGTGATTTAATAAAGATGTGCTCAGCTGGAATCTGAGTGGTGGGTCAGCCAGATCATCAGTCGATGCCCAGAGACCTGAATGGGCTGGAAGTGAGAGCACAGCCAGAAGGTCAATGCCATGAGTGGAGGTGGGTAGGGGGTCAGGAGTCAGGCAGGTGATGCCTTCACTGACGGGAGGGTAGGGTTGGGAGGAGGATGGCTTTCTATAAGGCAAAAGCAGCTGGGTATGGCTGCCAAACCACTCGGGTGTAGACAGGGAGACCAACTGTTCTGGTTTGCCTAGGACTGAGGGGTTTCCCAGGATGTAGGACTTCCAGTGGGCTTCCCAGGTGGCTTAGTGGTAATGAAAGAAAAGTCAATCCACTGCAGTGTTCTTGCTTGGGCAATCCCACGGACAGAGGAGCTGCAGTCCATGGGGTTTCACAAGAGTCAGACACAACTTAGCAACTAAACAACTGGTTTCAGCGCTGAAACCAGCAATGTTCCAAGCTAACCAGGACGAGTCGGTTCCCCGAGGCACAGGTCTGCCCTCACCAGCACTGACGTGGCACAAGCCACGTTTGTAAGGTGCCTCTGAGTGTGCAAAGCTCTCCCAGATCCACAGGCTCGGGTAAACGTAATCACAAATCTGTGAGCTAAGCCAGGCTGGCACTACGGATTTCATTTCACAGAACCAGGAAACCGGGGTTTGGAGGTGAACAATCTGCACAAGGAAGGTTCCACAGTGGATCAGGAGCACGGCCGTGCCTGAGCTGGCCTCCAGCTCCCCTGCTTTCTGTAAACACTGGGAAGACATGAAACAGACAAGTGCTGTCTGTTGAGCACAGATGTGAGCTGTGCCAACTTCCTTCAGGCTGATGGATGCCAGGGGAAGCAGCAGGGGCCTGCCCCACAAAGCGGGCCTGGGGGCCCCAGGGAAATTGGCCCATCTGGCCCTCTGCTCTTCTGAGTTTCTGGCATTGGGTGGGCAGCTGGCCACCACCTGGGATGCTGGGAGAGACGATGGGGGTGGTGGTCTGCTGGCCACCGCTCTGCTCGCCTCCCCTGTCACATCCCTATGAGGGTCACCCCTTGGGTAAGGCCAGGATCCCTGAAGACCCTTGTAAAAGGCAGATGGATCATCTTGCCACACACCCAGCAGTCCCTGGGTGTAGAAAGGTCTTGACAGCTCTTGGAAGCTGGAGAGAGGACAGGACAGGGTTCAGAGGGACGGGGGAAGAGGGAACAGGATGGGGAGAGGAAGGAGAAGACAGAAGAGATTTGGGGAAATTTTTAAGTGGAAGGAGCTTCCTAGAGCAGTCCTTCTGAGTGACTGGTTTCAAGCTATAGCTGCATTAGCATTGCCTTGAGGGGTCTGTTAAAACCCAGACTGCGGGGCTCATTCTGGGTTTCTAATTCTGCAGGTCTAGGGCAGGCTGAGGGTTTGCAGTTCTAACACATTCCTAGATGAGGCTGATTTACTGATCTTGGCACTTCATCTTGAAAGCCACTGGCCTGGTGCAAGTAGTGGGGTGGTAGCAGGTGGGGAACAAAGGCAGAAAGGTACTGATGGCCCACTGGAGGCTGAGAAAACCCCCCAACAGGAAAGATGTAACATGCTGGAAACTTTCGTTTACAAATTTCAGAAAAGACCAAAATCCTCTGGGGATGGAGGTGATGAGTTTAAAGAGCAGATTTCTGTGGCCACCCCAGATACTGACTATCCAGGTTTGGCAGAGGATCCAGGAACTTAAAAACCTAAACAGCTCTGAGTGGTCTTGAGGCAGGTGATCTGGGGACCACATGGAGAAGTGGGACAGCCTTAGAGGAGCACAGTGGAAAAACACACCTTGGGCTTCATGAGCTGTGATGGGCCACGGCCCTGTCTGTGGTATCAAGCCCTGACTCAGGACCAGCTGTACCAGTCAATACCGTAGCCACTGGCCACATGCAGCCTTTAAAACAGATTGAAATTCAGCTGTGTGGTCATACTAGCTACAGTTTAAATCCAGCGGCTACCACACAGGACAGTGGGCCATTTTCAGCTTGGCAGAGAATTCCATCAGATGGTTCTGGCCCAACGAGATCACAGTGTCTGCCTCTATTTCCCTTTCTGTAAAAGGGGGCTCCTTGCTGTTCTCTTCCGGGGTACAAAAGAGGAGAAAGAGTCTACCCAGGGCAGCCATTGCTAGCCTGCATCTAAAGACCCCTGTACCCATTGCTGGGAGGAGGCAGTCCAGCTTAGTGAGGGTGGGTCTCCCAGCTAGAGGGGGACCACAGACAGAGCCCTCCCACTCTGCCACCCAGGCCCCTTGGCCCCCCACCCTGAAGAAGCCGAGAAAGTCCACAGGGTATAAGGTGATAGAAACAGTCCCCATGGCTCCCATCTGTACTGTGGACACGGCAAGGGATGCCAAGAGGAAGCACAGAACAGGCTGCTCAGCTGAACGTCTGTCCCGGGCACAGCGTTCAGACTAACAACAAAAGGGATCCAAGTGGCAGGGGAGGGGGCGGCCGGGGCTGCTGGGTTTGGTACCATGTCTGAGGAGTCCGGATGAACCATGGTCAAGAATGCGGTCTCCTCTGACTCTAGGCACCCAGCCCAGGACCTGGCCCCTCAGAGGAGCTCAAGGAAAGAGGAATATTGGTTGAGTGAAAGGTTGAGTGAGTGCTAGTGGCTGCCTGGGGCACAGAGCAGGACATCCGAGCGAAAATGCCTAACTAGCTGCTTTCTCACCACAGTACAGTCTTGTGAGAGCACAAGACAGAAATCCATGTGTCTCTTTCTAAGAGATTCTGGGGAAAGGGAGGGGGTGGAGGGGAGAAGGATGGGGAGGAGCAGGAGGAGGTGGAGGCAGGGAAACAGATTAGAAAAGAAAGAAATGGGATTAAAATAGGATGCTCAGGTACCTGATGTCCACTCTGGATCACCTGTGGGAGGGGAAAAGGATGCTGCCAAGGGTGACGTCAGGGAGAAGGGGGTAAGCCTGAGTGTGTGGCTCCCTTGTTCCTTGCTCAAAAATTAACCGAATCCCAGAGAAGTGGGCTTCCCTGGTGGCTCAGCTGGTAAAGGATCCACCTGCAATGCAAGAGACTGAAGTTCAATCCCTGGGTTGGGAAGATCCCCTGGAGAAGGGAATGGCTATCCACTCCAGTTTTCTGGCCTGGAGAATTCCACGGACTGTAAAGTCCATGGGGTTGCAAAGAGTCAGATACGACTGAGTGACTTTCACTTCACAGAGAAGTGAACCACAGAGGTTCTCCCAGACTGATCCATGGAAACCCCATATCAAATTCACCCAGGGCACTTAATACAAAATAAAAGATTCCTGGGCCCTTCTGCAGACCTACAGGGTCAGAATCTCGAGGCGAAGCCTAAGAATGTGCATACTAGTAATCACCCTAGACTGCTGTGATCCCCAAAGTCTGAGGCCCCCTTCAAAAGGTCAGAGGGAGCTAGGGAAGAGGGTGAAGGGAGAGAACACCCAGCTCTGCCAAGACATCCAAGTACCATTTTAAGTTTTCACATCTGACCCTACCCACATGACACCTTGGAGTATGGTCCCTTCCTCGCTCTGGGCCTCAGTTCCCTAGCTTTGGAGAGGGAGTAAATTGACCCCATCCCCAGGTTTCCCTCTCAGGGCTCTGCATCCCAGGTTTCCAAATGGCCAGGGTCAAACCTCCTGTCATTGGCCAGCTGGCCTCTTTGGATTCTTGCCGGGCTAGAGGCATGGGCTGGGGCCAAGGGGGCAGCTCTGGGCCCCAGGGACCCTCTGTCCCAGTGGTACCCAGCTTACTGGATGCTGTTATGCCCAAGATGAGGGGAAAAAAAAAGCATCACAGCCTCCGCCTGGTGCCTCAGTTGCTTTCAAGGCATCATCAGCTGATGAATGAAACCACAGCGAAGACGCAGCAGGGCAGGCAGCCAGCACAAGCCACTTACTACAATCTCTGTAACCTCTTTAAGCCCCAGTGGTCTGCCCTGTAAGGTGGGGAGAATGCCAGCTGCCTTATAGGGGTTGGGGATGATGAACAAGAACACAGGTAACAGTGCTTGGCTCCTGAGCGGCCCTCAGTAAATGACTCTGTATTATGAATATGACCTTACCAAATTCAAATAAGGATTCTTCCCTGCCCAGGCACACAGGACTTCAAAGTTAGGAGTGCCCCGGCAAGGCTGAGGGAAGAAAGCATGCAGGAGCCAGCAGCTGTTGTTTTTACTTCTCTCCAGCCCCCGGGGAGAGCTTTCCGAAGCCTCTATACAATTAAAAGGTGCTGAACATAATGCCTGTGATAAAGTTACAGCCCAAACTAGTTGGGAGCCTGAGCCAGTCTCCAAATCCGGACGGCAACAAAAGACAAGGCAGTCAGCACCTGCAGACTGGCCACGGGGAGGTGAGTGTTCCCCAAAGTGGTCGCCTAAGCCCAGCTTGATGCACTCAGAGGGTCACCACCACTGAACCCACCAGTTCCCCTTCTCCCTGACCCAGGCATAACCTCACCCAGTTTAGGGCCAGGACACGAGGTGGGTGGGATGCATGTACCTGTCGCACCTTGGTGGCTGATAATTTCTTCTAAATTTGGGGCTGTGGCAGTACCGGCTGGGCTCATGCCATGTGGTGAGGCCTCCAAGGAACTGCCACAATCAGCATCTTCTAATCGGCTTCTCTTGAAGGCATCCAAACAGCAGACAAGAGAAAGTTTGAAGTCCCCACCTTCATGGTAGCTGTTCCGAGAGGGACAGAGGGTCTGGTCCTTGAGAACAGGAGGGAATCCTGACTTTTCCCCTCCTGGACAGGCACTCATCTGATGCGCTCAACATGAAACACATTTACAGAGAATCAATTCTTAAAAAATAACTATACACACCGCACACACACATGGCACCCGCACACCTTGTACCCACAGCTTGCCATCCTCTCTGGAGTGTTTATAGCCCTTAGTGACTCACAGCAAACACACGATCCCCACGGCAATTGCTTTGGAAGCTTTAATGACATGCTTGGTATGCTTATCTGCTGGGGCTAAAATCTATGCACATGCCAATGTGCCTAATTTTCCACTTTTGTCAGCAGGCTGTGTTCTGGGGGAGAGGCGCTAACACTGAGGGGGTGTCTGTTACTGTCCCTGAACCACACGTGCTCTGTGGATCTTGAGATGATGGGAAGGGGAAGAAAATCCTCTTTGCCCAGAATGGCTCGAGAGTCCTAGCAAATCAACGAGTTGACTCAGTTGAAATGTTAACACAAAACACAGAGGCCATTCTGGAAATTTCCTGATGACTCAGAAGGCCAAATAAGCAGCCTGCACTCTGTCAAAAACACCTGTCCCATCAAATCCCAATTTCAGACTTCAAAAGTTTAACACATTCTCTGGCAGTCCAGTGGTTAAGACTGCGCTTCCACTGCAAAGGGCATGAGTTTGATCCCTGATCGGAGGATGAGAAGGTTAGATAGCACCACCGATTTAAGGGACATGAATTTGAGCAGACTTTGGAAGATAGTGAAGGACAAGGAAGTTAGGTGTGCTGCAGCCCATGGGGCCGCAAAGAGACAGAACTTAGTGACTGAACGACAACAACAGGGAACTTAAGATCCTGCATGCTGCATGATGTGGCCAACAATTTTTTTTTAATTTCATACACACACACACACATTTAAGTCCTTTGTACTCTGGAGAAATGGGAATCCCCCCATCCCTTATGGCATATGTAGCAGAAGGCCCCATAGGTATGAAGGATGCTAACCATACAGATTCTTGTCCAACAACTCTGACGTGAGTAACAGGATCCCATTTTAGAGATGGGAAAACTGAGGCTCGGAGGAGCCTGGCGGGCTGCAGTCCATAGGGTCACAGAGAGTCAGACATGACTGAGTAACACATACAAACAAACTGAGGCTCAGGACATTAACTAACTTTCTTGGAGACAAATAGCCAGGAAGCAGTAGAGCTGGTGAATTCAACCAGCAGGTTGCGTTTGATTCCAAACCTGGTGCCCTGTACCCACTGCCCTGGTAGAAGGATCTTTCAGTTCTTCTCCCTGAGCAGTCACATAGGGTGGAGGGGGCTGGGCCACAGCAAACTGCCTGAGGGAAACCAATGGAAAAATACATTCAAAGAGCAGTGACTTTCATTCCTGAGTGTCCAGAAGAGCTAAGCCCCCAGTCATTTCTCTCCCACCCCATGACAGAGGAAGCTCACTCTAAACCCTCTCGGTCCTAGTGGCTGACTTTCAAAGAGCATCCCCAATTCCAGTGTGGAGACTGAATCTCTCCCTCACCCAGCAGAAATTCTTTACAGAAGGGATCACACAAAGCTGACCTAGTGAGGAAATTGCTAAAGGCACAAAGATAAGCAAATGCTTGAGTTGCTTAAACCTAGGAATGTCAAGGAGAGGACAAACTTTTTTTTAGAGATAAAAATTTAAAGGAAAAATGGACCTGACACTTAACATGGGTCTACTTTCTTGAGATCACAATGAGGTGCTTTGAGGTTTACAACCTGGGGCCAAGTCCTGGCTGCGACACCTACTAGCTGTGAGATCTCAGCTGAATTTTCTGAGCACCAGTTTCCCCATCTGTGAACAGAATTAGCAACTGCATCTACCCCTGAGTTGCTGGTGGGCTAACAAAGACAAAACCCGGTATTTGGTGAGCACCAAGCCTGGCCCCTGGACATCCAAGGTGGTGCTAGTGGTAAAGGACCTGCCTGCCAATGCAAGAGACATAGGAAATGTGGGTTCGATCCCTGGGTTGGGAAAATCACCTGAAGTAGAAAACGGGAACCCACTCCAGTATTCTTGCCTGGAGAATCCCATGGACAGAGGAGCCTGGTGGGCTACAGTCCATAGGGTAGCAAAGAGTGTCTACTGAGGTGTCTACTCAGTGTCTACTGAGGTGACTTAGCATGCAAGACTGGCCCCTGGGAGGGCGAGGGATGGGAGCCAGTATACAGGTACACAAGGCCTGGCCCCCTCCTCTGGGTGACTTTATGTAAGGGGAGGGACAAGAGAAGATAAGAACTTAAATGACTAATAAAGAAGGAAGCCTGGGAGGCTTCAGATTTGGACAGATAAAGTGCCCAGTCTACAAAAATACTAATTTACCAACAACTTAAAAAAAAAAAATGACTTGTTTGGAAATTCCCTGGCAGTCCAGTGGTTACAACTTGGTGCTCTCACTGCCAAAGGCTAGGTTCAATCCCTTGTCGGAGAACTAAGATCCCAAAGGCTGCGTTGCCAAAAATTAAAAAAAAAAAAAAAAAAGACTTGATTTCCTTTGTCGACCAGCAATATCCTCTTGCCTTAGGAACTCAGCACCCACGCACCTCCCTCATTCTTTTCTAACCACCTATACTAAAAAGCCCCCACTCCCATTGCGCTAACCCCTCACCTGGTTTTTCCTCCTGCTTAGCCTTTACCACCCCCTGACACATCCTGTGTGTCTTCGCCTACTGGAAATCTCCTCCCACAGAATACAAGCTCCATGGAAACAGGGCGGCAGTCATCTCGCTGCTGCTACAGCCCTGGCAGCTACAACAGTGCCTGGAGGGAGGAGAGGCTCAAGAGATGTGACTGAATGGAGGGACAATCACAAGGCAATCATTCAAGTTCTCATCTCAGGAGACGCTGGGGCCATCTGAACACTCTGCGGGGACCCTGGAAGGAGCCCCCCTCTGGTGGCGTCACTCCCCCAACACCAACAGGGAAACTCAGTTACAGAGTATCTCAAGGTCAGACCTGGGGCCGAATCAGGTGCAGACCAAGCACTGTGTCTCATTTCTGCATCACCTGCTCTTGTCCACAGTATGCACGCAAATGGTAACCTCTCCTGGAAGTGGCCCCACTCTGGAGGTCAGGGGTCAGCAGAGGTCACCAGCACAGGGTCTGTCACCCTGACAATCTCAGGATATCACCTATGAGCAGTCAAGGTGCCAGGCCTCCATCCCACCAAGCGAGCCTCCCTCCTCCCTTTCTCCTTCCCCAAACCCCTAAAAGTGCCAATTTTCAGACACTATCACCCAGAAGGGCACTCTTGCAGATTCTCAAACTGAGCTTTGCATTAGGCTGGGGAGTAACGTTCTAAGATCCTGAAGTGAGTCACCTCACAGCCTGGCTAAAATGTCTATTTTAGTAGTAATTTTGACTTGCAGTTCTAAGCCTGAAGACTTCCCATTGACCTCCCAGAGGAAAATCTCTCATGACAGGCAATGGTGTGAGTACCCCTATCCATGATAGGCTGTTTGAGAACCGGTGTCCATGCCCAATTACCATGGACTTTCTCAGAAACTGTATTTGGTTTTTAAAATCCAGAGACCAGAAGAGGAGGAGGGGGGGGGGGTGGGGGTTAGAGAGAACTCAGAACTTTCTGGTTTAGCTGCCGGCTTGATCCTGTTTCATACCAGTGATGCCATGTGTAGATCAGGAAAGGAGATGCTCACAGCTCTCTGCCCTAAAGGGACACCAAGAGGGTCACTGGAGTAACAGCCACCCCCACACCTCAGAGACAGGCTTTTCTCAGCTACACCATGCCATTAGGATATTGTTATCATGATACACAAGTGGAGTCTATATAGACACAAAGTAAACAGATTTATCTCCAGTCAGCCCTCTTCTACATGTGTACATAATAACAGCCTCCATTGGCCCAACAGTCAGCTTGGGATCACAGAAGTAGTTTACAGACAAAACAGATGTCATCTCAATATAGTTCAGGAGGAGGGAGATGGGAACAAATTAACAGTTCATCCTAAAGAAAAACTGAGTCAGTAGGGACATCAAAAGGTGCCCCACAAGTAAAGCCGATGACTTACATTCATCAGCATCAACTATGAACTAGGCAAGGTGCTTTGCAGACATGAGCTTCTGAATGATCAAAATGTATCTGACATTATTAATATCTCCACTTTACAGGTGAGTAAACTGAGTCTCAGAAAGATCAAACGACTTGCCCAAGCCCTCCCGTATGCTTATTCTCTGCATCTTTGTCCTGTTTCACAGCAAGCTGTCTTGGGTTCTAACTGCTCTGTGCAACAGGGGAGGAGATGGGATTGGGTCCAGCAAGCCCAGCTCCTAAACCGAAGGTCCAGGGACTCAAGCTCCTTCTGGGCCTCAGTGTCCCGCTTCCAGACCCTTGGTGACCCAAGACATCAGTTGTTGCAGAACACCAGTGCAGCTCAGCTAATTAGAGTCAGTTGATTGGTGGTCCCAGCTCCTGTGGCTAGAACTCTGACCTCTGGAATCCCATCTCCTGGGGAAACCAATATGGGCAGCCTGGAATTAGGAGACCTTGCAGTTGGCTGTTTTTAGGAAAGAAATATTAGGTAAATAAGCCTGGTGTTTCCCAGTTGGTAAGCTTGCTGCCTGGGAGAGGCATTCTGGTGCCAATCCAGACAGAATTTGAAATTCCAGTGTCAGTGCTTCACGGCTTTGGGACTTGGGCAAGTCCCTTAAACTCCAGCCTTGTCTGACCTCATCTTCCTGGAGATAACACAGCTCCACTGCTAGGGTGGTAACAAGATTTTAAGAAGACACAAGTAAATTACTGGAACATATGGGTGTTCAAGAAATAATGAATAATCATGTTGTCCACCTACCCCCCCCCCCCCCCCCGCCCCTTTTCCTAGAAAAAGTATTCGAACTTCAAACTGATGACCTTCTTCTCAGAAGCTCTTCGTCTTCCAGCTTCCTACACTAGAGTCTGGAGGATGCAGGGGGCTCCTATGCCCCACCCTCCATGACCTAACTTGAGCTGGGGAGGGACCAGCTGAGGCCGGAACAGAATGGAACCAGAGCATCCACTCGGGACGTTTAATGCTCAAACGCTGTTCTCCGCTTGGGGCGGACTAGCCAACGATACATAATTAGACCACTGCGTTTGTGTCTCCTCCGCGGCAATTTCTCTTTCTGCCTTAGTCGTTCAAGTGTACGAGAAATCTCTTCGCTCCTAGCAAAAGCGAGTCATCGCTTTGGTCTGCGAGAGGCGGCGGGAAGGCAGCGCTTCCCCCTGCACTTAATGGGGTTGCCAGGTGCGTTACAGGTGTGGTCACAGGGGGCCTCCCCAACTCAGCGCGAGGCTGGCCCCATTCCCACGCTTCCCAGAACAGGCGCGGGATCCGGCTCAGACCCGGGTCTCCAGCGCCGCGGGATCGCACTGCTCCCGCGGCTTTGACCTCCCTCGGCAGCTCCCTACGGGAAAGCCGGAAAGCCGCCGAGCCCCGACATCTCCAGGCTGAGGAGTAACTCCGCGTCCCTCGCGTCTCCTGCACCCCGGCTCCGGGCGCAGCGAGAACTTTGCCACCAGCGGCTGCCGGATCCCGGTCGGGAGCGCCCCCGCGCGCCCAGCCCGACGATCCCGGGCCTGCGGCCGCGCCGCCCTCCCCTCTCGGCGCGCACCTACCCGGCTGGCTGCAGTCGCCATCCGCTCGAGCTGAGGGTGCCCCGGCGCGGGGCCGATCGCTCGATCCCGCCGCGTCCGCACTCGGCAGGCAGACTGCGGGCCCCGGGGGGCGCGCCGGCCCGGCCCCTGCCCCGCAGGAAGGCGCCGGCTCGCCCTGAGCAGCGAGCTGGCGGACGCGCTCCCAGGTGCCAGAGTCGGCGGCCCGCATGCCGCGTGCCCGGGGGGCGCTGCCCGCAGCGGCGCGGGGGGCTCCGACGGCAGGAGCCGGGGTCACAGCCCGCGGGGTCGTCGCCGCATCGGGGCGCAGCCGAGCGCCGCCTCGGCCGCCCGCCCGGCGGCCCGCGCGCGCCGGACCAGGGCTCTCCGTCCGGCTGGACGCCCGGCTGTCCGCTGCCGCCGCACGCGAGGAATTCGGCCGCCGAGTCTCTCACGTGGGAACGACTCTCACTCCCGCGGCTCCTCCTCCCGCTCCTTCCGGGCTGGCGAGCACCGCCGCTCGCCCCGCCCCGGCCCCGCCCCCCGCCCCTCCGCGGCGCCCAGACTCGCCCCAAGGCCGGGCAGAGCGCCGCGACGCCCCTTTGTGCACCGGGCCCTGGCCACTTGATACATTCCCAGCATGGTCATTCCCAGAGAAACTCAGGGTTAGAAGGAAGGGCTTGGGAGTGACAGGCCTGAATCCAGGTAGCCCAGCCTGCTGTTATCTCTCTACTTTTCTGACACCCTTGGGACAGCCTTGCTGGAGAGCTGAAGTCCCAGTAAGTGGCCGGGAGAGGGCGGAAAAAGCAGGCAGGAAAAGGGGTGGGCCTTCTGGGACACTTCCTTCACTCACCTGGACCGTGCGGCCAGTCCCGCTTTACGTGCACACAGTACTGAGCGCAACGGCTGTGCCAGTGGGGAGGAAAATTGCTACGGTCCACATTCGTGAGGAAGCGCTGGTGGAAGACCCTATGTCTGCACCTCAATCCTCCGTCTCAGCTTCCTCATCTATAAAATGGGACATCAGGACTTCCCACTCTGTCCATCATCAGTGCTAGGTACGAACTCCCCTCTGGTGGGGCGGGGTGGGGGGCCCATGTGGCAGGTGAAGTAGTTCCAGGGGAGACCAGGGTCTGGGTCCCTGCCCCGTGGGTTATTAGGCCAGCCAAGCTCTGTAGGAGGTGACATACTGAAGGGGCTGCAAATCTCAGCCCGCCCACTCCAGTGGGTGCTCCATGGCTGGCAGAGTTCGCTGTAAAGTGAACCCAGCAGCTCTGAACCCCCTTTGATCTGGGGATTATGATACTCTTTAGAAGGACTAATTATCTCCTTGCAGCCCCAGGAGGCAGGTCCCGTAGACATGGGAAGGCGAGGCTGCCTGGCCGGGTGAGGAGTCACACACTGTCTCTGGTGTCCTCAGCCTCCCCCTCCAGGCAGCATGCACCCCAGCTCCTCCAGGCCTGGCTCAGTCACCTATGGATTCCACTGGCCCCTGCCTGAGCTCTGGGAACTTCTAGGTCCTAGCATATGGCTCTCCAACCAGCAATGGGAACCAAATTTCTCCCTCCCCCACCCCGGCCCCCCATGCAAGTCTGGCTGCCTCAGATCCTCTGCCCCTGTCTAATGGGACCCCCGGCTGCCCAGTGGAAAGTGGACAGGTCCATAAAATCTTGGTGATGCTCCCAGCTCGGGAAGAAAACCATCCATGGGGTTAAATGCCCATACCGCTCTGGGAGAAGGAAACTGACCCCACACCAAGTGACAAGAGATGCTGAGAATCCCCCAAGTCCTCTGCCTTTGCTGGGAAAAATGGCAGAACAGAACAAAAGAAAGATCACTCGGAGCCCTCACGGGAGGAGAAGCTGGGAGGGTCTTTCATTCTGGAGACATCTGGTCCTGGAGACTCTGTTTTGGATGCTTTCAGGGACATGACTGAGGGAGGAGGGACAGCAGGACTGCTGTGGTCTGCTTTATAGGGAATTTAGGCTGTTCTTTTTTCTTAGAAAGTCTTTGCATATTAAACTCATAGGGAGGTTCTTCACTTCTACAAAGAAACATGTTCTTTCCCATATTTCTTGAAGTACATGAAACTCTTGGTCAGCCTCCTATTTTTCCCATTTTTCATAGAAACATTCACTTCCCTCTTCACTTCGTAAGGAGGACACAGCAGTGCAAGCATGGATATGAGCACTTGCCACTTGGACTCAAAGTCAGGGAGACTTTAGGGAGTGGTGGGGACTGTGGCAAACAAGAGGGTTAGGGTTAGAGTTAGAGGAGGAGGTAGATTGTTGTCACATAGGAATTTGGCTCCATTGTTACCAGAGGTTCTGTTTTTTGTTTGTTTTTTTCTGGAGCTACTAGGATTGTGAATTTTGATGTGAAACCCAAGTTTGAAATGTTGGCAGCTTTTTAAAACCTAAGAAGAAAGAGGAGAAAGAACAACGAAGTCAATATGTCTAGAAGTTTCTGTTTGGCTGACTGGCCACAGGTGATCACTGGCCTCCTGTGCAACCTCTCTAGAGTCTGCACATGTTTGCTACTGACGTTTCAGTGATCCAAGCTACTTCTCAAGCTCCCAACCCTGGGGAGTTTCTGCTGCACTCCTTTCTCAGCAAAGTTTGGCCTGATTCGTGTGTGTGTGTGTGCCCCACACTCAGGACTAGGGCTTCGCATGGTATTTGGGCCCACCTGCCCTCACTACCTGGGGTTTTCAGATGACCCAGGCCCCTCCTGGTCAACCTCAGCCTCTCTGTCCCCCTGTTCACAACTCTACTAGCAGGCGAACATGTGACAGCAGTGGCGGCCTGCAGCCTTCCAGAGAACCACCCATCCGCCTTGAGTGGGAGGTCTTTCCTCTTCGAGGTATGTTTCTGATTATGAGGATGCCCTGGGCCCGGGAGGCATTTCTGTTCAGCCCTTGAACAGAAGATGCAGGAGCCAGGGAACGACAACCCGCTTTCCAGGAATGGCACCTCCAGGGTGGCTTCCATTGAAGACTCCACGACCGAGATGGCTTCTGAATGTGCTGCCTTGCAGAAGGGCCCTGCCCTGGGGTTCTGTCACCACTTTGACATTCTTAAATTAGTTTTGAACTAGGGGCCTCACACGTTCATTTTGCATTGGGCCCCGCAAATTATGTAGTTGGACCTTCTTCCAGAAGACCCGCTGGCCTCCCTGGGGGATGCTGAGAATTGATATTGGAGACAGCTGGGTCTGGGGTTTGGCTCTCCCTGACCTTCTCCAGGCCTCTGTAAGGCAGTGGGAAGGGAGGATTTGGGGTGAGGAGAAAGGCTATAGGAATTGTCCCCTCCAGTCCTCCTGACTACTCATAAGGAGCAAAGGCATAGTGAGAATTCAAAGTCGGGGGTGCTGATTGGCAACCCAGCCCAAGGGTTGGGAGGCTGCTCTAGTTATAAGCTCTGAGGTCAGACAGTATCCCCATGACCCTGACCTCAGGCCAACAGGGCACCACCAAAGGAAACAAAAAGGAGGCTGGGGGTCAGGGACACCAGGGGTCAGTGCAATTCCCATTCACAGCGCCCCTTCGTTCCCAGGGAAACTTCCTTTAGATCACAGGAGCAAGTGACGTGACAAGATATATTTGACTTAAGGAGCAAAACCCAGAAACCTTATATTAAAACCCCCACTACATTCAATATCTGCTTGAAATTGAATATTTGAATCCACTGGAATTTTTCAGGGTTTTTTTTTTGACTTTGTTTTTAGTATTTGTAGAAAAGGTTTAACAGATATCTTCAGCCAAAATTACTCTTTTCAAACACCTGGCACTAAGACAAGGTAGCAACAGTGGATTCTCAAGACTGTACCATTTTGTCTGTAACACCCTTGTGAATTCCTAGAGTCTGGAGACCTTGGTAGCAATCCCCTAGCTTGTGTGTGACTATGGAAGAGGGTTGTTCTGTCTTTGCATCTAAGCCCCCGAACCGGCAAAAGAGAAACAAAGGGCTGGATTAGCAGAGGAGGGCGTTCCCAGCTCTGCCCGCTATGGGTGAGTGGGTCTTTTTAATCCTTCTCAGGGTGGCTGTGGGGGTATGTGTGTTTCCTGCGTGTTGCCAGTAGTGATAGCAAGTGTATTCGTTATCTATTGCTGCATGACAAATCACCCCGAATTGCAGAGGCTTGAGACACAAGCATTTATTATTGCTCAGTTTCTGTGGGTCAGGAGACCAGGGTGGCCTAGCTGGGTGCCTCAGGTTCGGGACTTCTGTGTAGACTGCTGGCAAGGTGTCAGCCAGGGCTCCATTCAACTTAGGGCTCTCCTTGAGGAGCAACTACTCCCTAGTACGGTTCAGTTTCCTGTGTTGGACTGAGACCCTCCCCACCTCCTTGGCCGTGGGCCCTGAAGCCACCCTCCATTCTTGGCCATAGAGCTGCAGATCTCGAAAAATTGCAGCTTGCTTCCCCCTTGGGCTCCAGGAAAGAGCAGGAGAGGGCGTGCACAAGATGGAGACTGCTGTGTCTGTAACCTAAGTTGTTTTTTTTTTTTAAATACTTTTTATTTTGTATTGGGGTGTAGCCAATTAACAATGTTGTGAAAGTTTGAGATGGACAGCAAAGGGACTCAGCCATATATATCCATGTATCCATCCTCACCCAAACTCCCCTCCCATCCAGGCTGCCACATAACATTGAGCAGAGTTCCCCCTATGCTATATAGCAGGTCCTTGTTGGTTACCCATTTTAAATATAGCAGTGTGTACATGCTGATCACAAACTTCCTAATTATCTCTTCCTCCTCCATCCTTCCTCCCTGACAACCATAAGTTCATTCTCTAAGCTTGTGAGTTGGTTTCTGTTTTGTAGATAAGTTCATTTGTCTCATCATTTTAGATTCTGCATATAAGGGATGTCATCAGATATTTCTCCTTCTTTGTCTGACACTGTAACCTAATCTTGGAAATGGCATCCATCACCTTTCCCCTGTTCTGTTCATTAGAAGGGAATCGCTAGGTCCTGCCCACAGTGAATGGGAGGGGTGACAAGACGGTGTGGCCACCAGGAGGCAAGGATCAGTAAAGGCCATCCTGGATGCTGCACACCCCCGGAGCCTGGGGACACATTCTCTGGAGGCAGAGACCAGGCCTCAAATCCCAGCTCTGACACAAACAAGTGTATAATCTAGAACACATGATTTCAGCCCAGAAGCCCTGGGCTCCTCACCTGTCAGATGGAGGTGACTGTGGTCACTACTGTGTAGGGTTGTGGTGGGAGGTTTTTGCACATGCAAAGCTCGGAATGGTGCTTGATGTTGTCGTCATTGCTAAGTCATGTCTAACTCTTTTGCAACCCCATGGACTGTAGCCCATCAGGCTCCTCTGTCCATGGGATTCTTGAGACAAGAATGCTGGAGCAGGTTGCCATTTCCTTCTTCAGGAGATCTTTCTGACCCAGGGATCGAACCCACACCTCCTGCATTGGCAGGAGCCACCAGAGAAGCTCTGAACGGTGCTTCATACAAAGTAAACCCTCAAAAAAGTGAGCTTGAAGACATGGCTGGAGGAGGCCAGAGTGACATGTCTTTTGCTTTTGAGCCAGATTAGCACTCCGGCTATCTCCATAGAGATCTGCAGCTTGTGATCTATTTCTCAGAAGTCCTTCCAGCAGGCCCCAGGATGCCTCTGTGGCCTAGGCCACCGTGGGGATGGTACCAATCTCCTTTTCTTCACTCGGCCACCCCCATAGGACTCCAGGGCACAGGTGCAGTGGGAAGGATTAGACTGGTGTTTTCCCCTCAAATGTTCTTAGACCTCTGCCCTTGGAGGCTGGAGGATTTTACCCCCTGTCCATCCTGCCATCTGTCCTGGGGAGGCCTTCTTGGCTGGAGACTTTTGTGTGCCTGTCATGGGCTCACCGACACCTTTGCTGATCTTTCCTGGGCCCCAAACACCCTGACCTGTTGAGGATCCTGATCCTCTCTGGAGATTTCCAAAGGACCTGCCCTGGAGGCAGATGTTTATCCCAGATCCAGACATTGAAGTGTTATCACCAAGTACAGCTGGCCTCCGCGCCCTGCCTATCAGACCATCTTGTATCCCGAATTAGAATTAGATTCTGAATTGCAAGAAAAGGAAAATTCCTTCCTCATCCAGAAGCCACATCTCTCCCACCTTCTCTAAGGCTCTTTTGAGCAAGTTCATATCAAACAGAGAGGTTTCTACAGAAAGTTGAAATGTTGTAGCTTATTGAGGATCATTGGGCTCCCTAGGTGGCTCAAGTGGTAAAGAATCTGCCTGCCAATTCAGAAGACGCAAGAGACACAGGTTTGATCCCTGAGTCTGGAAGATTCTCTGGAGGAGGAAATGGCAACCCACTCCAGTATTCTTCCCTGGAAAATCTCACGGAGAGAGGAGCCTAGCAGGCTACAGTCTATGGGGTCCCAAAGAGTTGGACATGACTTAGCAACTGAACACACACAGCATTCAGAATAAATAGCAATAACATCAAAATACTATGACTTCTAATAAAATTGGCAAACATTTACATAGTGCTTACTATATAACCTTCCCAACAATTCTGAGAATTATATGTACTATTATTATCATCCTCATTTTACAAAGTTTACAAACAGACACAGAAGTTAAGTCATTTACCCAAAGGCACACAGCCAATAAGTGATGTAGGCAGGACTCAAGCTTAATGTGGTCTGGCTGCAGAGTCTAGGCTAATAACAATCTGCTAGCTTGGTAACAATGTCATTGACTGAGCACTTACTTCACCCCAGGGACTGTCCTTTCTAGCTCATTCAACCTTGCACCCTATCCCCATGTCCCAGATGCGAAAACTGAAGTTTAGGGAAGACAAAGGGACTTACCACGGTGATGTGGCTGGTAAACGCGGGGTTGGGATTCGAATCCTCAGAAATGAGGGGTGTTCTCTGGTAGAATACCTTGCACATCAGGGTTGTGGAGAATTGTGGGCATAGTGGAATGGTCAACTCCATGATTTACTCCTGAAGTCAGGAAAACTTCACGGAACCCTCAGCATCCTCAGGCATTTGGGGATGGGGCCTCTGCTGCCCCCAGTGACCACTAGTAGTACTTCCCATTCCTCAATTGGGATCCTCAACTGAGGGTGTTGGTTCCTGGGAACAGGACCACTATGTTCACCACCCCAGTTTTCAGGCCCCAAGTCTCCATGTCCTATGTGTGAGTCAAGAGACACAGAGGCTATGGTCCAGTGAGTGCCCAAGATGAGAATAAACATTATTTATGAGAATAAACTTCCCTGGTAGTCCAGCGGTTAAGAATCTGCCTTGCAATGCAGGGGACGGCAGGACTGATCCCTGGTCCCAGAACTAAGATCCCACATGTCCCAGAGCAACTAAGTCCACGTGCCACAATCAGGGAGTCCCTGTGCTGCAACAAAAATCCCACATAATGCAACCAAGATATCTCAAGTGCTGCATCTAAGACCTGATGCAACCAAATTAATTAATTAGTTTTAAAATAAAGAATAATGCTTACTGAGCCCTTCTACCTCTGTACCAGGCACTCTGTTACGTACCCATTATTGTTCAGTTGCTAAGTCGTGTCTGACTCTGCAACCCCATGAACTGCAGCATACCAGGCTTCCCTGTCCTTCACTATCTCCCTGAGTTTGCTCAAACTCACGTCCATTGAGTCAGTGATGCCATCCAACCATCTCATCCTCATTACTTAAATGTTATAATTTAATTTATAGTATTTGGATGGGCTTCTCAGGTGGCTCAGTGGGTAAAGTATCCATCTGCAATGTAGAAGTGTTCAATCCCTGGGTTGGGAAGATCCTCTGAAGAAGGAAATGGCAACCCATTCCAGTATGGAGAATTCCATGGACAGAGGAGCCTGGCGGGCTACAGTTTACAGGGTTGCAAAGAGGTGGACATGACGGAAGTGACGGAACACACATGCACGCATAATATTGGATAGAGCACTTTACACATTTATTTTAATTTAATTATTTTATTATTTATTTATTTATGTATTTTAATTCTCACAGCATTGTGTAAGTACTATCACAATCCTCATTTTATCAATGAGCAAGCCAAGGAACAGAGAGCTTTAGTAGCTTGCCTGAGGTCACACAGTAGAATAGGATGAAGCCAGGAGTCACAGGCAGGCAATTCTGCCTCCATAGCCAATTTTTTAAATTATTATGCCACTATCTTGTATTATTATAAAATTTATTATTTTTCTGATCCTGTGGTTGAAGACACTGAGGCTTAGATAGATGGAAGGATTTGTCTAAGATCACATAGCTGGTTAGTTTAGACTCAGTATTTCAACCATGTCTGTCTTCATTTATTCATTCATTGACTCACCAAATACTGACTGTACCAACCATGTGCTAGGCAACGTACTGGGCTCCAGCTGTAAAGCACCATGCAGGTTAGCTTGCCACGGCACCCGGGGCCTACCAGCATGTGACACCACGTGGTAGGTTGCCATTTCCTTCGCCAGGGGATCTTCCTGACCCAGGAATCCAATCTTTGTCTCTTCCATCTCCTGCACTGGCAGGTGGGTTCTTTACCACTAATGCCACCTGGGAAGCCCCAGGCCTGAGGCAGACTCCCAGAAAGACTGACAATTTATGCAAAGAAGAAAGTGTTCTCCCTTCCTGGAAACAGGAAGGACCTGGATTCCTAGATCACCCGTCTCCCAGCTTCATCTCCACAGCAATAACCTGCAGAATGGCTGTTACAAGAACATGGAAAAGAATGCCAATTAGGCTTGGGAGAGGCCATGGCAAGGGTCTGCGGTGTGGAGTTCTATACTTCTCTTTCAGAGTTGGGCAAGTCAGACCACCTTCCTGGAGCCTCAGTTTCCCCACCAGTGAAATGGGGATAAGAACACTTGCCTGTCGCTCCACAACAGGAAGAACAAAAGAGACCAGAGGTAGGAAAGCCCACATCACTGCAGAAGGCCAAACAGACAGCCAGGCTACAGGGCCAGTTCAGTTAAGGAACCATTTGCTTATTTCCTTGTTTATTTCATTGGGTCCACATGTGCCGTGAGTCTACTTCTGTCTTAGAGACTGTGAGGAAGGTCCCTGAGTGTGGTTCACCTGGACATTCAGATGAGACAGGAGAACTGCTGGCAGATATGACTTTGATTATGACTGTCTGTGCTGCAGAGGCCTTACCACTGGGGCAGTGATGAGTCCTTCCCCAGGGAAACAAAATTGTCCCAAAGCCCAGGCTAGCAAACAGCTTCAAGATTGGTACATGCAGGGTGAGCACTGAGGCCCAGAGAGCCTGGCCTGGCCTGTCTCTTCAAGGCTTAAAATGCCAATCTCTCCTAAAGCAGCTGCTGTCACAGTGACCACAGCAAGTTAGAACCATGGAGAAAGACCCTTGTGCAAAGGCCTGGGTCTTTGCTGTGAAGGTCTCTGTTGTTCAGTCGCTCAGTCGTGTCTAACTCTTTGCGACCCCATGGACTACAGCGTGCCAGGCTTCCCTGTCCTTCACCATCTCCCAGAGCTTGCTCAATCTCATGTCCATTGAGGTGGTGATGCCATCCAACCATCTCTGAACTACCTGCAAATAGTAATTAGGCATCTCAACACCAAAGTGGGGTTTATCTGTTCAAAGAGAAAGCTGGCTTCTCCCTCTGTGGGGGGGGGAGTCCAGAGAGGCTCAGATATTTGTCTAGAGACACACAGCAAATCAGGGGCCCAAGTAGACTGACCTCAGAAAGCCCTACAGCAGTGATTCTCAAAGTGGCCTCCCTGAACTAGCTGTATCAGTACCCTTCCTGTGCATTTTTGAGAAATGCAAATCCTCTTCCCCACCCCCACCTCCTGAGTCAGAAATTCCTGGGGTGAGGCCTGACAAGTCTGTTTCAACAGCCCTTTCCAGGTAACCCTGATGCTGATAAAGGTGAGGGCCACCGCCATTGCCTGGAGCAAGGACTGCTAGTTCTTCATGTCCTTTTGAGTGGGTGGAGAGGAACGAGCCCTTGGAGTGTAGCGTCATTTTTTCAGTGGCTGTACGACCCACCTGGGTGATCTTGCCTGGAGAATTCCATGGACAGAGGAGGGAGTCAGACACGACTAACACAGACATACACACATACACATCGCAGTTACATAACCACCCCCCCCCATGGCTTTTTGCATGCAGAGTGTGAACCCTGGGGCCCTCCCTAGTTGGGAGGCCACCTGCCTGGGCTCCAGGAGGCCTGTCCGCACATGCCCCAGGCTGCTTTCCTGTAATTATGGGCTTTACCTGCCCGCCCGCCCACCAAAACTCAGGCACGTCAGCCAGAGCGACTCCCAGCTTCTCCCACCCTGTAGGCAGAGCTCGCACAGCCTAAGTCAGCACCGCACAGCAGATAAAGGGTTCTGTGGCTGCAAGTCCTCCAGCAAAGCCAGGGGTGGGCCTGATGTTGCCCCCAGTGGCCCCTGCATGGGCCAGGCCCAGGAGGAAGAACGTTTTGCACCCTGGACATCAGGATGTAACCTTAGGCCCTGGTCTCTGGGTTCTCAGGGCAGAAATTATCAATGGCCCCTAATCCCACAGGGACTAATTAGAACTTGTTTTAAATTCTTCTTTTCCCAGAATTTTCCTTTTAATATCTTTGGAACTGGTTTTTGGGAGGCAGATTTGTTGAACAGATATGTAGGAAGGACTGTCATTTTCCCCATGAAGTTTCCCATTAAAACAAACAAGCAGAAATGTGTTTCTAATGTAAAAAGAGCTGCGTTGTTTTTGTTTTTAAAGACCTGACCTTTGAAAGTAGGACGTTTCTCTCAGATTAGAGGCCCACTGGAGGGATATTCTGAGATTTCTAGGATGAAGGTCAACCCTGCCTCCCCTGTAAATTCGCGGCGGGGACAGGGTTTTAAATTGACACATGCCCACAGCACGAGGCATGCAACAAGCAAGTTTGCAGACTGATGGAAAGATCCCAAGTTCTGGCTCAGGATCTCCCAGTTGCCCTGTGCTAAACTTAACAAGCCCCTTCCCATTTCTCCTATGAAAAGGGTCCCATGTCTTAACAAATAATAGCTGCCTTTCACTGTGGGCCCAGGGGTAAGATAAGCCCTCTGGTGGTTTCATTTCATTTCATCTCAACTGCCCTCTTGAGAAAGGGATCCTGTTATGATAACCATTTTAAAGTAGGGTAGTTCAGTTCAGTCGCTCAGTCGTGTCTGACTCTTTGTGGCCCCATGAATCACAGCATGCCAGGCCTCCCTGTCCATCACCAACTCCCGGAGTACACCCAAACCCATGTCCATCCAGTTGGTGATGCCATCCAGCCATCTCATCCTCTGTCGTCCCCTTCTCCTCCTGCCCTCAATCCTTCCCAGCATTAGGGTCTTTTCCAATGAGTCAACTCTTCACATGAGGTGGTCAAAGTATTGGAGTTTCAGTTTCAACATTAGTCCTTCCAGTGAACACTCAGGACTGATCTCCTTTAGAATGGACTGGTTGGATCTCCTTGCAGTCCAAGGGACTCTCATGAGTCTTCTCCAACACCACAGTTCAAAAGCATCAATTCTTCGGCACTCAGCTTTCTTCACCATCCAACTCTCACATCCATACATGACCACTGGAAAAACCGTAGCCTTGAGTAGACAGACCTTTGTTGGTAAAGTAATTCTCTGCTTTTAAATATGCTATCTTGGTTGGACATAACCTTCCTTCCAAGGAGCAAGCGTCTTTTAATTTCATGGCTGCAGTCACCATCTGCAGTGATTTTGGAGCCCAAAAAAATAAAGTCTGCCACTGTTTCCACTGTTTCCCCATCTATTTCCCATGAAGTGATGGGACCGGATGCCGTGATCTTAGTTTTCTGAATGTTGAGCTTTAAGCCAACTTTTTCACTCTCCTCTTTCACTTTCATCAAGAGGCTTTTTAGTTCCTTGAAGAGGAACTGTGCTGTAAGAGTGGTGTCTTCTGTATATTTGAGGTTATTGATATTTCTCTTGGCAATCTTGATTCCAGCTTGTGCTTCTTCCAGCCCAGCGTTTCTCATGATGTACTCTGCATATAAGTTAAATAAGCAGGGTGACAATATACACCCTTGACATACTCCTTTTCCTGTTTGGAACAAGTCTGTTGTTCCATGTCCAGTTCTAACTGTTGCTTCCTGATCTGTCCATCTAGTCAAGGCTATGGTTTTTCCAGTAGTCATGTATGAATGTGAGAGTTGGACGGTGAAGAAAGCTGAGTGCCGAACAATTGATGCTTTTGAACTGTGGTGTTGGAGAAGACTCTTGAAAGTGGTGTTGGAGAAGACTCTTGAAAGTCCCTTGGACTCGATGGACATGGGTTTGGGTGGACTCCGGGAGTTGGTGATGGACAGGCATGCTGTGATTCATGGGGCCACAAAGAGTCAGACACAACTGAGCGACTGAACTGAACTGAAACTGAGAGTAAGAAAAGAGCAGAGGTTGCAAACTGGTAGCCCTGGGGCCAACTGTGGCCTGTAAATATGTTTTCTTTTCCTAGCACTCTAATAGAAGGCATTTAAAACACCAGTGGCCAACCTTTAAAACTGAGGATAATTTATACCAAAAAATTCAGGTATTTAGCTTTATTTTGGAAAAATCAGGAGGCCTGGTAATAGAACCCCCATTCCATCTGACAGGGTAACAGTGTGTCCCCCGCCTAGGTGTTCTAGGCACGGAGTCCACAACCACTGGTCTTAAACCACAGTTGGTGACAGGCAAAGTCAGTGCTTGTCTGGGTCTGTCTGTGTATCTGTCACTCTTTGTGCATCTCACCAGCACCCACTTCCGGGACAGCCCAATGATAGATCAGAAGGAGCACTGGACAGGGAGTCAGGAGATGTTGGTGTTCGTTCTGTTGTCTAGGTGACCTTAGGCCTCAGCTCCCCCAACTATACAATTAGGAGGTTGGATAAAAGGATCTCCCAGAACCCCTCCACTCCTCTCAGCTGCAGAGCCCCCTGGGAAACTGTCCGAGGCTCACAGACAGGCCTCATGCGGGCTTGCCCACCTGAGCCATCTTGTGGCCATGAATACCTCTGGGCAGGGTTGAATCTTTTTCTTTTTAAAAAATTCCTTTTTTTTTTAGTAGGCTCTTATTGGTTATCTGTTTTATTTATTTTTAAATTTATTAACTTATTTATTAATTTATGGCTGTGCTGGGTCTCATTAACCCAGAACATTGCCATTGGCACTAGCAGGGCCAACAGTCTGACTCTTCCTAGTGATAGAATGGTGGATTCCACTCTTGGAACAACCTCCAGCATCCATAACCAGATTGCACAGAGAAAAGAGTCCATCAGGGTGACCCAGACTCCCTGCTCTGACATGCAGGATTCCTGAGCTGGGTGGTGGAACCAGCTTATCCCTGCCCAAGTCAGTCTGAGGATAAGAATGCCTGCTGGGCACTGGGGGCCAGCTGGGACTCTGTGCTGCCAAGAGGAAATACTTATTCAAGTCCCGGGAACAGAGAGCATCCATCCTCCCTTCTCTTTCTTCATCCTACAAACATGTGACAGAGGATGAAACTGAAGCTCAGAAAGGGAGAATAATTGCCCAAGGTCACACAGCAAATCAGTGCCAGTGTTGGATGAGAGCTCAGGCTTCTTGATCCCCTTCCAGGGGTATTTGCCATATTCTCTGTCACTTGGGAATTTAGAACCTTCCACTTTGGAACTGGGCTTCAGAAGGGGGCTGGAGGAGCCCATGTGGGCACAGAGACTGTGTGGTCTAGAGTCCTAGTGTGGGGCTTGTGCATAGTGCCTAAGACATAAACCACTGCAGAGAGAATGGGGACCCTCCGGCCTCGGAGATATGAGCTGCCTGAAGCTTCTAGGATGGAAGTTCAGTCCATAGGAAACGTTGCAAAACTCACAGACATACTTTGGTTTTCCCAAATGTTTAAAAAAAATTCATATTAGTTGCCAACATTTAAGAACAGGGAATTTTTTTTCTTTTTTTTAATTCTTTTTTTCCCCCTAACAGCAGGCTCTTACTAGTTATGTATTTTTGGCTGTGCTGGCCGTCATTGCTGTGCAGGGTTCAGCCGTGGTGAATGCGGGCCACTCTGCAGGCGCGCAGTGGTTTCTCTTGTTGCAGAGCACGGGCCCTACAGTCCGCTGGTTGCAGCAGTTGCAGGACGTGGGCTCTGAAGCACAGGCTCAGTAGTTGTGGTGCATGGGCTTAGCTGCTCCTTGGCATGTGGGATCTTCCCAGATCAGGGATCGAACTCACATCTCCTGTATCGGCAGGTGGATTCTTTACCCCTGAGCCACCAGGAAAGCCCTGGTTACCTGTTTTAAATATAGCAATGTGTACACATCAGCCCAAACTCCCAGTCTATTCCTCCTCTCCAACTCTTCTCCATTGGTAAGCAATCACACATTCATTCTCTACTTCTGTGAGTCTGTTTCTGTTTTGTAAATAAGAATCAGGGAATTCCACGTAAAAGATAGGATTTCTGGCTTCTTTTGAAGAGTTTCAAGATAGGGCGAAAGCTGGATCACATTTCCACCTGGCTGTGATGGGCAGGAGGAGGGTACGCTCCTGATCATTCACCATCTCCACCACCCTTCCTGGTCTCTGTGACTTCCCTACATGTAGGTTTGGGGAGTTGAGACTCCCCCTCTGCAGCCTCCCATGCTAAAGTCGTCCCTTGCTCATCCTGGCCACTCTTGGGGAAATTCTGGTTATCATTGGTTCTCAGTGTGGGGCAGCTTTGCCCCACAGGGGACACTGGGCCATGCCCGGAGACATTTCTGGTTGTCAGAATGAGAGAGGGGAGTTACTACTGGCATTTAATGGGAAGAGGCTGGGGATGCTGCAAAACATCCTATGATGCACAGGACAGTCCCCACAGCAAAGAATTATTCGGCCCCAAACATCAGAAGCACTGAGGTTGAGAAACTGAGCTGAATCCAAGTAGCCCTGGGCCAGGAACCGGATCCTAAGAGGGAGGGTCGCCCATGCTGGAAATGATGGCACACTGAGCATCATGTTAGGCAAGGTGGGAGAAGCCAGGAGGAGTCAAATGTGGCCCTGGCTCTCTGAGTGCATGGGGGTGGGGGTAGCCAGCTGAGGAGGATGCACCCAGAAATGCAGAGGAGATATCCACAAGGTCTTGAGGGCAGAGGTCAGGATGGGCAGAGATGGGTAGGGAAGCATTTTGGGCAGAGGGAACAGCCTAAACCAAGGTACGGCGGCGGTAACAGATACAGAGGCACACATCCGAGACGAGGTGGCTTCTGTTAGGTGGGAAGGGTACTGGGTGGGGAGCAAGGCCTTGATGCTGGAGGAGGAGATTGTGGGCAGGATGTAAAGGCTCTCTAAGTCCAGCTTGTAAGGGCTCTAAATCAAGCCTGGGAGAGAGAGGGCAACCCTTGGGGAATCCTTGCAAAACTAGTGGGATATTAACTTTGTGACCTTGGAGAAACCACTTAAATTCTCAGAGCCTCAGTTTCTTTATCTTTTCAATGGAATAATAAGAGTAGTAAGAGTTATCTCACGTAGAACTTACCATGCAGAGCTTCAGTGCCAGGTACTGAACTATATGTGAAGAATCTAATCCTCATAGAAGTCCTACAAAGTATGTACTACCATTATTCCCAATTCTACAGCAAGGAAACTTTGAGATATGGGTGGTAAATTAACTTTTAACTTTCCAAAGGATACTACTAATAAGGAAAAAAATGTGAGATTTGAACTCAGGCAGTCTTGTTCCAGCACATGCTCTGCTTTTTTTACTTAAACTTTTCATTTTGTATAGGGGTGTTGGTGATTAGAGCTTCCCTGGTGACTCAGGCGGTAAAGAATTTGTCTGAAATGCGGGAGACCTGGGTTCAATCCCTGGGTCGGGAAGATCCCCTGGAAAAAGGAATGGCTACCCACGCCAGTATTCTTGCCTGGAGAATCCCATGGACAGAGGAGCCTGGCAGGCTATAGTCTATAGGGTTGCAAAGAGTCAGCCATGACTGAGTGACTAAGCACTCACTTAGAGCTGATTAAGAGACAATGTTATAGCTTCAGGTATTCGCCTGATAGCTTCAGGTGAATAACAAAGGGACTCAGCCATATATATACATGTATCTATTCTCCCCCAGGAGAATGTATCTATTCTCCCATCCAGGATGCCACGCAACATTGCGCAGAGTTCCCTGTGCTATAGAGGAGGTCCTTCTTGGATATCCATGTTTAATATAGCAATGTGTATGTGTCAATCTCAAACTTCCTAACTCTTGCTTCTCTGAATCCTTCCCCCCAGCATTGCACATACTCTTAACTGTTTTGCTATTGTGTCTCTCTAGAACATTCTAGGTGAGTTTTCCTCAAGAGTAAATGAAATAAAGCAGTCAGGTGCCCAGCATAATCCTGGCACAGAGTTAGTGCAGAAGCTGTGACACATCAAATAGAGTCCTAGCCCAGGCTGAGAGAACACAGCCCAGTTCACAGCATCCATGAAAGCAGGCACTAAAGACGTTCAGTAGGGGGCATAAATGATTTAGGGGAAGATGGGGGTTGAGGAAGGGTGCCCCTCCACTCAGGTGAGAAATAGCTAGCCAGATTTCTGGAAATGCAGCTCCATTTGCAGTGCCCCTGCTTCCCTGCCCGACCCCTGCTCTTTAACATCGCCAGGACTTGGCTCACTCCATGTCCCCTGCCTGCCATGTTCTCTCTTCCATTAAACTCCTTTTGTCTGTCCCTCCAACTGAGCTCAGAGGACACTGCTTTCCGGAAGCAGTTTAGGACTTGCCTGGGCATGCCTTGTCTTTGTACCCAGAGCATTTTTTCAAACTCTGTTGGCCTCCTGGGGCAGCATCTCAGAGCTGTCTCAGCCTTTACCACATATGTGCGTCCTATTTCTTTCTTTCTATTTCTTTTTGGCTGTTCTGGGTCTTTCTTGCTGTGCTCAGGCTTTCTCTAGTTGCAGTGAGAGGGGGGCTAGTCTCCAGTTGTGGGGTGCATGGGCTTCTCATTGTTGCAGAGCACGGACCCTAGCACGTGGGCTCAGTAGTTGCAGCACATGGGTTTAGTGGCCCTGTGGCATGTGGAACCTTCCTGATCCAGGGATCAAACTGGTGTCCTCTGCATTGGCAGGTGGATTCTTAACCAGTGGCCAGCAAAGTCCGGGGCTTCATTTTAAATGCCAGCACGGGAGTGGGAGGGTAGGGAAGGCAGAGGGTGGAGGGAGGACCAGATTGAATACTTCCATTTGACCCACATGTTCTCTGTTTCAGAGACATCTCCCCTTATAGGTCTTCAAAAGAAGGAGGCATATCGAGTGGTTCCACGATAAGGGCAGCCTGGGATTATTTCATTGTCACCTCCCCTCACGGATGAACACCTAGGGTCACCAGCTTGTCCTCGAGAAAGTGATGAGGTCACTAGGGGAGGGAGACAGTCGGTGAACACCATGATTTTTAAAGATTTCTTTCGTGTTTCAACTAATCATCTGTGCTTTCACTTTTTACATGTTGTGATGCTGAAAAAATATTAACATGCCCGTCAACGTTTTCATTTTATGGGGCAGAAAGCAAAATGTCTGGATTATCCAACTCTGGACTCCTGTTCAGCATTGGGCTACTTCTCCCAGGTCAGCAGCCAAGCAATGGCTTGCTTCTTTCTTTCTTATTTGCCCACCATCCTCTGTTTTATTGAGACGTAATTGACATACAACAGTGTGTAAGTTTAAGGTGTATAATGTGATCATTTGATACATGTATATGTTGCAAAATATTTACCATGACAAGATTAGTTAACACATCCTTCACCTTCACACAGTTATCAGTGTTGTTGTTATGGTGACAACATTGAAGTTCTATTTTCCTAGCAACTTTCAAGTAGATAATAGAACATTGCTGGCTATAGTCACCATGCTGTGCATTAGATCCCCAGAGCTTATTCCTTTTATAACTGGAAGTTTGTCTCCTGTGTTAACTATCTCCTCATTCCCTCCACCCTCCCGACCCCACTGCCCACTAACCCCTGGTAACCACCATTCTCTTTGTTATTATAAATTTGATTTTTGTTTTTAGATTCCATATATAAGTGAAACCATATGGTATTTAGGTATTTGTCTTCTGTCTGGCTTATTTCACTTAACATAATGTCCTCCAGGTTCCTCTGTGTTGTTGGAAATGGTAAGATTTCCTTATGTTTTTAATGGCTAAATAATATATATATATGTATAAATATATATATATGTATATACACACAGATATTTACATATATATCTCACAACTTTATTTTTAGCCACACTGCGTGGCTTGTGGGATCTCAGTTCCCTGACCAGGGACTGAACCTGCTCCCTCAGCAGTGAAAGCATGGAGTCCTAACCACAGGGGCATGCTAAGTTGCTTCAGTCATGTCCTCTGACCCTGAGAAATCCTATGGACTGTAGCCCGCCAGGCTCCTCTGTCCATGGGATTCTCCAGGCAAGAATACTGGAGAGAGTTGCCATTTCCTTCTCCAGGGGATCTTCCCGACCCACGGATCAAACCTACGTCTCTTCCGCCTCCTGCACTGGCATGTCTCTTTGCCAATAGCACCACCTGGGCAGAAAGCATGGAGTCCTAACCACTCAACTGCCAGGGAATTCGCCAGAACTTCTTTATTCATCTCTTGATGGGCATTTAGTTTGGCTCCATGTCTTGGTTATTATAAATAATGCTGCAATGAACATGAGGATGCATCTATATTTTTGAGTTAGTGTTATTATTTCCTGTGGATAAATACCCAGAAGTGGAATTGCTGGATCATATGGTAGCTCTATTTTTAATGTTTTGAGGAAACTCCATACTGTTTTCCACAGTTGCTGTACCTATTCACATTCCTTCCAGAGCATGAGAGTTCCCTTTTCTCCACATCCTTGCTAACATTTGTTATTCTTGTATTTTTAAAAATAGCTATGTAAACCCATGGTGATATCATGTCATTGTATGGCAAAACTAATAAAAAAAAAAAGAAAAGAAAAAAAAATAAAAATAGCTGACTATAATGACAGGTGTGCAGTGATACCTCGCTGTAATTTTGACTTGCACTTCCCAGATGACTAGTGATGCTGAGCACCTTTTCATGTATCTATTGTATGTATGTCTTCTTTGGAAAAATGTCTGCTTAGGTCTTTGGCCCATTTTAAAATTGGTTATTTGTCTTTTTGCTATTGAGTGGTATGAGTTCCTTTTATATTTTGAATAATTAACCCCTTGCCAGGTATGTGGTTCAGAAATATTTAATCCTATTCTGCTGCTGCTGCTGCTAAGTCGCTTCGGTAGTGTCCGACTCTGTGTGACCCCATAGACGGTAGCCCACCAGGCTCTGCCATCCCTGGGATTTTCCAGGCAAGAACACTGGAGTGGGTTGCCATTTCCTTCTCCAGTGCATGAAAGTGAAAAGTGAAAGTGAAGTCGCTCAGTTGTGTCCGACTCTGCATGACCCCATGGACTGCAGCCTACCAGGCTCCTCCGTCCATGGGATTTTCCAGGCAAGAGTACTGGAGTGGGGTGCCATTGCCTCCTGCGAAATCCCATTTTAGAGGTGGCCTTTTCCTTTTGTTGTTTCCTTTGTTGCACAGAAGATTTTTAGTTTGATATAGTCTCACTTGTTGACTTCTGCTTTTTTTGCTTGTGTTTTTGATGTCATACCTCCAAAAAACATGGCTAAGATCAACGTCAAGGAGCTTTATCCCTATGTTTTCTTCTAGGAGCTTTATAGTTCTGTGTTTACGTCTTATTTAATTCATTTTGAGTTAATTTCTGTGACTGGTGTAAGAGAGGAGTCCATTGCATTCCTTTGCATGTGAATATCCAATTTTCCCAACACTATTTATTGAGTATTTTCCCTGTTGAGTATTGTTGGCTCCCCTGTCAAATGCTAGTTGACTGGATAACACATGGATTTATTTCTGCGCTCTCATTTCTGTTCTATTGGTCTGTGTCGCTGTGTTTCACTTCTGAGCCTTACTACCAGGAATGCTCCTGGTGGCCTGCTCCATTCCCAACTCTGCCAAGCAAGTCAAGGAATAAAAATGCATTTCAACATCCACTTAAGACAATTAGGAAGGTCACCCTGCTTCAGGAAAGAGGGTGTGAGAAAGAGAAAAAAAAAAACAGTATTCTCTGAATGCAATCACATTAACTGTCAAACTGTCCACCATTCACAGAGAAGTACCACTGGGCAGTTAGCAGTAAGCCAAATTCACATGTGTTATTTTCTTTTGGAAGCATTTTTTCTTTTTGACCACATGGCACATGGCATGTGAACTTCCCTAACCAGGGATTGAACCTGTGCCCCTGTAGTGGAAGCTTAGAATCTTAACCCCAGGGCCACCAGGGAAGTCCACATGTGTTATTTTCTTATTAAATATTTGCATGAACTATTTGGTTCATCCTTATTATTAATGTTTGGTTAGCAGACCCTTGGAGGATGCTCTGGATGCGGGCCTGGGGACCTTTCTTTCTCCACTGCAGGCCCTTGGGACTAGGTCCTGTTTTGCAGGTGGCAGCAAGACCAACCAGTAGGAGTTTTCTTACGCAAAGTGCATTTTCTGCCCCATGGGGAACAGCCGGCTTTGGGGCCAGCAGCACCTGCAGGAAGGTGCACTTATGAGGGATGGATGGAAAACAACTCCGTTTGTGCCTGGAAAGACGTGAGCAGTGGCTTTTCCAGCAGGGAATGGACCTGTCTGTGCTGTGACCTGGGGCCAGCACAGCTGGCTCAAATTCCGGCGAGCTGATGTGCAGGTGTCACTTTCTTGGACCTGGGTTGCAAAGCTGCACTGACAGCTGGGACACAGCCTGGCAGTCAGGGGTCCCCAACTCTGGGCCAAGGACTGGTACCGGCCTGTGGCCTGTTAGGAACTGGACCACACAGCAGGAGGTGAGTGGCGGGTGACTAAGCAAAGCTTCATCTGTATTTACAGCTGCTCCACATCACTCACGTTCCTGCCTGAACTCTGCCTCCTCTCAGATCAGTGGAAGCACTGGATTCTCATAGGAGCACAAACCCGACTGTGAACGGCACATGTGAGGGATCTCGGCTGTGCACTCCTGATGAGAATCAGCCCAAACTGCAACGTGCCCCACCCCCCGTCCATAGGAAAAAAACTGTCTTCCATGAAACGGGTCCCTGGTGCCAGAAAGACTGGAGACAGCTGTCAGTGACCATTACTGAGCAGCTGCCATGCACCAGGTTTTTATATGCATTTATCTCCTCTAATCCACAACCCAAACCCTACGAGCTAGGGCAACTCCTCTGCCCATTTTATGAATGAGGAAAACTGGGGCCCCTGGGGGGAATAATTCCCACAAGGCCACACAGCTAGGCAGTGGCTGCACTAAGATTGGAACCTGGGTCGGTGGACTCAAAACTGAGCCCCTAACAATTCTGCAGCCTAATCGGGCCAAGTAACTCATCACCTCACTAACCAACCAGTCAGCTAGCCAACCTCCCACTGGCGGTAACAGTTTCTGGGTGCTTACAGGGTGCCAGGCACTGGAGACAGGGGGGGATTAAGACAGAATCCTGGCTTCTCTGGTGGCTCGGTGGTGAAGAATTGGCCTGCCAGTGTAGGAGATGTGGATTCGATCCCTGATCTGAAGGAAGATCATACATGCCATGGAGCAGCTAAGCCTATGAGCCACAACTACTGAGTCTGTGCTCTAGAGCCTGGAAGCCACAAATGTTGAGCTCATGTGCCACAAGTATCAAAGCCCACACACTCTAGAGTCCATGTTCTGCAACAAGAGAAGCCACCGCAATGAGAAGCCAGTGCCCCACAACTAGAGAGTAGCCCCAGCTCTCCACTAGAGAAAAGCTTGCACAGCAACAAAGACCCAGCACAGCTGAAAAAGTGGATGGAATCCTGCCCCAGCTATATGACATTAAGCAGATTGCTTAAGCTCCGAGGGCTTTAGTTTCCTCATCTGTAAAATGGAGCAATAACGTTGCCTCCCCCATTGGGTTAAGTGCATAAATACATGTAAAGAAAGCACTTCGAACAGCATCTGCCGCAGAGGAAGTGTTCAATAAATGTTACCTATTCATGTGAGATTAATAGGGTTGTGATTTTGTAAATTACATTTTGTTTCTGGTGCAATGTTTTAAAATTGATTTTCAAATAAAGCAACTTTTTACAAAGCCTATACCCAGGGGTGGGTTTCCCAGGTGACGCAGTGGTAAAGAATCTGCCAGCCAATGCAGGAGACACAGGAAATGTGGGTTTGATCCCTAGGTTGGGAAGATCCTCTGGAGGAGAAAATGACAACCCACTCCAGTAATCTTTGCCCTTGGGGTCGCAAAGAGTAGGACACAACTGAGCACGCACACATGCATGCATGCATGTATGCACCCAGGGGTGGTGGAGGGCACAGCGCCCCTGTCTTTCAGGCCAGCAAGTCGATTCACACTTCACTCTCCAGCATCCCTATCTTTAGTCACTAAGAGACAGACAGGCAGGTCTCAGTCTGTTTTCATCCTCTGGCTGCCCATCTGGCAAATGCATTGGGGAAGAGGAATCCTGACCTCTGGTCCCCTAAGTGCCCACAGCAAAGCCTGCCCCTCGAAGCCAAAGCAGGAGCACTCCAGGCAGGGAGAAGGGATGCCCCACCTAACTGCCAAGACCCAAGGGTGCCCACCTGCAGGGCTGAGGCGAAAGGGGACTCTATACTGGAAGCTGGTGCTCAACGGTCTGTAGGGCCACTGGACAAAACCTGCCACTTCACAGCCTCCTTCCTCAAAAAGTACAGTTTGGATCCTGTGTTTAAGTTAACAAGCGTGAACATGTTGTCAGCAGTTTTTTTTTTTTTTTTTTCCCCTTGCATTTCCTGAGCCTGGCATCCTAAGGGTTATTTATAGTTTATTTGTCTACCAGGACAACTGCCTCAATTTTTCAAACCCAAAGTGACAACAGCAATAACAAAAGCAGGACATGTTCTGCTCTCAGGGGTCTATCTGTCTGTGCCCTTCGTTTCCTGTGGGTGGGGATTTCCAACAAGGGCTTTTGCTGCCTTCTCATGGGCTCCACGACGCCTTTTTGCAGGATGGCCATAAAGCTGGTACAAGGACCTGTATTTTTCTAACTCCAGCTGCACATTAGGCTTCCTTTGGAAATAACATGGAAGATAAAAAAAAATTGCAGTTCTCAGCACTTTGAATTTTCTAGCCTATAAAGCCTGTGTCCATCAAAGCATGTCCCCGGTCCCTGTTCACCCCCAGCATCCTCGGCGAGGCACACACCTGACTGTTAGCACAGGCTTTCCAGGTGCTGCGCCCTTGGCTGGTCCCTGTGTCCCTATAGGGCCCAGAGGATCAGCCAATTCTGCATGTGCATATTATAGACACCTGCGTAAACTGCCTTTAATCAATTTTATTAGCAGAAAGCGCCTGCCACCACAGGAGACCCTTGCTGCACTCGGACGAGAGGGGCCCCGTGGGTTTCCATCCCCGTAACTCCGCGTGTCACTCTGCTTTCCTCAAGTATGTCCATCCTGTCTGTTGGGAGACAGAAGGGTGAACCTTTGCCACCCTAAAGAGAGGCAGCTATGGGAACACAGATTTAACAGTCCTTTGAAACTTGACCTTGGACCCTGGGCTGAGGGGGAGCTTCTCCCATTGTGACTGTTCTCGGGTGTGATCTGGACAGACCCACCCACTAGTGGGTCCTGTCGGCTTCTCCTCCAAACGTATCTTGAATCCAACAGCTTCTCGCCACATCACTCCAACCGCTGCTGCCCTCGGCTAAGCCACTGTCATCTCTCTCCAGGGACATCGCAATAGCGTCCGGGTGGCCTCCCTGCTTCCGTCTTATTCCCATTCTATCTGCTCTCCACCCAAAAGCCAGACATAAAGCGAGTCAGACCATAGCACTCCCTGCCTAGAACCCTTCACCGTCTTCTCCTGGCTGTTTGGATAAACTCTGAACCCTGACAATGGCATGAAGGGCATGCTATATCCCTGCCCCTCACTCCCACTCTCAGCTCCAGGCTTTCCCACTCTGGACTTCAGTCACTTATCTTTATTGGCCTTCCTTTGTCTCGTGACTAAGCCAAGCTGCTTCCTACCTCAGGGCCTGCGCCTTCTGACTGCTCTGTCCCTGTCACGGCTGTGCCCAGGTCCCTCTCCCTATTCAAGTCTCAGTCAGATGCCAGCTCTCCAGAGGGGCCCTGCTCCCACCACCTTACCTGGAACAGCATCACCAAGTGATGACTGTTTTCTATTTGTCACGGCACTTTTGCATCTCTGAGATCATTTGTTAGTGCTCAGGGGGTGTCTTTCTCCACCAGAGAGTGAGCAACTTGAGGACAGGGGCCATCTTTGTCTTGTGTCACCACTGTGTCCTGGCCCTTGAGACAGTGTCTCCTACAGAGTAGAGACTCAATTATTTGTTGAATAAACACATTCGTGGACAGTTAGTGCAACATACCCAAGTGGGCGCTGTATTCAACCTCGGAATCATGGCGGTCTGGGTAAGAAGACTTTCTTCTCTGAATTAACCATGCCTGCATCCTTCTCCTTTTAGGACCTTCCCATTTCAAGACAACAGAAGACACCAGATAGACCTCATCATGGTAGCAGCTGAACCCACTTGCTAGGCTCTTCCTGTGAGTCAGATCCCATGCTTAAGCTCTTTACAGACATGCAGTCCTCCTGATGACCCTATTGGGTAGTTACTACCCTTGTGCCCATTTTGCAGATGGTGAAATGAAGTCACTGATTGGTCTCAACTCATGCAAAGTGGCAGAACTCACTACAGAGCCAGAGCTGTTAGTCCCTCCCCAATTGCATGTGAAAAGTACAAGATATCTTCCAGGGGGCTCAAAACCAGGCTTGGGGCAGAGGTGACAATGGCTCCTAAGAAGCTGGCTCTGGTGGTGGCTCTGAGGTGGCCCCGTCCTCCTGGAACCCCCCCCACTCCCAACACACCACAAAACTGAAAGGTGCAGCCACCAGGGTGAGAAAACAAGAGTGAGCCCCAGGGGCATGCAGGTCACCAGCCTCTGCCTCCCTGGCCATCCCCAGCCTTCCTGATGAACTTGGCCTAAGCCCCAGTGGCCTGCTTTGAAAGCAGCCACAGGGCTGGAGCAGGGGAGGAAGAATGTGGGAAGAAAGACACTACTTTGGAGGATGGAGGGGGCGGGCAGGAAAGTAGGATTATAGGCGGGCTGGCTTTTGTTGGCAGAAAGAAGAGGGCGGTGGGAACCTGCCACTCTGAATGCCCAGGGCGGAAATACAGGGTCACAACGGGAGAGTGAAGTGAGGAGAGCAATTCTTAAGGGGCAGCTCCCACCTCCTGAGGGAGCAGCGCTGGCTGTGGTGTCTTGGGGATATTACAGGGGCCTGGGGGGAGAGGAGGAGGCAGGAGGGAAGGAGAGTAGGGAGGAGAATGAAGGCGAGGAGATGGAGGAGGGCAGAGGAGAGGGGAAAGCGGGTAATGCATAGCAGAGTGGAGGGCTACATCCTGGTGTCATGATCTTGGCTGAAATATTGCACTTCTCTCTGTTTCCTTGCGACCATGATACCTACCTCTGTGGACAGGAAGTCACGTATGTAGTTAAAACATCTGACAGTGGCTTCAAGTATCACAGGTCCTCAGTAGTCATTCACTCCTTTCCTATTTGACTCTCCAATCCCACCTCTGGAAAGAAGAGATTGAGCCTGCAACCAAAATTGGCTTTTTTTCCTTCAGATCATTCCTCATGGTCCAGATCCAAGTTCACAGGCCTTGGGACTTCTCTGGAGGTCCAATGGTTGAGAATCTGCCTTCCAGTGCGGGGGACACAGGTTTGATATCTGGTTGGGGAACTAATATTCCACATGCCATGGGGCAACTAAGCCCAAGCACCACAATTACTGAGCCTGCATGTCCTAGAGCCCATGCTACTCAACAAGAGAAGCCTGTGTGCTGCAGCAGAGAAAGCCCATGTGCTCCAACAGAGCTCGCTCTCGCTCTCTCTCTCTCACACATACACACACACACAGGTTCACAGGCCTCACTACCCTAGTACTCAGTTGGAAGACCTTGATCTTCATCAGGTCAGAGGCTGGCAAACACCTGTTGCTTCACCAGGGTAAAGGGGCTCTAGAAACATGTTACTAGGGCTGAGACGGAACACGTCGTCGGGTGTGGCCACAGCCCAAAGTTCCGAGGTGTCATGACCCCTTGGCTGGCCAACTGCCTCCCTGGTCCCCCCGACCATGAACCTAACTTAGTGGAGTACTCCACATTGCTTGTTGCTAGGCCTCCAAGCCCTTCATTCAGCACACATTTTCAGATGTCCTCCCTGATGATTTTATCCACCCACAGATGGGAGATCTGGGTCACCAAGAGGGAAGGTGACAAGCTCTAAATGACATAGTGACCTAGTGCAGAGCAGGAGCTAGAGCCAGTGTCCCCTGAGTTTCGGAGCAGAGCTCCTTCCACTGTTTGTGGGGGGAGCAGATTCTGAGACCCGAATCCAAACGCTCTGTTAGCTAAAACCTTTGGGAGCCACTCCTGGGAGCAATGGGCAGTCTGGGAGATGCAATCAGATGCTGAAGCCTGGGAAATTCTTGGACGTTTTGTTGGGGATACAAGGTCCTACACTCTTAGTGTCTTTTAAAACTGTGTCATTCTGAAGGCTGTGCTGTGTGACCAGTCTATCATACCATCACTTTCTCCTCTCAGCCTTGCACCCTGTGAACACATGCACACAAGTGCTGCAGCTGTTTCCTGCAAGCCAGAAGTTCTGACTTCGGTCTGAATTCTCTTGCTCTTCTCCCCAAATCACCAAGGCCCCCTGTGCTCTCTCTTGCCCTGCTCTGACTTTCTGACACCATCCGGTTTTCAGATTCCCATTTCTAACCCCAACCTGCTGATGGGGTGCTGGACTCAGATGCTTTGCTTTGGCCTCTGGACCTTGGACTGTATCTTGCTCAATCTGCACAGCCACTCCTGAGTACGGGCCTCCATTCTGCCCTTGTGAGGGACCGTCAGCAAATCTGAGGCTCACCCTGATTCCCAGCTTGTGTCAACTCTGGCTTCTGCCTGTCTTTCTGAGCAGGGAAACACTGATTCTGATCTGGTGTTTGAGATGGACAGCTTGGTTTGATCTTCCCCTCTGTTGAACAATGCCCTCATTTTCCTTTCCATGACAATTTCTTGTATGTCTGCTTCCAGAGATGTAGCAAGGCTGGCATAATGGGATGTGTGTGGGTGGAGGGATCCTGGGGAAAGGGATTGAGAAGTCAGTTCTTCTGGGTAATGGATTGTTACCTGAGGCTTTTACCTGAGGTCCTTCCTCCCTCCCAGACACAATTTATTGAACCCTGTAGTAAGCAATTTACATACATAATCTCCTTTAGTTTTCTCTCAACAATGCTGTGAAATAGGGTGATTATTATCTGCAAATCTTGCTTAGCTTAAGCAAGTGGCTGTCAAGGTGTGTTCTGAGGACAGCTGGGGTTCCTGGGATCCTTCTAGGAGGTCTGTGAGGGCCTCCCCTTCCCAACCATGTATCTGCATGAGGTTGAATTTTCTTCATCAAGTACAACCAAAATGATACATTGAGACAACCTGAGTGCAGAAGCAGGTATGAGAACCCCACTGTCTACTGTGGAGTGAGATTTCAAAGAGATTTGCAAAAGTAGAAAATAATGCTACTCTTTTCACTATTTTTGGGGCAAGTATAATTCTCATTCATAAAATATGTTATTTATAGTAACAAGCATAATGGGCTGTTTATTGTTATTTTAAAAACAAATATTTAATCTTTTTGAGTTTTCATTTCTAAAATGGTAAACATCAATACATATAATCCACACAAACAAAAGCTTGCTTGAGTCCTCTCTAACTTTTGAAGGTGTACCATCAAGATGACAAAAGTCTGAGAACTGATGTTTTAAGCCAAAGGTGATAATCTCATAGCCCTGGCCAGTGATAGGTTCAGGAGTTTAGACCCAAGCCTATCAATATATGGTATTCTTTTGGTGACAGCTATTGGTTGGAGAATGGTCATGTGGCTGATTCTGAACCAATGAGAGGAGTGGAGTGTTGGTTATAAACTGCTGGGAAAGCTCTTCCTGACTGGCTGGCTTACAGCAACACCTTTTCTTTCTCTGAGGTTGTCCTGACCAGATGCAGTCTCAGAACTCTAACAGCTATCTCACTTCCAGCCTGAGGAGGGAGCTGATGCCCAGAGGAGGGCAGAGCCAAGAGAATCACCTAGAAAGGAGACAGAGCCAAAGGTCAAGTTGAACTACATCTTCAAGTGCAGTGTCAGAACTCTAATGAGTATCTTCATTTTCTAATGTCAGCTGGAGTTGGGTGTTAAGTGTTTATAGATGACAGCGTTTCAACTGCTATACCCTAGTCCACATGAGGAAATGGAGCTCAGAGAGGTTAAATGAGTGCTAGTGGGTGGAAAAGCCAAAATCCAACCCAGGTCTTTTTGTATACCCAACCTCTCTTCCCTCCACCTCCACTCCTACATTATGTAGCTTTCAAAAAAGTTAGGTTCTTGCCATTCTATGTCTAGAATCCAGATCACAAGAAAATCCTGTGAAGGCTCAGGTGCCTAAGCAGTCTCAGATCCTCAGGAGTGTCTGCCAAAGTCCTTCTCTTCGCCCCAAAAATGACAGCTCTCTGCCCCTCCTCTGGGAGTTTTGAGGCTGTCCCTTGGATCTGCTTGGCACAGTCCAAGCCTGCCCTCAGCCCCAACCAGAGTTCCCTTCTCTAATGACCTGATGAGGCCTAATGACAGCGTACTAATTAGAGTCATTGGTTGCAAGCAACAGAAACCAACTGTAGCTAATTTAAACAGAAAAACGATGTTTGTCTGGCCAACTCATGCATCTCCCGGAGAATGGAAGAGTCAGGTTTGGAGGGTTGAAACCAAGCTTAATGCCCCAGGAGTTCCCTGGTGGTCCACTGGCTAAGACTCTGTGCTCCCACTGCAGGGGACCCAAGTTTGATCCCTGGTCAGAGAACTAGATCCCACATGCTGCAACTAGAGATCCTGAATGCCACAAGTAAATATCCCACGTGCGCAACTAAGACTCGGTGCAGCCCAATAAATAAATATTTAAAAAATTGCTATAAACAAAATTAATGCCCCAGATAAAACCACTGAACCAGTCCTATGATCAGCGCATGCTGCTGGGCACAGAGACTCTATCTTGACCGCCATCACTGACAATGGGCTGACATGTGCTACCATCACAGTCTTCGGAAACTGAATCCAAATTTGCACTAGTTGCCTCTTCTTTGGGTCCTTGGCTTCCAGATGTTTGCATCTGATTGGAGACCAGGTTACAGATTCTTTCCTTAGCTGCAAAGGATGCTGGGAAAACAAGTATTTTCAACTTGATTGAGAGAAGCAGGCTCTGCCTTAAAGCAACTGGAGCTTCTCCAAGCATACCAAGGAGGTTTGCATGTGGTGTGGCCCAAATGAGTGACAAATGTTTACTGTAGAAAGATACTCAACAATCTGGATAGGTGCTCTGAGCTTCCAGCCAGCAGATCTGGTGGCTCAAGGCTCCCCAGTGCCCAGGAACAAGTTTTTCCTAGGGATAAATACATGGCTTTTGGCAGGAACTTGGGCTGCCAGTCATGTAGCACAGCAGGTCTGCCGGCTCCCTAAGCAAATGCAAAGAAAGACACACACTCACTCAGGAATAATCAGGAGCATGTATGGGCCCAATGCCAGGCTCTATCATTTATGAAGGGTGTGCCTTGGTCAACCAATTTAACTTCTCTGCGCCTCAGTCTACTGACTGTACAGTGGGGCTGACTACAGTACCCCTCTGCAAGGTTGTTGTGATAGCCAGAAGTTCAAGTGTTATGTGGAGCCGGGCTCATTCACTGGGACTTGTCAAAAAGAGCTAGGAGTTCCACCAGCACCAACACTGTTATAACTGTCTGAATCTCATCTGCCACTGTCCACGGTCTCCCTCTTCTCTCTCACTGCACAGAATCTGTTCTATGACAGGGGAGCAGAAGGAAGCCTTGTGTCTTCTAGAAAGCTTCCCTCATTACCCCAGTTCCTAGCAGTTTCTCACTGCTTTCACTTAAAAAAAAAAAATTATGTATTTGGCTGCACGGGGTCTTAGTTGCAGTATGCAAACTCTCAGTTGTGGCATACAGGATCCCGTGCCCTGACCAACAATCAAATCTGGGAGCCGTGCACTGGGAGCATGGAGTCTTAGCCACTGGACCACCAGCGAAGTCCCTCACTGCTTTCAACTCTGATTCGTTCAATCATTCACTAGACTAGTCCTTCCTTCACCAGACTAGTTCTTCCTTCTTATTACCCAGCCCTCTCCAACTCCCTACCAAGCTCCTTGCACACTAGCCTTCCTCTTTTTTTAAAGACACATCTTTTTTCTCATTTGCACTCACTGTCCCTTGTCCTGGAACTCCTCTCCTCCAGAGAGTTGTCTGGCCAACTTTTTCTTGTCATTCGCATCTCAGCTAAAGTGGCCCCTCCTCCAAGAAGCCCTTCTGATTACCTAAACCTAAGCACCTGCTGCTCACTTTCCCCTTCACTTGCTCTCATTCTCTGGCCTCGGGTGCTCTCAGCTGACCTAGCTACACTCCCAGGGTTGTCCAGTGAGGGAGACTGTGGTGGAGGTCCAGGCCACAGAGCAAGGGCTTAGAGGGAGAGCTGGAGCTTTCTTTTTTTAAATTGAATTTACTTATTTATTTTTGGCTGCGCTGGGTCTTCATTGCTGAGCACAGGCTTTAGTTGCAGTGAGTGCAGGTTACTCTCTAGTTGTGGTGTTTGGGCTTCTCATACACTGGCTTCTCTTGTTGCAGAGCACAGGCTTCAGGGTACATGTGCTCAGTAGTTGTGGGTTCCAGGCTTAGTTGCCCCACGGCATGTGGAACCTTCCTGGACCAGGGATCGAACCCCGTGTCCCCTGTACTGGCAGGCAGGTTCTTAATCACTGGACCACCAAGGAAATCTGGCATGGAGCTTACTGATACTGAGCATCATGACCCACATCAGCATCATTTGCAGCTCTTAGCACAGGCTCATTGCATGATGGAAGGGTAAAAAGACTTGGGACAGGAGGTCTGCATTGAACTTCCAGAGAGGCTTCTCCCTGCCCCCACCCAGCCCCAGCGCTGCCCTCTAGGATGATGAGCCCCTGGCAGGGTTACACATCTGCAGATGACAGGGCACGGGATGGCCCTTTTTGCCTGTCACTCCCTCCCTCACCACTGAGCCCTGGAGATCCTAGGGGAAGGTTGCTGAGGGACAGACTGTGGGGGCTTCAGCAGCTGAGACACAGATCGGATCAGTGTTAATGAGAGGCCCTGCTGATCTGGCGGCTTTGCTAATTAGGCTGCAACAGCTCCAGACCCGGCCAAGGAAAGCACGTTGCTTATACTAATCAAGGGTGGCCGGCACTTCCTGGCTGGCAGAGTTGCCCAGAGCCTGGAGCATGTGCTCAGCATGTAAGGCATGGCAGGGGAAAGCTAGGGATTGGTTGAGGGGAACCAATGCTAGAAAGATCCAAAGAGAGCCCCATGGCTGCACTTTAGATTCTGGGGCTGCCCCTTGGCCCAGTATAGGGAGCAAGATAGGAGAGGTCACCAGTGAGGTAGAGGGAGGAAGGAGGAAAAATGGCAAGACACCCTACTCTGGAAGGTGGGGAGATGGAGCATGAGGCTCACTTTACAAAACTCAGCCTCGAGTGATGTCAGGCAGGCTGTATCTGGACATTCATAGGGCCAAGATAGACTCTGCCTACTGTTCTTAAGGGATCAAGCACCCTAGGGCAGAGGGCAGCCTCTGGGGCAGTTGAGTTGTAAGCTAGCCAGACAAGTAAACCTACTTCACCCCTGGCAGGGTCAGACAGCTGTCTTCTTCAGCCCAAGTAACAGATGTGAAATATTCTGAGTTGATTTCCCCATCATCAATGTGTCATCAAGGATCTCAGACCCTAGATCAAATGTGTGTTGAGATTCACTCACTCAGTTACTCATTCATTCACTCAGCACCTACTGCATACCCAGTTTCAGCCACAGGGAATACAGAGATGAATGGTGTCATCTCTGTCTTCAAGAAGCTTAGGCAAGGACCACAAACCAGTAACAAACCATTGTTATCCTGAGTAACAATGCAATCACATTGCACAGGTTTCAATGCTTCCTTACCTCAGACTGGGATGCCACGAAGCATCTCCAAGAGGAGATGATGCTTGAGCTAAGTTAGTAAGGATGAATAAATTCAATCCCTAATATCTAGAGAGTAAATATTAATGTTCCATGCAACGTCTATGCCCTTGACATCACTAACATGTCCTGTCTTCCCAGTGACCCTACTCAGTGGCGACAATTATAGCTTTCCCATTTTACAGATGAGAACACTGAGATACAAAGAGATGAAGAAACGTTCCTGGAGTTGCACAGTGTTAAGAGGCAAGTCAGGGAGCAGGAGAAGGCCAGGTGCTCAAGGAGGAGAAAGGATTCCTGAGAAGAGGGACCAGTATATGCAGAAGCTCAGAGGGATATTGCAGCGGGAGTGGCCACAGCCAAGGCTATGGGCAGAGGAGGGAGACAGGGGGTGACAAGAGGCATCAGGTTTACAACTGGATTCAAGCCCAGCTGATTGAGTGGCTACACCCTGGGGGGCTCTGGCGGGTCAGAGACATGTGCACAGGGAAGAGTTAGCTTGAAGCCTGCAGCCAGAGGGCCCTAATCACTGATGAATTATACTCTTCATCAACTATTTAGCACCTTCCTTGGTAGCTGGGTCTGGAGCTGGACTCTGGCTGCCGCATCAGTATTTCAGCTGTGTCTTCTTTTCAGCTAAAAATGAGCTTGTCATTTGTACAACTTTTGAGACACCTCAGTAAGCAAGGTTGTCTGCTCCTAAACTAGGGTGAGGTTTTTTACATTCAGAGGGGGCCCCCCCTTATGAGAGAGACTTTCCCAACAACTCTTGTACCTGCAACACAGGCTTAAAGGGAACAGACTGAGTCTGTCCCCTTTGAGTTCTGACCCTCTCTGGCTTCCAGGTACTGGTGTCTTAGCCTGAGGGTTATAAAAAGCTCCAGACACAATATCACCAGAAAGAGTTATTGGATTCTGTACTTTCCCAGCCACTGTTGTGTCTGTAGGGAAACTGGAGGTGGGTGGATGTGATGGGGAGTGGGGGGGAGTGGAGCAACCAGTTAAAGTTAGGGTCTGGAGTGTGGGTCTTCATCAGTGCTTTCCCCTCCCACCCTTCAGCACTCAGTGAGGGTTCTGCTTCCCCAGGAAGTCCCCAACACACACCCCAACCAGCTCCAAGGGGCTCTACCCCTCCTGTGCAGCTCTTCTCATGGGGGCCATTTTTCTCTACATTTTTAAAAATGATTATTTGCTTATTGTGACTTCCTCCTGTAGACAGTCAGCCTTATAAGATAGGGTGCAGGTCTAATTTTGTTCATCATTATACCTTTTGTTATTGTTTAGTTGCTCAGTTGTGTCTGATGTTTTGTGACCACATGGACCGTAGACCACCAGGTTCCTCTGTCCTTAGAATTTCACAGGCAAGAACACTGGAGTGGGTTGCCGTTTCCTTCTCCAGGAGCTCTTCCTGACCCAGGGATGGAACCTTTGTCTTCTGCATTGGCAGGCAGATCCTTTACTACTAGCATCTAGAATTGTGTCTGACACATAGTACATGCTCACACATACTTGCAGAAAGAATGCAGAAATAAGGACTAATCTTGAGAGACTGACGGTTCCTCCCTCCTTTCCTTCCATCTTCCTCCCTCCCATTCTTCCTTCCGGAAACTTTTCTGTGTGTGTACTGGAGACACAAGACAAGTCAGATGACTTGGTCTGGGGATTGCCATCAGATGGCTGGGCCTGCAGGAGGCCCTCACAGCCCAATGCCAGGAGCTTCCTGGGCTTATCTGCCCCCATCTGAGAACGATGAGCAAATCAAACCCTCAACATGGACAAAGATGGTGGGTGGTGATGGCAGGACAGAAAGTAATTCCAAAGTCTTCTCTGAAGACACAATCTGGGGTTTCCCTGAAAACTTCAGTGCCTCCCTTTGCACTCTGTTCCTTGCAGACCCTACAGGGAATGTCTGCAGGGTGGGTTCCTGTGGGCTGTCAGTGGAGGGAAGGATGCTGAGGATGTCGTGGGGGAAACTAATCTTCAAACAATTCATGGATTGTAGGATACAAAGAGCAAAAGGGAGAGGCAGATGCCTGTAAAAGACAGATGCCCCCCTTCCCACAATGAGGATGAAGAAACAGCATCCAGACACCAAGTCAACAGAGACAGCCCAGAGGCAAGCCGCAGGCAGGGACTCTATCTGCCAGGACTGCTTTCTCTCTGGGGTTCTGGGAGAATTTAGTGCTCGTGGCAGGTGCTAGGCTGGGCTCCCTGGAGACCTTGAGACTCCATTTAGGCTGGGAATGAGAGCACAAATGACAGCAGGGCCACCACCCTCTGGCGGGGCTCTGTTAGCTGCCTTGAGAGGCCATTTACTTCTGCTTGTCTGCGTGGCTCATGGACCCTTGAGAGGGAAGCCAGAGGCAGGGAGTAGGGAGGAGGGGGGAGTGCCAAATATAAACATTAGAAAGCTACATAAAAAAAAAAATTCCAGGATCCCTGTGGAGACCCATCAGTGGATCTGCAAGTCTGTATGTTGGCAAAGCCCCCAAGACAAGTCTGATTCACAGAATCCTGACCTCTAGGATGCTTTTACTTATTGATTTGGCCACGTTGCTCATCATGCAGGATCTTAGTTCCCTGACCAGGGATGGAACCCATGTCCCCTGCAGTGGAGGCATGGAACCTTAACCAAAGGAAGTAACCTAGGATGCCTTTAAAAACACCCTTCCTCTCTTCTGGAAGGCAGACATAGTGAAAACAAGATTTCAATTTGATAACAAAATTTTTCAAAATTTCAGCTTTTATAGGTACTGAGGATTGAAATACTTGGCTGCAACTTGTGTTTCACTGGTTGTCTTTATATTTTTACCTGATAATTAACAAAGTCTTGGATCATTGAGGATGTGGGATGTGGGTCACAACCACAGGGGTAACTCAGGGCAACTGAGGAAGAGAGATTTTTTCCATGGGAGGGATCATGTTTGGATCATGAATGGAAGAGAAAATAATTCAAGACGAGAAAAAGATTTCACCTTTTAGGAGATGTCACAGGTTTGGCAGATTCAGTTTCACTGTCTTCCCTTTCTGAGGCACGATGCCTCACCAGTGGGAAGTGCCATCCTTGAGCAATGGAGAGCTTCAGCATTTGCAAGGTGAACTTATCAGGAAAATGGGCTTTGCACACAATTGAAACATCTTTTCCTTGGGGGGCAATGCCAAAAGGACTTTTTTGCTCAATCTCCTATTAAAGAGAAATTTCAATTGCCCAGATCAGCCTGTTTCCGGAGTGGTGCATTCCAGCTGACCAAACTTGGCTCACTTACCCTGGACCCAAACTTGCTGAGCTAGAAAAGGAAAGGTGATTGTTTGGCAAGTTCTGAGAAGCCCCGGTGTGGTTCTCATAGCAAGAATCCTGAGGCATCTCAAACTGGGTTCTGCCTCCAGGGTTTGGTTTTTACTTGTAGGAAGTTTCTGAGGTTGCTGCTACCCGTCTGATAGTCACTGCATTCTGCTATGTTAGAACAAAGACTGAAAACCTTTTTAATAAAGGACCACATAGTAAATATATGGGGGCTTCCCTGGTGGCTCAGATGGTAAAGACTCTGCCTCCAGTGCAGGAGACCTGGGTTTGACCCCTGGGTTGGGAAGATCCCCTGGAGAAGGGAATGGCAACCTACTCCAGTATCCCTGCCTGGAGAATTCCATGGACAGAGGAGCCTGGTGGGCTACAGTCCTTGGAGTTGCAAAGAGTCAGACATGACTAAGCAACTAATGCATGTAGCAAATATTTGGGGCCTTGCAGGTCATGTAGTCTATGTCCCAACTACTGGTCTCTGCCATCGCAGGGCCCAAACAGCTTTTTTCATGACATGCGGGTCCCACTTTCCCACGGAGGCACAACTTCCCTTCATCTCGAGCTGGAGACCTGAGGCTACCTTGCTAGTATAGGGTCTTTTCTGGCCCTGAGGGCTCTGTGTCTGCAGGCAGGACCTTTGTTGCATTCACAAACTCCCAGGGGACACAGCCAACCCAGCCTTAGCCCATTTAAGTACTGTGAAAGGGCAGGGCCTCAGGTCAACTCTATATTTAACACTTAATTAATCAATTACCACTTAATATAATATTGTCTTCCTTTTTCAAAGCATTGACTATATGTCTAGCCTTATGCTAAAAGCTCTGTGTCATCTATAATCCTTCCACACATCCTGGGAGGGAGCTTTTATCATTCCCACTTAGTAGATGGGATTAGGCAGACTTCCAAGGTCAAGAGGTTAGAAAATAGTAGAGCCAGGATTTGAACCCAGGTCTGTGTACTCCCAAAGTCCACGTTCTTTCTTTCAAAATAAATTCTTATATTATATTTGATACATATAATATATTTAGATGGTGGCCAGGGGTAGGGGAAGGGAGAAATAAGGAGTTAGGGCTTATTGGGTGTAGAGTTTCTGTTTTGCAAGATGAAGAGTCCTGGAGATGGATGGTAGTGATGGTTGCCTTATAATGTGAATGTATGTCACTGAACTGTGCACTTAAAAATGGTTAACTTGATGTTTGTATTTGATCACAAGAAAAAAATGTATGTAATATACCTATAAGTTGTTGTTCAGTCACTAAGTCGTGTCTGACTCTTTGTGACCCCATAAACTGTAGTCCACCAGGTTTCTCTCTCCATGGGATTTCCCAGGCAAGAATATTGGGGTGGCTTGCCATTTTCTTCTTCCCGACCCAGGGATCAAACCTGAGTCTCCTGCATTGGCAGGTGGATTCTTTACCACTGAGCCACCAGGGAAAGCATATATGTAAGTTATGGATTATAATAATGAAATAAATAGCTGTGAATCAATATAATCACCTCTCTCTCGTTTTAAATTCTTGCTGCCTCCATCACAGGGTGCTGCTTTCAGAGGTTTTGGGGTTTATTAATCCCTTTGTTTAGTTAATTAATGAACCCCTGTCTTGAGACTTCCCTTGTGGTTCAGTGGTAACACTCTGAGTTCCCAAAGCAGGGGGCCCAGGTTCGATCCCTGGTCAGGGAACTAGATCGTCCATGCCATAACCAAGAGTTCACAAGCCACAACCAAAGATCCCATATAAAACCAACTAAAGGCACAACTAAAGATCCTGTGACTAAGACCCAGCCCAGCCAAAAAATTAAGTGAGCTGCATTTGTAATCATTACTTTAAAAAAATCTTATTTAATCAATATGTATTAACAACATATTTTTTAGTTTCACTTTTTTGAGTTTTAAAATAATACCACAATATACATAGTCTTTTATGCCCTGATTTTTTTCACTCAGCATTGCATTCTCATGTTCTTGCCTATAGCCATTTAGCTGATTTATATTATTCCATTAAGTAAATATATCATTTCTAAATTTTTTAGTATGTTTATTTTTGTAATTATAAACTATAAACACATCATGGTGACTGGATTATTTTTCAGAAATATATATTGTTCCTCCTAGGGGAGGATTATTCTTTCCTTCTAATGATGGCAGACTTGGCTGTGCAACTTTTTTTAGTTAATGAAATGTGAAAAGAAATTGATGTGTGTCACCTCTGAGCAGAAGCTTGTAGAGTTAGCACAATGATCTGCCTTGTTCTCTTTCCCCTACTTATGTCTTAGATGGAGGCTGCTCCATCAGCCTGGGTCCTGAAGTGAAGGTAACACAGAGCAGAGCCACCACTGAATCGCATTGGACACGTAGCATAAGTGAGAAATAAAGATGTGAGAGATGGACCATAAAGAAGGCTGGGTGCTGAAGAATTGATGCTTTTGAACTGTGGTGTTGGAGAAGACTCTTGAGAGTCCTTGGACCCTCAAGGAGATCACACCAGTCAATCCTAAAGGAAATCAACCCTGAATATTCATTGGAAGGACTGATCCTGAAGCTGAAGCTCCAGTACTTTGGCCACCTGATGTGAAGAGATGACTCACTGGAAAACACCCTGATGCTGGGAAAGGTTGAAGGCAAAAGGAGAAGGAGCAGCAGAGGATGAAATGGTTAGATAGTATCATTAACTCAGTGGATATAAATTTAAGCAAACTCTAGTAGGAGATAGTGAAGGACAGGGGAGCCTAGCATGCTGCAGTCAGTCTGTGGGTTTGCAAAGAGTCAGACACGACTTAGCAACTGAACAATAACGACAGACTCTTGTTGAAAGCTAGTGAGATTTTTGGGATCATTTGTTACTGCAGCATAATGGATCTATCCTAACTGATACATCATGTTCTTTCCACCACAACACAGTGATTCCCAGTGAAGTGGAGGGGACAGAGGGAGTGGCCATTTTCCTATGAGACTGAATTAACCAATAACACATAAAGCCATATTTTAACAGGTTAAATAGGGTTAATATCACCCCTGTCCACTGGGTGTATTGAGAGTGATTCACATTAACTAGAAAGTGCTTTGAAGATTCTTAGCACTGGAGGGACTGACTGGCACCTCCCACCTGATTTCTGGGCTTCCTTCCTCCTCTCCCCTTCCTGTAAGTCTCTCTCTCTCTCTTTTTTGGGGCCGCGATGGGTCTTTCTTGCAGTGGGTGCACTTCTCTAATTGTGGCGAATGGGCTTAGTTCCCCAACCAGGGATCCAGCTCATGTCCCCTGCATTCTTAACCACTGGATCACCTGGGAAGTCCTGCAGGTCTTTGAAGTCTCATGTACAGAGGGTGCAGGAGGAAGTGAGGGCCAAAGCAGAAATTCTCCAAGCCTGGAGTCCAGGTGCTGGAAACACCAGCTGACACGTTGTGGAAAGAAACAGTTTGAGTAGGGGAGGGGAGGATGTGCTCAGGCAGAGACTCAGCGAGCAGACAGGGGAGAAGCAAGTCTGGGCAGAGGCCTCTGTTGGGAGCATATACAGCGCAACTCAGGCGAGTGAGTTCAGCCGGGACCTCACAATGGTGCTCACAGTGCCGGAAGATGACAGAAACGTCCCCCATCGGTCAATTTCCCTTTCTCATTAAAGCCGAGGCGATGAGGAAGGACAAATGGGGCTGTGTTGTGCTTTCCTCATTCTCAATTATCATCCAGAGAGGCTGTCGAGAGAGCGGCTCATTTGGTGCCATTTTCATTCCTTGTCACTTTTCTTCCTGCTTCTTTCTCTTGTTTCTTTATTCCCAGTTTCTGCGGCGGTCCCCTTAACTATTCCCATCCACAGGGCGAGCAGAATCATGCACGCACAGACACACACCACGGTGAAATCATAATGAGAGAACGAGAGAGACAGCCCAGCACGGGAAACTAATCCATCCTAATGATAAAGATCATTATGGAGACAAAGAAGGAAGGGAAACAACACATTTCATTCTAATTAGGCCTGAAAGCTCATTACTGGGAACAGGGAGAGAAAGTGATCAAGTAGATGCATCTTGAAAAAAATAGCTCCTCTGGGCTCCAAGTCCTGAGAAATAACATGGGTGGGCGAGGCTGATAGTTCCCAAACTGGGGTTCCTTATGGTAGCCAAGGGGGTGAGGAACTGCAGGAAAGGGCTGTGAGTTTTTCAAAAATGTAAAAAAAGATTAATGGAAATTATCATTTTGCTCCTAATAACTTGATATGGGCAGATAAACTAAACATCTCAAGTTTCTTTGTTTAGGGCTGGCATTTCATCTGCTCAGGCATAACTAGCTTGCTTACAACAGAGGTCTAAACAATTGCTGAGAACATAAGAATTTCTGGGTTTGCAGCCGTGGCCTATTAACAGCTGAGATCACGGCATTCCTACTGCAAGGAACCTTGGATTCTTTATGGGGAGGCTGATGGTACTGTACCATTAACCATGTCTGTGCTTCATAACATAGGGAGAAAAGTAATTTATTTAGTGACTTTCCTGGTGGTCTAGTGGTTAAGAATCTGTCTGCCAATGCAGGCGACATGGGTTTGATCCATGGTTTGGGAAGATTCCACATGCCGCAGAGCAACTAAACCCATGAGCCACAACTACTGAAGCCTGAGGACTCTAGAGCCCATGCTTTAGAAGGAGAGAAGCCTCTACATTGGGAGTAGCTTCTGCTTGCTGCTTGCTGCAATGAAGACCCAGTACAGCCAAAATAAATAAATAGTTAAACTGATTTAAATATTTAAATGGGCTTCCCTGGTGGCTCAGGCCATAAAGAATCTGCCTGCAATGCAGGAGACCTGGGTTTGATCCCAGGATTGGGAAGATCCCCTGGAGGAGGGCATGGTAACCCACTTCAGCATTCTTGCCTGGAGAATCCTCATGGACAGAGGAGCCCGGTGGGCTACGGTCCATTGGATTGCAAAGAGTCGGACACGATTGAGTGACTAAGCACAACCAGCACAAAAAAATATTTAAATAAATATTTGAGCTGACCTAAACTGCACCGGGTCGGGGGCTACTCTCATTGTGGTGGCTTCTCTCCATGGACAGAGGAGCCCACGGGTCCATGGAGTTGCAGAGTTGGACATGATTAAGCACACGCCTCAAAAAAATTAATCAGTTTAGAAAAAAAAATCTTTCAAAACATGGAGTTCATAAGGAGTAAAATAATAAAAGAGGCTCTTTGCATGTAGGGAAGGGGTGAGAAAGTGGGGAAAGAGAGGAGGAAAGGAGAAAGCATTAATTGTTCACTTACGTCATGATGTACTAATTACATAAATAATCTCATCTAATCCTCACAGCCACACTAGGAGTGGTGATGGTGGTGGTAGTCCATCCATTCATTCACTTAGCAAGTATTTCTGGGCACCTCCTTGCTGTTATTGTCCAGCCACTCAGTCACACCCGACTCTTTGCAACCCCATGGACTGCAACATGCCAGGCTTCCTTATTCATCACCAACTCCTGGAGCTTGCTCAAACTCATGTCCATCGAGTTGGTGATACCATCTAACCATTTCGTCTCTGTCATCCTCTTCTTTCCTTCAATCTTTCCCAGCATCAGGGTCTTAGGATCCAGCTATTGTTCTAAGTATTGGAACCATAGCAGTGAGTGAAACAAAGACTCTGCCCTCACAGAACTTACAATAAACAAGTAAACACAGAAACACACGTTTAAGTATAGGTCTAAATATACATACATATACATAAACATGTGTATGCATATATGTGTGTGTACATGCATATATACACAAACATTAATATTATATTTGTGTGTGTATATGTTGTGGGAATGTTGAGCTCAGCAGGTGCCAAAGTCTGAAGGTGCAAAAGTCCGGGACCTCTGGAGACCCCAGAAGGAGCCGCCAGTGTGGCTGGGAGAGGTGGGCAATGGGAGAACAGGAGGGGTGCCCCTCCCCCATCCCCAGGCTGGTCTCCTGGGGTTAACACAAGCCAGAAAGCTGTGATTATCTTCTCATCTTCAAGTTAATGAAGGAGAACTTGGAGGTAATGTTATTTTTGTTGATTCTTGATTTCTTGTTAAAACATTTTTCGGAGAAGAGTTGATACTGGTAGATAATAGCTCCCTCTAGGGCATTTTCCCAAGGACAAGAATGCCCTCCCCTCCCTGGCCGACTCCTTCAGTGAGCACAGCGCTTTGCTCAAGTTAAACCCTGTCAGCCTCTGGGTCCACTCTGCCCCCATCCCATTGGCAGACCTCCTCCACCACCAATGCTCCCTTTGAGAAACACACGTCTTTGGAAGCATTTGGATAACATTTCCTGCTCAGTTATGAGACATTGTTCAGGGAAAGGCAAGAGGATGAGTGAGTCTCTGGAACTTGCTAGAAATGCAGACTCTTGGGCCCTACTCCAGAGCTAGTGAATCGAATTTTGCATTTTCACAAGAGCCCCAGGTGACTGTCGTGAATATTAAGTTGAGAAGCCCTGCTTTCAATGACCTTTAAAAATACACTCAACTGTGGGCTTCTATAATCCCCAATGTGGAGAGCTTGACAGTATATGACAGTATATACATATTTTCAAAGCAAAGCCAAACAGACCATACTTCTGTTACATACACAGTATTAAATGCTAATGTTATCCTTTAATTCAGTGGCACAGTAGAAAGGAATGTTGTGGTGTTGGATGCTTTTGGGCTTTATTATTCACAGGCTATGAAACCCTGGGAAACAATGCCGGCACCCAACAATGGCTGGAGCATTATTTCTGGGAGCGTTATCTCTTTCAGGCTCTGTTTCTTCATCTGGGAAATGGGAAAAATAACATCTCCCTCAAAAGATTGTGTCAGCACAAAAGAAAACATCTAAAGATGTAAAATGCCTGCACCCAACTCCTTCTTGCCCGTGTGCTTTCCTGCAAAGCAGATTGGGGCTGGGGCACCCAAGGGATAAAAAAGGGTTTCCTAATCATAAACAGTAAGGTCAGGGGGATATTTACTAAAGCAAGTGATTTTTAAGTAAAGTGAAAAGTGCACGTGTTAGTTGCTCAGCCGTATCCACCTCTTTGTGACCCATGGACTGTAGCCTCTGTCCATGGAATTTTCCAGGCAAGAATACTGGAGTGGTTTGCCGTCCCTTCTCCAGTGAATCTTCCCAACCCAGGGATGGAACCCAAATCTCCTGCATTGCAGTCAAATTCTTTACTGTCTGAGCCATCTGAGATTTTCAAGTAGCTTGTATGTAAATAAGCAGTATGCTAATTTCAGAATTATAGCTCAGACTTAAACAAGACCCCTAACTATCTCTATTAGCAAATAGGTTTCTGACTTTTAACGGGAATTCTTGTCTGTGTGCATATGGGGGGATGAGCAAGCTTGGGAGGGGGTGACTCCCTTGAAATTGTATCCAACTGTGTGCAATGCTTATTCTTTTAAGTTATGCCAGACTCTACCCTGAGATGGGGGTGTGTAAACATGCCCGAGGCTTTTGGCTGCATCTCAGGCTCACTCTTGGAAAGAGCATGGCCTTGGGGAAGATGATCCAGGCACATGCGTGTCCTGTGGTCACTTTCCTGGGGGCGGGGCCATCACTTTCATCATAGGACTAAGGAGACCTGGTCCCCTCAAACGATAGCTAAAGAACCACTACTGGAGTTAGCAACGATGGTTCAGGAGCACCCTTGGAGAAAAACACCTGGATTTGTTTCCCAGCTCCCCACATAGTCCCTGAATGACTTCTGACACATCTCTTTACCATTCTGTACCTCAGTTGCCTCATCTGTAGAAGGGGGTGATGGTAGGACTTACTTCACAGAGTTATTAATGAGACTTAAATGAAATAATTAATGTAAAATTCTTAGAGAAGATTTTGGAAGTTAGTAGGTACTCAATAAATGCCAGTTAATTTTTTTAAATGTTCTATCATTGCTTCTATATTGCAATCCTTCCAACCTGCCATCCTGAATGCAGGGATGAATTGAGATTTCAGACAAGAGGAAGGTTTTGATGGATGGTGCTCCAAGAACTGGACCTCCGAATGGTGCTCTGTCATCACCCTGGCCCCTCAGAGCTGGGGTCTCCCTTTGCACTAATTCCTCTACTGTGGCATTTAAAGTTCTGGGCTAGTGGAAGTATTAGACCTAGAACAGCAACCTGAATTTATCAAAATCATCTGTGCACCCAACCCCAAGCTTGCTTTCTGTGCACCATTTCCCATCCTGACAGCCCCCATCAAACAGGTCAGCCCCCTTATTACCATCAAAGAAACCAAGGCTTAGAGAGATTGAACAACTTGCCCAAGTGAGAGGCTAGAGCATGGGAAGCGAAAGTGAAAGTGTTAGTCACTCAACCCCATGGACTGTAGCCCACCAGGCTCCTCTGTGGGTGGAATTCTCCAGGCAAGTATACTGGAGTGGGTAGCCATGCCCTTCTCTAGGGAATCTTCCTAACCCAGGGATTGAACCCAGGTCTCCCACATTGCAGGTAGATTTTTTACCATCTGAGGCACCAGGAAAGCCCCTGAGAACATGGGAGGAAAATTTTTTTTGCCTTTTTATTTATTTTTTAAATTGAAGGATAATTGCCTTACAGAATTTTGTTGTTTTCCGTCAAACATCAATAAGAATCAGCCATTGGTACACCCATGGCCCCTCCCTCCCATCTCCCTCCCCACCCCATCCTTCTAGATTGTCACAGAGCCCCTGTTTGAGTTCCCTGACTCAAATTTAAATTCAGGAATGTCTCACCAAGTCACCCTCACCAAGCATTTCCAAATTTTTTTTTTTTTCTGTTCTAGGAAAATTTGAAGTTTTGCTAAATACGTTCTAGCCATGACTATTCAAAATGACCTTCGGAGTCACAGCAAAATTTTAGGTTCAGCTCTAATGACTCAGGAGGTATTTATAGAGTGCCAGTGCCAAGGGCAGCTCAAAGTAGACCCTGAGAGACACACAGGAGCAGCAGAAAACTGTCCTTGCCCCGGAGGAGCTTATAATGAGTCTAGAGAGAGGAGGAAGTTGCCATCAGCATCACTGCCACCAGCAGCTGCGTTTGCAAACTCATCTCATTTGAACAACCATACCCAGAAGATCCTATTCTTACCCCCAGTACACTGATGATGAAACAAATTCAGAGCAAGCAAGAAAGAGGTCAAAGGTCTCCTGCAAGGTCTTCTGGGCAGCACGTGGTCGAGCAGGAACTCAAACCCAGGCAAGATCTGATGACAGACCCTGAGCCCATCATGCAGTGCCCTGAAACTTATAAACCACAAGACTGTCAGCTCCTAAGGGCAGGGACAGCTCTGCTGTGCTCACCGCCAAGTCATCAGGGCTTAAGGCAGTGCCTAAACACCTGTGGGATGAAGGAATAAATGAACAGTGGAAAGGACTTCCCTGGTGGTCTAGTGGTTAGGAGTCTGCCTGCCAGTGCAGGGGGCATGGATTTGATCTCTGGTCTGGGAAGGTCCCGCATGCCTCGGAGCAGCTAAGTCGGTGTGCCACAACTACTGAGCCTTGGCGCCTAGAGCCTGTGCTCTGAAATAAGAGAAGCCACCACAATGAGAAGTCCTCGTGCTGCAACTAGAGAGTAGCCCCTGCTCACCACAAGATAGCCCATGCACGGCAACCAAGTTCCAGCACAGCCAAAAAAAAAAAAAATAGTGGTTCTTATATATATATATATATAGAAGACCAAGGCCAAGGCGAGATAGCAAACTATGCCCTGGTCATGGTGGCAAAAGGCTGGAGAAGGGGGCAACAAAATTTGAGATGCTTGGATGGCATCATTGACTCAATGGACATGAATTGGAGCAAACTCCAGGAGACAGTGAAAGACAGGGAAGTCTGGCGTGCTGCAGTCCATGGGGTCACAAAGAGTTGGACACAACTGAGTGTTTGAACGACAACCCCTCACATGATTTCCAAGGTCTTAAATAAGGGATTCTGCCTCCCGGGGTCAAAGTTTCACATGCCAGTGGTATTTTCTGCCCCTACTTGTGACAAGGGTTGGGAAGTGCATTGTGGGAAGCTACGGGACCAGTCACTCTGCTGGCTTTTCTGGTACAACTGGAAACACCCTGTTCATCACGGGAGAACTTACCCTGGGGAATCTGCAGTTTAACCTGGCCATGAGTAACTCCGAGAATACAGCATAGGTGGCTAACGGTTCGGAGCAATTAGGCAGTGAATGCAGTCAACACACACTCTAAGAGTGAGCTCCACGCCAAGTTCCCAAGGTCCTCGGGAGCACAAGATGTGTTGAGCTGGGATCCCTTTTCCACTCCGTTGTTGTCCCTGCACCATACTGGGAGCTCCTCAAGGGCAGGCGAGTGGCTCACAGTTCTCTCAGTCTACGGTACTAGCTCACAGCCCAGGGTAAGTTAGGTCCCATCACCTTGAATTTAGGCTGGCTAGTGATTGCTATTGCTCTGACTAGAAAAGCACAGGAGAAGTGATGTCGTTGACTTCTAAGGTCTGTAGTTTCCCACTGGTTCTCTTACAAATTTCCCTCTTGGAATCCAGCTGCCATGCTCTGAGAAGCCCAGGGGACATGGAGAGAAACCATGCATGACCTCATACTGAGCCCAGCCTTTGAGTCCAACCTGTCCACTTCTTCTTTTTTTCTTTTTTTATGTTTTTATCTTTAATTGATTTGGCTATGCCAGGTCTTAGTTACGGCATGCAGGATCTTTAATTGAGGCATGCTAACTTTTAGTTGCAGCACGTGGGATCTAGTTCCCTGACCAGGGATCGAACCCAGGCCACCCTGCTTTGGAAGCATGGTGTGTTAGCTACTGGGCCACCAGGAAGTCCCTTGCCCACTTCTTTAGTGAGTGAAGATGCCATCTCAGAAGCAGACCCTCTGACCCAGCAGGTCCAGCTCCCAGCTATTTGGGTCACCACCAACTGAGGCCCTAGATACCATGGGGTAGAAACAAGCTACCTGAGCCCTGTTCAATTTCCTGATCCATAAAATTCATGAGCATAATAAAATTAATAGCTAAAATGATTATTATAATGCATCACTGAGTTTGGGGTGGTTTGCAATGCAGTACGGGACAAGAACAGCTCTGGAACCAGACTGTTCAGTCGCTCAGTCGTGTCTGACTCTTTGCGACCGCATGGACTGCAGCACGCCAGGCCTCCCTGTCCATCACCAACTCCCAGAGTTTGCTCAAACACCTGTCCATCAAGTCGGTGACGTCATCCAACCCTCTCATCCTCTGTCATCCCCTTCTCCTCCTGCCTTCAATCTTTCCTAGCATCAGGGTCTTTTCCAGTGAGTCAGTTCTTCACATCAGGTGGCCAGAATATTGGAGCTTCAGCTTCAGCATCAGTCCTTCCAATGAATATCATTTCCTCATTTACAACCAGAGGTTAAGAGAGTTGTAACCATTCATGAGATAGTATGAGCAAGGTACATAGATTAATGTGGTGGTGGGAACGTGGGGCCCATTCTGTGGTGGTCACTAGTTCATGATGGCATGGTTAAGCCTGACTGCATCTTGAGCATGTCTACTCCATGCAGGAGTGGCTACATTCATGTATAGTCACACACATCAAATTATATTCCAGTCATCCATTCTGGAGCCCAACTGATCTTCAGAGATTCTTGGGCACAGTTCTGAGGTGTGGACTTTTCAAAGCCAGGCTTTGAGCCAATCTGAGCCAATGCATGCACTTCCTGAATGAGATCCAGGAATGAGATGCACTTTCAGTTAGAGATCCAGGCTATTTCTGACCCTGAAGCCAGAGTAAGCCTTGTCTGATGCTGACAGACTGTGAAATTGACAGTTCATACCTGGCTGTTTCCCTCAGGAAAGCTGGCAAGGTGATATTTCTGACACTGATGACATCTTAGTATTATTTACACTTGCAGGTAGCACTGAACAACTTACCAAGCACTGGATATAAATAATCTCATTTGACTTCTTAATCACACCATACATTTGTTGTTGTTGCTCACTCACTCAATTGTATCTGCCTGCTTTCGACCCCATGGGCTGCAGCACGCCAGGCTTCCCTGTCCTTTACCATCTCCTGGAGCTTGCTCAAACTCATGTCCATTGACATAATGCCATCCAACCATCTTGTCCTCTGTCGCTGCCTTCTCCTCCTACCCTCAATCTTTTCCAGAACTAGGGTCTTTTCTAATGAGGCGTCTCTTTGCATTAGGTGGCCATACATAATTGTTGGTAAATCATTATATACCGAGTATTTACTATGTTAGGAGCTATGCTAAGTGCTTTACATGTATTTATTTACTTCTAACCATAACCCCACAAGAATGGAGTATTGACTCCATTATTTGTTAAATAGATGAGAAAATTGAGGCTCTGAGAACTGGTGACCTGCCTAAGGTCACCAACCAGGTACTGACCCAGCAGGGACCAGAACCAACACCTCACTCAGAGATCAAGTGCCAATTGTAATGCCATGCTTCTGACAGGTCCTTCTGCTCTTGGCAGAAACATGTGGGGATTTAAAAGGAGAGGAAAAGCTTCTTCATTTTCTTAGCAAAGTTGAGCTGCAAAATTACCTTCCAAGAAAACCAGAACAAAGTTCTTCAGAAAGATGGAGCCAGTCCTAGGAGGCCACGTGGGGGAGATGAGGCCATTTCAGACACCAGAAACCAGATCAATATCAACCATGAATTCACCAATAAATTCATTAATATTCAAGTGACTCCCCTATTTTCATGGGAATGGAGGAAGAAAGATGTTCCTCCCCTTCCCCTACCCACCTGGGCAAATATGGTAGCCAATAGGAAACTTGGCCATGAGGGCCTGGAGCATGAGATGGGGTGCAGAAGGAGGGTTCCCATGAGCATCTGGAGGACTCCATCTCTGTCCAGCTGAAATGCCAATGGCCTTTCTTTTTCTTGTCCAAGCTTGCTGGTGGAACTTGGTGGGATTTCATCATAATACCTGTACCTGGGGAAAACTCTGTTCCGGGAAGACCTATGGTTATCCATCTCTGGGTCAAGCCATTCATTTGACAGAAGGGGAAAATGAGGCCTGGGGAGGGATATCCCAAACCAAACACTTAGTTGGAGGAATTCTTCCAGAGCAGTGATTCTTAATTGGAGGTGGAGGGGGAAGGTGGATTTTGCTCCCAGGGGACATCTGGCAATGTCTGGAGACACTGTTGGCTGTCATGACTGGGGATATCTAGTGGGTAGGGGCTGGTGATGCTGCTAAGCTAAACAGCCTACAATGCATAGGACAGTCCCCATGAGAGAGACTCATCCTGCTCAAAAATGTCCGCAGAAAGATTTCCCTGGTGGTCTGGCGGTTGGGACTCTGTGCTCCCAAGGCAGGGGCCTAGCTTTGATCCCTGGTCAGGGCACTAGATCCCACGTGCCATAACTAAGAGTTCACGTGTCACAGTTAAACATCCTGAGTGCCACAATGAAGACCTGGCATGTGCGTGCTCAGTCGTGTCTGACACTGTGGACTGTAGCCCACCAGGCTCCTTTGTTCATGGAATTCTCCAGGCAAGAATACTGAAGTAGGTTGCCACTCCCTCCTCCAGGGGGATCTTCCTAACCCAGGGATTGAACCTGGGTCTCCTGCACTGCAGGTAGATTCTTTATCGTCTGAGCCACCAAGGAAGCCCCAGCCTCATGAAGTAGTTGCTATTACTATTCACATGTTACAGATGAGGAAACTGAAGCACAGAAAGGAAAAATAGTCCTGTCCTAGGTGATCAGCTGGTAGGTGGAGGAGCCAGGATAGGACCCAAGTGGTTGGAAGCCTTTGGAGCCCTTCCCCTAACCATGAACTAGTGGTGAACCTATGCTGCATGTCTGTTCCCAGCTCAGCCTTTGGAGAAGCATCCATTTTCCATCTTGTGAGCTAGACGAGGCAGAGCTGACCCCATCTGTTTACCTTTCAATCCAGAGTTTGGTCCACGACTCAGTTCTATCAAGACCAATGATGAAGAGGGGAGTGTATGAGAGTTGCAGGTGACATTGCTTAAGCTCCTGGATCCAGCCATTCCTGAAGGGTCCACCCTGGCATTTTTGAGCCCTTGGATCCAGCCATGCCTGAGTGACCTACACTGGTGTATTCAATTACCTGAGCCATAGCTATTGCACTTTTTTTTTTTTCTTTTTTGGCTTAAGATAATTTGGGTTGAGTTTCTCTCACCTGAAATTCAAGGATGTCTGACTAATACAAGTTGGTTTCAACTTGCCCGAAGACCTTTTTACTATCATCTTTAGTTCTGATTTCAGTGTGAATGGCTTTGCAGTATCCTAAGTGGTAAACAGAGCTTTTCCAAATCCAGACACGCCTATCTATAAAAGGGCCTGCAAAAGAAGGATAACAGCTGACATTTATTAAGCACTATGTAGCAGGCACTGTTTTAAATGTTTGACATAGATTACTCATTGTTCCTTACAAACACCTGACTTTTTTTGGTACTATCACCACTATTATCATCTCATTTTATGGATGGGTAGATTAAGGTATACAGGCAGGATAAGAAAGGTCCTCAAGGTCATAGAGCTAGTAAGTGGCAGAACAAGCTGTGAACCCAGGCAATCTACCTCTGTCATAATTAACTACTACCTAACCCCATGTCTGCTTTCCCTGCACAGACCTGCATGGAAGAGATGGTCATAAGCGCCAGCTCCTACTTGCACACCTAACGTGTTTCCTCCCAAATATCTGTTCTTTGCTCTGTTGCCAAGAGCATGTTTAGTCATCCACCTAGGGCTCCCTCCCCAGATTGCATCATAATGAGCCCACAGCAGCTGCTATCACTGAGGCCATCCTGATTGTTGGCTGCATTTACACATGTAAGAAACACACCTACTTCCAGATCAGAAACTGGACAGGTGACAACAGAGGCGGGGACTGTGCAGATCAGATTGGGGACAGGGAACCAAACCCATAAAGCCATCTTCTTATCTGTTGTCTCCTGACTTTGCAGCTAAGTGTCTGACTCTTTGTGATCCCATGGACCATACCCCTCCAGGCTCCTCTGTCTATGGAATTCTCTAGGCAAGAATACTGGAGTGGGTTGCCACTTCTTTCTCCAGGGGATCTTCCCAACCCAGGGTTTGAACCTGCTTTTTCCCACACTGCAGACAGATTCTTTACCATCTAAGCTACCAGGGAAGCCCTAACTTTACAGCTAGTGGTTTTTTAAAAATTTATTCTTAATTGGATAATAATTGTTTTCCAATGTTGTGTTGGTTTCTGCTGTACAAAGATGTGAATCAACCATAAATATACATATATCCCCTCCCTCTTGAACCTCTCTCTCATTCCTCTATCCCACCCCTCTAAGTTGTCACAGAGCACTGGGCTGAGCTCCCTATGTTGCAGCTAATCTTTGAGGTGCCTTGATGAGGTGGTCTAATATCTGTAAAGGTCACAGTCCCACTCAGTTTCATTCTTTCTCCTCTTCTCAACCAAACAACTGCTTTGAATCTCCCTACTCCCAGGAATTACACTGCCCTCTTCCCAATGTACCAACACCTTGCAGAGATCAAAGTAGGGGACATCACTGTGAAAGTTTGTAGGCAACACATCGTTTTCTGCCCCTCTGTTTATGTGGCAGTCACACCTGTGCTGAAATCTCTTCCTTCCCAGGAAAGCAGGAAATTCCTGAGACCACACTTCAGATAGATCCCAGAGGATCTCTGTCCTACTATTCCAGGCCATAGGCGGCCACAGGCTTGTAAATGCTTCACCACCAGCTTGGGAGTTGGGGAGGAGCACTAATTTGTAGTCATTGCCAATTGCCTTCGTATAAATGCCCTCAATTTCAAGCTACCCATGTGAGGCACACAACATTCCTGAAAAGTTAACCCTTGACTCCCATGAGCTTGGAACAGCTGACTCCAGCACACCCTGTATAGAAAGCCTGATCTGAGCCGTATGTCTCCAAGTTATCTGATTTTCATTAATAGAAGGGAGAAACTACTGCATGGAAAATAGGCCTTTTCATAAAAATAAAAAGAAAGAAACAAAAACCTAACGATAATGGAAGACAGGCTGATTGTCTGAACTTCAACCTCCATGCTTGCCCAATGAATGATAACAACCAAATAAACTCATAAAAAGATAACACTTTACGTAAGCTCGCCAACTTGCCAACTACAATTTATAAGCATATTGCAAACCTCTCACTTGCCCATAAAGTGAAGGAGATTCACCAGGGACTCCTGCTTGCAGAGGTACAAATTCTGCAAATCTGCTCCCCCTTGAAAGACGGGGATATTTGGCAGAGCAACAGTTTGGCAAATGCAAGTACAAAACCAAGTAAATCCAGAATCGAAGACCTAGTCTTTTATCTCATTTTCTTCTCTTTCTTTCCCTTCTCAATCCTCAAAAGAGGAAAAAAGTCTACTGAGAGCATTATGCAATCAAAAGAAGGACAATCAAACCAGAAAATTCCAAGATTCTAATCTTAGAGTCCAAGGTCACACCAACATTTCTGGGCTGGATCTAAAAAGATGGGAGAATGGAGAAGGGGATTAGTCCTGACAGTTTGGGTTCTGGCATCCAGGGTGCCAGGCAACATCTGCTTAATTGTTGTTACAGGTGAAGAAGGGATGCTGCAGTCAGCTGCATTAGTTAAGTTAACCTTTCATCCAGCCGGCCAATCAGCCAGCAACTCATGCCAACATTCCTCTGAACAGCGCAAGGTCACCAATGACCTTCACGCTGTTAAACCCAATGGCCAATTTTCCAGCCCACCCTTCTCATCCTTATTTGACTTCTCTGTAGTACCTAACAGTTGATCTCTGACACACATTACTTCGGGACCTCAGTCTTTACTGGCTTTCTTCCTGCCTCACCTGCTGCTCTGTTTCATCAGAGCTCGGTTTTTTGGCTCCTCTTTCTCTTTCTGACCTCAAAATGTTGGCAGGCCCTAGAGTTCCATCCTCAGGCCTTTTCTGTGTCTATATTCACTTGTTTGGTATCCTGGCTTTAAATATCTCTATGCTGATGATTCCTAAACTTATATGACCAGCCCTGACCTCTCCCTTGAATTCCAAGCTCTTGGGTGCTTAACAGACATCTCAATTAACATGCTCCAAACTGAACTCCTGATTTCCCTGTGTTCCTGCCCCCATCTTCTCCAGCTCAACAAACAGTAACGCTTTCCTTCCAGTTATTCAAGCTTTCATCCTCAGTCATTCTTGACCTTTCCTTTTTTCTCCTACTGAACATCCAACCATTAAGTTCTGTGGGCTCCAAATTTAAACTGGATGTTGATGCCCACCACTCTGTCCCACTTTGCACTGCCCCTCTGTGCTCCCTGCCAACACTGTCTCTTGCCTGGATTACTCTAATGGCTTCCTGATTTGTTGCCTGCTTCTGCTTTCCTCCCTAAGAGGCTGTTTTCAACACAACATAAACATATGTCAAATCCTGTCTCTCCTCCAAATTCGAGACTGGCTTCTCACTTTGCCTCCCTAAGATCAGTGGTTACAATAATTGTGAGGATGGCCCTGACTTCTTCGTATAGCATCTGGCCCTTTCTGTGGGCTTTTCCATTTAGGTATGCAATGGCTATTCCTGATTCTTTACAGTTTACAGAGCAATTTCACATGCATGACCCCACTGACGACTCATAACTGAATGGTGCAATATGGCTACTGCTAGCCCCATGTAACTGTTTACACTTAAATTCTTTAAAATTAAATAACAAGATCAATTCCTTAGTCATACTAGTCATAGTTCAAGTGCTTGATATCCACATGCGGCCAGCGGCTGCCATGTTGGACGGTGCAGACGTAGAGCATTTTGAGGATCCTAGAAATTTCTTTTGGACAGTGCTGCTACAGAATCACCCGATGAAGTAACCTTGATTTCCCACTTTGTAGACAAAGAAACAAACCCAGAGAGGTCTGTAACTAGCACGAGACAGTGGCTACCTTGAAGTCTGGCCTTTGGGCTCCAAGTTCTTCCCAAAGCAGGACTGCTTAAGGGTCTGGTCCTCAAAGACTTGCGCATGAATTCAACTGCTGACACAGGAAGGGAGGTGTTTACCTGCTGGTTTCGGGTGTCTTGCCATGTTGTCTGGGCAGTATCCATGGCCCCCGCTTCTGGCAACAGCATCCCCATTACCCTCCACCCCTTCTTTCTCTATTCTCAATTAGTGAGCCTCTGGTGGGGTTCACCCCCTCTGATTCCAGGGGTGAGCATGTGAGACAAGCCTGGTCAATGAGACGACTGCATTTCTTGCACTCGGCAAATAAAATCAAGAATTAATAATGCTACACAGGGGCTTCCCTGGTGGCCCAGTGGCTAAGACTCCATACTCACAGTGCACAGGGACCAGGGATCTATCTCTGGTCAGGGAACTAGAGCCCAGAAGCTGCAACTCAGACTCAGCGCAGCCAAACAAATAAATAAATAAATATTACACACACAAAAAAATGCTACACAGCATCACACACACCACGCACACAGACTTCTGCTTACTTTCATGTAGGTGGCTCAGGCTCACTGCAGGTGATACCTTTGGTTCAGATTGGCATGGGGGTGAGAGGGAGATGCCCAGAAAGCATCTTCTTACTCCCCTGTTGCAGTCCTATGGATAATAAGGGGTGGCAGCCCTACTGAAATAATACTTTGTGACTGATCTCAGTGCCGTAAAACTCCAGACCAGAGCTCTCTCTTCAGTTCTCTCCACTCCCCTCCCCTGCTCTAAGAGACAGTGAGTCTTTCAGGACCCTTGCCTCAGAGGGGTTTGTGTATGGAAGGAAAGCAGGGCTTACATGAAGGAATATCTATCCCTCCTGACTTTTGTTCCCCAGACAGGAAGCTCATGGAGGAAATTAGGCCTGGGGAATGGAAGCAGTGGTGCTTCTGGGAGTGATGACATGGAACATAGAAGAGAGGAGACTGAACAGTTCCCCAAGCCCTGGAAGGGGAGTCTGCCAGTGAGGGGACCTGTGTCTGGCCTCTGCCAACATGGTGAGGAAGTGGCGGGACAGAAGGGAATGGACCCATGCCGGTATCGTGTTGTGACAGTAGGTCTAGATGTCATTCCTAAAGTCACCAAAGATACACCCAGGCTCAGGCAGGCGTGCTGTCCCCCTTTAGGGGACCAAGTGGGCCTGGGCAAAGAACAGGTCAGCTGAGACCATAGTAGATCGAAGATTCCAGGCCCCTTGCTCATTCTTCAGACATCAGATGCATTCCTGGAATAATATGCGACTCCAGGCAGGCATGCAAGAGCCCTTCCATCTGGTGAGTCCTCATTTCTCATCACTCTGGCGGGGCTGGGCCTGATCAGATTCTCGCACACTTGACTGTGGAGTAAGATTCATGTCAGTAAAAGGAGAACAGCAAAACTACCACTGTCACCCTCATCGAGAACTCGATCAAGAGCTGACCATGTGAGAATTACTGTGTCAAGTTCAGACCTCTCTATACTTCACCTCATTAGACATCACAGCCACCCATGCGGGAGTCGCGGCAACCAGCTCCATCCTACAGATGAGAAAACTGAGGACCAGAGAAGTTAAGCCATTTGGTCAAAGTCACACAGCAAGCAAGGAGTAGAACCTCAGCCCTCAGTCTGTCTTGACTCTGAAGACTGCAGCCTTTTCTTTTGAGTGTAGAGGGCTTAAGTTTCCCAGAGCCCCTGGGCCCCTCCCATCCCCCCGCTCAAAGAATCTGCCCAGCAGATGCTTGGGAGGTCAAAATCAAGAGGATCCAAGGCCAGCATGGATTCTGGGGTTTTCCAAGAGATGAGACCCTGAGTCCTCATCTCAATGGGACAAATATCTGAAACTGTGACCCTCTCTCCCTCTTCCCTGGACTCCCTGGGACAAGAGCACGGGGGTGGGGGCTGGGTGGCTGCAGGCAGGCAGTGTCTGAGGGCAGGGGACTGGCACAGCCCAGCAGACAGCAAATGGAGTGAGGCTCTTAATAACTCTGGATTTTTCCAGCAGGTCTGCTTGCTAATTAAACCTGCTTCTCACAGTCCCTGCAAAATGCAGGCACCTCACTTGAAAGCCTATAATTTGCCAACACGAAGGAGAACAGAAGTGAGTATTCAAACATTACCCCAAACCACAGCTCTGAGATATTGATTAGCAAGAAACGGAGATGCAGGCCCACTTTCAACCCCTCGAACCCAATCTAAATCAATATTTCTTTCCTTGAATGGGGAGGAGGAGATTCTTTTAACATGGAGCTTGGAAACAGTGTGGGGGATGTGACATGGGCCAACCCAAAGCTGTGTTCTGCCTCACTGAAAACGCCATCCTAGGTGAAGTCATAAAAATTACAGAACACGTCAAAAGATATTATAAAGCCCCAGCCACACGTCCTAATGACTCACAAAATGACTGGTCTCCAGCAGCAGCCTGTAATTAGAGCTGCGTTGTGCCAAATATATATATTCGCAGGCCCCGTGCTGAGGTTCCATAACGAGTCCAGAGTTGGCCCCCTGAATTGTGCTCACGCAGGGAAGGGCACAAAAGGTCGCCAGCTCACCCCGAGCGGTGAGAAAAAACATCAGAAGCTGGAAAAGCTGGGGAACGGCCAAAACGCAAGTGGAGGGTTAAAGAAACAAATTGGAAGGGTCAAAACAGGCAGGAATCGGGTAGATGCGGGAGGAGATGATGGAAGCTGAACTATGAAAATGATGCTTTGATCCCCAGCTGGAACAGGAGGCAGCTGCTGAGCATCGTCAAGATGGGCGTTCCCATTTCCCAGAACATCCCAGGATGCTCACCGGGACTGGAGCAGGGAAGCCTGGCTTCCTGTTCGGAAATTCATTGACCCCAACAATACTACTGCGTCAAGGTGGAGTCGGGTAATGGAAGAACAAAAGAGACAAACTAAGCAGACTAGATAACCTCTAATTCAAATTTCACTCCTTGGCCCCCCATTTCTGGAAGGACGGGCAACAGAAGAGCCCACTGGATCCCCCAAACTCAAAGCCTGTCTGTCTGCATGATATTGATCTACGTGACCCCAGGCTGCCCAGTTGAGAAGTGGCAGTGGGTAGGGATTCACTTCCAGCAGTAGTGCCCACCCGTAAGTGGCCTCTGGGGTTGGTAACCCCGGGCTCAAATCACAGGTCTGTTCTATGTGGCCTTGGGAGAGCGGTTTCACCCCGCTGATCCTCAGGGTTTTTTTTTTTATCTATACAATGGTCTCATCCCAGGGAAGGTGTTACAGTAGTGTCTGGCACTCAGTATGTGCCCAAAACACACAGCAAGAGTTACAGATCTCTCTCTGTTTATGATGAACTTTCATCCCGAAATTGAAAATATCCTAAGTTGAAAATGCATTTAACACACCTAACCAATGGAACATATTGCTTAGCCTTGGCTACCTTACATGTGTTCAGAAAACTTACCTTTGTCTGCAGGGGAGTGGCATCATCTATACAAAGACTACTTTGCAATAACGTGGTGAATATCTCATGTAATTTACAGAATACTGTACTGAAAAATACAATAGTTTTCTGGGTGCAGAATGGTTGTAAGTGTATGAGCTGTTTATCCTGGTGATTGCATGGCTAGCTGGGAGTGTTGGCTCTCTGCCCAGCATCACAAGCAAGTGTTAAATGGCATATCGCTAGCCCAGGAAAAGATCCAAATTCAAATTCTTCCTTTTTTTTGGTCAAGCCGTGCTAGAATGCAGGATCCTAGTTCTCCAACAAGGGACTGAACCTGGGCTCCAGTAGTATAAGCACCAAGTCCTAACAACTGGACTGCCAGAGGATTCCTCCAAATTCAAACCTGACTTTGGGTTTCTACTGAATATATATCGCTTTTGCATCAAAGTTTAAAAATTTTAAGTGGAAGCATCATAAGTCAGGGACTACCTGTGGTAGTAGCAATGAAGCCAAGTATTACCGGACAGGTCAAAACAGCCCCTCTGCCTGAGGCCTTGCAGCAGCCCCGTCTACACTTATGTGAAGTCACCCCTATTTGCTCCTGTCCTTCTTGCGATGCAGTTGTATCTCCATCTCCCATCGGCTCGCCTGAGCCGCGTCTGGAGCCTTCTATGTATCACAGGCTCAGCACGGAAAAGCTGAGGGCTCAGGGCCATGCATGAGCCCTCTTGCACCAGGAGCCATGCTGGCGAATCTGTCTGCTGCTCACCCAGGCCCCCCTGCTCTCGGAGTCTGACCCAGAAGGTGGAGTCCTAGCGAGGGCACTTGGCAGAGTGACTGTTGTTATCACTCACAACACAAACAACAGCACTGGACCTTGGTGGAGTGTGGACTGCGTGCTACATCATTTCATCCTCTCAGACCTGCGAGATGGATGGTGCGGTTTCCTCACTTTGCAGAACAGGAAACAGTCACAGAGACGAAAACGAGCCTGCTGTGCCTAAGGCAGTGGCTAGATGGATGCCTCTGGACGTGCCAGTCACTCGCCATCAGTGTGGAGGCTGGAGTCTGTCCCAGGGAATCAAATGCTCCGGGATTTCTATTTTGGTCCCTTGGTCTAAGTCGAGTGTAGCTTTTGTCTTCTGTTTCCCACTCAGCCTGTCGAGCCTGGATGCAGAATAAATCTCCTTGCTCTCGCAGATCTCACAAAACAAATCTTCAAGGGAGAGGAGGAGGGGACGGAAATTAAGAGTGGATCTGGAAGCAGGTTTCTGTGGTCCATGACTTGGAGGCTCTGAACCTGGCAGGCTCCCCTGCCCGAGGAGGGACCTGGCTGGGCCACGGCCAAGCACAGTAGCCAAGGAGGCTTAGGAAAAACGATCTTGAACTTGAGATGGAGGAGAAGGGCATTGCAAGGTCGAAAGTCCACCGCTATTGGGGTAGGGGAGTGGGCATCCTCACTCAGTTCTTGGCTTCCATTTTGTATTTTCAAATCTGAGTTTATACCTTGGCAACACCAGAGTTCTCTGGGGCACCAGTCCCAAGAGTTCTCCATAGACTAGGGTCTCCTGGGCAGAATCCCATGCTGGGAGCCTCAGGATAGGTGTGCAGATGCTCACAGAGTTGGGCCTGAGTCTTCAAAAAGGCAGAAAGGACCTACTGAATTCTCTGGGTATAGCCAAGTTAGGTTCTAGCATTTTCTATGTTTGCCAGGCTCCAGGGACAGAGGGATGATAAGATGAGCATAGACCTTACCCACCAGGAGCTTAGGGAATGAGGCTGGCGCTCCAGGTGGATCCCAGGGAAACCAGAAGCTTGATTTCTGTTTTGGCCGCCTTGCTTTTTTAAACAAAATATTTACTTACTATTATTTCTGGTTGCGCTGGGTCTTTGTTGCTGCACGCAGGCTTTTTCTAGTTTCAGGGGGCTACTCTTCATTGGGTTGCACAAAGAGCTTCTCAGGGCGGTGGCTTCTCTTGCTGTAGAGCACCGGTTCTAGGCACCTGGGCCTCAGCAGTTGTGGTGCACGGGCTTTAGATCTTCCCAGACCAGGGACTGAACCCCTCTCCCCCTCATTGGCAGGTGGATTCTTATCCACTGCACCTCCAGGGAAGTCCCACCTGGCTTGATAGAAGGTAATTCATTAAACAATCATCAATGAACAAGGGACTCCCAGAAGAGAAGTGCAGGGGGTCCAGAGAGCTTACTACAAAGGAACCTCACCCCACGTAAGGGACGTGTCATTTGCCAGGATCTTCAACAGACCAGCGAGTGAGGTCACCGAGCCTTTAGTGAACTGAACCACACAGTGTCTTCAGTCACAGAATCAGAGCTGTCTTGTCTCCTGTCATGGAAGTTGTGGCAGAGACCAAGAGGAGCCCACAGCACAGCTAGTAGTGACCAGGAATATAGCTCAATTCAGCTACCATCACACAAAATCCTCCCAAGGTCCTATTAAAGGCCAGGGATAGAGCCAGGTCCTGGGGACAAGCCAGTGGACACTCCCACAATGATGGTAACATCATCAAATCAAAGGTCTAGTGGTGAGGACAGACACGGACACACAGTTGTGATAAAGTGTGGTACGTGCAGGGCTCTGGGGGCATCCAACAGAGGTGGTCCCCAATAGTGATGGTCCCCCAATAGTGGTGGCCCCCAACAGTAGTGGTTCCCCAAGAGTAGTGGCCCCCCAAAAGAGGCAGTCCCCCAAGAGAGATGGTCCCCCAACAGTGATGGCTCCCCCAAAGAGGTGGTCTGCCCTAAAGAGGTGATTCCCCAAGAGAGATGGGCTCCAACAGAGGTCATGAACAGAAGTGGTCTCCAACACCAGTGAACCCCCTAGTCTGGAAAATCCAGGAGAGAGCCTCATCTGACCTGAGACCATAAGCAGAGGCTGGGCAGGTGACATGCAATGGGCAGGTGACATGCGATGGGGTAGCAGAAGAAGAGAGGGGCACCGGAAGCTGAAAGAGTATCCCAGGCAGAGGGAACAGCACGGGCAGGGCATGGAGCGGGGAGAGAGCTGGGCAAGTTCAAGAACCCGAGAGAAGAGCACTGTGGTTGTCTCTGGGGCTGCCGTAACCAAGTACCACAACCTGTGAGGCTTGACACACAGAGTTGATTCTCGCACAGGTTTGGGAGCTGGAAGTGTTGGTGAGCCATGCTTCATCCGAAGGCTCCAGGGAAGAACCTTTTCTTGCCTCTCCCAGTGTGCGGAAGTTGCTGGCAATGGTGTTCCTTAGTTTCTATAGTTTATAGACGTGTCATTCTGACCTCTGCCTCTGTGGTCAAGTGGTCTTTCCCCCTATGCTTCTTCACACGGGCTCCTTACAGGGACATCAGATCTTAGGTTAGGGCCCATCCTTGTCCAGTATGACCTCCCCTTAACTTGGCTAGTTACACTGGCAAAAATTTTATTTCCAAATAAAGTCATATTTTGAGTTTTTTGGTGGACACAAGTCTTAAGGGGACACTGTTCAACCTATGATGACACTCTGAAGGGCAAGGAGGAGGGCAGCCTGCATGGAGATTTTAGGGGATCATTCATTCAGGGTTGGGGGACCAGCTGTCTCTCTGGCTTGGTAGGGGGGGGCTCTCTGGCAAGAAGAATGGTATTTGCTGGTTGCAACTTCAAGGCTCCTCCAGTGGGGAAAAGTCTATCTCACACCAGATGGCAGAGGAGGGGCGGGAGGGGTGTAGTCCAGGAGAAGCCAGTGTGTGAAGATCTTGCTTTAAAATACACCAGATCAGGAAGATCTGTCAAGCCCATGGAGCAGATGCCTTGTAGATTCTATTAAAAGCACAAATGAACTTTAGAAGACAGGTCCTAATAAGCAATTCTAATTATCATCTTCATTAGCTACTCCAGTCCCAGGGCACTCTATTTTGATACTGGGAAGGCACCACATCCATGTTTGTCTGGAAAAATCTGTTCTTTTGACATATCCCAGATGTGGTGTATAGTGTGCATAAAGGTATCTCTGACCTTGGGCAGGGGGCAGAGGTAGAAGTTTCCCCCACGAGCCAGAATTTTCACATTTGATGTTAACTTCGTTTCCCACTGCATGTTTGGAGGGGGAAGGATCCAGCAGTAAGATTTGGTGTGCTTCACACAGTGTGAGAGAGCAATAGCCAATGACACTGAGCAGTCACGTGGCAGTACCTGTTCTATATGGTGACTCATCTGCATCCCAGAACATCATGATCACCCTGCAGGAGAGGTGTTAGAGTCTCCCCACTTTGCATATGGGAAGACAGTGGTCCAGAGCGGTGAACGGTGACCAGAGAAATGACACAGCTGCTGTATGGCCATGGAAATCCGAATCAGAGACCATCTTCAACATGTAACACGGGGTCAGATGTGGCCAGATGCTGTGCAGGTGAGAAACAAGCTCGCCTGCTGCCTGGTTTCTGCCACTAGTTCCCTGGCTTCTGCTGCTAGTTCCCTCTCAAGGTGTGGGGCTGTGTTCTGCCCACCTTGGATTTAGCAAGTCCCCGTTGGGAACCATTTTTGAAACAGTCCCTTGACATTGTATATCTGTAGCTTTCCTTACTTCTCAGTAGGAACCCATTTCTGAGATTTAACGGCTCTCCTGTAAAGGAAGATTTCAGCTCACCTGACACTTGCCTTATTAAGCCTTGAGCTTGTTGGTGGGGTTCCTGGGTTCTCAGAGCGCTCTGCAGGTACACACCAAACGTCAGTGTTGAACATGGGATTGCCTTATGGTTATTTACATGCCTGTCTCTCTCTTTGACAGGTGACATCCCCAAGGTTAGGAAATGACTCCAATTCATGTCTGACCCCCTGACCCTAGTGTTTAATAAGTCTTTGAAAGTTAAACAGAAAATTTGAGCTGTGCATCTCTGGCTGAGTTGAAAGATGGGTAAGGACCATGTTCACTGGGCTCTATTCTGTACTTCTGCTCAAAGCTGTCTTTGAAACACAGAGACACCTGTGTTCTTGAACATTCCAGGGAAGGGCAGAGGTTTCATCAATCATATCTCCCCCTGGCATGCACCACCAGCCCCAACACAGAAGAGCCCTAACACCTCCCCAAACAGTAGCGTATCTGCACTGAGATGGAATCTGCTTGCCGCACGGAGGGCCGGTTCTCTCCCTGCCTTTTCTGGACCACTCAGTGGTGCCTGAGACCCTTTTCTGTACATTCACTGACTGATGCCTTTAGTTGGACATCATATTCTGCCCTGGATGGTAAACATGTGGGAACAACAGCTACCCAACACTTCGGGTGTTTCAAAGCACAGTTCTGGGACAGATGTAGTCCTCAGCTCTAACACTCATCATTTGACAGCTACCAAAGAAGGGACACAGACTCAGCTGCAGAAAATGTCTCATCCTGGCATAAATGGAGCTACGGGAGAGACTGGTCCTACATAAGATCCAATTCCAGCTTTGTCCCCTCCCAGCTGTGCAGATAAACTCTCTTCCATCACCTACAAATGGGTACAACATAGTACCTGTCTCCATGTTGTCATGAGGATTAAATGAGACACTGTATGTAGGTAGGGGCAATAATACAAACAATTGATAACAATAAAGCCCGGGCATTGTGCCAGTGATCACTGACCAGTGAAACTGGCCCTGTGACCTGATGTGCAAAGCTGAGTGCACCCTGGATCATAAGTAAAGAGCTCAGACAGCTTCCAGCTTGCATACTTTGGAGCAGACAACAAGCAGTAGCTCCTATGATGACCGTTACTGTGTGATGACTGACCCAAAGTGCACCAATCACCATTTGTCAAAGAGCCTGCTTGCATCCTAGGTACACTCAGGGATGCTGTTTTAAAAAATTTGTTTAAATCATCTTCACCCCTGACTGATTTTCACTCTTGTCAGTAGGGAAACTTCCTGAAGTGACTAATCTCTCTTTGTCCCTGGGCTCGGGATTTGGAAGGTACCACTGGCAAAATCAATCCAAAGCAATTAAACTCCTACTAGGTCTGATGGGAAGGAGCTGGATTGATCAGAAGTGCACTGGCATGGGAAACCCTCATGGGTCTCTGCCCTGTGGCACCCCCAGAGGGCCAGGTGCCTCTTCCCAGCTTCAATGTCCAATGCAGGTGCCCCTAAAGTCCTCCTGAACCAAAAGCTTAGTTACTTCCTCTTCTGGGTCCCCAGCTGAGTGCTGAAAAATTGACGTTTTTGAACTGTGGTGCTGGAGAACACTCTTGAGAGTCCCTTGGGCTGCAAGAGGTCAAACCAGTCAATCCTAAAGGAAATCAGCCCTGAATACTCATTGGAATGACTGATGCTGAAGCTGAAGCTCCAATACTTTGGCCACCTGATGCAAAGAGCTGACTCACTGGAAAAGACTTTGATCCTGGGAAAGACTGAAGGCAAAAGGAGAAGGGGTTAGCAGAGGATGAGATGGTTAGATAGCATCACCAACTCAATGCATCTGAATTTGAGCAAACTCCAGGAGATAGTAAAGGACAGAGGAGCCTGGTGTGCTGCAGTCCATGGGGTCTCAAAGAGTTGGACATGATTTAGTGACTGAACAACAACAAAATGGGGCTTCCACACTTAATTCAAACACTTATTTCAGCAATTATCAGGTTCTACTTGAATGATGATTTCAGATCTGCATCACTCTCATTCAACTGTTAGATCCTTGAAAATATAGGGATCACTGAAAAATGTAGGATCCTTGAAAAAATAGGGACCATTTCTTGTTATAATTGATTTATAGTGTTATGTCACTGTCAGGTTTACAGCAAAGTGATTTAATTATACATACATACATATATATATGTGTGTGTGTGTGTGTGTGTGTATTCTTTTTTAGATTTTTTTTCCCTTACAGGCTATTATAACACATTTAGTTCCCTACTGTGCTATACAGTAGGTCCTTGTTGGTTATCTATTTTATATATAGTAGTGTGTATATGTTAATACCAAATTCCTAATTTATCCCTCACCCCTGTTCCCTCTTTGGTAATCATAAGTTTGTTCTCTAAACTGGTGGGTCTCTTCTGTTTTGTACATAAGTTCATTTGTATCATTTTTTAAGATTCCACATATAAGTGATATCATATGATATTTTTCTTTCTCTGACTTGCTCCCTTCATTCAGTATGATAATCTCTAGGATCATTCATGTTGCTGCAAATAGCAGTATTTCATTCTTTTTTATGGCTGAGTGAATACATATGCATACTCATTTATATGTATGTCTGTGTATATACACACACATACCCACACACACATACCCACACCACATCTTCTTTATCCACTCATCTGTTGATGGACATTTAGGCTGCTTCCATGTCTTGGCTATTGTAAATAGTGCTACTGCGAACACTGGGGTGTATGTATCTTTTTGAAGTATAGTGTTCTGTGGTATATGGCTAGGAGTGGGATCACTGGATCATGCAACTATAGTTTTAGTTTTTAAAGGAACCTCCATACTGTTCTCCATAAAGGCTGTATCAATTTACACTCCCACCAAGAGTGTGGGCACACTGCCACCCTTTTGTCCACACCCTCTCCAGCGTTTACTATTTGTAGACTCTTTGATGATGGCCATTCTGACCAGCGCAAGGTGATGCTTCACTGTAGATCTGACTTACGCTTCTCTAATCAGGGACACTGAGCATTTTCTTCATGTGTCTGTTGACCATCTGTACGTCTTCTTTGGAGAAATGTCTAGTTAGATCTTCTGCCCATTTTTTGATTGGTCTTGTTCAAATTTACATGATATTCCTTCACGTGTCCAGCACATTTTGTAAGCACTGGTGTCAGTCAAGATTTTCAACTACAAAACTGACAGACAACTCAAACCAAGCTGATTTAAATAAAAATAAAATTATAGGCTCACAGACTTGCAGAGTCCAAGGTGAGTTCTACCTTTAGATATGGCTCGGCCAATGAGCTTAATTGGCCCTGGTATTATCCCTGGTATATCTCCCTCAGCGCCACTTGGCTTCCCTCGCTGTGTTGGTTCACTCCTCAGACATGCTCTCTCCTCCTGGCAGCAAGATGGCTGCCAACTACTTTAGCCTCATCTCTCTTGTTCAAGTTCATCGAGTACGCATGCATTTTTTGTCCAGAGGTCTCAGTAAAGCCTCATTGTGTCTCTCTAGTTCTGACTGGATCAAATACCCATTCTTAAATCAATCAGTGTGGCCTGGGTCAGTAATTCTCAGGGTTGGAGTGAACCCTACCTGCACTAAATGGATTAAGAGGTGGTGATGGGAGGGGTGATTTTCTAGAAAGAAACCAGAGTAATGGGTGGTGAGTGAACAGGGCACAGCAAAGGTCTACTTTAGCTCCAAGTAACAAACATTAGGGAGGAAACTGGATCCTATAATAGCATTCCTATGGCTCAGTGATAATAACTCATGCTACTTCTTCCCTTTCCTTTTATTATTCTAGGGCAAGAATTCTATCTTGGGTTTCCTTCTTTCTACTGCTTCTCATAGGAAGGGTTTTTCAAATCACATGCACCAAGAACAAGAGAACTGGATGAAAGAAAACAACTCTTCTGGCAACTTGAATCTGATAAGAGGTGATTATTTTCATGACCAACCCAAGCACTAAAATGCAGACAGATGCTTCATTAACTAGATCAAGCTTCTTCCAATAGTTTATTTTAGGTCTGTTGAGAAAAGACATTACATTTTTCAGCTGATAAACTTTGTTTTACTATGATGTATTCTGAAGACACAATTAACAGACCTGGTATAGTGTATGCGTATGTGGAGTACAGAGTATGTGTATGCGTATGTGGACAGTGTTATATGTGTGGGTCCCAAACAGAGATCACCTGTCTTCTTTCAAATGGCCATGGAGTATTAAACAAAACTGATGACATACTGGACCACAAGGAAAATCTCAATAAATCCCAGAAGGAAGTTGATAGGGCTCCCTCCCTGAGCACAATTCCAGAAAGAAGAAGAAAGGTTTAAGAAGCCATGTGCAGCTACATTTGCATTATACCTGGAGAAGGGATACAGGGTCTCTAACCCAGGGAGCAGAGGTCCTGCTCCCATATGATTTGGTTGCTGAGAATACCATGATGTTCTCCTTCACCTGACCTTGCCCAGCCATCCCAGCTTCCCAGGATTCAGGATTTAGAGACAGGGGATTAAACACTGGGGTAGGGAACATCAGGCGAGCCTTCAAGGCAGAATGGTTCTAAGTGTGTGCTCATTGTCCCAGGACATGAATCTGCGTCTTTTGTGTCTCCGGCATTGGCGGGAGGATTCTGTGCTCCTGAGCCACCTGGGAAGCCTAGAATGGTCCTACACCACATCCTAATTGTTATCTTATTGAAGTTTAATGGTTGCTATAAAAGGTCTAAGGAAGCATAATGGAAACAGAAGGAGAAATAGTAGGAATGCTTTAGACATTTAGAAAAGCCTAAAAGGACAAAATAATTTTGTCTTCTTTATTAGCTCAAGCAACTGATTATAGCTGTGATAGAGCAAAGACACTGACATATAAGAGCTTTTGATATCAGGTCATCTTGATGGTCTTAACATACCAGAAGGACATTCTAATTAGATTCAGAGTGGGTGAGTGATAATTAGATTTGGGATCAGACTCAGGGTTAAATTAAGCAGTGAATGAAAAAAGTTAAAGATTAAGGTGATCTATACCTCTCCTACACTTATCAGAAAGGATTTGAAGTGGATTTTCAAAACTGCATACAGTCGTGCAGAGAGCGATTCAGAGCCCAGACTTTAGAATAAAAAAAGAAGCAGACGTAAATCACAGCTCTGTCCCTCCCCGCCACGTGACCTTGGGCAAGTCACCCACCTCTGATTTCTCATCTGTATAACAGGACTCACATCATTCATGCACCTGGAAGGCTGGTGGAGGGAAATATGGGCTAATGAAGGAAAAGTCCTTGGTATAGACTCTGCCTTGGCTCCAGAACCTACAGGAACTGGCCTGGAAATTTGCCTCTGGACACCCTAGTGACTACGGAAAAGAGAGAAGCAAGATCAGCAGTAAGGTTCAGCATCCATAAGCTAAAAATAAATCATTAACTTGGAATTACAGTTCTTATTACACTGACTTGAGAAAGACTTGAGAAAATTTGATCTCATGGGTCTTCAAAGACAAGGGAGAGTGTTCAAGATGACATCTTCCAGTGAAGTCACTGGTGAGTTCCAGAGGCAATGGAATAGGAATGCAAATGTAGGTATCGGGGAATTATTCAATCTTTCTCTAAATCTGCATCCTTTTAAAGCATGTTTTCTCTGGGGACTTTCGTGGCGGTCCAGAAGTTGACTTCACCTTCCAATGCAGGGGGTGTAGGTTCGAACCCAGATCAAGGATCTAAGATCCCACATGCCTAGCAGCCAAAAAACCAGAACAGAAAAACAACTGAAGCAATATTGTAACAAATTCAATACAGAATAAACTTCCCTTTAAAAAAATAAAAATAAAGTAAGTTGTCTTCAATTCTAGTTGATATTGCCAATATTTAGTTGCTGCCATGGAGATCTGTTTTCAAGGGAGAAGCAGAACTGAATGGAAAACTTGTACAGGAAGGTTCCCAGCAGCATTATTCACATGGCCAAAAGGTGGGAACAAACCAAGTATCCATCAACTAATGAACAGACAAACAAAATATGTGCTGCTGTGCTCAGCTGCTCAGTCATGTCCTACCCTTTGCGACCCCATGGACTGTAGCCCACCAGGTTCCTCTGTCCATAAGGATTCTTCACGCAAGAATACTGGAGCGGGTAGCCTATTCCTTCTCTAGAGGAACTTCCTGACCCAGGAATTGAACCGGGGTCTCCTATACTGCAGGTGAATTCTTTACCAGTTGAGCTACCAGGGAAGCCCAAACAAAATATACTGTATCCATATAATACAATATTATTCTGTCATGAAAAAGGAATAAAGTACTGATGCATGATATAACATGATCATGCAGGAAAAACATGAGAACCTTGAGAACATGATGCTAAATGAAAGAAGCCAAGTCACAGAAGACCAATATTGCATGATTCTGTTTATCTGTAGTATATGAAATTTCCAGAATAAGCAAGTCTGTAGAGTTGGAAAGTAGAGTAGTGATTGATTGCCTAGAGTGGATTGTATAGTATGTGATTATAGTTCGATTAAACTATTACAGTAAGAAAAAAAGTGGGCCACCCTTACCATCAGCCACACTTAAGGGACTCTGAACTGAAATAGCTGAGATGTTTTTTCTCAGAGCTAAACAGCCTAAGGGGAAAACAAGTGCCACATTTCAAAAGATTTCATTGGGAGAAAGTCCATGAATTGCTACTGAATCTGTGGGCATCCTCAAATTGCAAAAAGAACTGGCCCCAGAATATCTAAAGGAGCCCTCTTCCAAATCACCATTACCCCAATTTTTAGAGTCCCGAAATCCCAGAGTGGGGTGGCTGCAACTTGCTTGGTCCACAGGCTTCTGAATGACAGTAGCAGCTTCTCTGGGTCTATTTCGTTTTTGGAGCTCCCACCCGAATTCCCACAATGCTCATCCATTTGACATTCAATAATGGTAATACTAATAGCTATGAGCTCTAGGTCAGACATGGCGCTGAGTGCTTGACATATATTGTCTCATTTTATCTTGCTAATACCCTTTGTGGGGGGTACCGTCACCCCCATCTTACAATGGAGATAAATGTGTCTCAGAGAAGCAACTAGCCTTGTGCAAGGTCTTGACCTCGAGTCGCGGGACCCTAGAATCTGTGTTCTTTACCTTCCACATTCTTGGCTCCCGACTCCTCCCAACTTCTAAGCGAAATCTCTCCTGTGTATTTAAGTCCACCTTCTCTTGTTCTGAGTACAAACTGGTGTCCTCTGCAGAAATTCCTGTATATGACTGAAGATATCTTAGCTGTCTCTGCTTAATTAAGCAATGCCAATTCACCCCCCTTCCAAAGAGAAGCATCAAGTGATGACATGAGAGGAAAAAAGTCCGAGTTCCCCTTGAATTGTAAAGTCTCTGATTGAGCCTGCAACAGCCAGACAACAAACACACGCTCATATTTATCCTGGAAGGATGGGTACAGTGGCTCTTGTCATTATGAGAAATGAGCTAAGATTTAAGAAACAGGAAAAGTACAGGTTCCTCAGAGACTGAGATCTATCTAAGCAGGGAATACATATTCTCCCCTTTCAATTCATTTATTTTGGGGCTGTGCCTCACGGCTCACAGGATCTTGGTTTTCGGACCAGGGATCCAGTCCTGAGCTCTTGCAGTGAGAGTGTGGAGTCCTAACCACTGGACCGTCATGGAATTCCCTTCACATTTATTCAGTAAGGGCATGGCCACCTCTTTCCTTCTTTGTACCCCATCCCCAATTTCTGTAGCTGTTATTCTTACCAGGGTCACAGCATCTCTGAACAACATCAGTGGTGTTCATCTGTGTCAGATTTCATAGCTTGGGCCCTTGTGATAACGATCACTGAACTTAAACTCAAGCACCCAAGGATGTAAATCATACTATCAACCACCTGCCATGTCCTGACAGCGCGTTCCAATTACTAACGTGCCCCTTGTCAGTAACATAAGTAGTAAATGTACCATCATTTGGGTGGCTCATTGAAAGATCAATCCCTCTACCGAATTGCTCTGAGAGTAGCCATGGAAGCAGCCTCTTCCTCTGTTGAAAGGGGGAGGTAGTCTTCCTCTTCCACTTCCCCTGAAAACTCCTGTTCCAACTGTAGAGCCAGCTGCTGGCTCAGTGCAGTCAGGAGAGATCTCAGGGGTGGTTTCAAATTTCAGAGCTGCCTTTCACCCTGTGTGCTTAGGTCAGCTCTACCTGGACTGCAGTATTTCCCTGTGGAAAGCGGGACAGATCATTCCTGCTTTGCTGGGTGGTGCAAAGTGCCCAGAACACCAGAGAAGCTCACTGTGAGCTAGTTCACTTCTAGGCTGCACGATGGCCACTGGTTCCATGTTCCAAGCTGATTCCAAGGACAAGGCAGACCCAGGACATTTCACTTGGGAGCACGGGCCCTCGCTGGTCGACCAGAGGGCCACATGCTTGTGCCAGGGATACATCTCAGTACAATACCACCCTTGGTCAGCTGTCCCACTGACAGCAGATGAATCCAAAGGTGAGGGGCACAGACTTTGAAGGATGGAGTCGGGGCTATTGGGGAAGGTGCTGGGGAGAGCTGAGGGGTGTTGATAAAAATCAAAAAAGGCAGCCAATTAGCCTTCAGGTAGGGTGCAAATTCATTTGGAAAGTCTCCTGATCAGCAGGGCTGGGAGAGGATAATTCCAGTCAGAACGAGAGGCAACAGATAAAAATACCTGCCGTGCACCGCGGAGACAGATATTAAGGTAAGGAACCACAGAGGGGAATCTCCTATTCTTAAAAAGTCACAATGAGTTTAGCAGGTTGAAAACAGGCTGCTAACAGCTCTGGTAAATTCTTGAGTCACAGGCCCCCTGAGCGCAGGGCTAAATTAAAACCGGTTACCTTCCTATCACCCACCTCCTCAAAGCCCCAGGTCCTCTCTGCTCCCAGAATAATTGTACCTGTGCATCTTTCCAGCCGGCTTCCAGAACCAGGTGAGTTCCAGCCCACAAAACCATCCAGTGTTACTATTTCAGCAAGTCTAGTTCCTGAGAATACTGGCTGGGTCCCAACAAGCTCAGAAACACCAGAATGACTGGAAAAGATGCCTCTCATGCCCTGAACTGGGCCTCATGGTTTATGGAAGAGACCCTTCCCTTTAGAAACTAGGGGAAGGGGTTAAAAAAAATGTCAAGGGAAACCAAAACATACACAGGTCTTCCACAGGATGTGTGAAACACTGTCTACACGCTATGGTAGCTTGGAAGACTAGTCCACGGTCAGACTCCATAAAAATGTATTGGGCAAATGCCTTTTTCTCTCTAGGCCTCAGTTTCTGCATCTGTAAAATGGGAGGCCTCCCTCATAAAGGGCCAGATGGTCTCCTTGGCGGCAACTTGAAGATTCTCATGACACTGAGACTACTGGTCTGAGTCTCAGGTGACCCCCCCATCCCCAGGCAGACTGGTAAGGGACGTTCACAGGCAATCTACCAGAGGCCAGGTTAGTTACCACTGCCTGAGATTCTGAAGCTTCTCTGAGACTCTAAGCCAGGCCAGTCTCACTCAGAAGCACATCTCTGCTCCCCAAAGTGGGCTGTCTTCATCCTTCCTCTGATCTTTGCTCCTCTACCAACGGTGGTCCACAGGACACCGATGCCCATCAGCTATGGTGTCCCAACCCCAACAGGAGCATTTGAAGCAGGTAGAGGACTATGTTGGCACCAGTATGAGCCAAGTGGCCCCTGGCCAGACCCCATAGCTTCCTCCAGCACCTAATTCTGGGTCAGTGGCAGGACTGGCTGGGACAGGGGCCAGGAGATGCAGCTGGAGCCCAGGGCAGTCACCAAGTCAGAGCTATTCACTCACCAGGTAAGAAAATTTCATTCTGGCATACATGCTGTTCCATCTGCCTGGAACATCATTCTCCCACCAAGAGGCAGGACTGTGTGGGGAGGAGAGCCAGACTGCCTGGGTTCAAATCCCACCTCCACCATCTGTGTTAGCTGCAAGACTGTGCAGATGACCCGTGCCTCAGATGTTCACCTGAGAAATGGGGCTGAGGGGGTCCCTACTTCACCCAGGGGAGCGAGGACTCTGAATCAGTGCATGCACAGTTTTTGGAACAGTTCCGGCACCCAGTAGGTGTTGTCTGGCAGGTCCTGCTGATTTTTTGTTTGTTTTAGTTGCAGCGTGCAGAGTCCTTTTAGTTGTGGCATGTGGGATCTAGTTTGCCAAGCAGGGATTGAACACCAGCACCCTGTCTAGGAGTGTGGAATCTTAGCCAGTGGACCTCCAGGGAAGTCCCTCCGGCATATTTTTTGGATCTCACTTGTCCCCTCCTGTTGGACAGTCTTCCTGGACTCAGAAGCCCATGAACTGTCTCCTCACAGCAACTGCCACAGTGTGTAGTGATCACTCCATGGACACCCCCACCCGCTAACCCACAACCCCAGAGGAAGTTTCCTCTGAACCCTCCAGAAGAACCTGTTAAGTACAGGAAGGATGTACTTGGAAGCAAGCCAGATGAATTCACAGCTCAGCCCTGCCCACTCCCCAGCTGTGGCTTTAGGCAACTCATTTCTTCTTTCTGGACCTCAGGGTCCTCACCTGGAAAACTAATACAAAATCTGGCTCAGTGTTTCTCAAACCTCGGTTGAACACAGGAATCACCTGGGGATCTGGTTAAAATGTAGATTCTGATTCAGCAGATCTGGGAGGGGTCTGGGATTCTGCGTTTCTTTCTTTCTTTTTTAATATCTATTTATTTAACTGTGTCAAGTCTTCCCTGTGGCATGTGCGGTTTTCATTGCATCATGTGGGATCTTTCGCTGCTCCACGGCATGTGAAGTCTTAGCTCCCCGACTAGGGATTGAACTCACTTCCCCTGCATTGCAAGGAGGATTCTTAACCACTGGACCACTAGGGAAGTCCCTGGGATTCTGCATTTCTGACAAGCTCCTACAGATGCTGCTGGTCCATGGCCACACTTTGACTAACAACAGGCTAAGCTCTCTTATATAAAGACGTCTGGAGTCTGGCACACAGGGATACTCAATAAGGGTAGCTCACAATCTTATCACAGAGGCAAAAAAAAAAGTCTCTAATCATAGAAGTTTCAGTCCATACCCTAGAACTTCTGGGCCCCATTTCAAAGCCACTTCTCTGAAGCCTATATTTGTCATCTCCTGCCAGTGGCATGAACTCTGGGCAAATGAACCTGGTGAGACCATCTGGCCCGTTGGAAATATGCCCAGCACTGCTAATCCTGGCATGGGCACAAGCTGGAAATGCTGACCAAGACCAGACACACAGCAGCACCTTGTGTGGGAGCAGGGAGGGAGGAGGTGGAGCTTGCAGGTGGGGAGAGGGCGGGACCTGCTGATGGGGGAACATCACAGAGCCACTGCCTCCGGGTAGGGCTTGAGCTCTGACTCTTGTATCTATACACCCTCTCATCCCCAGCTTAGCTCTCAGGGTTGACTGGATCTGCTTCCTTTCTAAGACCCCAGGAAAGTCAAACCCTCAAACACAGACACCTGGAGCTCTCCAGATGCCAGCCCAGGTAGAGGGAGATGGGAGGGAGGGGGAGCTAGGGATGCAGAGAAAGGGAAGGAGAGATGAGGAGACTCAGAAGATACAGCACCATAGAAAGATTCGCCCTCAAGATACAGTCCCACGGGAAGAGATCACATCTCTTGAGCAGGTGTGTATGTTCAGTGCTCTTGTGCCTGCTATATTTATTTATTATCTTCTAAAAAATATTTATTTATTTGGTTACCGCCTGCCAATGCAGGAAACATAAGAGATGTGGGTTTGATCCCTGAGTTGGGAAGATCCCCTGGAGTAGGAAATGGCAACCCACTCCGGTATTCTTGCCTGGAGAATTCCATGGGCAGAGGAGCCTGGTGGGCTATGGGGTCCCAAAGAGTCAGGCATGACTCTAGCATACACACACACACACATTTGGCTACATCAGGTCTTAGCTGCAACATGTGGGATCTTTGTCGGGTCATGCAGGATCTTTTGTTGCGGTACTCTATTCTCTAGTTGTAGCACTCAGCTTTAATTGCTTCAAAGCATGTGGGGTCTTAGTTCCTGGACCAGGGATTGAACCTGTGTCCCCTGCGTTGGAAGGAGGATTTTCACCTGTTGGACCACCGAGGAAGTCCCCTCTTCTCCCTGCTTTACATGCATCTCCTTATTGGTGTAGGCCTTGCCATCCCATTTTCTGATTGAGAATACTGAGGCCTGAAGAGGCTAAGTCAGTGCCCAGGTAGTGGGGAAGAGCCAGGATGCAAGCCCAGCAAGGTGACCCCAAAGACTCCCTAACTGGGAACCTCAATGAGCCTCTGGACGTGGTACCTTTATTCCTATTGTTCTTTACCCCTACTGCCCCCTGTCAGCTCCACCTGCTCCCTGCACAGCTGCATAGTTTTCCTCCTTCAGACCCCAGGGTTGGGTGACATTTGGCCCCCAGGAGCTGGGACAGGGTCAGAGGAGTTGGAAGATTCTTCTCCAGGGGCAGAAGATTCTGTGCCAGGAGCAGGGGCTGAGGATGGCTGACAGCAAGTGGGTGAGTGCTGGGGAGCCCCTTGCTGTGCGGCAGGCATGATGGGCCTGGCAGCATCCTGAGCAGTGGCCCCCTGGGCAGACCCCAGCTCAGTGTGATAAGGTGACAGCAAGATCCCCCAGAGGCGGCTCCATTGCTGTGCGCTTAAGAGTGAGCATCTCTGATTTGCCTGCAGAGACATCTCCTGGGAGGGAGGCATGAGGCTGGGGCCTACGAAAGGAGGCACATTAAGGGCTGACTCATGCGACAGTGGAAGGGCCAACTTGGCGGAGGCCCCGTTAATCCAGCAAGGTGAACATGTGTGAGGGCTGCTCTGAGTCTGGCACGGTGAGGTCCCTGGGGACACAGAGCAGGGAAAGGCTGAGATGCTGCCTGTAAGTGCTGGAAGGCAGGCCTTTGGCCCCATACCCCAAATGGGGATACAGGTTTCTTTCTGTGATTTGAGCCAGGAAACCATGCAGGCACACCTGTTATACTGTATGTCATTGCTTTACTGCACTTCACAGATACTGAGTTTTTTACAGACTGAAAGTTTGTGGCAACCCTGCACTGATCAGGTCTATTGACTCTGTTTTGCCAACAGAATTAGCTCACTGTGTGTCTCTATGTCACATTTTGGTAATTCTCACAATATTTCAAACGTTTTCATTATCATTATATTTGTTATAGCGACCTGTGATCAGTGATCTTACTGAGCAAAGTAAGTCAGACAGAGAAAGACAGATAAATATATGATATCGCTTACAAGCCGAATCTTAAAAAATGGTACAAATGAACTTATTTACAAAACAGAAAGAGTCACAAATGTAGAGAACAAACTATGGTTACCAAGGGGGAAAAGGGAGGGATAAATTTGGAGATTGGGATGGACATATACACATTACTGTATATAAAATAGATAACCTAATAAGGAACTACTGTATAGCATGGAAAACTCTACTCAATAGTCTGTAATGATCTATCTGGGAAAAGAATATAAAAAAGAGTAGATAGGGGCTTCCCTGGTGGCTCAGTGGTAAGGAATCTGCCTGCAGGAGACATAGGTTCGATCCCTGATCCGGGAAGATCTCACATGCCTCAGAGCAACTAAGTCCACTCGCCACAACTATTGAGCCTGTGCTCTAGAGCCCAGGAGCTGCAAACTATGGAAGCCCATGAGCTCTAAAACCTGTGCTTCACTGCAAGAGAAGCCACGGCAATGAGAAGCCTGAGCACACAACTAGAGAGTAGCCCTTGCTTATCGAAACTAGAGAAAAGCCTGAGCAGCAACAAAGATCCAGCATAGCCAAATAAATGAATAAAAAAGAGTGGATATATGTATATGTACACCTGATTCAGTTTGCTGTACTTGTGGAACTACACAACACTGGAAATCAACTACACTCCAAAATTTAATATATTACTATTGTGATTCTTTTCTATTTTTTAAATCAAGGCATGTACATTTGTTTTTTGTTTTTTTTAGACATAATGCTATTTTACTTAACAGACTATGGTAGAGTGTAAGCATAACTTTTGTATGCCCTGGGAAATGAAAAAAAAAATTGTGTGATTCGATTACAATATTTGCTTCATTGCCGCGGTCTGGAACTGACCTGTAGTACCTCTGAGGTCTGCCTGGATAGAACTCCCAGGGTCTGGGACTTGGGGAACTCAGTGGGGTGCACATTGCTTAGGGCATCATTCTGGTGCCTGAGGAGGCAGGGCCACCTCCCCTGGGCAGGGACAGCCCTCTCTTCATCTCTGAGGGATTTTCCAGCTGAAATCTCTCTAGTGTGATAGCCATCCAAGAAAATGTTTCCTGGTTGCCTGGTCTGTGTAAAGCATCATGCCAGGAGCAGAGGCTGCAAAGAGGAGTAAATCACAGCCCCCTGTCAAGGAGTTTAAAATGCCTGATAGAAACACACATGTGGGGATTTCCCTAGTGGTCCAGTGGTTAAGACTTCACTTCCATTGCAGCGACCATGGGTCTGATCCCTGGAGGGGGAGCTAAGATACTGCATGGTGTGCTGTGTGACCAAAAAACAAAAAGAAACCAAATAACCAAACAGAAAACCAAGTGCACCATGAGTGGTGTGGCAGTGAGGTGAGGGGTCAGTGAGGTAGAGTCTTGACCCACTTCCTATCAGCGTAGGTTAAGCAGGTGACAATGTTTCCTAAGCCTTGGTTTTCTCATCTGTAAAATGGGGATGATTTTAATAACACCTGCCTCTTTGGGTTAGGATGAGGATTTAAGGAGCACCGTTACCACTTCCTATGTGACTGGTCAAGAGGGGAATAGGATCTGAGATTGCAGACATCTTGTTGATTCACATATTTTAAAATATTTTGGGTTCCTCACTTTTTTCAATTTTTTTAAAGAACCAATTTTATTTCATTTACTTATTATTTATTTTAAAAACTTTTTGACCATATGGCATGCAAGCCCTTAGTTCTCTGGCTAAGAATCAAATCCTTGCCCCCTGCATTGGAAGTGTGGAGTCTTAACCACTGGACCACCCTGAAAAGTCCCTGATTCATGCTTTGAAGCAATCTGGGGCAAGCTTTCTTAAAATTAAAGAGCAAGCCTCAGCAGCATATGAAGATCTTAACTAAAAAAGTTGAAAATCTACCCAAGTGCTTTCCTTTACTGCAAGTGGTGACTGATTTAGTGGCTTCCAGAAGTGTGTGTGACCTGTTCTGTGAAGCTATCCGGGCGAGCTGTGAGTGAGATGAAAAGCTCAGATGCTTCTCCTTCTATGAAAACACTGGATGAATGATAAAGGCGACAGCCTGCATCTGATTTTTAATTTTGATGAAAATGGTCTCTATCAGAAGGCAATGCCCTCCAGGATCAACTTCTCAAAAGATAAAGCAGAAGTCTTTATATGTGTCCTTTAAGATGCAGAGAAATGACCCCTAGGGAAGCCAGGTACAAATTGGCTGTGCTAGTCCTCGCCTATGAATCTTCTTCATCTTTTCAGAGTGCTCCAGTTATAAAGTTCCTGCAGTTTTGGAACGGCTTTCCCCCTGAAATTTTCAATGCATGATTTTATAGAAGCTGGGGTTTCTAGGAACTCACAGATGACATTACAGCAGAAATACCTGTGTTAATATGACACAAGCTTAGCACAGTGCCTGGACCATGGTAAACACAAAAGATGCTAGCAGCTATTATTATTTTTTTGTTATTATCCCGTTGATGATAACAGTGGTTAGAATTAATGAATGACAGTGGTAATATACATTCAAATGAGCTGCAGGAGACTTCAGCTCTCACTCCAGCCCAGTGACCCTGAGACTCTGGTTACCACTTCATGCAAGTCTGCAAGCATGTAGGATCCCTGTTTCGACTTGAACTGAATGAGACCTGGCCTTGAAGCAGGGATGGGGGGCTTGGCTGCCCCAACCTCAGTTTGCTGGTGTGTAAAATGAGGGCAGGGACTTGAGGGCCCCCAGGTCCCACAACTTGGATTCCTAGCAAGCTCTCCTGACCCAGACCCCACTTCCTTGGGCTTCAGCATCAGGCCCTCTTAGCTGGCCCTTCTCTAGCACCTGGTCCTTTGCTGCCTTTCACACTTTCGCGGGCTTTTGTTTCCGAGGTGCTCCCGGGACACACGGCACAGATGTCTTCCGCCAACCCTTCCTCCGCACAGCCCGCGGAAGATGCAGCGGATGCCCAGCGTTCACACAGCCCTTGATGAAGTGCCAGGCTGGGGAGATGATATATAGTGCGTGGGATGGATGGCGACATTTTAATCACTCACGCGGAGAGCGGGCAGCTGCCTAATGGAACTGTCGGTCTCACTGACATCCGACATCTGCAGCTTCAGATTCTTGGAATGGAGGTTTGTGCTCCCCTCTTGGGGTGCCTCCTGCAGAAATCCAAAATCAGGGCTCCCGGCACCCTGTTATGCACCCCAACATGCACTCAGAGAAAGCTAGTGCTTCCCTGGCAAGGAAGAGTCTAGTAGGCAGAAGTATTGCCCCCCACATTCCTGACTCCTCTGCACTCACCAGCTCACCCTCATCTGCCCTTGCACCACCTCTGTGGGAGACACAGCAGTGGACACACTCTCCCTATTTTACAGATGAGGAAACTGAGGTTCAGACAGAAAGGACTCAAAGTCAATCAGAGGAACAACTGGAACTGAGTCTTCCTGTCTCAGATCCTTTTCCTGAAAGTCTGGGCTTGGTGACATCCTCTTGGGGAGGAGAAGATGGTCAGAAAAAGGCAGCAAAAAGAAGGGAAGAGACAAGAGAGGGGAGGGCTGGGGAGGCAGAGGAGAGACATGGTAGGGCTTGAGTGTGGACATGGAGAAACATCGAGAGAGGAAGGACCACACCCTGGGCATGGGGGTCCCCTTGCCTACTCCAGCAATTTGTATGTGTCTTCCACGTGTATGTAACAATTATTTAGTCATTCAACAAACCTCCACTGAGCACCTTCTATGTACCAGACACTGTTCTAAGCCAGGGGACACTGCACCGAATGGAACAGATTAATCCCCAGCCTCACAGAGCTGAGGCTCTCACTGGAGGAGAGGCTGATGGGCAAACAGACACAGAGGACACCTGTTCCTGGAGCTCCTTTCTCTACCCCATACTGCATGGATGCAGACTGACCTATTTTATTGTGAATCCAAGGCTCAGATTAGAATGTGGAGGTGGAGCCAAAGGAGCAGGCCCTTCCTAGGCCTTGGATCCCTCTTCTTCCGCTTTAGAAGCCAAAAATCCACTCTAATTATTAAACCAAGATGGCAGTCAGTAGACCAGAAGCCCTGGTCAAAGTCCATCTCTGGAGCCAGCAGATGGGGGTCACAGCCACCTCCTGAGCTTGTGGTCACCTGGTGTGGATTGAGGATGGCAACTTCAGAGGCCCCTGGCGGGCCCGGATGGCTGGCACCATGAAGTCTCTGGGATCAGAGTGTGGCATAAATCCGAAAGCTCAAATTCTGGAATTGCGTAAGCTTTTAAACAGATTGCCAGCGTATCTTTTATTTTTATTGTGCTAGAGACACAAACGAAAACAGCAATGATTTGTCCCTCAATAAACAAAGGCAGTAAAAGAAAGGGGGAAAATCACTATCTACTTTACATTCCCTGAGCCTACTTCTTGCCGTGATATAGAGCAGGTTATAAAAAGCTGCTCAGAGGCGGCTGCGTATTCCTGCTACTGTGATGGTCAAGGAAGGGGCCAGGAGAGGCCAGAGGGGCCAGGCAGCTTATTTGCTGACAAGGAACTGGAATCAGATGGAAGTGGGTTTGGATGAAAGTCTGCAACTTGGTGGCTGTGTGACCTTGAGTCAGTCGCTTAACCTCTCTGAGCTGCGATCACCTTCCTGTACAACAAGAATCAAGTCAATAAAGGTGAACTTGCTTAAGTTAGTGCCAGGCACTTAGCGAGTGCTCAGTGAATTCAACAGTTATTAATATTATCACAGTGATCAGAGTCACTACTAGCAACAAAATGAGGGTGATAACTCTGAAGCCCAGGCTTACTTGCAGGGCTGGGGTGATACTCACAGGAGATAGCAAACGGGCAAGAGCCTTATAAATGACAGAGCACTGTGCTCACAGAAGGCATGATTGTTATTAGTCAAATGAAACAACTTTGTTTCCTATGCTAGCCCTGACCAGTAATGCCTAGGTGCTTAGTGTTATTTTTGGTATCTCATAGTGTGTTGGAAACAACCAGTGACATTCTGTTTCTCCCTTGACTTGTGTTTTTGTGTTCATTCTCCCTCTGTCTATGTGCAGCTATTTCTCTCATACATTTTCCCCTTCTCTCCCTCTTTTTTTCCTTCTCTTTCTTGGCCTGGGAACACCTGGGCTACACATAGAGCACTGGATTTCAAACTCTTTGCCTTAGAATCATTCTATGAAAAAGAGGTTCCATAGTCAAATAAACTTGTGCTGCGCTTAGCTGTTCAGTCGTGTCCAACTCTTTGTGACCCCATGGACCGCAACCCACCTGTTCATGGGATTCTCCAGGCAAGAATACTGCAATTGGTTGCCATGTCCTCCTCTAGGGAGTCTTCCCAACCTAGAAATAGAACCATGGTCTATTCTTTACCATCTGAGCCATCAGGGAAGTCATTTAAGTTCTGACAAAATGTGGTCCATTGGAGAAGGGAATGGCAAACCACTTCATTATCCTTGCCTTGAGAACCCCATGAACAGCATGAAAAAGCAAAAAGATAGGACACTGAAAGATGAACTCCCCAGGTTGGTAGGTGCCCAATATGCTACTGGAGATCAGTAGAGAAATAACTCAAGAGAGATGGAAGTGACAGAGCCAAAGCAAAAACAACACCCAGCTGTGGATGTGACTGGTGATAGAAGCAAAGTCTGATGCTGTCAAGAGCAATACTGCATAGGAATCTGGAATGTTAGGTCCATGAATCAAGGCAAATTGGAAGTGGTCAAACAGGAGATGGCAAGAGTGAACATTGACATTTTAGGAATCAGCGAACTGAAATGGACTGGAATGGGTAAATCTAACTCAGATGACCATTATCTACTACTGTGGGCGAGAATCCCTTAGAAGAAATGGAGTAGCCATCATACTCAACAAAAGTACGAAATGCAGTACTTGGATGCAATCTTGAAAAATGACAGAATGATCTCTGTTTGTTTCTAAGGCAAACCATTCAATCTCACAGTAATCCAAGTCTATGCCCCGACCAGTAATGCTGAAGAAGCTGAAGCTGAATGATTCTTTGAAGACCTACAAGACCTTCGAGAACTAACACCCTCAAAAGATGTCCTTTTCATTATAGGGGACTGGAGTGCAAAAGTAGGAAGTCAAGAAACACCTGGAGTAACAGGAAAATTTGGCCTTGGAGTACAGAATGAAGCAGGACAAAAGCTAATAGAGTTTTGCCAAGAGAATGCACTGGACATAGCAAACATCCTCTTCCAACACATAAGAGAAGACTCTACACATGGACATCACCAGATGGTCAATACCAAAATCAGACTGATTCTATTCTTTGCAGCCAAAGATGGAGAAGCTCTATACCATCAGCAAAAACAAGACCAGGAGCTGACTATGGCTCAAATCATGAACTCTTTATTGCCAAATTCAGACTTAAATTGAAGAAAGTAGGGAAAACTGCTAGACCATTCAGGTATGACCTAAATCAAATCCCTTATGGTTATACAGTGGAAGTGACAAATAGATTCAAGGCATTAGATCTAATAGACAGAGCACCTAAAGAACTATGGATGGAGGTTTGTGACATTGTACAGGAGACAGGGATCAAGGCCATCCCCAAGAAAAATGCAAAAAGGCAAAATGGATGTCTGAGGAGGCCTTACAAATAGCTGTGAAAAGAAGAGAAGCTAAAGGCAAAGGAGAAAAGAAAAGCTACACCCATTTCGATGCCAAGTTCCAAAGAATAGCAAGGAGAGATAAGAAAGCCTTCCTCAGCGATCAATGCAAAGAGGTAAAGGAAAACAATAGAATGAGAAAGACTAGAGATCTCGTCAAGAAAATTAGAGATACCAAGTGAACATTTCATGCAAAGATGGGCACAATAAAGGACAGAAATGGTATGGACCTAACAGAAGCAGAAGAGGTGGCAAGAATACACAGTAGAACTATACAAAAAAGATCTTCACGACCCAGATAATCACAATGGTGTGATCACTCACCTAGAGCCAGACATCCTGGAATACGAAGTCAAGTGGGCCTTTGGAAGCATCATGACAAACAAAGCTAGTGGAGGCGATGGAATTCCAGTTGAGCTATTTCAAATCCTGAAAGCTGATGCTATGAAAGTGCTGCACTCAATATGCCAGCAGATTTGGAAAACTCAGCAATGGCCACAGGACTGGAAAAGCTCAGTTTTCATTCCAATCCCAAAGTAAGGCAATGCCAAGAAATGCTTAAACTACTGCACAATTGTACTCATCTCACATGCTAGCAAAGTAATGCTCAAAATTCTCCAAGCCAGGCTTATCAGTACGTGAACCATAAACTTCCAGATGTTCAAGCTGGATTTAGAACAGGCTGAGGAACCAGAGATCAAATTGCCAACATCTGTTGGATCATTGAAAAAGCAGGGGAGTTCCAGAAAAGCATCCATTTCCACTTTACTGACTATGCCAAAGTCTTTGACTGTGTGGATCACAACAAACTGTGGAAAATTCTTCAAGACATGGGAATACCAGACCACCTGACCTTCTTCTTGAGAAATCTGTATGCAGGCCAGGAAGTAGCAGTTAGCACTGATATGGAAGAACAGTCTGGTTCCAAATAGGGAAAGGAGTACATCAAGGCTGTATATTGTCACCCTGCTTATTTAACTTCTATGCAGAGTATATCATGAGAAATGCTGGACTGGATGAAACACAAGCTGGAATTAAGATTGCCAGGAGAAATGTCAATAACCTCAGATATGCAGATGACACCACCTTTATGGCAGAAAGTGAAGAAGAACTATAGAGACTTGATAAAAAGTGAAAGCGGAGAGTGAAAAAGTTGGCTTAAAGCTCAACATTCAGAAAACAAAGATCATGGCATCTGGTCCCATCACTTCATGGGAAATAGATGCAGAAACAGTGGAAACAGTGGCAGACTTTATTTTTGGGGGGCTCCAAAATCACTGCAAATGGTGACTGCAGCCATGAAATTAGAAGACGCTTGCTCCATGGAAGAAAAGTTATGACCAACCTAGACAGCATATTAAAAGCAGAGATATTACTTTGCAAACAAAGGTCCATCTAGTCAAGGCTATGGTTTTTCCAGGAGTTATGTATGGATGTGAGAGTTGGACTATAAAGAAAGCTGAATGCTCAAGAATTGATGCTTTTGAACTGTGGTGTTGGAGAAGACTTGTGAGAGTCCCTTGGACTGCAAGGAGATCCAACCACTCCATCCTAAAGGAAATCAATCCTGAATATTCATTGGAAGGACTGATGCTGAAGCTGAAACTCCAATATTTTGGCCACCTGATGGGAAGAACTGATTCATTTGAAAAGACCCTGATGCTGGGAAAGATTGAAAGAGAGAGGAGATAGGGACGACAGAGAATGAGATGGTTGCATGGCATCACCGACTCAATGGATATGAGTTTGAGTAAACTCTGGGAGTTGGTGATGGACAGGGAGGCCTGGTGTGCTGCAGTCGATTTGGTCACAAAGAGTCGGACATGACTGAGTGACTGAACTGAACTGACCTGAACTGAGGACAAACTAAGAAAGTATCTGCCTGCCCATCAAGGACACTCAAGACTAAAGAAAGGAGTTGCTCTTTACCTCTCCATCCACCCAACCGTCCACCCATCCATCTATCTATCCATCAATCCACTCAGTTATCCATCCACCCATCCAGCTATCCCTCCACCCATCCACCTCTCTATCCATCACTTCACCTATTTATCCATCCATCCGCCCATCCATCTATCCATTCACCCATTTATCCTTACACCCATCTATCCACTTAGCCATTTATCCAAGCATGCACATATCCACATTTTCCCAACCCCTAAAACAACCAAACACTATGTTGGGATGTTGAACAAGTCACTGAAGTTCCTAAGTATGAAGCTGCTAGCTCTTCAGTCTGTCCTGGAAGCACAGTGGAAGAGAAGACACCTTGGAAGAAGCTCCATTTTCCCTGTTGAAAAGGGCTCTGTCATGTGAGCTGATGCCCATTTGGATGGAACAAAAATATATCCTACAGCTGCTCACATTTTCTCCATCGAGAACAATCTCAATTAAATCTTGGCTCTGTGCCCACAGGAATGCCTATAAGACACACTTCTCATAGCACATGTTCAGCCAGGCCGACAGCCGAGGAAGGATGCGGTTTTGTAAAGTGGAGTTGAGAAAATGTGAAGCATGTTTTAGGAGTCACTGTCAGTAATAGGAAAGGTGAGGCAGGGAATGAAAGGAACAGTTGTCAGGTACCCAGGCCATTAGCTTGTAGCACTTTATCTACCACAGTAACCTTTATAGGAGGCCAGTCTTGTTATTACCCCCATTTCACAGATGAGAAGACTGAGGCTCAGAGAAGCAAAGCAACCTGCCTAAAAGGTGAGTCTGGGGAAATACAGTGAGGGTGTGGATGGGCCAGGGCTCTTACACACACCCAAAGCAGCCTCTGAGGCTAAGCCAGGGATGCTGCACATAGAAATAGGCTCAACCCAGATTAGATGTCAGAGGCTTGCTAATGAGAGCTGAGAGCATACACTTCAGAAAAGGAATTGGATCTAACTGTATGGGAAGGATCAGGGAGGGAGGGGGTAGGTGAAAGGGGTCCCAAGAGCATTACATTTTCACCCACCATCACAGAATATCAAGAGATACCGTCTAACCATGGATAAGCCAAGAAAGAGCAACATACAAATTATCTCAAAATATGGAGACAAGGAGCAGAAGAAACAGCTACAGTGTGGGAAGGAGTTCACTCTGGGGAGCTGGAAGCAGGAGGGAGGGGTGGGCATGGGATTGGCATTTTTCATTATGAGCCTTTTAGTACGCTTTGATTTTTTAATTATGTGCATGTATTACTTTAATAAAAGTAAAAATTAAAAAAATTAAGAAAAGTGCAAAGGAAAGGGGGAAAAAAAACCCTACTCTGAATTGCATTGCTCCTCTGATCCTTCTGTGTAATGTGCCCTAGGATGATAGCATGGCATAAAGGCAAACAGACTTCCCATGGAAATGAGGAAGGGAGGGAAGATGTAAACAGATGTCAATTCCATTCAGCACAATAATGACTTTTAGATATTAAAATTCTAAGGGGAGTATCTCACTAGATGATTCAGGACAATGAGGCATTCCCGGGGCTGCTACCTCAGGTGACAGGATGGAGTCACCCTGGCTCAGACCTTCACTGTAGGGTTGGCTGCAGGCCAGACCCCCACTCTTCCTATTGTGCTGCCTTAGTTTCCTCATTGAGGTCTGTTTGGCCCTGCATGATCGGAGCCACAGTCAGCTCCCGGTCTTATTTTTCCTAAAGCTGGCTTAAAGCTCAACATTTAGAAAACAAAGATCACAGTATCCAGTCGCATTTCTTCATGGCAAATAGATAGAGACACAGTGGAAACAGTGGCAGACTTTATTGTTTTGGGCTCCAAAATCACTGCAGATGGTTACTGCAGCCATGAAATTAAAAGACGCTTACTTCTTGGAAGAAAAGTTATGACCAACCTAGACAGCATATTAAAAAGCAGAGACATTACTTTGCCAACAAAGGTCCATCTAGTCAAGGCTATAGTTTTTCCAGGAGTTATGTATGGATGTGAGATTTGAACTATAAAGAAAGTTGAGTGCTCAAGAATTGATGCTGTTTAACTGCGGTGTTGGAGAATACTCTTAAGAGACCCTTGGAGTGAAAGGGGATCAAACCAGTCAATCCCAAAGGAAATCAGTCCTGAATGTTCATTGAAAGGATTGACGTTGAAGCTGAAACTCCAATACTTTGGCCACCTGATGTGAAGAGCTGACTCATTGGAAAAGACCCTGATGCTGGGAAAGATTGAAGGTGAGAGGAGAAGGGGACGACAGAGGATGAGATGGTTGCATGGCATCACCGACTCAATGAACATGAGTTTGGGTAAACTCCGGGAGTTGGTGATGGACAGGGAGGCCTGGCGTGCTGCAGTCCATGGGGTCGCTAAGAGATGGACACGACTGAGCGGCTGAATTGAACTGAACTGAACTGGCCCTGCATGTCTACCTGGCCCTGGAAATAAGAGATAATACCAGACAGATGGATCCACTGAAGAGAAAAGAGAAAAAACACAGACCAAGCCATTCCTTCATGCACTCAACAGAAGGTAAGCAAGCATTAACTGTGCCTGGCATGGTTTAGAGTGCTGGGTATAAAACAGTGAGGGGCTTCCCAGGTGGCTCAGTGGTAAAGAATCTGCCTGCAGTGCAGGAAATGCAAGTTCGATCCCTGGGTTGGGAAGATCCCCTGGACAAGTAAATGGCAACCCACTCTAGTATTCTTGCTTCAGAAATCCCATGCAGGGGAGCCTGGTGGGCTATTGTCCAGGAGGGTCACAAAAGAATTGGACATGACTTAGTGATTACAAACAGTAAAACAGTGAACAAATAGAAGAAAATTCCCCTTTCCTCTTGGCACTTACCTTCTAGCTGGAAGTGAGGCAGAGAATAAAAAAGAAAAATCAGGATAAGATACATGAGAGAGATGGTGTTGGGCATTACACAGCAGGGCTGGGTGGTGGGGGACAGAAAGTGCAGGGAGGGGACCACTAGGGAAGGATTCACTGGGAAGAGGCATCTCAGCACAGCCTCATGGAGTTCAGAGAGCCGGGCCTGCAGAAACCTGGGGAGAAGGGAACAGCAAGGACAGAAGTCTGGAGGCCAGAGCCCATTCATCCGATTCGAGGACTGGCCAGAGCCTGGAGTGGCTACAGCAGGAGAAGTAGGCGAGAGTGGAAGATGAGATGGCTGGTCCAGTCCAGTGCATCCATTCCCCGGGAGACCCTGTCGTCAGAGGTGAGCTGGCAAATGTTTAAAAGCTGACTCTACAATCCCCTCTCCCTGTTGTGGCACTTGCTGATTTCTACAGTGATGTCACTGAAGGCAGAGCTGGGAAGGGATGGGAACATCCGACTCCAGTATCTAGAATCCAGCAGCACATTGCCTATGTCTGGTCTTACACCTTGAAGTATACAGCGATTTTTAAAAGGCTGCCCCCTGCCGCCAGGACTCTTCACTTAAATGCTTTAGACAAGATATGTCTTTCCCAGATTTAGAGCCTTGCGGATTGACACAAAGCCCACATATGGCTCTATTTTTAAGTGAACTCCCTGTGACAGTCTGCACAGCCTCATACCTGCCCAGTTTAGTGCCCTTCAGGCCTTCACATTTGTTCTTGGCATCTGGAATATTCTTCCCTTGATCTTTGTGTGATTGGTTCATTCTCAATACTCAGGTCTCAGCTCAAATATCCCTCCCTGAGAGTTCTTCTGGTCTCCCCTGCCTACCACTGCTCTCTTCATATTTACCCTTATAAATTTTCTTCACATCCCTTATCACCAGCTAAATTCTCTATCTACCCGTGTATGTATGAATGTATGTATCTACCTATCTATTTCTACTATATGAAGGTGATCATGGCCTGCATCTGGCATTCCAGCATAGTTATATCCATTCCAAATGCTTAAATAGCATCTGGTGCATAGAAGTAATGCATTTAGTAAATAAAAAGATTTAGTTAAAAAAAAAAGTCCATGACCCTTCTGTCTGATACCTACAAAAAGTAGTGAAAGTGTTAGTTGCTCAGTTGTGTCCGACATTTTGTGACCCCCCATGGACTGTAGCCTGCCAGGCTCCTCTGTCCATGGAATTCTCCAGGCAAGAATACTGGATTGGGAAGCCATTCCCTTCTCCAGGGGATATTCCCGACCCAAGAATCAAACCCAGGTTTCATTTATTGCAGGCAGATTCTTTACTGCTGAGCCACTGAGGAAGAAGCCCTGATGCCTACAATATGGGCACGTAAACAAATGAGCCCCTGCATGGATCTGAAGCATTTGTCTCCATCAGGGTCTAGTGAGAGGCAGGGTGGGCAAAAGGTAAGTCAGCAAGGGGCAGCCTCTGGGCTAAATGACCAGGCAGACGTGGCTCTTTCTTTCTGCCTGGATGAGGGTTGGATTTTCTAGCTTCGGGGCAGCCTACAATTGAATGGCAACTCCCATTTAATACAGTTCAGAAAATCACCCATCAGGAATGGCGAGAGTCATTTCAGCAGGCAGCTTGCAACGCAATCTCCTCTCGGCACCAGGAGAACCTTCACCCTCGGATTTGTGTTGAAGAGAAATTGAACATGCTGGCTAAACGTCTCTCCTCCCTTGCACCTGGATTCCTACAGACATGAATTCTGGAGCAGGGACAGTTGGGCCAAATGTTCAAAAAGGAAGGAGCAGCTGTGATGAGGAAGAAAAGGCCAAAAAGAGATGATATGTCAGCGATCCTGTGTGATTAGACCTCCCACTCCTGCCTTCCTATGGTCCAGCCGCCTAACTGTTTCAATAGCTATTATTTAAGTGAAGGAAATAATTAACCTCTACAGAGGAGCATGCTCATCCCAGCCGTCACCATGCAAGTCCTCTCCTGGACTTGATTAAGAATCAAAAGGGAGTCTTAGTCTGAAGCAGCCGTTGAGAACAACACAATTTGAGGGGAAGTCACTTTTCTGTGATGCCAGGTGGTGAGGAGGGTCAGGAGAAATAACGGGTTGGGGGCGGGTTTGGAGGCTCAGCTTGGCATCTTGCTAGAGCTCCTGGAGGGACTGGCCAGGGCAGGAGGCCGGACAGAGACCATTTGGCTCTTCCTCCCTCAGAATTACTGCAGTGACTAGGAAATGAATGAATGAATATGGCTGGGCTGGCTCTCTTTCTTGCCTCTTCTGCAAGCACACTGCAGGGATCCCGACATGCCTCCAACACCCAGTATTCTCTCAACTTTGCTCCTTCATTTCACAAACTGAGCACCTACACTGTGCAGGCCATCAAGGACATAGGGATGTGTAAGAGAAATACAGTTCCTGTCCTGGAATATGTCATATCATCAGTAGCAACAAAAACCATCAACAGAGAAACAGAAACACCACTGATAGATGGGATTGTGAGCTCTGCACTAAATGCTGTCAGAGAGAGAGGGAGTGATATCTCAGGTGGGTCTTGAAGGATGAATAGAAGTTTTCCTAGTAACTATAATGATCACATCAATAGCTTGTATTTATTAAGGACTTGCTTTCCTCAAGAGAGTCTGCTGGGTACATTCTGGCTATTAATTTTACAAAAAAAATGATGCCTGGCATTTATTGAATGTCTCCTCTATGTCAGAGTTCTAAGCATATATTGGTCTCATTTAATCTTCATGTTGTTGTTGTTCAGTCACTAAGTTGTGTTCGACTCTTTGCAACCCCATGGACTGCAGCATGCCAGGCCTCCATGCCCTTCACTATCTCCTGGAGTTTGTTCACATTCGTGTCTACTGAGTCAGTGATGCTATCTGACCGTCTCATCCTCTGCTAATCTTTATGATGAAACTCAATGGACCTCTTCATCTCCAGCACGTGGAAACTGAGGCCAGGGAAAGTAGAGGAACTTATCTGAAGTTTCCCAGCCAGTGAAGAGATAGGGCTAGAATTTAAACCCAGTCAGACCACTCCAGAGGCCCTGGTCCTAACCACTACTCCATACAGCCTTCTCATGAAAACCTTTCTTCTATGAGTATGAGGAATAATACAGAGGAAAAGCTAAGCATTAGACCCTGAGGTGGCAGAAAGGGGCAGTTTTGGGAAGCAGACTGATAGCTGGACAGCTTTCTTCCTATGGGCTGAGCTGAAGCATGGAATTTGCACGATGCCCCTGGGAGGAGTTGATTATGGGAGATGTGGGCAGCTTATCCATCTCTCTTTTCCCCAAAGCTAAGTCGATAAAGTGCAACCCCAGAGCAGGTTTAAAATTCAGGACACTAACTCTGCTTATGACCAGGGCATGGAACAAGAGGGCCACTCTGGAACCCAGTGGAACATGATCTTGTAAAATCACATGAGCATCGCGGTTTTTCCCTGGCTGAGGCTTGCCAATTCACCATATATCCTACAAACCATAGATGTCACTCCTAGCTCTAAACCCAAGAGATATTCCAGAAATCATGGGTGAGAACATCCAAGGCAGCGCTGTTGATAACTGTCGACTCCCACCCCAGACAGACCACAATACTGTATCATGGGTAGAATGATAAGTTAAACCATCTGATATTTACACAAAAGAACATTACACAGCTGTGAGAATGATGAACCACAACTATATAAAACAACATGGATGCATTTGAGCAAGAGAATGTCAAGTGAAAAAAGCAAGGTGCAAAAGCCTACATAAAATACAACATTTTGTTAATTTTTTAAAAATTAGATAACAATTATTTAGAGATCGAAAAACATGAAGTGAGATTTTAAGGAAAATAAGCAGAGGTGATAAAATTCAAGCCAGCACCTGTGTGTGATTAGGTCAGATGAGCTGAGAAGGACACGCACGACCCAGGGCAGTGGTTACCTAGGGTCGGGGTTAGGAGGAGGAAGGATCCCCTGGTGACCTCAGCAGGGTGGCTCACTTTCTACTTTCTTAATGGGGTGGTGGGTCTGAGGGTGCTATTTAAACACTTTTTGACTTAAAAAATTTCATATTCACTAATAGTGTCTTTTGCGCTTCCCAGATGGCTCAGCGTGAAAGGATCTGCCTGCCAGTACAAGAGACGCAGGTTTTATCCCAGGGTCGGGAAGTCCCCCTGGAGAAGGAAAAGGCAACCAACTCCAATATCATTACCTGGGAAATCCCTTGAACAGAGGAGCCTTGGGGTCACAAAGAGTCCGACAGGACTTGGTGACTAAACAACAACAATAGGATCTTTTAAATGTACTAATTAAACATAATGAAACCAATTTAAAAGAGACAATGCCTGGGGGAATTCAGGCTGAAACCCCACCCCCACCCCACCCTCAGGTCTCCTCCAGCTCTGTCTACAGGGAACTTTAAAGAACGTGTAGAAATGCTCCCTGGAACTGCAGTTCTTTCTTCCTTCTTTCCTTCTTTTTGGATTTGCTCTGCAGTAACCAAGAAACTTTGGGCTTCCAAAGTGGCGCTTAGCAGTAAAGCACCTGCCTGCCAATGCGGGAGATGTAAGAAATGTGGGTTCGATCCCTTGAAGATCCCCCAGAGGAGGGCATGGTGATACCCTCCACTGTGCTTGCCTGCAGAATCCCATGGACAGAGGATGCTGGCGGGCTGCACAACAAGAAACTTTACTGTGATTTGTAACTGTCCTCAAAGACAAATGATGATGGCCACAGATACCATCATCTTTCCTTACTGCAGCCTTTAGGGCAAATACACTGGCGGTGACCACAGGGCAAAGCAGATATAAAGACAGGCAGAGAATTCTAGAACCTCCCTTGATAGGAATACAAGATTACTCTGGGAGTGAAGAACCTAGTCCTGCTGGGGGATGGACACTTTTAATGAGTGAATGTCACAGACTCATTGGTTTATGACAAAAATGGTTTTAAAACTTCCTTGTCAAAATAGCTTTATACAGAAAGACATGGAACCATTAGGGAACCTACTCTTCTTTATAGTGTGGTCCAGCTAAAAGAAGTCTTCTTCCTCAGAAAATCTTCAAAATAGAAAAATGGCTCAAACCAGCACTTTAAAATCTACCCAATCTAGACTCAATATTATTACAATGGCCACAATTTGATCATCATTATATAATAATGATAGTAATTCCACTAGGCTTTAAGTTCCATGAAGGCAAGCATTTTTGGCTACTTCCTGCCCTCCCCCACCCAGTGCCTGGCATAAAGTACTCAATAAATTTTGCTGAATTGATGACAATAAACTTTAAATGATGATCTCTATTACATTTTCATGATGTCTACATATATATTATCATATTCTCATAATATGCCATAACATGGAGCAAGAGGAGGGCATAGATGCTGCTCAGAAGGACAGAAGTCCCCTTGAGTGCAAACAATGGAGCCATGGCTGACAGCACCTTCAGCTCCCAGAGCCCAGGCTTCTGGTAAACCTGAACTCCAGGCTAGGAACTGAAATGGACCATCACCAACTGCTTGTTATGCGCATAGCTCACCAAAGCCTTGAGGTGGATAACATAGTTGCTCTGGTATCTCCCAGCAAGGGTTGGGTGGACAAGAGAGCTTTCATTTTCAGCCTTTCTTTCTCCCAGATGTCTGTGCATTGAGAAGACTTAATTAGCCACAACTGGATGAAGGATGGAAAAGGAAACTGCCTCATCATCACAGAAGAGACAGACCCATATGTGCGATGATCAGAACTGGTAGGGGTTGGACAATGGTCACCCTGCTCCCTTGACCCTGAACTGGGATACATGAGACGTGTGCCCCACAGTCTCCCAGAGACCCTTCAACATGATCATCCAGATGCCCGTGGTGGTAACCACTCAAGAGAGTACCCTAAATTGGCCTTTTTCTTTTCCCTCCCCTCCCTTGTCTCACTCCCCTCCACTCCTAACTGTGCTCCTAGGACACCCTCCACCACTGAACAGACAAGTGCTCAATACTTGTCTCAGAGTCTGTTTCTGGTCTAAGATGGCAGGTGGAGTGGGCATCGATTGTTCTGGCTACATCACTCATGCCCTTCCCTCTAGAAGCCCCTTCCCTTCTCATCCTGCAGTCTGCTGGGCTGACTCTACCCCTTCCCCGCCCAACCCCCACCCCCAGACTCCAAGGGTGAGCTCTTGACCCAAGCATCCTATGGGTTACACGGAGTGTGTAGACCAGGGTTGGTAGATTTTTCTATAAAGGGCCACATGGCACATATTGTCAGTTTTGTGAGCCACGTAGTCTGTCTCAGTTACTCGGCTCTTCCATAGCAGCACCAAAGCAGCCGTAGACAATACACAGATAGGAGCATGGCTGTGTTCCAATGAATTTGAATTTCATATAATTTTCATACACTACTACTGTTCTTCTTTCCTTTTTTCCCAACCATTTTAAAGTGTAAAAAGCATTCTTAGTTTGTGGGCCATGCATTAATGGGTAGTGGGACTGGGGTAGACATGACAGAAGCTGAACCAATCCAAGACAAAGACCATCAGCTGTAGGATATCTACTGGGAAATTATGAAAGAGGCAGCCTTTTCCTCTTGAGGCTGCTAAGCTATAAAGATGTATCATGGAAATCCCTGGGGATAATATGGGAGATATCCAGCTTCAGGACCACATATAGGACAGCAGATTCCAGAGATGAGTGGGTTGGGCTGGAGTGGGGAAGAAGGAGAAAGATGGAGAGAATCTAGTAGTGATGACATTTAAGCCCCAGGATTCAGCCATGCCTGAAGCCAGACACTCTTGGATTTTCCCTTTCAGGAGCTAATAAATTCACTCATTTTTGCTTCTGCCTATTTGAATTGGGTTTCTGTCGCTTGCAACCTAAAGAGTCCTGAGTAACATAGTGAGGATTTCAGAGGAGGCTTCCTAGAGAAGGTGAAATTGGAGGTAGCCTTAAAGGACAGGTGGGGGTGGCGTGCACCTCTGCAAAGTTGCTTGTGACTTGTCTGTCTCACTTTCCCATCGATCAGGCAAAACACTATTAACTCAGATTCCAGATAGGTTTCTATTCATAATTCTCGGAGGTAGGCTCAGTACTTCTTGTTGGATTGAGACTGCTAACAAGAGGCGCTGTGTGTGAGGCAGAATAAATCAATGCCTTTGTGGGCCAGGCTGCTGGAAATCTCTACTGAACCGAAGACAAAACACAGGGCCCATGCCCCTACTTTATGAAACACAGAAGGCTGCAGCATTTTTCTTTATTAACGACAGAGCTGACCAGTGATACTGGAAGGGCTCTGCCGGGTTGAGAAGCGGTGGCAGCAGGAAGGGTGGGGTCCCGTTTCCCTTAGGGGGCCATAGCAGCAGAACAGAGGCAGCTAAAGCTGGGGATTATCCAGAACAAGAGAAGCACTTCCCATCTGGGTGCAGGACCAGCGAGGGTCAACGTGGGGGAGCTCACGTGAGTCATCAGGTCAGAGGGATGGGCAGCAGGAAGGGGCATGGGAGGCCAGGAGCCTGTCACGCCTAGGAGTGGTCTAGACACTGGTTTGTTGTTGTTCAGTCACTCAGTCGTGTCTGACTCTTTGTGACCCTCTGGACTGCAGCACATCAAGCTTCCCAGTCCTTCACTATCTCCTGGAGGTTACTCAAACTCATGTCCATTGAGTCAATGATGCCATCCAACTACCTGATCCTCTGTAGCCCTCTTCTCCTCCTGCCTTTAACCTTTCCCAGTATTAGGGTCTTCTCCAATGAGCTGGCCCTTCACATCAGGTGGCCAAAGTATTGGAGCTTCAGCTTCAGTCCTCCCAATGAATATTCAGGGTTGATTTCCTTTAGGATTGCTTGGTTTGATCTCCTTGCTGTCCAAAGGACTCTTAAGGACCACAATTCGAAAGCATCAATTCTTCAGCACTCAGCTGCCTTTATGGTGCAATCTCACATCCATACATGACTACTGGAAACTAGACAATGATAGGTGAGGTAAGAATGAGGCAGGAGGGGCCACTTGGCATTCAGGGTCTACCAAAACACGATAGCACCTCAATCTCTTCTGTCTCCTGTCTCTTGGCTCACTCTGCAGGCTCCTGGGGCAGGCATCTGACGCGTGCCTGCCAATTTGAGCACAGCATCCCTGGGCCTCAGTGATCAGCTCAGGGATGGCCATGTCACCCAAGATGGGCCAAAGAGAGCTCTCACTAGAGCTGGAACTTCTACTGTTTCCTTTCTGGTCCAAGATGCATAGAATATAAATCAGAGCCTTTAATGGCCAGCTGCTATGATTTAGGAAGAGCCTGTATGAGAAGAAAGTCAACATAAAGAAAGAGTCTAGAAGAGAGATTCATAATGACATCATTTGAACCTTTGTATCCAGCTGTTCCAGAATCCAACTACCCTTGGACTTTCTAATAATAGGTACCAATAATTCCCCTTCCTCATCCTTTTAACATTGAACCATTCCCCTCTACCTAACCAAGAGAATCTTGACCAATACAGCTGTGATGAAGGCTCATGTGCTGGGAGTCAGAGGCTAATTCCACTTTGACTTGCCTCCTCTCCCCCCACTAGCAAGAACTGAGGCAGATAAGACCTTTAGGACAAAGTCTAAACTCAGTTTGGCTCATAAGACCCTCTGGTCTCTGTGTCTGTCTTTCCATGCTCCAGGCTCATTTTCCATGCTCTGGCTATGCCTCCTTTCATTCCTGGAAATGGATCCTGCATCTTTCTTGAGACCCTCTCACATGTCATTCCCTGTTTGTAATATTCACCTCTTCTCCTGTTGACATCTGATGCATCTACCTGAGCATCCCAACACACACTACACACTACACACACAGGACAAGGTGGCAAACTTTTACTTATATTTTACTCTTGGCTTAGATGTCACTTCCTAGAAAGATTTTTGTGATGTCCCCCATCCCTATTGTTTATTCCTAAACAATTCTGTTCTTCTCCCCCTATCCTGGCATCCACTACACACTGATTAAATATGTATTGAGTGAATAAATGAATGAACAATAAAGTCATCTATAGTTCTATTACTGATGCCTGTCAGTAGGGCATGGTCTCCTGGAGTATTGGACACAGACACTATTAATTGTTTATCCAATTTCCAGGCTCCCCTTCTTTTTTGCTAACAGAATCCCTTCTGTTCAGAGTGACAACAGACTCAACTCCAGGGGAAGGCTCATGATTGGCCTAAGCCAACCAGGATACCCTGTCCTCCACTTTCCCAGTCTCCTTTGTAGTAAGAGTGACCATGGAACCCTGCCCTGGACAATGAAACATAAGTAGAAGTCTCCCAGGGGCTCTTCTAAAAGAAAAAGGACAAATGTTATTGTCCCTGTCTCTTCAGCTTTCTTCCTGCCTTAAATGGGAGTGTGGTGCCTGGAGCATCAGCAGCCATCTTGTGACCATGAAGTGACAAATCACCAACCTCTGGATGGCAACTTGGAAAGATGGAAACAGGCTGGTTTTGAGTGTGGCTGTTGAAATGCTTCACCAGTTCAGTTCTACTGACCTCTTGGATTCCTATTTGGTGGAGAGCAAAAACAAATCCCACAGTTTAAGCTGCTTTTAGTCAGGGTTTCTGTAGCCTTTCATTGACAACACTAGTAATGGATGTGGTATCTTCCTCTTTGTGGCTACTAGGGACTGTTATCTCAACTTACAGTTGTCAATGTGACTGTCTTGGAGTTCAGGATTCTCTCTTCTCGGTTCTGAGACTAAGCAGAGGAATCAATTCCAGAACTCATACCCTCCCTTCTCAGACCAGGAAGAATCTAATCATCCAGCAATTATAGTAATTATTCCATCCAATTGATTGGTAATCACTGTGATTCCTAAATGTGGTTTTCCATTAATAATTTGCAATGCATTTATTGTTTATATTCAAATAAAATAGGCTGATATTAAAACTATTGAGATGGAATCCCCAGGGTCCTGAACATTTACACAGTGCAGTGGTACATGTTTTAATTATAATATGTATACTGGTTTCCCCCCTTTTAAAGAGATAGTGTTTGCTAATAGAAAATGCAACGATTATAGTTCTGACCTTTAAGTTCCCTGCACTGTGACTGGTAGTCCATACCAAGGATCGACTACTTGCGCATCAGACAGTGTCATGATTGATTGTGGATATCTGCCGTGAGCGGGAGACACATGCTGGCATTTGTCACCAATGGCTTAAAAAATGGCCTTCTGTTTCTAGTTTTATCAGTTAACCTTAATCCTCAGACAAGAAGGGGACACAGCTGACTTCTAGGCAAACACAGGAGGGACAAAAGGAACCCCAGCCTATTTCCAGTGACACATGAAATTCAAAATGCAGGCTCCTGTCCCATCTTAGGAAGGCCATCTTCAAAACGGCTGAAGGTTCATAAACATTTCCATTCGTCACCTGTTCCCAACCTACTCAAATTGGACACGTGCTTTATCCAGAAGACTCGGTAGCAGCGAGACCCTTGTGAACGTTCTGTGAAGGATCTGGATGAAGGGGACCCTCTGGAGTTTGTTCTAAAGCAGCCATCCCCAACCTTGTTAGCATTGAGGACCAATGCTGGGGAAGACAGTTCTTCCAGACTGGGAGAGGGGGTGGTTTGGGGCTGATTCAAGCACATTACGCTGATTGTGCAACACACTTGATTTCTAATCTAATGCTGGCCCCGATCTGACAGGGTGTATCAGACTGCAGCCCGGTGGTTGGGGACCCTGTTATAAAGGCTCTCTCTCTGGAACCCCTTTTCCCCAATTCTCCTCTCGAATCCAACAGCCACTGCCTGAGCACTTTTATCATCTGTCAGGCCTGTGATGAGGGTGAAGCTAACAAAATCCCACACTGAGAATGCAGAGTCCATTCTTAAGTCTCTGCAGGTGGGTCACTAGCTTGGTTGGACCCCCCAAGACTGCCTTAGAGGAGGTTACTTGTGACAAGAGGTGCCTCAGGACTGGGCCTACAAGTCTTTTTCCCAGGTAAGGAGAAAGGTTGAGGTGTGCAGAGCCCTCCACGCAGGATTTTTATTCAGTCCTGACATCAGGTCCTCTGGGTGGGTTGAGATGGATTCCCCCAGTACAAAAAGAGACATTGAGACTTGAAGGGGTTGAAGGGAGTGAAAGTCACTCAGCTGTGTCTGACTCTTTGTGACCCCATGGACTATACAGTGCATGGAATTCTCCAGGCCAGAATACTGGAGTGGGTAGCTGTTCCCTTCTCCAGGGGATCTTCCCAACCCAGGGACTGAACCCAGGTCTCCTGCATTTCAGGCAGATTCTTTACCATCTGAACTACCAGGGAAGGCCAAGAATTGAAGGGTCAAGGACACGCAGGATAAGGTCCATAGGAGGGACGAGGGGCTTGGGGAGTAAGCAGAGGCTGGGCTCTGGAGTGGGCTCTAGTCCCAGACATGTGTATTGGAGTAGGCCAAGAATATTTTCCAGGTGATCTTCCTGACCCAGGAATCAACCTAGGGCCTCCTGCATTGCAGGTGGATTCTTTACCAGCTGAACTATCAAGGTAGCCCTTGAAGGGGTTGGTGGACCCAAAATCACATGGCAGCTGAGCCACGATTTTTGAAAATATTTATTTGGCTGAGTCATCCCTTTGTTGCAGCACATAGGATCTTTAGTTTGTGGGATCCTTAGTTTGCACGTGGGATCTAGTTTCCTGACCAGGGATCAAACCCAGACCATTACATTGGGAAGGCAGAGTCTTAGCCACTGGACCATCAGGGAAGTCCTCAAACTTGGATTTGAACCTGTTCAGTCCAAACCCAAGTCTTTATTCTTCCTGTACTAACTTTTTCTCCAAGAAACTATATGTGGGTGATTAGAACAAAAGCCAACTGAGTTCTTTTTGTTTTTTTAAACTGGGGTATAGTCACTTACAATGTCGTGTTAGTTTCTTATGTACAACAAAGTGAGTCAGCTCTATGTATGCATATATCCCCTCTCTCTTGGACCTCACTCTCACCTCCCACCCCATCCCTCCCATCTAGGTCACCACAGAGCACTGCCGAGCTCTTTTTAACCTTGGTTCTCAGCCAGGTGTTCCTGCTCAGTCACTCAGTTGTGTCTGACTCTTTGCAACCCCATGGACTGTAGTCCGTCAGGCTCCTCTTTCCTTGGGATTCTCCAGGCAAGAAGACTGGAGTGGGTTGCCATGCCCTCCTCCAGGGGATCATCCCGATCCAGGGATTGAACCCAGGTCTCACGCACTGCAGGTGAATTCTTTACCATCTGGGCCACCAGAGACACCAGTGGTAAAGAACCCGCCTGCCAATGCAGGAGAGGTAAGAGATGAGAGTTCAATTCCTGGGTTGGGAAGATCCCCTGGAGGAAGCCATGGCAACTCACTCTAGTATTCTTACCTGGAGAATCCTATGGACAAAGAAGCCTGGCGGGCTATGGTCCATAGAGTTGCAAAGAGTTGGACATGACTGAATCAACTTAGCCCACACGTATCCCAGCCAGGCACACCAGTGATAAAGTCAACAAAATTAGCATTCATCCTTCAACAGGAGCACCTAGGCAATGTGGGTATCCTTCAACAGGTGCACCTTTGCAACTGAGATAAAAATAAATAAATAAACCGGTTGCTGCCTCAGAAGAACTTAGTGTCACTGGGGAAATAGATATAAAAACTGACAAACCACTGCTGTGACAGAGGAGGGGCCAAGATGGATCTGGAGGCTCGGAAAGCACAGAGGAGGGGCTGGCGCTCCTGGGGAACAAGGCATCTGGCCCCAGGGAGCAACGAGGGTGCTCTGTCGAATCTTCTGGTGAAGGCGGTGTAGGCTGGGAGGCAAGTGCGGAAGCAGACGATGACTCACCCTGTGTTTAACAGCAACTCTAGTTCGCAACACAAGATCCACAAAAATAAAGCCATATGGCTAGCCTTAAGAGCGCCTGACAGTGCGTCAAGTTCCTGACCGCTCTGAGCATCAACAGATCATTCGGACACGTCTATCATCAGATGCTGGGACATTCTTCCCTTCTTTTCACCTCTTCTTCCTTTCTCAACCTGGGAGGAACAATCAGAGAAGGCAGCCAGGGGTGGGGAAGCAGAAGACTGCTGAAAAAACATTTCCATGCAGCTCCCAAAAGTCAAGGGGACTTGAAGGCTGGCATGGACCTGCTTTCCAAGGTCCTGGGAAAGAGTCCAGCTGCTCATAGCTGCTCACTGTGCAGCCTTGGATGAATTGTTCAACCTCTGGGAGTGTCCTGGCCATCCACCCAGCTGTCCCCCATGTGCCAGGCCTTGGGCTAAGTGCTGGGACATCCCGGTGTCCCCCTGGGGGGTGGGCCGGACAGACAGCTAAACTGACAGTGGCCAGTGAGGGGAAGGGCTGTGATCACAGGGCCCTGAGAGAAGGGAGTTGAGCAGGGAAGCCAGTCCTGAAGGGTCAAGGACATGCAGGATAAGGTTCATAGGAGGGACGAGGGGCTTGGGGAGTAAGCAGAGGCTAGGCTCTGGAGTGGGCTCTAGTCCCAGACACATGTACTAGCTGTGTGTCCTTGGGCAAGTGACTCTGCCTTTCTGTGTCTCAGTTTGCTTCCTCTGAATAATGGGCTGATGATTAAAGTGACTCATTGAAATGGCAAGAATGACATGAGTTCTGCTGCAAAGCACTTACTCCTGGATACAGAGACTGTTCTATTACATGCAACACTGTGGCAGAAACCACAAGAAAGGAGCAGAGCTATCATTTCCTACAACAGCCAAAGAGAAATGCAACTAGCAGAGACCTGTCAGGTGGAGGCAGCCTCAGCTGGGTAGGGATAGGGAGGCATGTACCTTCATCCTGTAGGGTGTCTGAGCATCCCAGGCTTCCTAAGAGCTGGGCGGTGCTCTGTGGTTCAACGCCTTGACCGCGTGGAATGGATGACCCAGGTCTTCGAGTTAACTTAAATCAAAAGTAGTTCTTGCTTTTGCCAAAGGCTTGAACATTCCCTAGTTAGGCCTGGGGCAGCAGTGAGGGCTGGAGGAAACTGTGGGAGAGAAGCAGGGGCTCTGAACGCACCTCCGAGGGGCACAGAGAGGGGATAAAGCAAAAGGCTCAGCCTACTCTCAGCCAAACCGCCAGAGCCTGCCCCAATACCCCATCAGAGAAGTCTGCACCCCAACAGCTAGTAAACACAGGACTTGAAAACAACAACCTTGGGAATTTCCTGGTGGTCCAGGGGTTAGGACTTGGCATTTTCACTACCAGTGATGGGGTTCAGTCCCTGGTCAGGGAACTAAGATCCTGCAAGCTGTGTGGTCTGGCCAAAGGGAAAAAAAAGAACCCTCATGGTTTAGGGACTTCCCTGGTGGTTCAGACGGTAAAGTGTCTGCCTACAATGCAGGAGACCGAGGTTCGATCCCTGGGTCAGGAAGATCCCCTGGAGAAGGAAATGACAACCCACTCCAGTATTCTTGCCTGGAAAATCCCATGGACGGAGGAGCCCAATAGGCTACAGTCCACGGGGTGCCAAAGAGTCGGATATGACTGAGCGACTTCACTTTCATGGTTCAAGCCAACGAATTCACTGCCACAGAAGGTCATGAAGTCAACACACAGAACTGGATATAAAGAGGCTACAAGGACTAAAATGCCACAGAGACCCGCCCCTGACATCAGTGGTGAGGTGACAGGGGCATGATGATGGTGATGATGGCAGATACACGACAGTCTCAGCCACCACTCCCAAGACTGTGCACACGATCTGGGGACCACATCAGGTGTCTTCTTTTCTTAATCCTCAGAACAACCTATGAGCAGGCAGGTGAAGGTCAAGATGTTCCCTTGACTCTGAACCTTGGGTCATTTCCTCCCTGTTGCTCAGAGTTGCACCCTCTGCCACCTAACTTGGGCTGTATGTGCCCGACCCTCTGAATTCTCCATTCCTTCAACTCAGGCTAAAGCACGGCAAAAGGCTCTCTTTTCTTAAATTCAACTGTTAGGTTATGGAGTCCATTTATTTTATTGAGAGTGTCTTCAGAGAAAGCTCATGAAAGTCGTAACCCAAGTTTCTCTCTCCCCTCCTCCCCCATTCATCCCTCTCCCCTCTCCCTTCCCTCCAGCCTCCTTCTCATCTTCCCAGAGTCACTAATAGGATCTAAACCCTCCCCTTGCACTGCACCCCTTCCTGAACCGGCATTTAAAATGCTGGTTCTGACTCACAGACCCAGAAAACAAACCTATGGTTACCAAAGGGGAAAGAGGGTCAGGGAGGGATAAATTAGGGGTTTGGAATTGGTAGATACAAATGACCATATATAAAATAGATTAACAACAAGGTCCTACTGTACAGCACAGGGAATTATGTTCAATACTCTATAATAAACCATAATGGAAAAGAATATCTATCTATTATCTATCTATCACCTATCTATCATTTACCTATCTATCTATCCATCATTTATCTACCTGGGTATCTATCAACTATCTATCTATCTATTTGTCTATCATCTACCTATGTACTTGCTTATCTATCATCTATCTATCTACCTACCAATCTATCTATCTACCTATAACTGAATCACTTTGCTGTATATCAGAAATTAACAAAACATTGCAGATCAACTAGGCTTTAATAATAAAATGCTGCCTCTACTTCCACCCACACACTGGCCTCATTTTCACCCCCTCTCAGGTCATCTTCCTGGGCCTTCTGGAGCTCTAAGAGTTATTCCCCTTCTCTAGCCCCTAACCCAAGTGACCGGCCCAGTTCTGGTTTCCATACACAATATCTACCTCCTGTCCCCAAACTGCATGAAATATTCCTTCTCTAGCTCTTAGTTTCTGCACATGGCATAATGGAAGGACAGTCCTCCTCTGTGAGGGACTGTCCCCTGCATTTCAGGACCCTCACCACTGCCTTCTCAAAGCCAACAGCTGTCCCAGGCTGGTGACAAACACAGCCCCTCCTCCCTTACTTCTGAATCCTTCCTGTTGGTGGTGGCGTGGGTGGACACCAGCCATGGCTGACGAGCTCCGCGTCTACCCTCTTTAATCTCCATCTTCTCCAAGGCTGCACAGGAAGTACTGCTGGGGTATTTTCACAGTCACAGACAACCTCCTTCTGAACACGGCCCCTTCTCTCCCAGAGGTGACCCCATAGCTGTGTTTGTGGGGCTTCACTGTGATAGGCAAGGGTGGTCACCTGACCTGAGCGGGCTGTAAACTCCCTCTTCTAAGAATTGGAGATTGGGAGCTGCAGCTTGCCTGCCCGTGTCCAAGGTACCGTGGACTTGAGAAGTGTGGTGCTGTGTGCAGACGGGGCTGCTCTGCAGAGCCCGGAGGGCAAGGATGGGGTTCAGAGCAGCAGAGCACCCTATGCCGCTTTCCAACAGAATCCCTATTTTGTTTCAGAAGGCTGCTCTCTCCATAGGACCATGGGCTGATCCCATTCATCCTGCCAGTTACAGACTCAGAGATGAGCGTGTGGCCCAGTGAGGCCTAGGGGAGGGCTGGTGGTGGGCGGGGAGCTCCTGGGAGGCTAATACAAAGGAGACACACGGGAAAAAACGGTCCCCTTCTTGGGTTAGAGTTGCCCTGTCTTCATGTGGCAGCCACTCTCAGACCATGAAGGGATTGAGCTAATGAACTACTGATGAAATCAACTACTGAGCTTGGCCAAGGGGAGAGATGGGAAAATCCAGAGGCCTTGTCAACACTGCAGAGCCTCGTCTGGTTAGGTGGGGAATGCATCTTTCTTACTGCCTGGCTGGCTGAGTCAGAGTCTATTGTTTCATGCAAAGACAACAGAACGAATGCACAGGGACAAAAGGACCTGTGGCCCTGGAGCCAGAGACTGAGGGAGGAGTTGCCTGAATGCCCACTTTCTCTTTGGATTCTGTGCAATTCCAGTGTCTTCTCCACAAATCCTCCTCTTTGCTCAAGCAAGCCAAAGGCAGATTCTCTTGCTGGACCTTGGAGTGTCTTGAGGAAGACACATTGTCTCCTCTTGCTCATGTGAACTCTTGCCTCTCTGATTTCACAATGTTACAGTGCTTCAAACCCACATCTCCAGGCTGACAGCTCTTAAATGACAGCTCTGGTCCCGTCTCTCTCCTGAGTATAGTTCTGTTCTCCTGATTGCCTCATGGAATTTTCTGTCTGAATGCTCCATGGCACTTCCACCACCAAGGGTCACAGGAGAAGCTCCTCCACATATCACCTGAGTGGGATGAAAACTCGATTTTCCTGGGCTGGGCTGTCAGGACCAGAAGTGGAAGGACTCGAGAAGGGCAGGGCAAGAGTGTGCTGCTGGTCTCTGCAGGATCTGAGAGCTCCGGGAGAAAAATCATTACTTAAAAAAGCAAACAGAGGCCAGTTTGCTTTAGTGGCAGCAAATTGTTTGAACAAACTAAACCGTAGGCAGGGAGATGGTCAATATTTCATGATGGAGGAGGCAGCATGGTCCAGGGACAAACAACCACTTGCTTGAAGTCAAGAGCCCTGTAGAGAGGACTGGACTCTGCCACTTGGATGGGTGGCACTCCCTCCCCGGGCCTCAATATTCCTGACTGGGTGAAAGCTGGAGATTCGACTGGGTGACTGTATTTGTTTTCTAGGCTTGTCATAACAAAGTGCCAGACTGGGTGGCCTGAACAACAAACATTTATCTTCTCATAACTCTGAAAACTCGAAGTCCAGAGGTTAAGGTGTCAGCAAGGTTAGTTTCTTCTCAGAAGTTTCTTCTCCTCGGCTTGTAGATGGCCATCTTCTCCCTGTGTCTTCACGTGGTCTTCCCTCTGTGTGTGTCTGCGCTTTAACTGCCTCTTTATTAAAAGCTTTTATTTCTTTATTTTTGGCTTCACTGGGTCTTCGTTGCTACATGGGCTTTCTCTAGTTGCAGTGGGTGGGGGGCTCCTCTTTGTCGTGGTGCATAGGCTTCTCACTGAGGTGGCTTCTCCTGTTGTGGAGCACAAGCTTTAGGAGCATGGGCTTCAGTAGTTGTGGCTCATGGGCTTAGTTGCTCCGCAGCATGTGGAATCTTCCTGGACCAGGAATCGAACCCACATCCCCTGCATCGGCAGGCAGATTCCTATCCACTGTACCACCAGGGAAGTTCTTCACTGCCTCTTCTTAAAAGGACACCAGTCATGCTGGATCAGGGCCCACCTTAATGACCTCATTTTACCTTCAGTCCAGTTCATTCACTCAGTCGTGTCTGACTCTTTGTGACCCATTCACTGCAGCACGCCAGGCTTCCCTGTCCATCACCAGCTCCCAGAGCTTACTGAAACTCACATCCATTGAGGTGGTGATGCCATCCAACTATCTCATCCTCTGTCGTCCCCTTCTCTTCCTGCCTTCAATCCTTCCCAGCAGCAGGGTCTTATCCAATGAGTCAGTTCTTTGCATCAGGTGGCCAAAGTATTGGAGCTTCAGCTTTAGCATCAGTCCTTCCAATGAATATTCAGGACTGATTTCCTTTAGGATGGACTGGTTTGATCTCCTTGCAGTCCAAGGGACTCTCAAGAGTCTTCCTCAATGCCACAGTTCAAAAGCATCAATTCTTTGGCACTCAGCTTTCTTTATGGTCCAACTCTCACATCCATACATGACTACTAGAAAACCCATAGCTTTGACTATATGGACTTTTGTCAGTAATATCTCTGCTTTTTAATATGCTATCTAGGTTTGTCATGGTTTTTCTTTTAAGAAACAAGTGTCTTTTAATTTCATGGCTGCATTTTACCTTAATTAACCCTTTAAGGACCACAGAGTCCAGTCAGCCAGGCACTGCCAACTTACTGTGGGCGAGAGTGGGAAACACAACTTGATAATCTGTGTGGTTCATTTTGTATGCTCAAGCTTAATTCAGGCAGCTGTGTAGCCCACGACCTGGGTTTGGAGCTGGGAGAACAAACCCAATTGTGCCGATGGGGACCAGTGAAACACATCCCACTCACCATGGCTGCTTCCAGGCTCTCAGGATGCCCAGACAACGTGGCACTCAGCATTGGCAGATGGCTCCAAGAGCAGAAGCAGTGACTTAGCTAAGTAATCCTCAAAAGCACTGAACCCCAAGAGGAAAATTCTGGGTGTAGAGGACTAAATGGACTGTGCAGTGTTACTCCAATTGTCATTTATGGTCGAAGAGCATCAACATCCTGCATGAACTTGTCAGAAAGCAAACTCAGGCCCCATCCCCTCCTCCTGGGCTTGAATCTCTGGGGATGGAAATTTTATGTTTTCACAAGTTCTCCAGGTGATTCCTGTGCACATTTAGATTTTTTTAAATTTATTTTTATTTTTTTAACCTGTGTACATTAAAGTCGGAAACTCCTTGGATTAGGGAATGAGGTTAGAGAAGGCAGGGAGGTGAGAGGTAGACCATGTGAGGCTTCAGAGGCCACGGCATGGAGTTTGGAATCATCTCACTTGTAATGGAAGTTGTTGGGGGTGTATCAGCTGGGGTTCTCCAGAGTAACAGAACCAATAGGAGATATTTATATGCTTATTTATTTATTTTAAGGAATTGGTTCACATGATTGTGGAAGCTTCTCAAAATTGAAGTGCAGGCTGGAAACTCAGGCAAGGATTTCTGTTACAGTCTTGAGGGTAGAATTCCTTCCTTCTTTGGGAAATCTCAGTTTTTGTTGTTATGTCCTTTGACTGATTGGATAAGGCCCACCTTCATTCTGGAGAAGGCAATGGCAACCCATGCCAGTACTCTTGCCTGGAAAATCCCATGGACGGAGGAGCCTGGTAGGCTGCAGTCCATGGGGTCGCGAAGAGTCGGACACGACTGAGCAACTTCACTTTCACTTTCATGCATTGGAGAAGAAAATGGTAACCTACTCCATAGTTCTTGCCTGGAGAATCCCAGGGATGGGGGTAGGCTGCCGTCTATGGAGTCGCGTGGAGTCGCACAGAGTCAGACATGACTGAAGCGACTTAGCAGCAGCAGCAGCACCACCTTCATTTTAGAGGGAAATCTGCTTTACTTATAGCCAATTGATTACAGATGTTAATTTCATTGACACAATATCTTTACAGTAACAGCTGTCATTTTACAGTAACAGTGGCATTTGACTGGACACTGGGCACTAGAGCATGACCATGCTAACACATAAAATTCAACCACTACAGTTATGCCTAGCTCTTTCTGAGGCTGGAAGATCTGGCTTTTTCTGGGTTCTCTGACAGTGAACTCCCAATGATTTGAGGTAAATTGAATGAGTCCCTTACCCTGCAACCACAGCAACCCATCATGAGGTGCTTGTAAGATTTTTGTATATGGATCCACTCCCCGAGGGCAGAGGACACAAGTCTACTCGTCTTGGATCCCCTTTGTGCTAGAGTATCTTCAATTCATCTCTCACCATTTCTCAAAACTCTGGGAGGCTGACCTGTATGGAATGCATCAGCGACCTTCTCTGACTTGTGGCCTCTAGCTGGGTTGGCCCAATGGGGGACACCAGGAGGAGCCTGGAGGGTGAGAGAAGAGGGCAGGGGCCCTTCATTGTTTTAGGGGGCTGGCTACATGTCTGAAACTCAGTGCTGCGGCTCCGATGGGCCTGCCCCCCCACCTGGACAGGTACACTTTCCACATGCTATTAACATCTCCCTACCTTTGCTCCTTGAGCTGCCATCAGCTCCCTGCTATCACATCCCTGGGGCACTGCACTGTCTCTGTGGGCTTCTCTAAATTCAAACTGAACCCTTGTAATCTTTGCTCTTTTAACTGAGTTTTCTATGGACAAAATACTTGTGTTCCCCACCAAATTCATATGTTGAAACCCTAGTCCCCACTATAACGGTATTTGGTGGTAGTGCTTTTGGGAGGTGATTAGGTCATGAGGGTGAAGCCCTCAGGATGGGATTAGCATCCTTATAAGAAGAGACACAAGATAGATGACCTTTCTCTACCTGCGAAGACACAGCAAGATCTGCAAACCAAGGTTCTCACCAGACACTGAATCAGCCAGGACCTGCATCGTGGGATTTCCTGGTCTTCAGAACTGTAAGAAATAGATGTTTGCTGTTTGAGCCATCCAGTCTAGGAATTTTGTTAGAGCTGCTCAGACTAAGACAGAGCTCTTCTCAAATCACCCAGTTTGAGTGCACCATCTGTCTTTGGCCATCTGACCGACAGACCTTGGCAGCTCACACAGGACTGGCCATGTGGTGATTAAATGATATCTACAGACTGAACCAAAAGAGGGAGAAAGACACAGAACTTCCAGCAGGCTTAGGAGAAACAAACCCCCCAGATCTTTCAGCTAGGGGCCCAAGTCTTAACTCCACAAATATTTTGCTCCAAAACTTGGCCAAGCAGTAATTAAGGTGGGGATCTGGGAGGGAGGAGAGATGGACGACACTGGGTGTGGAAGGAGTTAAGCTTCCAATGTAGGGATGGCCGCACAGCCCACTTTGCAATTTTCTGCCAAAATATTTTAAATGAAACAGCTGTGTATGAGCAAAACTGCCGAGAATCATTCCAGCTCCAAGCATGAATCTGAATCACTCATGTTCAGTATTTGACGGGCTGTGTAATTGCTCTAAACCCTATTATCTTCCCTAGCAGTTGTTGAAGTGTCATTAGGACACCTCAAATGAAAGGCTAAATTCTCCTATATACACAATTTTAATAATTACGGTCTTTATTTTCTTTTCTCTTTCGAAATGCAAAGCTCTGCTCCAAAAGGGAGGTGCCAGGATCCAAGGATTGCATCAGAGACTTCCAAAGCCAGCGTAGAATGTCATTATGTATTTTTTTTTTTTAACTTTCTTTGGATTTTCCTGAGCAGTTAATCTTTTATGATTTTTAGTTTCTACTCTCTGCAGAAGAGAGCAAGGCATGCTGGGTAAGGGAACCAGAATGGTCACCAAGCATTACTGGGCACCTACTATGTGCCAGGGGCTTCCCAGGTGGCTCAGTGGTAAAGAAACCAGCTGCCAATGCAAGGAGATGCAGGAGATGTGGGTTCAATCCCTGGGTCAGGAAGATTCCCTTGGAGGAAGAAATGGCAACCCACTCTAGTATTCTTGCCTGGAGAATCCCATGAACAGAGGAGCCTGGGGCACTACAGTCCATGGAGTTGAAAAGAGGCAGATACGACTGAGTGACTGAGCACACACAAACTAGATGCCAGGCACTGTTGTAGGCCCTGGGGACGTAGGGGTGGGCAGACCAGAGGAGGTCCCTGTGATCTTCATCCCACACCACGCTATCTCGTAGTTGGTTTGTTTCATGTCTCTGCTCTGCTAGAGGGTGAGGGGCTTGTGAAGGCAGCATTGTGTCTTGGTCATCTTTGTTTCTAAAGCAGGCAGTCCAGCTCCACGAGTGTTTGTTGAATGACTGAATGACTGTTCACAGAATGCATGCAATAGGCCAAGAACATCTCTAGGTAGAGGGATGTGGCCACAAACAAGATGAAAGCAGTCTTTGCCTTTTGGGGGCACTTGGTAGGGGTGCAGAGACAAGATACACACTGAAGACATACATTATCAGCTCGATGGATGCTGCCACTGAGAAAGCACCCTGGCCCCACTTGTCAAAATCTGCCCACTGGTAACCACTACCACTCAGCCAAGGCAGTGAGAGAAGTGTGGTCACGATGGTGAAGAAGGAGCATCCATTGAGAAGTGGGTCAGCATGGCCTGAAATGCCAGCAAGGCCAAGGATCAGTCTTGGAGCCTGGGCAAGTTCTCTCTCTAAAACTCAGTTTCCCATCTAGAAACGAGAAGGCTACAATTTAACTCTCAAGGTGCTGGTTTCAGTCACAATTCCTAGACTGTCCCCCTGACCTCAACCCCCTGGTGTCACATCAGGTGTCATCTCCTCCCCTTGAGCGTGACTTGCTTATAGTGACTAGAACACGGCAAAGGTGAAAGGATGACACTTTTCTGATTAGGTTACTATCTGACTATCAATCTGGGCTTCCCAGGTGGCTCAGTGATAAAGAATCTGCCTGCCAGTGCAGGAGATGTGGGTTTAATCCTGGGTTGGGAAGATCCCCTGGAGAAAGAAATGGCAACCCACTCCAGTATTCTTGCCTGGAAAATCCCATGGACGGAGGAGCCTGGTGGGCTGCAGTCCATGGGGTTGCTAAGAGTCAGCATGACTCAGTGCCTAAACAACTACAAATCTATTTATATTTATCTGTCTAAACATATATGTATGTATCTAATCTTATCTACATTTATCAATCATCTATCTATCTTGACCTACCTATCTTTGTCTCTCTATGTGTGTACATATCTACATTTATCTACCATCAATCTCTATATTTATCTACCATCAGTCTATGTCTGTATACCTGTCTGTACACACACACATCTACCAATCCATCCATCGATGATTCTGCCTTGCTCGTTTACACTAGAGAGATCCTGCCTGGCTCCATGACATCAGCAGTGGTGCTGAGGAAGCCCATGTGGCCTGGAAGTGCAGGCAGCCTCCAGCACCTGGGTGCTGCCAGCTGACGGCCAGCCAGATGCCAGGCCCTCACTCACACAGCCAGTGGGAAATGAATTCTGACAACAGCCCAAGGGAGCTTGGAGGCAGATTTTTCTGCAGTCAAGCCTCCAGGTAAGAGTGCAGTCTGGCCGCCACCTTCGCTGCACCTCGTGTGACCCTGGGCAGTGGACCCAGCTAAGCTGCGTCTGGACTCCTGACCCCCAGGAAACATGAAACAATAAACGTGTGTTTAGGCCACTCAGCTTGTGGCAATTTATATGTGGCAGTAGATAACTAATAGCTGGTGGTATATAGTAGGTCCTGAAAGTTGGAGGTGAAGGACAGCAGAAGACAGATCAATTTAGCCTCCTGACTTTATCTTGTATCCCCCGACTGGGCCAAAAGAACAGAGGTGGGTATCCTGAGAGGCTCTGGGCCTGCAGCAAGGTCAGCCCTGCTAAGGTGCCTGGGTTTGGAATGAGAAGCATCACCCAAGGGTACTTCCTAGAAGAGCAGATGCTCCAAGCTGTGGGATTCTGGATTCACCAGCGTCAAGGTAGGCAGCTGCTGCCATGCAGCTAAGAAGAGGCACTGGGATCCCCAGCATCTGCCCAGAACCTCAGGACCACAAGGCCAATGATAACAGATTTATTGTTTCTGCACCATGGCCTAAGGTGGACCGCACAGAGCTCCGGCTTGCCATCTGCTTGAAAGATGCCTCCGGCTGCCCAGGTGTGTGGGCATAGAAAAAGGGACAGATGCCTGGGATGTTTCCAGACTCACCTGATTTAAGTTTACCATCATTTCTGAAGTGGTTCTGATTTTTCTCATGCTCAGAAAATGATTCGTTCTGCTCCTCCTGTGCCACCCAGCCCTGCCCAGGTCTGGAATGATCAATACTGAATTTTCTGAGCCTCTAGTTCTCTGTCACAGTGGAGGAAACAAGATTCACTTCAGAAGGTGGTTGGAAGATTCTCATGAACTTTATTACACAGAAGTTTGTACCTGAGGCTGGCCAAGGCTTAAAGACAGCCTCTCATTTAACTCCCTGGACAGCCTGGGAAGTGGGGGCTCTGGATAACCCATGCTGCTGGTGAGTAAGCCGAGGCTTGGAGAGGCCTTGAGATAGCAGCCGGCACGCAGAGGGGCAAATCCCTGGCTTTGCCTCCACAGACCCCCTTACGCACTTGCGGCATTTACCTTTATCACATGGTCAACTTCCCAATGGCCTACAGAGTCCCTACTTTGGGACCTGGTTGCTACATGAGATGTGTCTTAGCAACTGGCAGTCCATCAGCCCCTGCCCCACTGTTAGGAGTGTGAGGAGGACACTGAAAGCCCAAGTCCTAACCAGAACAGGCCCCCAGGTATGTGAAGCCAACCCAACCATTCCCACCTCACTGCTCATGTCTTCCATCACCCCTGCTGGGCTGGAGCTCTGCTGGGGGAGCACTGTAGATATAACAAACTCTAAGAGCACCAGGAAGCCTCAGTGTGCCCCCGTGGGCCTGGGGCCAGGGGTGTGGACAGCTGGACACTTGGTCCCTGCTCTGGAATAGGACCAGGTGGGAGCCCTGGTGGGGTCTTTGAGGGAGTCTCTGAGTGACCAGGAGGCCAGACTCTTGCTTGCCTGTGGTCAGAGCACAGGCAGAGACTTGGCAGTAGGGAAAGACAGAAGATTCAGCCTTCGATGTGTTATCATATTCACCATCAATGATGACCAAGGGAAGTCATCAACATTAAATCTAAGGAAATTTTCCTTATTGGGCATCAGGGGAAGAAGGACTAATGATGATTTGTGTCCAACAGCAAACGTGCCCTGTGACAACTGATGAGGCTGGCCTTAACCATTTACAGAGAGCAATGAGGGGTCCAATCAGCCCTAAGTCAGGGTGATGCCCTGCACCCCTCTCCCCGCCCCTGCCACCCAATTCCTCAGCCAACTAGGCTAGTCCCAGCAAGAGAGAACAACTAGTAACAAAGTGGACCCCACACTAGTTAGGGGAATGAAAGAAAACTCAGCTTACCTGGATGTCTCCTCTGTGCTGGGTACCACATTCACTGCCTGACATACAAATTTCCTTTACCTCCCAACACAAGCCCTGAGTGAGCTGTTATTCATACCCCCATTTATGACATTTATCCATTTCTATATGACAAAGGCCCATATAGTCAAAGCTATGGTTTTCCCAGTAGTCATGTACGGATATGAGAGCTGGACCATAAAGAAGACTGAGTACAGAAGAATTGATGCTTTCAAACTGTGGGGCTGGAGAAGACTGTTGAGAGTTCCTTGGACTGCAAGGAGATCAAACCAGTCAATCCTAAAGGAAATCAACCCTGAACATTCATTGGAAGGGCTGATGCTGAAGCTGAATCTCTAATAATTTGGCCACCTGATGGGAAGAGCTGACTCTTTGGAAAAGACCCTGATGATGGGAAAGATTAAAGGTGGGCGGAGAAGGGGACGACAGAGGATGAGATGGTTGGATGGCATCACTGACTCAACGGACATGAGTTTGGGCAGATTCATGGAGACGGTGAATGACAGGGAAGCCTGGTGTGCTGCAGTTCATGGGGTAACAAACTCAGACACAACTTAGCGACTGAACACAGCAAAGTATACTCGTCTTTAACCCGCTGAAAGTGTTAACTACTCAGTCATGTCCGACTCTTTGGAGCCCCATGGACTGTAGCCTGCCAGGCTCCTCTGTCCATGGAATTCTCCAGGCAAGAATATTGGAGTGGGGTATCTTCTCCATGGTATCTTCCCAACCCAGGGATCGAACCTGGGTCTCCTGCATTGCAGGAGGATTCTTTACCATCTGAGCCAATAGGAAAGCCCTATTTTTAATCCCCTATACCCATTTTATAGATGAGGAGACTAGACTCAAGTTTCAGGGACATTTAACACTTTCCCATAGTGAGCAGCTGAAATGTAGCAAAGACCCAAGTCTGAACCCAGCTCTGCATAAGCTCTGAACATAACCTCTTTCTACTCTACCAAATAGTACTTCAAACCAGCAAGCTAATACTAATGGTTGGTTGGTTTAGCTAATCAGGTGTATCTTCAGAAATGGGCCCAGATAGACCATTAAAAATAAGACCATGTTTGAATTTCTTAAATCTGTATGAGTTTTTCCAAGCATTAAGCTACTTTTCTGAGAGCCGAGCTTGGTCAAAGTGTTCACAGGCTAAAACTTTACCAGAACACCAAAACCAGGCTTAAACAAAGAATGTGATCTGAACTAGAAAACTATTTCCTGAATTTGTCCACATCTTCTTTGTCTCTGCCAAGCATCCTTGTCCTGCCAGCCCCCCACCGAAGACTAGTTGGAGACATAGGGGTATACAGAAATGCTGTGTACAGTTGCTCAGGATGCACACTGTACAAGGTATCAGCTGAGCAGTAAAAGCGTTAAAATTCAGTTTGTGCTTCTCTCTCTGAACCTTGTGTCTGATGAGGGACTGAATCCATCTGGAGTCAGGGTGTTGTTTCCTAATTTTCTCAAGTGAGTTGTCAAGGGCTAACTGGCAAGGCCAATTTCAGAGCGAGCAACCTTAATTATCCTGAGGAGAAGCTGAGCATTTCAAGGGAAAGGTGAAGAACATGACAACTCTTGATCTCTTTTCTAACATCTCAAGCAGCTCTGCTTCGGTTCCAAACTTGCATTTTGTTTAGAAAAGCAAAAGTTTCTCAGTTATTGGGACCACCTTCCATACAGGTGATCATGTATCCTTGGGCTATTTATATACCCTTTACAGCAGTGGTCCCCCACCCTTTTTGGCACCAGGGATTGGTTTCATGAAAGACAATTTTTCCATGGACCAGGATGGAGGGGTGATGGTTTGGGGACGATTCAAGCACATTACATTTACTGTGCACTTTATTTCTATTGTTATTACATCAGTTCATGTAATATTATTATTACATCTAACTCAGATAACCAGGAGTTAGATGCTGGTGGTTGGGGACTCCTGTTTTAAAAGACTTGCTCTTCCTGAGCTCAAGTTCTGATTTTTCCATTTACTCACTTCAAGACTTTGGGCCAAATCTGTAACATCTCAGGACAGGCCACCTGCCCTGTGAAACAGGGATCATAATAATACGCATTTCATTAAGTCTAAGACACTATCATTTAAAACATGCACCATTGTTTTATGGATCACTAAGGAAATAAAGCTGCCAATTAAACTGACATGTCTTTGACTCTAAGGTGTATCCTGATTTCGGAGAGAAAAATGGAAATAAAATAGGTCTTGGAATTGATGGAATTTAATTAAACAGCTTGTCTGCCTATGTAAAAGGGTGTTGTGAGGGATTAAATTAAATAATGGGCAAAAAAAAAAGAAGACTTGGTAAACTATAAAGTACTAACAATATTAATTCTTCTTAGGCACAGTAACTTTCAAATGACTTCATCCTAAAGACTGATGCACTATTACATCCTTCAAGCCTCATGTAATTGTTTTAATGTACTCACTAAGTAGTTCAAAAAGCTGCATTTACAGCCTCATGCGTCTGAATTGCTTTTCTCCATTTATAACATTCCCACCCTCTTATGATTTATCTGTGTAGAATCAACTTGTGAGTTTTCCCTTGAATGAGATTCAAGATTTGGGGCTTGATTTATGGTTGGAATTGACTAACATTTGGAAACAATGAACTGTGTTGTCTAAACACATAAAGATCTGGAGAGAAAGCTGAAGTGCTAATTACTGTGAGCGGAGGGGGGTGGGGATGCAAACACGCCACAAAATCCCGTTCAACGTCAGGATTTTAGGCCACGTTTCCCAAGCTGCTTTGGGGGCGGACATGACTGAGCGGTTTGGATTGTGGTTTTCCCCTGGAATGAAAAAGAAATAGTTTGGAGGCCACCACAGAACAGTTGATCCATAATTCTTCCAATCTGAAAAAAGCATAAGCTCTCTGGGGCCTCGGGCGTCCCATGGCAGCAGTAGGACAAAGCAGCCTGGGCAATGCATCAGGTGCCGGGGAAAATGAGCTCTGCTTTCTTGGTCCTTTGGGACTGACCAGTCACAGCGCAGGAAACAGCCCCTCCATGCCGGCCCGGTGTCTTCAGGGAGGCGGCCTGGCAGTCCCCAAACCAGCCAGGCCTTGGAATCAGACAGATCTGAGTTTATATCCTGCCTTCATCATTTAGCAGAGATTTGTTACCAGACAATTTGTTACTGGATTTGTGCTGTGCCTTCGTTTCCTATCTATAAGGCATAATGAGCTTGTGTAGGGGAAGTGTCCTTCTAAGTGTAGGGAACAGTGTGAAAGTGAAAGTGAAAGGCGCTCAGTTGTGCCTGACTCTTGGCGACCCCATGGACTTTTCCTATGCATCCCCATGGAATACAGTCCCTGGAATTCTCCAGGCCAGAATACTGGAGTAGGTAGCTGTTCCCTTCGCCAGGGGATCTTCCCAACCCAGGATCGAACCCAGGTCTCCTTCATGGCAGGCGGATTCTTTACCAGTTAAGCTATCAAGGAAGCCCTGGGGGAACAGAATGGGAGCTTATTAAATGATCCCTAGTAAGATCCCCCCCATTTGTTTAACCCCCACCATGTGGAGACGCTGTCAGGTGTTGGAGATGCTGTGATGGGGAAGCCAAATCCAGTTTCGGTTCCCACAGAGTCCAGCGCTGAGAGCAGATAAGTAAACAAACAAAATAAGATACACTCAGTGGGTGACAAGGGCTATGGAGGAAACAAAGCAAGAAATGAGACTGGAGAGAGATGGGATGTGTAGGGCGGCCACAGTGGTACCTTAGCAAGAGAGATCAGGGAAGGTCATGCTCACTAAAGCACTTCAGTCCCCAGCCCATGATTCTCCAGCCCGGAGGTCCTCAACTAGGGGTTATTCTACCCTCCAAATGACATTTTGTAATGTCTAGTGACATTATTACTGTGGAGAGGGGGTGGTCGGGGGCAGGTAGTGAGTAGAGGCCTGGGATGGTACTCCACATCCTACAGTGCACAGGACGGTACCCCTCACCCCTTGCTCCCCAAACCTTCAAGATTCATCTGGCTCCAAATCTCAACAGTGCTAAAGCTGAGAAATCCTGACCTAGTCCATTACCCTGTGTTATGTTTTTTCATGACACCCCAGAGTTGATGACTCTGGAAAATCCTCATGGAAGGGACCTGGCTTAATGAACAGACCTGTCAGTATCACGGCCTGTAATGGGTGACATCAGAGAGCCCCTGCATCTCCTGTGATGGTGGGCATGCAGCAATGCTTGCCTATGCAGGGTGCCCTGAAGAGACTGGCTTCATATCTCACCCCTCCTGGCCTAGGTTATCCCAATAAAGCTCATTCTGCTAAGCAGAGATTAAAAACAAACCAACAAAAAAATCAAACAAAATAGGAATCTAGCCAGCTTTGGGGAAAATGGACTCAGGAATACTTCTAGATCATGCCCCTGGAGTTCAGTAACAGACACTGTCCTAGTCCAGCAAGTGGATTCCTCAAGTTCTAGACTCACATATGCTTAAAGGGACAAAATCAGGATCAGGGAGCAACGCTGCCTCTAACAGCACAGAGGCAAGAGCAGGAAGTGACAGCAGGCAGCCTGCTAGGGAAGGAAGAAGAGCAATGTGGAGGGAGAGAGAATCCAGAAGGCATGTGGTCAGGAGTTATTTGGACTCTCCAGGCACCTCTGTATCACACAGCGTGGAACTGAGACAATAAGGCCAGGAGCACTGCTGCTGTTTCCCCACCGATACCCACGATCCTTATTCCATGCCACGAGGACTCTGATTTTGTTTTGGAGATAATGTGCTTAGCCACAAGACTAGTTGAAATAAGCCAGGGCCAACCCCTTCCTCTTTGCCAGTGGTTGGCTCAGGAGTAGACACCTGACTGTTCTAATCAATAAGATGTAAGAGTATGTTAGCTTGAGAGCTTCTGGGAAAGGTTTTCCAGCCACATGACTGGAAAGTCTTTTTTAAAAAACATCTCTCCTTTTATATTTCCAAAATGGGTTTGTGAGATGAGATGTGATGTTTGGAACTGTGGCAGCCATTTTATGACCCTGAGGAAAGGCTTTCCCCAATACGCTTGAGGATAGAGGGAAGGAAACACAGAAAGAATCTGATACCTCAATGACAGTGCTGAATTTTGCTATGTAAGTAATTAAATGCAGGCCTTCCCTGTTGATTCAGTGGTTGAGAATTCACTTGTCAATGAAGGGGACAAGGGGTCAATTCCTGGTCCAGGAAGATCCCACATGCTTCAGGGCAACTAAGCCAAAAGTAAATAAATAATTTTCAAAAAAAGAAATTAAATACATTAATTGTTTAAGCCTCTGCTACCATGGCTCAAAGCATCCTAAATAATATGGTTTCTTTTTGTAATAATACTCTCAGAAACAGAGAGTTTAATATTTTAAAAGATGTCATCTCTAAAATGGACAAAGCATCAGTTACTTAGAAATTTCGTTAATCTGGGATGCTATCCCCCACCTGCAAGGGTTCCACAAAGTACAAAATTGCTCTGTTTTAGTGGACTGGGAGCATATGATCTATGACATAAACCATCTCTGCTTTCACAGAGCAATTTAATACTTATAATCTCCAGTCACAGACTCACAGACTCTCAATGTTGAAGAACAGCACTTTGAGCCAATTCGCCCCATAACCTCCTCATTCACTGACCATCACCTCTGTTCCCACCAGAATTAGGTCTGGTTTATTTACCTGGTAAGCACAGGATAAAGAACTGGGCACATATAACCAGTCCTTCCTTCATCCTTCCTCTTGGGAGTGAGCTGCCCAGAAGGTTTACATTCTGCTCTGCTTCCCCACAAACTTATAAGGGCAGCCTCTCCCTGAGCAGGTGGGGCTTGCTCCAGGCCAGTGTTGCCTGTGCCTGGGTGGGAGAATATATCTAATTAGGGGCCCTATTTGCTTCTAATATAGGGCACATTCTCCAATGTTAGCTCTGTCCGTAACAAAGATGATGTTTTGATTTAGCATTGTGTATTCAGTCAGTTCAGAGACCAGACTCTCTTCTGGCCACTTTAAGCAACTTTAAAACTTTAAGGTATTTATTATAGGATATTAAATGAGTGATAGCATTGTAGGGAGAGCCGAAGAGACAACTTTCAGGAATGAAAAGCCACACTACCCAACTGGACCACTAACAGATCTGCTGTCTTCCACAAACCAGGTGCTGGCACCCCCAGAACTTTACCTCCTTGACCACGGTCAGGAAGATGCCCCTCCTGCTGCTTCTGAAACCACACATTCCTGCCCAGACCAGCATCAGCACAATGGATGTACAGCAACATGCAAGCCTCACGCTGTACAGGGACCACTGTTGAAGTGACCAGAGAAAAAATGAGCTCTTCAGGAACATGCTTGTTCTGAAAGTGCAGAAGCACTAGAAATGTGCCTCAGCCTCAGTCTCTCTTCCAAATGTCATGGGAATTCATCTGCATGGCCAAACCTGAATCACCTGCAGAACTCAAGCTGCAAGGGAGTCCTGACATCTAGTTAGTTCCCAGCTTTCCTGCTTCTACAGGACAGGTAGGTTCATGAGAACGAGGGTGGAATAGTTGATGAATTCATATTCTCCACATGCATGATGGCTATGGCACAAATGCAATCAGACCACCCAGATTCAGACCCAGCTCTGCCTTGTACTAACCCAGTGGCCTTGTGCACATCACATAACTCAGTATGTGTCAGTTCCTCCATCTATAAAGTGGGGATAATACTAGTGCACACCTCACACAGTTATTAAGAGGATCAAATATTCCCTCCACTCAAACCCTTGCTGTTTGTTATCAGACACTCAGAGACAGAATCAATACAGATAGAGAGGGACGCCCAGATATGTCAAACAGGTAGAACTGTAGCTGGCACACTGCAAGTGCCATGGAAGTGTCTGCAAACTGTGAAACTGTTAGTCACTCAGTACTGTCTGACTCGTTGCAACCTCATGGGCTGTAGCCCACCAGGCTCCTCTGTCCATGGGATTCTCCAGCATGAACACTGGAGTGGGTTGCCATTTCCTTCTCCAGGGTTTCTTTCTGACCCGGGGCTCGAACCCAGGTCTCCTGCATCGCGGGCAGATTCTTTACCATCTGAGCTATCAGGGAAGTCATGCAAGTGTCTGCTACTACGGGTGCAAACCTTGGCCCCTCTCAAGCTGGTCCCTGATAACAGCTTAAGATTAGACACACGGGGTGGTGCTCAGGATGGAGGTGTGTATTCAATTCTGTACCAATCAACACATAATTAACAACATTTGAATTCCTTAAAGAGGCTTGGTGTGGTTTTGGGGTGTCAGTGACAGTGAAGAAAATGGAAGAAGGTGCCTGGTTGCGCACACTCTGACTCCCCGGATCTTCCCTGCCAATCAGCCTTGTATCTGTTTTCTCCAAGGGCCGTAAGCCGAGAAGGCCCAAATAAGAAGGTGTCTGCAGGGGATGACTGGCTTCAAACATAATTCAGCGGCCTGTCAGGAAGCTGGCCTGACAGCTGATGAAAGTGAAATATAATTAAATGTCAACAAAAATGAACACGGCAGGGCACTGGCTGACATGCCAAGCTGGTCCCCAAGACCCCCTCCCACTGTATGCCAATCATACCTAGCTGCTCCTCAGGGGTGATGGGACTGAAAGGAACCAGCATCAGACGCAGAGACAAAGGGAGCAGAGGTCTCCAGAGCATCTGGGAGAATTGGGGTTCCCTCATCTTGCCGGGGGGCTGCAGTTCTTCCTGCATTCTGGGGCAGGTGAGAGGAGTGGCCTTGAAGAAAGAAATCAGGGGCCAGGCCCTCATATCTGGGTGCCAGAACTGGCACACTGAAATGAGCAATCCTTGCCTGCTCCTCCTAAGAGTTCAGTCTTCCAGAAATGACAGCTACTATTTGTTGAATCTATACTCTGCACTAAGGCTGTGCTTATTGTTTTTTTTAAATTATTGGAATATAATTGCTTTACAATGTCGTGTTACTTTCTGCCATACAGCATTGTGCATCAGCTATATATGTACATACGTCCCCTCCCTCTTGAACCTCCCTCCCAGCCCCCAGATCCCACCCCTCTTGGTCATCACAGAGCACTGAGCTGAGCTCCCTGTGCTACACAGCAACTTCCCACTAGCTATCTATTTTACACCTGGTAGTGTTTATATATCAATGCTACTCTCTTAATTCGTCCCAGCTCCTCTTCCTGTGCCACAAGGCCATTCTCTCTGTCTGTGCCTCTATTCCTGCCCTGCAATAGGTTCATCAGCACCATTTGTCTAGATTCCATACACACAAACACACCACACACACACACACACACACACACACACACACACACATACACACATATACACGTGTGTGTGTTAATATACTATTATGATATTTGTGCAATTACAGAATGTTCCCTCCAGCTCCTGCTCCTGCACTCAAACTCCCATAATCTAGCTGGGAACATGGGAGCCCAGACACCCTAGTTTTCCAGTTTTCTTTGCAACTTAGCTCGGTTACATGGCATGCTCTGGTCAATGGAAGGTTACCGGCAGAGGTTCATGACCTTATAGGTCACAGCTCTTTAAAGAATCCATCTCCACTTCCCCTTCCCTGTCCTATGGGCTACAAAGGGCATGGACAGTCAGCTTCACCAAGGGGCAAGGCCTCAGTGTGTGCAGAGCAACAAGGTGGAAGGAACCTGGGTCCCTGGAAAACCAGGGCAGAGCTACCCTGGACCACGCTCCTCCAACGTCCATGAAAGAGAACATGCACTTGCAGCTTGCCTGCTGCCTTTCAGAATTTCTGCTACAGCACCCCAATCTGTTCCCCTGACAGACTAATACATCTTCAGTGTCCACAGTAGCTTTGCAAGATAGGTATTATCTTCTCCCCAGAGTCTAACCACCACCAGACTTGGAACTGGGTTCCAGCTCTGCCATTTCATACTGCTGTGACTTAGGGCGAGTCATTTAGCCTCCCTGAATCTTGGAGTTCTCCTTGATAGAATGGGGAGAAGGTGATACCTATCTGGCAAAGCTACTGTGGACACTGAAGATGTATTAGTCTGCCAGGGGAACAGATTGGGGTGCTGGAACAAAAGTCCTGAAAGGCAGCAGACAAGCTACAAGTGCATTTTCTGTTTCATGAAAGAGAAATCTGGCTATGACCAGTTCCAAATCTGGCTATGACCAAAATGTATGCCCAGATCTAGGACTCAGAGCTCATGCCTCTACCTGGAGTCTCTGTGGGAAGAGCTCTTTCCTTACAACTGTGCATTTAAAAGAGTTGGGACAAGGCTTCCCTGGTGGCTCAGTGGTGGGGAATCCATCTGCCAATGCAGGAGACACAGGTCTGATCCCTGGTCCGGGAAGATTCCACGTGCTGTGGGGCAACTCAGCCCGTGTACCGCAACTACTGCACCCACATGCCCTGGAGCCTATGCTCCCCAACAAGAGAAGCCACCACAGTGAGAAATCTGTGCACTGCAACTAGAGATTGGTCCCTGCTCACTACAACTAGAGAAAAGTCTGAGCAGCAACAAACACCCAGCACATCAACAACAACAAAAGTTGGGACAAAGAACCTGATATGATTTCCCCTCAAGAGAAAGGAAGAGTCCTTTTCCTTCAGACACATCCTCTGCTCCTGGCACTGGAGTTTCAGGGGAGACACACAAAATCTTCACAAGTCCAGAGTGCATTCATCCCAGTAGCAGACCCAGACAAGCCCATCCCTGCTTCCTGGAGTTCTGAGCTTCTCTGAGTACTGACCCTTCCAAACTTTGCCCATCAGCTCTTCCTCTGACTGGAGAGCTCTGCCATGTCCTTCTACTCAATGTCCCCTTGACTTGTATTTTTTCTGAGGCTAGTCTCTCTTCTTTGCAAAGATCCTGCCTGATGTTAGTTAGAGCTGCTCTGAGCCAAGGGCAGAGGAGAGCAGCACAGAACCACATCCAAACACGACATCGAAGGTTCCAACAAAACCATCTGGGAGCCCTAGAGCTAGACTCAAAGGCCAATATCACGAGGTCAGGAGCTGGCAGGCCCATTAATGGGACTGGAGATGGGCGGCAGGCTGGAAAGCGGATAAAGGACCAGCACTGAGATGGGGTGGAGGGTGTTTATCTTGCTGGGTTCTGGGGTGTAGGTCCAGGTTCAGGTAAAATGCTCCATGTTCATTAGGAAATAGGGTCTGCGTTGGGCCTCTGTATGTCCTGGCATGTGGATGAGACTCTGGAAGGAAGGCCACCAAGGCTCTTGCCTGCTGGCTGTGCCCTGTTGCCCTGGGGGACCACGGTGAAGTGCTCGCCCCTTGGAGCAGAGGGCAGTGGAGTGAGGCCAGGACTCCTCCACCCAGTGAGAGCCAAACTTGGAGAATACAGTCGTAAAGCACTGGAGTGACTTCCCAGATGGAGCTGGATTTATGGAGCTGCTTCATTTTGGATGCAGAGGCTCAGTCAGGGGCAGAGGAGAATATTCGTGGAAACTAGCCCGAACTATGGGCCCCTGGGACAGAGGTCGTGTTTGGTGGTGGGGGTGGGTTGGTGTTGCAGCTTCAGCACGTTGTTCATTGGTCCTGTTTGGAGAGACCTCCGATGGGAGGACTTTCTGATTCTGAGGATCAGGGCCATGGAGCATGCAGGCAACTAGGTGACAGTCAAGCATGGCCCTGGCCAGGTGGTGGGACTGCTCATCAGTTGTGGAGACAGCCGGGGACGGTGGTGCAGAGTCAGTGGGTCTGAATGCTCCCTCTGTTAATCCCCAGTGAGATGACCTAAGACAACTTGCTTTACTTCTCTGAGCCTCAGTTCCCTCATTTATAAAATGGGGACAACAAAATTTTCTTCTTCTGGACACCATGTGGATGAAGGAGGGGCCTTTAGTGCTGGATTTGCTGTATAATTAGCTCTCAATATGTGGTAGCTGTGACACAGTATTAGGCATGATAACAAAAAGATCTCAGCTTTCTTTTAAATCATTTTTGAGTTCTGTCTTCATGACCATGCATTATTCACAATAACCAAAAGGCTGTAACCCAAATGTCTCTCCATTGATGAGCAGTAAAGTAAAATGTAGTCTATCCAAACAATGGAATATTTTTCAGCCATAAAAAGAAATGAAGGACTTCCCTGGTGGTCCAGTGGTTAAGAATCTGCCTTGCAATGCAGGGGACGTGGGTTTGATCCCTGGTCAGGGAACTAAGATCCTATATGCTACAGAGCAACTAAGCCTGTATGGACATAGGTTTTCACTTCTCTTGGATATATACCTAGGAATGGAACTGCTAGGTCATTTGTAGCTCTTTCCAGGCTTCCCAGGTGGCGTTTGTGTAAAGAATCCACCTGCCGGAGACACAAGAGATGCAGGTTCGATCCCTGGGTCGGGAAGATCCCCTGGAGGAGGAAATGGCAACCCACTCCAGTATTCTTGCCTGGGAAATCCTTGGACAGAGGAGCCTGGTGGACTAGTCCATGGTGTTGTGAAGAGTTGGACACTACTGAGCACGCACAGACACACACATGTAGCTCTTGGTTTCAAGATGATAAAAACCTTGAGGTCACAGATTGGGGCATTTCTAGGTTGGAATTCTGCACTCCCTAAATCCCTGCTGTCTTCCCATGTGGCTCATCATGGAACTGCCAGTCTACCTTCAACACAAGTCTTTTAGAAGCTATTTCTAGCCCAGCTTGAGTTCCTTCCCACGACACTTGTTCTCCAGGTACATAGATATTCTGACATTGTCTCCATAATTCAGAAGAAGAATCATGTCAAATACTTATAACTTCAGTATGGCCTTCGGGGACATCTATTTTCTAATGCTGTTTTACTAGTTACATGAAGATATGAAAATAAAGGAAAAGAACTCTGATTAGGGTCTCTGAGGCTTCCTGTATCATGTAAGATTCCAGAAATGAAACTAAATTGTACATTAAATTTTTTTTATTTAGTTAAAGCGTACTTTTCAAAAACAATGTTCTTAAAGGGCTTCCGGATAAAAGTCAAATTCACTTGTTAATTTATCCTGAGCCCCACTCATGACAGTTTTGTTTTCCTGACATTGACTTGATCTGATTAAGTTAACGGTCTAGGAGAAAATAACATCCTCTCCTTGCAGAATTGGCTCTGGTCAGGCCCATTTCTGATCATTTTAACAATTCGACTGGTTCTTCTAAAAATTAAATGGAAGTTAGCCTCGGACCTGGAGGTACTTTTCCATTCATTTACTGCTGGACCGTGTCAATATTCTAAAGAGGTTTTGGGTGTTACTCCATTTTGAATAATTTATCATAGCTAATGAAAGTTTTAAAAATCGGCTAACATCAAAGAAAAGCAAAATAGTCATTCCCACAAGTGGCTGAAAGGAAGCCTTTCTGGGCAGAAGAGATGAAAATACCCATTTCTGTTTCTGGAGCCCTCAAGCAATTGCATGGATGGAGTTCATTTCCACCTAATGAGTAGTCATGGCATACCTACTGTGAACATGTATCGCATGAATGAGAACAAAGTCGTATAGGACAGGTTATCCTGCAGTAACAGACAACCTCACCAAATGTCAGAGGTTTAAAAGATGGAACATTTCTTTCTGCATCTATGTTCATCTAACTCTGAAAAAGAAAATAAAGCTCACCTACCAGGACTATTGATTTCCATATGGAGAGGAGGATGTTTGTTGATGACTTCCCAAAGTTGCCTGGATGCTATGCTACATTGTTATTTTCTATGTTCTGCGTTAAAGACTTCATGAGACAGTGAGCTCTCTAACGGGAGTGAAAGCCAGGTAAAGACAGGATTGTGTTTTTCTGCTCCTTTTCCATTAGCTTTGGTGTGTTACTACAGGGCCAAGCATGTTGCAGGTGATCCAGACTGTGCAAAAGGAGTACAGAGGCAGAGGTTACACTTGTGGGTTTGAATCCTGCTTCCAGCACTCCCAAGTTGTGTGACTCAGACAGTTTCTCTCAACCTCTCTGTACTTGTCCTCATCTGTGAATTAGGGGAAATAACAGACACTCCTTGCTAGTGTACAGTGTAGAATAATTGAATTAATGCCTTTCAAGCACCTAGAAAGGTCCCTAGCACATGGCAGCACTATATTAGTATTTGATAAGAAAATCCTGATTTAGCATCCTTTGAGTCTGATTTAGGAACTGAACTAGGGATTATTCTATTGAATCTTCCTAACAATTCAATGAAGTAGGCATATTAGGATGACCATTTTGCAGATAAGGAAACTGAGGCTTGGGGAGGTCACTTCCCTGGGGTCCAATAACCAGAAGGTGGAGCTAGAATTTCCACCCACGTCTTCCTGACTCCAGGGCTGACATCCTTTTGCCTAGAGGCTGTATAACCTCTATTTGCAGAACAAACTAAATAAAAAGGCTTCGGTGAGCAAGGTGGTGCCCATTTTTCTTGATCTAACGCGTTGTAAACTCTGCACTTCATCTTCATTTAGTCCCTTAACATTCTTGGTTCCAACATACTTTCTAATCCTCTCCCATTGATCCATTTTTGTAGACTCTTGTCTCCTGGAATGGACTCTAGGACACCACTGCACTGTCCTTCTGTTAGTACTTCTTGGACAAAACACAGTTTAAAAACAGCACCAGAGACTTCCCTGGTGATCCAGTGGCTAAGACTCCATGCTCCCAATGCAGGGGGCCCAGATTCCATCCCTTATCGGAAAACTAGATCTCACATGCTGCAACCAAGAATTCATACGATGCCGCTAAAGATCCCGCCTGCTGGAAGATGGAAGATCTCATGTGTTGCACCTAAGACTGATGCAGCCACCACCCCCAACAACCCAGCACCACCCTCTCTTTCTGCCTTCATGCGTGTTACTCAAGTGGTCGCCAAATGATGCATCCATGCAGCTTAATTCACAGCTTTGGAACCCCAAGGCCATGGTCACTATCTTCCGCCCACAGAGGATCTGGGAACTGTTTTCCCCACTGAGCCGCCTGAAGTCTTGCTTCTTTGCTGCAGACGAGCGGCAGAGAAAGGGCAGATCACGCCGTCTGTTCAAGCCTCTTTTTTTCCCTGCTGTCAAGTTTGTGTCTTTCTTAAGTTCACCCCCTTCCTTTCTCACTCCTTCAGGAGACAGAAGGTGAAGACTGTTTATATTCTTCAAAGGGCAGTCCTTTGAAGAAACATCCAAGGAACAGACTTTCATGGTGTCACACTTACTCTTGGCAGGACAGATGTCTTCCAAAATAGGGCAACCTGCAGAGCTGAGCCTGAGCACAACCAGAACTCTCGCAGCAACGCACCTAGAACTGTCCAGCAGACACGGGGCTGCTGGAAGAACTGTCAGCTTCCCCAGTTTTCCTCACACACCCATGAGGTGCCAGCTCTGTTCTGCAGATGGGGGGGGGGGAGTCAGAGCTGGACAGGATGCGGTCCCTGTCCCCACAGAGCTCACATCCATATGGCAGGTGGACACATGGCTGTCCTGGCTGATCTGAGACACTTGGCTTCACTGAGATGTGGGCCTTGAGTGTGAAAAATGGGGGAACCTGGTCTCTGGCTGCGGAATGCCAAGGCTCAGATGGGGAGGGGGGTGCCAGAGAGGCCCAGGTACAGGTCAGTGCTGTTCTGGATGGAGGCATATGGTACCTGATAGACTTCCTTCTGTAAGGAGCTTACCATTCATGGAGGGAGTGGGGCCTTCAGTTTGTTTATTGCCCACTGCCAGGCAATAAACAAACAAGCAAACCTATAATATACAAGGCAGAAAGAAATATAAGGCAGGCTGTGCAGATGAAGAATGCCATGAGAGAGAGGGGTTCCTACTTCAGACAAGGCTTTGTGAAAGGTGGCATCTAAGCAGAGACAAGCTTTGGGGAAGGGGGGATAAGGAGAGGAGCAGAGAGCATGTGCAAAGGCCCTGGGGGAGGCAAATGCGAGACACGTCACAGGCATGGCAAGGAGGCCACAGGCTTGCACAGAATGAGCAGGGGTGCGTGGCAGGAGATGAGGACTGGGAACCAGACCCCATGGGCAGTGGTGGCAGGAAGGAGCTGGCAGATGCAGGGTTCATTTCAGAGATTGTGATGGATGATAGAGAGCACCCACTTTGAGGCTTGCCATGAAGTCTGAGTTTGAAGAGAAACTGTGGGAAGCACAGCAAATCTGTGAATCAAAAATATAAAAGCTTTTTTGAATCAACCTCCATGAGCCAGGTGAGCACTGCTCCATGCCTTCCACATAGAAAAGTTTGCAACTGGGCTTATGCCCATTCCCACCAGCTGTTAAGACCTGGGTTCCTGATCTCCTGGTGGTCCGTTTGCACACCGCTCACTGTAGCGTGTGTTTGCTTATGCTGCCTCTTATGTATTCCTTATCCCCTGTGAGACAGGTGCTGTGTTACCCAGGGTTGTGCTGGAGCCAGCTTCCTGGGCTCTTCCGGGCTGACTGTGTACATCCTTCCTAGCTCTGCCATTGGGGATGTCCAATTAGTAGCTTAAGTATTTACTCCATGGAAACTGATTTGAAGCCAGTGAGAGCTTGGGGTCAAACGGACCCCTGAGCAGCTCCCAAGAGTGTGATGAATGCCACAACTAGTTGCCCCCTCCCCCACCCTGGAGAGAGCTGGCTGTTGATCACTTACCAGCGCACCACTGGCTACACCCATTTTCCAGAGAAGGCAAGTCAGGCTTCAGAGGGTAAAGACCCATAGCCTTGGGATGCCCCAAGTCCAGAGATCTGCTGCCTTTTGACAATTTGTGAATGACAGTGGATGATTCTAATAGCAGAAACTCCAGCAATGGTAGATCATTTTGGATGCCAGGGGAATTTTTAGGCATTCCCCAGATCTCTTTGTTTCTTCACTGTGTCTGGTTTAGATTAAGACTAGAAATTCCCATCAGGCTTTTCCTGAAGTGGGTGACCCCTTTGCTGACCCCTGATAGCTACAATCACAAGAGGGTACCTAGAAAACCCTGTCTGGGGAGAGGTTGGGGGAGCCACTGCCAAGCCAGGCTGTATCATTAGGAGCCAGGAGAGGAAAGCAGAGAAGCAGAGGCTTAAGGTGGAACGTTAGCAAATGCCACTTCTATAACTGCTTGTGAACAAAAGGTCAGGCCCTGCAGTATTTCTTTTGGTTACGCTGAAAAAAACAATCCAGCGTTTAATTTCCTCAAGTAGAGGCTGCAGGCTATGTGGGTTCACAGGGCGCTGGAAGAGGAGTGGGTAGCCTGAGATGGGAAGGCTGATATTCCAGAGAGACCACATGGAGGGCACTCTTGGGGGCTACTCAGGGGTCCCTTCGACCCCAAGCTCTCACTGGCTTCAGATATAAACTGGGTCCTGTTCTGACCTGTCTTATGCCACAAAGCTAAGGAAGGCTCCATGACAGGGGGAATAAGAGCAGGTATTTATTGAGCACTTACTGTGTACCATGTACTTTTTATATATACATATATTTACACACAAATACTCTCAAGTCAAGAGGATGAGACAGTTAGGTACCATCACTGACTCAATGGACATGAATCTGAGCAAACTCCGGGAGAAGTGGAGGACAGAGGAGCCTGGTGGGCTACAACCCATGGGGTCACAAAGAGTCAGACACGACTTAGCAACTGAACGACAGTACGAGCACTCAAGTCATCGTCACACGCTCTGTGACCAGACTCTCCCTATCCTCATCCCCATGTTACAGCCACTTGAACAGATGCAGAGAGAGGTTAGGTAATTTGTCTGAGGTCACACAGCTACAAGGTATTATACTAGAGCTGCGTTTGAACACAGCTTGTCTGGCTCCAGATTCTGAGCCCCTAAACCAGTCAACGGCATGGGATAGAGGGATGCAAAGATTAGCCACAACGCCTTAGGAAATGATCTGAATGTGCATAACGTCTTCTCCAAGGAAACTGGGAATTGCTACGAGTGCCCGGGGCCCCTTCAAACCCCTTTGTCCTCTGTCCAACAAAGCTAGGCTGTCCCCAGAGACGCCTGGCCTGACCCTCATCTCCCTCTGCGCCTCCTCAGCACTGTCCCAGCTATCACGTCCCCAGTGCCCACGGCTCTCCCTGCCTCTGTGCCTTTTTACATGCTCTTCTCTCTGCTTGGAACATCCCTCTCACTTTCTGCACGCACTAGCTCCTCATGATGCTGCCTAAGGGTTCTTTCTTCCTGGAGCCACTCTAACTTCCAAGCTGAAGCAAAGGACCCTCAGGGCTCCCACTGTACCTTGGAGATGGCCACAGAACTCCTCCACCCCTGTGTGGTCACTGTTACTCTGGTCTGCCTGCTTGCTGGGCTGTGAGAGTCTTTGCAGGCAGGGATGGAGTCTCATACATGTCTGTTTCCTTAACACCCAGCACAGTATCCAATAGACAGAGCGTGCTGCATGCTGAGTTGCTTCAGTCCTGTCCTACTCTTTGCCATGCTATGATAGTCTGAAAGGCTCCTCTATCCATGGAATTCTCCAGGCAAGAATACTGGAGTGAGTAGCCATTCCTTTCTCCAGGGGATCGTCCCGACCCAGGGAATGAACCTGCATCTCTTAAGTCTCCTACATTGGCAGGTGGGATCTTAACCACTATTGCCACCTGGGAAGCCCTGACACACAGTAGGTGCTTAATAAACACTGACTAAATGAACGAATAATGAGCGAGTGAGTGGCCACCTTTGGATGATCTGTCTTCTCAACCAGGTAGTAATTCTGATTCCTGTCCTAAATCTGACAGCCAAAGGCAGGCCGGTGCTTTGACGGTGGGCGGGGGTGAGGAAGGGTGTTTGAAGATGAGAATCAGGCGGAACTTGAAAGGGGCCAGAGTAGGCGTTTTGAAAGGACAGCCACAGTGGTGGCAATCGAAGTCCCCGCAGCACTGACAGAGGTCACAGAGGCTAATGCAGTTGCTCCTGCGGAAAGGCGCACCCCACCCCCACGCGGGGAGATCACACGCCAACAACAAGAATCCTACAGCTGCTGCCCCAGGATCAAGCGCGCGGGGCTGTGCGCACGGAGATTAAAGGCTGCGGTGCTCCTTCTGCCCGGGAGGCCCCAGAGCCGCTCTCCCGCGGGCGACACGATGGATTAGGCCTTGGATGTTCCGGAAGCTTGCCCAGCTCCGTATCACCGCCTGCCTTGACATTCTCTCCAGAGCTCACGCTCACGTCCTCGTGGAGCCCTGGGTGTTTTCAGTGCTGGGTTATTGGGCTCTTTCAGGCCAAGGGGAAGGAGATGACAGGGAGATAGAAGGCATGTCCAGCAAACCGATTAACATTCCTCCACTAAATAAACTCCCGAGGCTGGAGGTTTGGAAATCATGGGGATGCTTCCAGGCAGGGCATGCTGGTTCCTCAGTCTAGGAGAGTCCACTGACCAGGCGTATTTTCAGTGGTGATACCGACCAGCTAACAGGTGTGGAAAGCTATCTTCAAGGCTGAGGCTCAGAGTGATATTTTGGGACTGAAAAAGAAGCAAGCTGAGTGCTTTCTGACACGGATGTTTCCCCATGACGTCTTCCCAGCACAGCCCTGGCCAACCCCACCCACCTATCTTCCAGGCGGTAGGAGTTCTCCACCCTCTGGTCCTTCCTGACACTTCTCTGTGTTCAGGATGCGAGTGGTGGTCCCCGGGTAATGTCATCTTAATAAACCTCGCCAGGAGCAAGGCTGTCCAAACAGATGAAGGGTGATGGGACAGAGTTCAAAGAGGGATGGCTCATGATGATTTAGAACATCTCAAGGCCGTTGAGAAAGGAAACGGAGGTGGACTAGGATGAGACTCAGAAGCTGGGGGCGGGGGCAGGCTCCTAGAAGCCAGCAGTCCTTCCAGCTCTGAGAAACCTGGCCAGGAAAGCAAGTCCCAGGCTGGAGGGACTTGGACAATGACACCAGTGATTTTCAAACAAAAGGACCATCTTACACTTAAAGTTCACTAGAGCCCTTCATTTTTCTAGAGGCTGTGAACATCCTGGAATCAAGTAACACTGATGGTTGTACAAGTTTGTGAATAGAATTAAAATCACCGAATCATATACTTTCAAATAGCAGGCTTTATGGTATGTGAATTACATCACAATAGAAAAAAGTGGGAAAAGCCCCCTTATTCCATATCGCACTGTGGATCAATAAATGCACAGCACACCAAGATGTGCTATAGAAAACTATACTCCCCAAGAATGGAAATAAATAAAAGAACCCTTTGAAAGATGGTGGGAGGAGGTGTCACCTATTGAGTACCTGCAATGCCTTTAGCAAGGAAACATTCTTCAATTACACCAACATATTTATGTGCACTAGATACTGTCTAGGCTCTGGGGTTAAAGAAAGATGAAGAGGGCTGCTCTGGTGGCTCAGTGGTAGAGAATCTGCCTACCAAAGCAGGAGACACAGGCTTGATCCCTGGTCGGGGAAGATCCCACATACCTCACAGCAACTAAGCCTGTGTGCCAGAACTTTTGAGCCTGTGCTCTAGAGCCCCGGAGCTGCAACTACTGAGCCCTTGCACCACAATTATTGAAGCCAACATTCCCTAGAGACTGTGCTCTGCGACAAGAGAAACCACTGCAATGAGAAGCCCGTGCACCACAACCAGAGTAGCCCCTACTAGAGAAAAGGCAACTAGAAAAAAGCTCATGCAGCAGCGAAGACCCAGCACAGCCAAATAAATAAAGAAAAGAAAAGAAAGATGAAGAGATCAGGGCCTTGTGCCTCAGAGAAAGAACAGGGAATGAGCCAGGAAAACGAACCACTAGGGCAGGAGATGGAATATGCCATGGGCAGCAAGGGGCTCTCCACGTTCAATTCTAAGGACACTCATAGGAGGGTGAAGTCCCATCAGATCACAGGGAACAGGAAATGAAACCACAGGGCTTGGGGTGGACCTTAAAGGGCAGTAAACATCCTAGAGGTGGAGAGGCTTCAAGAGGGTGGTCCAGGGGGAACGAATATCAGTGGCAAAGGCTCAGCAGCTGGAAAACACAAGCTGTTCTTTGTCTTTAATTAATTCATTGGCTTCACTGGGTCTTAGTTGTGGCACACAGGATTTTCTATCCTCATTGCAGAATCTTTAGTTGCAGTATGTGAACTCTCACTTGCGGCATGTGGGATCTAGTTCCCTGACTAGGGATCAAACCCCAGGTCCCTAGCATTGGGAGCATGGAGTCTTAGCCACCACTGGGCCACCAAGAAAGTCCCTACAAGCTGTTTTAATCTGCCTGCACAGCAGGAGGTGTGTAGGGCAGCAGAAAAAGGTAGGTCTGGAAAGAAGTAGAGTTGCACTTTTAGCGAATGGAGTGGGGTGATCTTGATCTGTTTCAGGTGTGTCCTTCCTTGCCTCCAGGGTGTTTCTGGTTTTAAATAGTGAGGCAGACACAGTTTGTGTTGAGGTGTCCTCCTGGCAACCCTCTGCCCTCAAGGCCCTCAGCATTGGCCTGCATTTCTCCCCCAAAAGAGGCTCAGTGAATATCAGATGAGAGAAGGAATGAATGAACCAATGAACGAATGAATGAGTGCTGCTGATATGTAAGACTCTCGTCCCCATATCCAAACTAATCTGTCTGTGGGACTTCCTTGATGGTCCAGTGGTTAAGACGGTGCTGCCAATGCAAGGGGCATATGTTCAGTTCCTGGTCGGAAAACTAAGATTCCCACATCGTGAGGTGCAGTCAAAAGACTAAAAAAAAAATGTCAAACTAACCTGTCTGTGTTTCATCCCTCCAGGAATCTACTAGAAAAGAGCCAGATAATCTAGAGTGTTCCTGGGAAGGCATTGCAGGAATTTAAGAGCAACCCATTAAGATAAGATGATGGCATTTGTAAACCCAGGGGATTCTGGTGGCAGCATCCCAGGCATGGGGTATGCTGGGCAGAGGTGCCTGTCCACACACCTCAGCTCACACTGCCTCCCTTCTTACGCTTGACCCCCTTAAGCATCTTGTGGGGGGAAAAAGCCATCTCTGGCTTGGCAGCTGAGTGTTGAGAGCAGCAGACTCCAGGCCTCTGCATTGCATGCCTTAACGGGGCCCTTCAGTGCCTGGTGCTCTCAGCACTTACCATTCTCTGAGCATCTTTTATTCATGCAGACAGGTGATTGCAACTCATGCCTCATCACTCTAACAGCCTGATGTAGGGCAAAGAAAACCTTCTGAGCATTTGTGCTACATCAGTCTTCTCGGACAGCGACTGTTCTGGAAGATTCTGTGAGCTGCCACCTCAAGAATTCCATTTACCCATCCTGGCTTCCCTGGGGCACCCCTTAGGGTCTGTGGTTAATCACAGTGCATATCGGCTAAAGATTTCTCTTCCATGCCCCATTTCTGTTGGGGTCCAAATCATCTTTTTCTACCTATCACACACTTGTATTTTTACTGGGAGAAATCTGAGGCTAACCAAGCAGATGAACTGATGAGGTTGGAGGCCTGGGAGCCACAGCTGGCCCATCTCTAGCTCCTGGGGTTGGGGTGGGAGTGAGGATGGTGATACAGAGGCAGGGCTGGCATCCTGAGCTACATGACCTGTACAGCTGCTGTGGACCCCACGCTTAAAAGCACCTTGTACTTGGTTTAATGTTCTGCTGTTGCCATCTTCAAATGTTTTTTGTTTTGCGTGGACCTGCAAACTACATAGTGGGTTCTGCACGAAGGCCAAGGTTTCACTGCTGATTGGTTTGGTTTTCTTCTGCGGCCACTGACTCCAGCTGATCCTTCAAAAATGTTGAATCACAGGTAATAATGATGCTTCTATACAACTGGTTCCCCTCATGTTTCCCATGTCCACAGCCCTGGTCAGGTCTCAGCATCTCTTTCCTGGGCTACTGTGGATTCCTGTCTCCCTCCAGCCTCTAACAGGTCTGAGCCATTCAGAATGATGCCAGTTAACAGGGCGACGGTGAGGCATAGCTTCAGAGGTGTCAGTGAAAGGTCCCCAGAGAACCCTGGGAGTTCAAGGCAGAGGCCCTACAAAGCAACAGTTAATTGCAGAACCGTCAACATTAATTGACCCATATTCCAGGTATCATGCTCAGCATTTTAACTGTGCAGGCATGTGTGCTCCATTGCTCAAATTGCATCTGACCCTTTGTGATCCCCTGGACTATAGCCCTCAGGCTTCTCTGTCCACTGGATTATCCAGGCAAGAATACTGGAGTGGGTTGCCATGCCCTCCTCCAGGGGATCTTCCTGACTCAAGGATCCAACCAGAGTCTCCTATGGCCTGTGCATTGGTAGGCAGATTCTTTACCACTGAGCCACCTGGGAAACCCTTAAGCATTTCGCCTGCTTGGACTCAAAACATTTAATCATCACAACAATCCCAGAAGCAAGTATTAGTATTCCTGTCATTTTATGGATGGGGAAGATGACACTGCAAGAGATTAAGCCAAGCACACCAGGTAATAACAGGGATTCCAGAGGCAAGAGCCCTGATTCAAATGCCAGCTTGGTTGTGACTACATCTTGACTTTGGGAAAATTATCAACTATGCCTTGGCTTTCTAGTTATCATATGGGAATTATAAGAAAAACACCTACTTCCTAGTGTTGTAAATCTCAGGGTTAGGAGAATCAATATAGGTAAAGTACATAAAACATTCCTCACTACTGGCCAAGAACAATATATGTATTAATACACATACTGATATTAATACATCCAAGGTCCCATGGATAGAAAGTGGTCACAATAAGACAGACCCAGAGAATTAGAGCTCCAAACCTATGAATTTAATCACTGGGCAATATTGCCTCCTGGGCAGGGTGGTGAAGGATGCTCACAAAGCATGCCTAATTCAGTCTAAGTCTAGAGATGCTGAAGTCAAAGAGTTGGAAATTAAAAAGCAGAACATGATTCCAAATGTTGACTCTTATCGCTAAATGTATGCCGTGCGTTAGCTCTGAAATGGGTAATTTCGCAGCACTTCTGACGGTGCTTCACTGTTTACTAGAACATTCACCATGGCACGATTCCACAGACCAAAAACGTCGTTACAATATGAAGTGTCAGCACAACATTCTCCTATTAAACATCTTGTAGGAGCACAGGGGAGAGTGCCAGGGTTATGTGAGAATTACAGGGTGTGCAAATTGTTCAGGCACCGCTGTACACAAAAGTATTTTTTCCTTTATCCTGATTTAGTGAGTCGGGAAAGAGAGTGAGGAGTGCATTTTAAAGACAGGCATCAGGTTATTTAGATGCAGGGCAGTGGCTTCCGTTGTTATACACAGATGAAAATGAAGTGTGCTTACAGAGGGTCCTTATTTGAGCTAAATTTTCTCACCATCTACTCAAGGTTCCAAATCACCATGCCTAGTTTGGCTCAGCATGGGGTTTCGGCTCTGTGTTCCCAGAGGACACACGATTGAGGAAGTGTCTGCCCCAAATTAACTCCAATCCCGGTGAAGAACAGATCACTTCAGTGCCGTATGCAAAAATCACACTGCCATTCCCCAAACTACAGATGTCCTTGAAGCCAGGGACAGTGCTGCCCAGCTCAGAAAGCATTCACCATAGAGTCACCAGTGGGAGAAGGCAAATGAGCCAGAATTGTTAATAACCATCAGCCATTACTGCAGGTGCCTAAGATATGAATGACATCAGATTTAGAAAGGACATCAGATTTAGACTGCTGTAAGATGAAGTTGGGGAGTCATGCTATGTAGGACCTTATTTGACTAAGTGGTTTAATAGTAAGAATTATAATTTATTTATTTGGCTGTGTTGGGTCTTAGTTGCAGCATACAGGATCTTTCACTGAGGCACATGGATTCTAGTTGTGATGCGGGCTTAATTGCTCTGCAACATGTGGGATCTTAGATCCCCAACCAGGGAGTGAACCTATGTTCCCTGCACTGCAAAGTGAATTCTTAGCCACTGGGCCATCAGGGAAGTCCCAATAAGAGTTATAATTATAATAATGATAAGAGTTCCCTTTTATTGAGCATCTACTATATACTAGTTATTTTGCTAAGCACACTATGCATAGGGATGTCACTGGATCCATATAAGGACCTTGCAAGGTTGCTATTACTACTCTCACTTTGCAAATGAACACAAGTTTAGAGATGCTGAGTAACCTGTTGCATAGACACTAAGTGGCAGGGAGGGGTTGCAATCCAAATATACCTGGAGTGCAACACAACTTGGCGATTGAACAACAACAACAACAACAAATCTTCTACCTCTTCACAGTGCCCTATGCTATTACTTTCTCCTAAGCTCAGAAATTGCTACCTACTATACTAATTATGATTAACAACAATGAAGACAATAACAACCACTTTTAAGAGCTAAGAGCCCAATGTATATTATTTAATCTTCCCAACACTTCTAGAAGATAGGTATTATTTTCATACTGGAGATGAGGAGACTGAGGGTTAGAGAGGGTAAATAATTTGTCCTGAGCCATATAGACAGAGAATTGACCATAAGGTCTGCAGTGGGGCAGATGGAGAAAAAATGGGAAGGTATTGGTCAAGGTCGAGGCAAGAAGGTCTCTGAGGGTAGAAAGCACTATGAAGCCCCCACTGAAAAGGTGCAGCAACTTTCTCTAATGCCAGAAGAATGGACCTTTCTTGAGGTTTCCATGTGTCCATAGTGTAAGAGGTGGCAGCCATACTTGTTCTCAATGACACCATCCTCAGGCCATAGCTGATTGGATCCTAGGTGAACATCTGACCCAAGCCATCCAATGAGGTTCTTTCTCTCAAAAATTTGAACTGAGAGGCACTGAGCCTGGTACCTGTTGAGTGCTGAGTCTGGTCAATGGCAGAGTATCCAAGGGAGGGTCAACAGTCCAGTTATGGAGGTCCATAGGGCTGTCCTGCTTCCCAGTGTCCTGAGGCTTGGCTGTTCAAGCCTCGGGATTCCATGAAACACACGAATATTCCTCCCATGCATTCCTCTTTTACTTAATTTAGCTCATATTGGTCCCTGTTATGTGTAGCCAAATGAATCTTAGTTAATGATCACCACCTCTTATCAAGTACTTCCTACAAGCCTGACTGAGCATCCCTGGTGGCTCACTGGCAAAGAACCTGCCTGCCAATGCAGAAGACATGGGTTCAACCCCAGATCCAGGAACATCTCCTGGAGAAGGAAATGGAAACCCACTCTAGTATTCTTGCCTGGAAATCCTCATGGACAGAGGAGCCTGGCGTGCTATAGTCCATGGGGCACAAAGAATCAGACACGACTGAGCAACCAAACTGTCTATGGGGTCACAAAGAGTCAGACATGACTGAGCAACTGAACAGCAACAATAAGCTTGACTAATGTTTGCTTCTTAACCTACTAATATACCTCTACGGTATTATCTTATTTTATAGATTTTTTTTAAATGTAGCAACATGCATGGATCTATAGAGTATCACTAAGTAAAGCAAGTCAGAGAAAGACATATATGATCTCACTTATGTATGGAATCAAAAAGATGACACAGACGAACTGGTTTACAGAACAGAGATGGACTCACAGGCATAGAAAACAAACTTATGGTTATTAAAAGGGCTGCAGGTTGGGGAGACAAAGTAGGAGTTTGGAATTAAGATACACACTAGTATATACAAAACAGATAAACAAGGTCCTACTGTATAGCACAGAGAACAAAATATCTTATAATAACTTATAAAGGAGAAGAATCTAAAAAACAATATATATATGCATACATATATGTGGGGCTTTCCCAGGTGGCACTAGTGGTAAAGAACCCACCTGCCAATGCAGGATATGCAAGAGACATGGGTTTGATCCCTGGGTTGGGAAGATCCCCTGGAGTAGGAAATGGCAACCCACTCCAGTATTTTGCCTGGGGAATCTCATGGACAGAGGAGCCTGGTGGGTTACAGTCCATGAGGCCACAAATATGTATATACACATACATATATATAACTGATGGAGAAGGCAATGGCACCCGACTCCAGTATTCTTGCCTGGAAGATCCCATGGACGGAGGAGCCTGGTAGGCTGCAGTCCATGGGGTCGCTAAGAGTCAGACACTACTGAGCGACTTCACTTTCACTTTTCACTTGCATGCATTGGAGAAGGAAATGGCAGCCCACTCCAGTGTTCTTGCCTGGAGAATCCCAGGGACAGGGGAGCCTGGTGGTCTGCCGTCTATGGGGTTGCACAGAGTTGGACACGACTGAAGTGACTTAGCATATATAACTGAATATGTATATAACTGAATATAAATATATAACATATAAACAAACATATAACTATATATATGTATATAACTATAGTTGTATATAAGTAACTATATACATAACTATAGTTATATATAAAACAGAATCACTTTGCTATACACCTGAAAGTAACAGAACATTGAAAATCAGCTATACTACATGTAAGCAGTCAAGTTGGGCTTGAAATCAAGATGTATTAGATTTCTAGAACTATGTCCATGAAGAGGCTGTCTTGTGGGCTTGGTGACAGCACTCCAGAACAGCAGCTGCATTTATTCCCGCCAGCCCCAGAATTGTCCTTTAATTTGCAGACTTGTCTGGTGCAGGAGCAGTCACTTGAGTGACTAGATGCTGCTTGTTGTGCCTCATCTCGAATGCAGGGAGAGAGGAGGAGGTGCAGCAGGAAGTGTGTGCCTCCCCAGAGCCCTTCTGTGACGATCCTTGTTATATGCCAGTGTAGCTAGTCTCCAGTCTCCAGTTACACAGTCACCTAGGTGTTCCTGTGAAGGTATTTTATAGGTGTGATTACAGTCCATAATGAGTTGACTTTAAGTAAGAGAGATTATCCTAGATAATCCAAGGGGGTCTGATGTGACCAGTTCAAAGGCTTTAAGAGCAGAGCCAAGGCTTCCTTGATGAAATTCAGCTAAGGCCACAGCTTTACCCTGTCCTTCAGATTCAGACTTGCCTTGCAATAAATGTGTTCCCTTCTGATAAATCTCTTAATATAGATATCATTCTGGTTCTGTTTCTTGAATTGAACTCTGACTGGCTCCAGACTCAGCTAGAATACTGGAGTGGGTTGCCATTTCCTTCTCCAGGAGATCTTCCCAGATCTGGGATCAAACTTGTGTCTCTTGCATTGCAGACATGCCCCTCCACCCGTTACACTCCCCGCACAGGCCAGGTCTCTCATGCTTCTAGGCCTTTCTCTCTGCCAGGAGCCCCTCTCCTTGCCTACTTGCCAGAAACTCTCTGCTGGTCAGCCAGGACTCAGTCCAGGCCCGCCTCCTCCATGAAGCTTTCCCTGACTTCTTCAGGCAAGCCATATGCCTTTCCCATTACACTCAGACCGACAGCACTAGGGTCATTTCTTAGTAATTTTTCTTTATGCATGGTTCGCTGATTCTCTCTTCAAGGACAAAAAGTGCCCCTTTCAAGTTTAATCTCAAACTTTTCTAGCTCAGGACCTGGCGCACAGATACAATTTTGTTGGATACATGCATGAAGGCAGACATTCGTGCCTCGGGTCTGGTTTTTGCAGAAGGGATGTGCTGGGGTAGAAAGAGGTCCACCTCCACCTGGCTCCTCAGGGTCACCTTGAAAAGGCCAGTGGTCTTTATCAGTGCTCTGCACGCAGGCTCTTGCTCTTGGCGGGGGCTCAATCTGACAGAGGAGCTCCTGTTGATGAGCTTTCCCCGGTCTTTCTGCCTGGCTTGGGGCTCCATTATTAGGGTGAATTCCTGCGTGACCTTTAAGATTAAAACTAAATGTTCTGATCTTTCCCCAGACAGGTATTAGGTGCTGGAAATGGCATTCTTCAGGGACTATGCTCAGTAGCAAATTCCAAATATCAGCCTCATCACATGCTGACATGTTACAGCCCATCTGAGCTGGGGCTACGCTGTGCATTTTAAGGCCGTGCCCTGTAAGAGCAGCAATTTTCTCTTTTTCACGCTGGCTCCACCGGGCACCCCCACCCCCACCCCTCGAGGCCTCTGAGAAGCTGCAGTCCAGAGAACTGAGACCCATTGGTGTTGCCTCTCTCTGATGGAACTGCCAGAGAGCAGAGGGTCACCAGCGAGCCAAGTTTAGCAGGGCTGTCAGGAAAAACTCGCCCTTCTGAAGATGCTACCAGGCCTTCTGCCATCGTCTGTAATGACTGTATTTGTGGCAAAGCTGGGGGGATGCCTCCACTCTGGGGTTCCTCCGGCAACTCAGGGAAATTGCACATGCCCTCAATCAGGAAACATTCAGGGAGTTCCTAAATTTGGACTCCTTTGATTAAAGGAAAGACCTAATTAGATAATTGTCTCCTTAGAAACCTAGGTATATTTATTATTACTTTTATAAGCCTCTTCAATTACTCAGAGGAGGGCACACTTTCGCTGTGGTCCACGTTCGCAAAGGAAGGAGCCGTGTCTCAGTGAGCTGCTAAGAACCATGAATAAGCAATCTCCCACTTTAGGTAAATATATTTGCTTTGCCTAAACAGGGTGGAAGTCTCATTTTCAGCCTTGCAAACAACTCCTAGTTCCAACTAATAATAATTGATGCTAATAATAGCAAATGCATATAGAGCATTCTTTAAATGTGCCAGGCAACTGTAACCCTTTACAACAAATCTGTGTAGCTGGCTCCATTCTTACGCCCATTTTACAGATGAGGACACCAAGGCCCAAGGAGGTTAAAGAGACTTGCTCAGACAACAGAACTAGAAATGGTACAGCCATGGCTGGAAGATACTCAGCACAGCCCTGGAGCTCCACCTGCATGTGAATGAACAACTCTTGAAGATTTTTTTATTACCGGGGGTAGAGTTCATATGCGGAGAAGGCAATGGCACCCCACTCCAGTGCTCTTGCCCGGAAAATCCCATGGATGGAGAAGCCTGGTGGGCTGCCGTCTATGGGGTCGCACAGAGTCGGACACAACTGAAGCGACTCAGCAGCAGCAGCAGAGTTCATATGAAGTTAAAACATAACAGAGCTTACATTTATTGAGCACGTGTGGTGCTAGGATCTGTGCTAAGTGTTTTTCATGCATTCTTTTCTTGTTAATTCTCAGAATACTGGGAAGTGGGGTTGTTTTATTCAATAAATGAAGAAAGTGAGGCTCACAGATTGAAAACTTGCTCTCTTGATGGGTTTTAAAGAAACAGATGATGATTGGGAAATGAATAGCCTTGTCATTACCACCCAGCCTTGAATCTGTCTGAAGACAGAGGAGCCCACCTCCTGTGTGCACCCCCACCTCCCAGTTTCCAACCTCTTCATACGCTGTTATAAATTAGGCCAATTTATGGCTGTTCAGTTTGCATTTAGATCCTACATTCGTAAAGGCTGCCTCGGCACAGATGTTCATAGTTGTAAACATTCTCTTCTGAAGTTGACCCTGTGCTTAAAAAACTCAATGATTCATTTTAAAATCCGGGAGTCAGAAAGTCTTTAAAATGGGGGGGTATGATTTCTTAGCACTTGAAACTGAGGTTTATGCCTTTTAATGTGCATTATTTACTCCCAGGCTCCTTCACCCCACCCCACCCCACTCCCACCCCACCCTGCCCCCACCAGAATCTTCTGGGCTCCTCTAGCTGTGCTGCAGGCCTGAAGGAGCTCTCTGGCTCTTCCAGAACACTAGATCTTCTGAGCTTTTTTCCCTCTTCTCTGAATTTTATTAACAGAATTTTATTTGTTTCTACCCCAGTCAGTAGAAGAGAGCAGGATTCAATCCATTCCTGACTGGTGATCATCTGCTATACATTTCATTCCTAAAATGCCAATGGGAAAATTGTGTACAATCACTGTTTAGTGTTCACAGTGTGCCAGGCACTAATGCTAAATAATCTATGCTCATTTTGCTCTCATATACCATCCTGTCAATGCAGGAGGTATAAGAGATGCAGGTTCAATCTCTGGGTAGGGAAGAAACCCTGGAGGAGGGCATAGTTCAGTTCAGTTCAGTAGCTCAGTCGTGTCCAACTCTTTGTGACCCCATGAATCACAGCACGCCAGGCTTCCCTGTCCATCACCAACTCCTGGAGTTTACCCAGACTCACGTCCATAGAGTTGGTGATACCATCCAGCCATTTCTTCCTCTGTCGTTCCCTTCTCCTCCTGCCCCCAATCCTTCCCAGCATCAGGGTCTTTTCCAATGAGTCACCTCTTTGCATTAGGTGGTCAAAGTATTGGAGTTTCAGCTTCAACATCAGTCCTTCTAATGAACACCCAGAACGGATCTCCTTTAGGATGGACTGGTTGGATTTCCTTGCAGTCCAAGGGACTCTCAAGAGTCTTCTCCAACACCACAGTTCAAAAGCATCAGTTCTTCAGTGCTCAGCTTTCTTCACAGTCCAACTCTCACATCCATACATGACTACTGGGAAAACCATTGCCTTGACTAGATGGACCCTTGTTGAAAGTAATGTCTCTGCTTTTTAATATGCTGTCTAAGTTGGTCATAAATTTCCTTCCAAGGAGTAAGTGTCTTTTAATTTCACAGCATAAGGCACTCCAAAATTCTTGCCTGGAGAATCCAATGGACAGAGGAGCCTGATGGGCTCCAGTCCATAGGGTTGCACAGAGTCGGACACAACTGAAGCAACTTAGCATTCACGCACACATCCTTAGCATTTAGAATAGTACTTTGCTTTAGCTGCTAAATGCCTATGTCCCACGAAAGACCTATGATGTTTATTTCTAGTGTTTTGCTTAATTCTCACATGAACCCTAGGGGACAGATTCTAATGAATATTCCCACTTGACAGATGGGACACCTGAGGCCCAGACAAGTTCAGTAACTTGCCAAGATCATGCAAGTGGTGAGTGGGTGGGAGGACATGGGTTCATCCATTCACTTAACAGATAGTTTTTGAGCCAATGAAGAAATGAACCCACAAATTAGCTCCTTGTGTATTCCAGAAGGGAGGCAAGTTGCTGTAAATGTCCAAACACAAGAAATATCTACTGGTTAGAGAGACGAGCTGGGAATAAAATCAAACAGGGTGATGTGAGGGAAAGGGGGCTGGGGAGGCATGATCCTCTCGGAGGACATGACATCTGAGCCCTGAGACTGGAAGGCTGAAATGGAAGGACTGTGCAGAAACCAGAGATAGGGCCAGGGCTTCACAGCAGAGGCAATATCAAGTTCAAAAGCCTGAAAAAGGGAACATGTTTGGCTTAAAAAAATCATTTGGCTCTGATGCCCCAAAGTCTTTCCATATTCTAAGGCTCTCCCTTTGGACCTCTGTAACACTTGGACTAGTATCAGGGACCTCGAGGTTTTGTTGGGAGGAATTACCGAGATCAAGCTTGTCAAACACTGAGCAGTGAGCTTGCCACACACTAAATGTTACCTGTTGCTGAAAATTTATCATTAGCCCTCCGGTACACTGCAATTAGCATCAGCAAAGGAGGGGATGATTTACATCCCATCACTAGCATTGTTGCAATTTCTCTTAAGGATGAGTAAGCAAACTTCCTGCATGACGTTTGGCTTGTCACTTCACTTTTGGAGAGGTCACCCGTAAATCGGCTGCCAGAAAAGAGCAATGGAATGAATCCTCTGTTGAATGATTGGGTTGTTTAGAATACATAGCACCTTAATCCCAGGAAAGAATAACAGAACCAAGCCCTTCCCAGGAACTGTTCAGAGAAGAGAGCCTGTCAAAAGGAAATTAACAAAGTGCACAGCAGATAATCAATAGTAATCAGCCCAGGAAATCAAAAAGAAAGCAATTGCCCTGAAGACCTACATCTTGTTTGTTCAATATTTCTGCAAGGTCAGGAGCCAATGCCAATCCATTATGGTTCTTAAATTCAGAGGTAAATATACTCATGAGCATCCTGCAGCAAGTGGGGAGCCCTGTTTATCATCCAAGAGGGCAGAATGTGCAAATGCTCCAGAACGCCTGGAGGGCTCCTTAGAAGCTTCTGGTTCTGCCTTCCAATGCTGGGATCCTGAAGGCACTAGGAAAACCCCCAGAGTGAAGCGGGAGGAGCCCACAGTGCCTCCTACGAGCAGGACACACAAAATGAGTGACAAATTCTGTGGTCTAAAAGACACTAATCCAGAAATTGTGTTTCAAAAGCTACAACCAACCTAGACAGCATATTAAAAAGCAGAGATGTTACTTTGCCAAGAGAGGTCCATCTAGTCAGAGCTATGGACTTTTCAGTAGTCATGTATGGATGTGAGAGCTGGACCATAAAGAAAGCTGAGCACCAAAGAACTGATGCTTTTGAACTGTGGTGTTGGAGAAGACTCTTGAGAGTCCCTTGGACATCAAGGAGATCAACCCAGTCAACTGTAAAGGAAATCAGGCCTGAGTATTCATCGGAAGGACTGTTGCTGAAGCTGAAGCTCTAATACATTGGCCACCTGATGCGAGGAGTCAACTCCTTGGGAAAGACCCTGATGCTGTGATGAGGCTGGAGCAGAAGGGCAGGGCCAAGTCATGTGGGAGCCATGTGGGCCACCAAATGGAGCTTGACATCAATCCAGCAGCAACAGGAGTCTTTGGAGGCGGGAAATATGGCCTCAGGGTGTTTATACCCAAAGAGTCTTGGATAGACCCAGGTTAGACCCGGGTCAGTCCTGCTGGCTTCTGGGTGCATTGAGAGGAACAAATCCAAGCCCCTTACCAGCCCCTGCGAAGCCCCTGCCGTGCCTCTGTGCTAACCCCTTGACCCCACCACCAGCCGAACTTCTGCTCACACTCTCTGCCTTCCTGCATTGGCGTCTTCTCACTGGCTGACCAGCTCTTCACAGGGCCAGCTCCTCTTGGTCATCTGTGTCTCAGTGACAAAACCACCTCCCGGTGGGGACTTCTTAGGCCTCCCTTGGCCCCCCTGTTACTTCCCTTCACAAAAACCTGCACACCCTCTACAGCATGTATGAGAGTATCTTGCTTATTTGATGGAGGGTTTATTATCTATTTCTCCTGTTGTTGGGAGTTGAATCATGTCCCCCCACCCCCCCCAAGGTGTGCTGAAGTCCTAACCCCATATAGTTGTGCATATGACTTAATGGGAATGGCCAGGCTGTTTTCCAAAATAGTTGTAGGATTTCTCATCTCCCCAGCCAAGTATGAGGGGTCTAGTCTCTCCACACCTTCAACCACACTCCTTGTTCTTCTTTTTAAAATTAATTTTTATGGGAATATAGTTGCTTTAGGATCTCCCTGGTAGCTCAGAGGGTAAAGAATCTGCCTGCAGTGCAGGAAACCTGGGTTTGATCTCTGGGTCAGGAAGATCCCCTGAGAAGGGAATGGTAACCCACTCCAGTACTCTTGCCTGGGATATCCCATGGACAGAGGAGCCTGGTGGACTACAGTTCATGGGGTCCCAAACAGTCAGACGTGACTGAACAACAGTCACTTTCAGAGTTTCTTTGCCATATTGTGTTAGTTTCTTGCAGTCTCTCTTTTTGATTCAGCCAGTCTGGCTGGTGGGAAGTGGAAACCCGGAGTCAGTGGGATCCCATTTAATGACAAGAGCACGTGGTGTGGGTGGGGGCTCTATCATGAACACCTTGTCCTGTGCGTGGGGAATGCCTGATTCTGGTACGTTACCACTCTAGACTTGTTCCTCAAACAAAAGGGACCCCTTTATTGAGAAAAATGAAGGATGAGAAGGAAAATAGTTAGAGACACAGAGAAAGACTGACATAGGCCCATCAGGACCAGACCATGGTCTTGCTTTCTCCACCACGTTGGCTATTTCTATCATCTTAGAGAAAACATCAGTCCCTTTCCTCCCTTCTGCCTCAGCATCTCAGAGATGCTCTCAGCTTTCATGGCATCTTTGTTTCAAGACCAGAATGATTTCTATATCCTTGGTCTCATCTGTCTTCAGAACTTTCTTTGAATGAGTTTGGGGAGGGTTTCTGTCCCTTTATTAGGCTTTGAAAAAAGCTCTCTTCCTTGCGGTCTTCTGTCTCTGCGAGAGCATATTGTGATCATGCGGCAGTGATCACAGTGGGTCATACTTGGCAGGATGTGGGTGCACCCTCTTCCCACAGTGAGGGCAGTATGAAGGGCAAGGTCGTGTGGGTGAGAGCCCAGGATTCGGGGGTTTCCAGGCATCTGTGGGTTTATTTGGACACTGAACTGGTATGTGCCTTAAGACATCTAACTGGACCCCTTACTCTACTTTTCCCAGTTCCTCAGAATGCTCTAATCTTAAAGGTAATTCCTGCTTCTATTTGGGGGAGGGGAGGAAGACTGTTTTCTATTAGTAATTTCTGAAAGATTGAAAGAAAATGCATATTTTATTTTTTCTCAGAAACACTGAGGGCCTGGTTCTTTTCACGGCCTAACTACTTTGAAAATTCAATTTCCTGACGGTGACCACTTCTGGTCAGATGATAATGGAAAATTACAACTGGGGTTTTGGAGATGTTTTGCTAATTTCTTTGTTAAACTCCAGATGAAATCAGTCCCTCCCTCTTAACCCTTCCTCCCAGGGCTGCTTTGCTGCAGCCCTCCAGGGGAGACATTGACACTGTAGTGTCAGTAATGGCCACTCAGAAAACGGCGCACCCCTGGTACCCACCCATGTCCCAATCTCAGCAAATGATTGACATTACCATTTCCTTACAGGTTCTCACTGCAGTCACCTTCATCTCCCGCAGTCAATCAACGAACAAGTCATGTTGATTCTACCTGTTAAATAGTTCCTGTGTCCCTGGCATTATCCCTCACTTTCACCACATCCTAGTCTAAGTCAGCACTCTACCGCTTGCCTGGACACACATTACCTCCCCACATAGTTCCTACATTCATTTTTTAATGTAACTACTTATGGCTGTGCTGGGTCTTTGTTGTTGCACACAGGTCTTCTCCAGTTGTGGTGAGTAGGGGGATACTCTCTAGTTGTGATGCATGGGCTCTCATTGCGGTGATTTCTCTTGTTGCACAGTCAAAGGCTTTAGTGTAAACAGTGAAGCAAAGTAGATGTTTTTTAGGAATTCTCTTTCCAATCTCATTGCTTCTGCTGCTTTCTCTTACTCTTGGGCTGCAGACCAAACTCACTACGGCTTACTGCATGATCTGACCTGGACTGTCTCTGCCACCCTCTACTTTCTTTTTGTGCTCCTGGCTCTGTCTGCCCCAGGATCTTTGCACATCCTGCTCCCACTGGCTCCCCCTACCACAGTTCCCTTGCATGTATCCCTGTTCACTCTCCACCCTTCAGTTACACATCACCTCCTCAGAAGGATCTCTTCTGACCACCAAGCTGAGTAACGCCCAACCAACACTTGTGATCCTAAAGCCCTGTCCCAAACCTGGCATGCTCCCAGTTCAACACATACCTAGCCCACCAGACTGTTAGTTTTGAGCAAGTCTGTCATTTACCACTGGAACCCTCTTGCCAACACACAGTGATGGTTCATCCATATCTGGTGAATGAATGAACAAATGAAGAACCATCTTTGATTTCACGCATTCACTCTAACGTTGTTTTTCAGTCACAAGTCATGTCACTCTTTGCAACCCCATGGACTGTAGTAAGCCAGGCTCTTCCATCCTCCACTATCTCTCTGTTTGCGCAAATTCATGTCCATTGAGTCGGTGATGCTATCTAACCACCCCATCCTCTGCCACGCTCTTTTGCCTTCAATCTTTCCCAGCATCAGGGTCTTTTCCAATGAGTCGTCTCTTCACATCAGGTGGCCAAAGTATTGGAGTTTCAGCTTTAGCATCAGTCTTTCCAATGAATATTCAGGGTTGATTTCCTTTAGGATTGACTGGTTTGATCTTCTTGCTGTCCAAGGGACTCTCAAGGTGGCTCCAGTGGGGGTTTCATAGCTCAATGAAGCTATGATGAAACATGGTTCACTGGAGAAGGGAATGGCAAACCACTCCAGTATTCTTGCCTTGAGAACCCCATGATCAATATGAAAAAGCCACTCTTATCAGGATCAAAAACTGTTGATAATAGGGCCCGACTCTGGCTGCTTTTCCTCCTGTGGCTGGTGATGATAACATGATGTGCTTCATCCTACTGCTAATGGGCAAAAGAAGTGTGTCCAAAGGTCTGAGCCTTCAAACGAACTCTTTGCCTAGTGATTCACTCATTCATTAACTCAAAAGCTTTTATGGAAAGTGAACTAGTTGTAAAGAACTCTACAAGACTCTGGGGAAGAGGTGGCTACACATGGGCTAAGTTCAACCCTACATGGTAGTACCTGATTCACATTTTGAATGAGCTGCTGGTGATTGAAAAATTGGGAGATTTCATGGATTTGGACTCCCCAGTATCTCTTGAAAGAGCCAACCATTTGGCCACACAGGGCCTGCAGTCCCACAGGCCTGCAAGCAGCTGGAGCTGAGTGGAAACATCTTCCCTTTGATGGGGCAAGCTCTCTGTGCTGATTGATTACTCTCAACTGACTTCCTGGGGCTCCATCACCTGAGGCTCAGGCTTCCATGAGCGCTGGAGTTGGCATTCCATGCGGCTCTGGGATTATTAACAGGTCAGCAAGGTGTGGTACTTACCCCTGAGGCTCACAAGGGAATATTCAGACTCTGCCCCTCAGTCCAGGTCAGTCACATGAAAAACAGGGAGAGTGGGAGACCTTGGCGAGTGACCCTTGAAATCCTATGTTTGCTTGAATATCCTATGTTTTGCATTTTATGGCCAGGACCCAGTCTTAGGCAACCTGTCCATAGGCTACCCTTTTCACACTCTTCATGGGGTTCTTGCAGCAAGAATACTGGAGTGGTTTGCCATTTCCTCCTCCAGTGGACCACATTTTGTCAGAACTCTCCACTGTGACTCTTCCATCTTGGGTGTCCTAGCACAATATGGCTCATGCTTCATTGAGTTGCACAAGCCCCTTTCCACGACAAGGCTGTGATCCATGAAGGGGATGAGATGGTTAGACAGCATCACCAACTCAATGGGCATGAATCTGAGCAACAGCCGGAAGACAGTGGAGGACAGAGGAGCTTGGCATGCTGCAGTTCACGGGGTTGCAAAGAGTTGGACATGAATTAGCGACTTAACGATAACCACCATAGGCTAGTAGCACTGAGGTGAGCACGAGGTCTTGCTACAGAAGTTTTCTAAGCCTCTCTTTCTATATGCGTAAAATGGGTGATTCTGCCTCCGTACACAACATCACAGAGTTATTAAAAAAAATATACTCATCCTGCCCATAAAGCACCAGGCTCGTAAGAAGTGCTACATACAAGCTCGTCTTATTAACATCTTCACAAATTCATTAAGAACAAATAGTATTTCTCAAGATAGCAGTATACATCAAACCCTTGTATCCAAATCGTTTTCAGCTCTGCTTGTTTTTACAAAAGTGCTGAGAGAGAAATCCATACCATAGCAAGAGTGGATTCCCGGACATTCTAATTGCTCTTGTTCTCTGTTCACGGATGAAAATTTAAATCTCCATGGTGACATAGATACACACGCATCAGGACCAAGTCAAGGCTAAGGCATATAGCTGGTCTCTCTCTGCTTGAACCTGGCCTTTAGGTTGAAGAAAAAGGCTTGGGAAAGAAACTTGGACTTTGCAGCCACCTAGGTAATATTCTCTGGAATGAAAGCGACATTTACCCCCCTCTGGGCCATCACTCCGGCGCTGCTTCCACATCCTGGCAGTTCAGTTAAAACCCTGGAGTCCTGGCCAGGAGGGCCTGGTTTCAGGTGGTCGCCCTTGGACATCGATTGCTGAGGCCTTTTCCAGTGTCAGCTGAGCAGTGCGGGCTCCTGTCAGACCAAACAAACCAAGCTAGAAGAGGCCCACGGGCTTCCACCAAGAACAGGGCTATACACAAAGGCATTTTCCCTTTGATGGGTGTCTGGCTGCTCTGAGACACTCTTCCAGGCTAGTTTTCCCAGGAAGGAGATGCTCTGGGGTCTGGCTCTTTGACCCCTGAGGGTTATTTTGGCCCTGCGGTGAGTCAAAGTCAAAATGAAAGTGTTAGTCACTCAGCCGCGTCCGACTCTTTGTGAGCCCATGGCCTACTGTCCATGGGATTCTCCAGGCAAGAGTACTAGAGTGGGTAGCCGTTCCCTTTTCCAGGGCATCTTTCTGACCCAGGGATAGAACCCAGGTCTCCTGCATTGCAGGCAGATTCTTAACCATCTGAGCCTTCAGGGAGGCTGCCGTGAGTCCAGATGAGGAAAAAACTGGAGATCTTGCAACAGAAACAGCATCAAGTCTCCAGGCTTTGCCTTTCAGCAAAATGAAATCACGGGGAAAGTAGAGGCTCAGGGCTTTCCTGCCCTGTAGAATTCAAAGTCATCTCTTCTCTGAGTTTCAGCTTTACAAAGACAGCCATGCTTGGCTGTGGGTTTTGTGTAGGTGTTCCTCCCACGCAGAGTCATCAGTTCAGATGGAAAACAGAACAGACCCAAAAAATGTGGTGGGAAATTGCCAACAACGGGCAGATAGGAAGACGGCTATTATTAGCAAATCACTCTAATCTTCCCCCTCAACCTTCCCCATACTAAGGATGCTTATATGTTTAACTATTAAAGGACCACAATCATCAGGGTCTGCAGGATGGAAAGGAAAAGAAAGAAAACACAGGAAGTGCACCCATTTCTGGCTTCTCATCTTTAGCACTGAAGTAGATCCTCAGTGAGGCCTTTCCTGACTTCCTCTTCCAATGTCCCTCATTCCCTACACCAACTGATTTAGTCCCTCAAGTCTTTATTTTCCCAAGGGTGGGTGTGCGTTCTCAGTCGTGTCCGACTCTTTGCGACCCCATGGACTGTAGCCCACTAGGCTCCTCTGTCCATGGGGTTTCCCAGGCAAGAATACTGGAATGGATTGCCATGCCCTTCTCCAGGGTATCTTCCTGACCCAGGGATCGAACCCGAGTCTCCTGTGTCTCCCACACTAGCAGTTGGTTTCTTTACTACTGAGCCACCTCGGAAGCTCTATTTTCCTCTAGACCTTGTGCATTTCTCCCTTAGAGCAGCGACACCTAGAATAATAACTTGTTTGGTGGTAGTGGTGGTTTAATCACTTAGTCATGGCTGACTCTTGTGACCTCATGGACTGTGGCCAGGCTCCTCTGTCCATGGGATTTCCCAGGCAAGAATACTGGAGTTTACTGAGGGCTAACTGTATACGAACACAGGAGGCATAAACCCTTACAGATATCATCTCATCTAACCTTCTCAGTGGTTCTATGAGCAACCTTAGATATCTTTAGTTTGCAGATGAGAGAACAGAGTTGACAGTGGTTAACAGCAGTAATGCATCACTCATCGTGCTATGTGGATTCTCATCGTAAACTATTCGTACTGATGCCTCTGTCTTTCCAGGTAACTGCCTGGTACACACTGGGTGTTCCATACTGAAACGGACCAGTGATGGATGCAGCTCTTTAGAACAACTTCCTCTAGCTCCCCAGAGCCTCTCTCTGTGATTCCAGGGCACTAGGCAGTATACTTTCATTACAGGTTTTAAAATATACTAACATGATGATATCGATTTTCCTTCCTTCCCGCCCTCCTCCCTTGCTTTCTTCTTCCTTCCCCGAAACCCTTCCTTCCTTTTCTTTTGCTGTCTCCATTTCCCTGAGACTGTGAAGTGAGTGAGTGAAGTCACTCAGTCGTGTCCGACTCTTTGCGACCCCATGGACTGTAGCCCACCAGGCTCCTCCATCCATGGGATTCTCCAGGCAAGAGTACTGGAGTGGGCTGCCATTTCCTTCTCCAGGGGATCTTCCCAACCCAGGGATTGAACCCAGGTCTCCCACATGGCAGGCAGACGCTTTACCATCTGAGCCACCAGGGAAGTCAGCCTCTCTCAAAGTACTTCCCTTGTCCTTTCATATCCTGTCTTGAGTGCCTGGTGCTGGGGAAGCTAAACCTCTCAAGCCACAGAGAGTGGTTTCCCAGAGCCTCTTTGGGAAGGTTGGCGAGACCCCAGACGGTTCCAGGGGAAGGTGGGGCCCTATCAGAGAAGAGTATCTGCTGTGGGTTTGCCAGGACCCCATGTTGTACAACAGTGGCCATCGGGGTACAGGGCTGGGAGAGCTTACTCAGCCAGGACAGGATCTAGACAGCAGCTATATTGGTCATGCATGCTTAGTCATATCTGACTCTTTGTGACCCCATGGACTGTAGCCCACCAGGCTTCTCTGTCCATGGGATTTCCCAGGAAAGAATACTGGAGTTGACTGCCGTTTCTTTCTCCAGGGGGATCTTCCTAACCTAGGGATCGAATCTGCACCTCCTGCATTAGCAGGTGGATTCTTTACCACTGAGCCACCTAGGAAGCTCTTCTTGGTTCCAGGTGTGCAGAAATGGAAAGTGGAAGGGACAGAATGTCAGCCCAAGAAGATCCCTGTCCATACAGGTGGCTGGCAGGTCCAAATGGCCTTGGTCTGAAGACCCAGGAGGGAAGTGGGCAAGGATGGATATGTGTAAAGGCAGAGGGAGGCTTTGTTAATTTATTTATTCAAGAAATATTTGCCGAGAGGCTGCCAAGTGCCAGGCATTGTCTCCCATGCAGGGGGCACAGAGATAAACCAGACTATCAAGGTCCATACTCTCAAGGAGATTATGGGCTGGTGAACTGGGTTAGAAAGGGTGGATCTAAATATATGACCACAGGTCAGGTTGATGCTTTTATACAAACAACTTCTACCTACTTTAGCTGGCTTTCTGCCTTCATTCATGCACACAACTAATGATTCCTGAGTGCTCACTCTGTGACTCAAGCAGAACTGGGTTCTGGTCACCAGCAACAGTCAGTGATACGGGAATAAAGAAGCCTGAATCTACAATCCTGAACATGGGGAGGATCAGAGAATCTTCCTTTAAGGGACCTGTGAACGTCATTTCTGGGGTGGGTAGGGATGTGTCTATGGGACTTCTCTGGTGTTGCAGTGGTAGAGAGCCCGCCTGCTGATGCGGGAGACGCGTGCTTGACCCCTGGGTCGGCAAGGTCCCCCGGAGGAGGAAATGGCGACCCACACCAGTATCCTTGCCTGGGACATCCCATGGACAGAGGAGCCTGGTGGGCTACAGTCCATGGGGTCACAAAGAGTCGGACACGACCTAGCAACTAAACAACAACAACAATAGGGATGTGCCTGGGAGGGAAAAGGCTCATCCCAGAGGCCCCCACTTCAAGGAGAGAGAAGAAGAGTCTGTTAAATGTTGGTATCTATGGAAACACCAGGTCTCTGGATCAGAGGACAGACCAGTCACGACTCACTGAGCATCTTAGCAGCACTGTTCTCCCTGCCCCTGCTCCTCCTGGGTGACGGCACGCAGGCCAAGGTCAGCTGTATGTGCCATGGTTGCACCACAGGAGAGGAACGCCGGCATTATGACACTCAGAGCTTGTACAGGGTGGCCCGTCTATCTGCCCCTTCTCATCTCCGGAGAGAGATGGAAAGAGAAGCCTGACCCTCTAGGGTAAATACCTCCTCTCGGGGGAGAGTAAGGGAAGGTCCCTTGGTTTTTATTGCCCTTAGAAGGTAAACAAATGTCTGCAGGGAAAAGAAATCTGTAAATCCCTCCAGACCAAGCAAGACACCATGTCTGGCTTCCGAGGCATGTTTGCCATTTAATCATCTTTTCATTCAGCTTGCCGGGTAGAAAGCTCGGACCATGTGGAAATATGAAAATATTAATGGCCCAACGTAATCATCATCACGGTGCTTCCTAAATGCCTAAGGCTGTTCTAAGCTGCACACATACACACACTGATGGGGAATTCCTTCTGAGCACAGCCTGACTTCCTGTGTGTGGATTCACCTTCAGCTCGGACTGGCTCTCTGCCTGGTTCCATTCTTAACGTAAATAAAGGCAAGGGATGTGACCAAGCCACTCTGAGCCTCAGTCTCTTCACCTGTAAAGTGGGGCTATGAACATACATACCTCACAGTGTTGTCTAGAGGATTAAAGGGCAGTGGCTAACCTGAAGCTCTAATACTTTGGCCACCTGTTGTGAAGAGAAATCTCACTGGAAAAGACCCTGGTGCTGGGAAAGATTGAAGGCAAAAGGAGAAGGGGTTGGCAGAGGATGAGATGGTTAGATAATATCACCAACTCAATGGACATGAATTTGAGCAGGCTCCAGGAGACAGTGAAAGACAGGGGAGTCTGGCATGCTGCAGCCCATGGGGTCACAATGAGTCAGACACGACTTAGCAACTGAACAACAACAATAAGAAGCTAACCTGGCAAATGACAACACTGCCAACCTGCAGGTATTCCCAGCTCTCACCTCTCCCCTGGCTTCCAGGCATGGGGCCTGCTGTTTGCAATCACTGGCTGCTCTGCCTGAAGTTTTTATTGTAGACTCTAGAGCCAGCTCGGTCAGTGCCCAGGGCCAGCAGAGGCCAAGCCCAGCTTCGTGCATCTGTGGCCCTTCGCCTGAGGCAGCCCTGGAATGTGACTAAGGGAGATGGTAGGAAAGACCCCAGCTCCTCTGCCCCCTCAGCTGGGAAAACTCAAGGCATGTGTCCTGCAACGTTTCCAGAACTCTCCAGCAGGACTGGGCTCCAGGTGCCTGCACTGGGAACTTGCTGGATTTTTTGTCCTTATTGGCTTCCCTTCTTCTTCTGTCTCACTATCCTGTTCCCTTTTAGGGCTTCCTTGGAGTCACCTCCCATTTATGTGCCTTGGATCTTTGTCTCAGGGTCAGGTTTCATGGGCACCTGAGCCAAGACAAGAAATGTATGATGCATGTTGGCTTCCGGTGTGAGTTTGGTTAGGGTGTTGATGGGATTGGCAGCAGTGGGAGCATGACTGACCAGCAACTTCAGCTGCCGCCCTCTGCAGCCACTATTGCGTCCACACCCAGGCCGAGGTTCTCCTGAGTTGTTCTCAGGATGACCAAGCATGACAGAAGCCCTGTTCTGCAGCCCATTCCTGCAGAACATGAGACCCTGTTCACGAGAGGCCCCAGCTAGAGACTTTCTCAGAGACGTGTGGAAGTCTGAGCTCTTCCAACCCAGCCCTCCTTCTTGAGGGGCTCTGGGCATTTGAGATACAACAGTCAATAAAAGAGGCAAGGGTCTTCCTGGTGGCCCAGTGGTTAAGAATCTGCCTGCCCGTGCAGGGGACACAGGTTCGGTCCCTGCTCTGGGGAGATCCCGCACACCGCGGAGCATCTAAGCCTCTGTGCCGCAACTACTGAGCCCTCGCTCTGGAGCCCGAGTTCCACAGTGAAGAGTAGCCTCTCAACACAACTAGAGAAAACCAGCACACAGCAATGAAGACCCAGTGCAGTCCAAAGGAAGTAAATAAATAAAATAAATTTTAAAAGAGGCAAAAGTCTGCCCTCATGGAGCTTACATTCATCTGGGGGGTGGCGGGGGAGGGGGAGCAGATAACATAGAATAGGATTAGTACTAAATAAATCTTGTAAGATAAGATTGGGGAAAGAAAGAACAGGGAAGAGACACCAGGAAAGTGTTACTGTGTGTGTGTGTGTGTGTGTGTGTGTGTATGTGGTGAAAGAAAGAACAGGGAAGAGACACCAGGAAAGTGTTACTCTGTGTGTGTGTGTGGTTTGCAGTTGAAAACAAGGTTTGGGGGCCCTGACTAAGGAGGGGACCTTTGAGCCCAGACCTGAAGGAGGATGGGTCCAGCTGTGGGGCTTCTGGAGGAAGGATGCTCCAGCCCAGACAAAGGCCAGAGGCCGCAGACGCTGCCAATGGTCACGTGGATCCCTCCCCTCCTATAGGTCTTTCTGAGGAGGTCCATCTGCTCACAGTCAATGAAAACCACACTTGGTCCTTGTACTCCATTGCAGTACTATAAACCAGTGCCTTAATTTTAAACAAGTATTGATATCTACCCCCTGCCTTAGGCACTGGGGCTAATAAACCACATCATATCAGTTCACACTACTTTCAAGGAACAGGCCAGTTGTCTATTTGCTGAATTCCTGCCTGGAGCAATCACGGACAATTAAAGCATCACCAAGCACTCATTACAATTGAAATCAGGCCCCTTAAGATCAATGTTGTTTCGTTTAGCTTGGAGGGGATGAGGCAGCTAGGATTCAATACTGGATCCTGCTCTCAGACAGTTTCACAAAGTGGTAATGCTGGCCAGGGGCTAGCTTCATTTCAGGGGCTTTGACCAGTCAAGAACATGAGTGAGGACTTCCCTGGTGGTCCCGAGGCTAGGATCCACCTACCAATGCAGGGGACATGGGTTCAGTCCCTGGTCTGGGAAGATCCCATATGCCATGGAGCAACTACGCCTGTGCACCACAGCTACTGAGCCTGAGAGCTCTGGAGCCAGAGCTCAGCAACAAGAGAAACCCACGAAGAGTAGCCCCTGCTTGTTTTGACTAGAGAAAGCCCACACACAGCAATAAAGACCCAGTGCAGCCAAAAATCAATAAAATTAAATTAAAAAGAAAAAAAGAACGTGGGTGAGTGGGATCCTGTAGGACATTTGGACCAATCAGACAAAGTGTGATGCCAGCATCTCAAAGCAGGAACACAACGGAAGAGGCACGACTCCCTAGGGCCTGATCTCAGAACTTGCCTCTGGTGGAAGCTGCCTTTTCAGCAAGATGCTAAAAGATGTGTTGGGGCTTCCATGGTGGTGCAAGTGTTAAAGACTCTGCCTGCTCATGCAGGAGATGCAAGAGGTACAGGCGCGATCCCTGGGTCAGGAAGACCCCCTTGAGAAGGAAATGACAGCCCACTCCAGTATTCTTGCTTGGACAATTTCATGGACAAAGAAGCCTGGCGGGCTACAGTCTATGGGGTCACAAAGAGTCAGACACGACTGAGCACACATACACGCGTCTGAGATGTGTCTGGATCATTCATAGGAGCACTGTCTTTGGTACCAAGAATAGCAGCTTGCCCCCCGTTCCTAACGGCATTTCTCACATGCTGTTGACTTACTGGTGTGACTGCTGTGTTGGCAGCACTGACTGCCACTTTTATTAGTCAAGCTACCAAGAGGCCTTCTGGGATCGAGACTCAGTGTCACGCGAGGATGGGGAGAAAGTCCACGGAGAATGCACGTATTGCCAGCTCTAAATGGCTCTGTCTAAATGAAGCATCACAGCAATGACACTTGATTAGTTCACAAAAGACCTGGTACAAATAAGTTCAATAAAGACACTTACACTGATCATCTTCTCAGTAATCCAGAGAGGTGGGTCTCATTCTGATCACTGTCAGCACAATAAAATGCTTCCCACTGGCCCATGGTGACCTCTCTGACCTGTCCCCAGGGGATGGAGAACCTTTGTCCAAATGTACACCCTCCTATCCTTTCCTGCTGTCACCATGCCAGTCAGGTCCCACTGCCCCCACCTGGGGCCCTAGAATAGCCTCGGCTCCTTCCCAATGATGCTCGGCCCTCAAGCCAATCTCATGCTGCTATTGAACATGGGCCAGCACCTCCCATTCTCCCTGCCAGGATAAACCTCATGATTCTCAGCCTGACATTCAAGGGCCTCCACCATTTAGCACCCGCTGCATCTCTGAGCACCTCTTGAAGGTTCCTTGACCCTCACAGGCTTGCTGTTCCAGAATCACTACTCTGAAGTATTAAGTAATAAAAAGGAGGAAACACCACCTCTGGAGTCACATCATCATGATGCCACACAGCTTGCTTCTCTGAGCGGGAGCCATGACTTTCACTAGGGCTTCCCAAGTGGCACTGGTGGTAAAGAACCTGCCTGCCAGTGCAGGAGACATAAGAGATGTGGGTTCAATCCCTGGGTTGGGAAGATCCCCTGGATAAGGAAATGGCAATCCACTTCAGTAGTCTTGCTTGCAGAATACCATGGACAGAGGAGCTTGGTGGGCTACAGTCCACAGTGTTGCAGGGAATCAGACATGACTGAAATGACTTAGCATGTACGCATGCACAACTTTTACCATTCAAGGTGTCAGATGCTTTGGCACCAAAGAAGCTGAAAAACCAGGGGCCTGTCCTGTAGCAGAATGAAGCTGCACAAGAATGGAGCCAGTGGAGTCATCAGACACGTGTATCAGGCGCATCATGATTTTGGCTCCCTTTCTGAAGATCAGTAGGAAAAAAAAAAGGAAAAGAAACCCTGCCACCAAGATGTTAACTAACTCCTAAATCCCTCTTTAATTAACTGGGTGATCTCAGTGCTGCATTGAGAGAATGCCTTCCTCTTGGTGTTTTTAGCCTTGAGGATGGAGGTCTGCAGTTCTAGGCTTGGGACTGAGAAAAGAAAAGCAAGGATTTGCTCAGGCAAATCTTCCTAGGAGATGTTCAGTTTAACGGGATAACTGACAGGGAGAGAGGAGGTGAGGAAGATTATTTGGGATTTTGTAGGTTTGCCTTATAACCAAGATAACTGCCTGACATTCCACTGGTCTTCATCCTTCCACCACCTTCCTAAAATGGGCCATGCGTATATGCTAAGTCGCTTCAGTCGTGTCTGACTCTTTATGACCCCATGGACTGTAGCCCTCCAGGCTCCTCTGTCCATGGGATTCTCCAGGCAACAATACTGGAGTGGGTTGCCATGTCCTCCTCCAGGGGATCTTCACAACTCAGGAATCGAACCCACATCTCTTATGCCTCCTGCATTGGCAGGCAGATTCTTTACCACTAGCACCACCTGGGAAACCCTAAAATGGGGAGGGAGAGGCATGTCCCAGAGACCATTTAACTAACAAATATTTATTGAGTACCTCTGTTTGTATATACCTTATTATATATGTTCTAAGTCATGTCCAACTCTTGCGACCACATGGACTGTAGCCTCCCAGGCTCCTCTGTCCATGGAATTCTCCAGGAAAGAATATTGGAGTGGGTTGCCATTTCCTTCTCCAGGGGATTTTCCCAACCCAGGAATCGAACCTGGGTTTCCTGTACTGCAGGCAGAATCTTTACCAACTGAGTTATGAGGGAAGCCCATATATATATATATATATATATATATATATATATATATATATAAAATTTGTATATACTATAAAATAAGTACAAATGTTTATTGAGTGCCAAGCCCTGTGCTGGGGGGCTGAAGGTGCTTCAGGGTGGGACTTCCCTGGTAGTTCAGTAGTTGAGAGTCCGCCTGCCAATGCAGGGGACATGGGTTCGATCCCTGGTCCAGGAAGATCCCACATGCCTCGGGGCAACTCAGCCTGAATGCCACAACCACTGAAGCCCGAGTGCCCTAGAGCTGGTGCTCAGCAACAAGAGAAGCCACCACAATGAGGAGCAGGTGCACCACAACAAACAGTAGCCCTCATTCACTGCCCTAGAGAAAGCCTTCGTGCAGCAACGAAGACTCAGTGCAGCCATAAATAAATAAATACATCTTTAAAAACAAGAGATCCTGCAGGAAACAGTCAGATCAGATTGAAGCTTGCCTTCCAGAGGGACCGACAGACCCCCAGACAAGGGACTAAGGGAATAAATTAACCACTGAGGCAAAACATTGAGGATGGAGGGGGGAGACCTGCTGAGATCTGCAGGCATGTGAACACCTCCTTGAGAGGACAATGGAGCTGACGCCTGCAGGACCAGCAGGTGCCAGACATGCACGGGGCTCCGGGAAGAGGGTCTCCGACCCAGGGAACAAACCGCTTAGCACAAATACCTGATGCAGGAAAGTGCTAGGACTCTCCAAGAGGCCAGCATGGTAGGAGCCAACGAAGGGGAAGAGAGAGTGGGTCAGGGTGTGGCCGACGGCCAGCGGCTGGTGAGGGAGGCAGGTGTCTTGGAGACCCAGGGTCAGCAAATCGCAACCTGTGGGCCAAACCTGGCCCACTCCCTGTTTTTAATGAATAAAATTTCATCGGAAGCAGCCAGGCCCATTTGCTGGCATGGCGTCTGTGGCTACGTTGGTGCTGCCACCAAAACTTGCTGTCCCAAACTGAGTGGCTCTGAGAGAGTTCACAACGTCCACAAAGTCTAAACTATTTACTACCCAGGTATCCCGACAAAGTTTGCCAAGCCCATTATGGTCACAGAGGAAGTACTGGATTTTACTCTACGACTCTATGTGCTAATTTAAGGAGCACTAGAGGGTCTTACTGGCTTCCCTGGTGGCTCAGACGGTAAAGAATCTGCCTGCAATTCAGGAGACTTGGGTGGGTTCGATCTCTGGGTTGGGAAGATCCTCTGGAGGAGGACATGGCAACCGACTTCAGTATTCTTCCCTGGAGAATTCCATGGACAGAGGAGACTGGTAGAGGAGCCACGAGATCGCGAAGAGTCAGACACAACTGAGCGACTAAGCACACAGCACCGCACAGAGGGTCTAACAAGGGCCTTACACATCTGACAGATGTCTTTTTGTTTTTAGAAAGTTTTTTTTTTTAATACTTATTTGGCTGCATCAGGTCTCAGCTGCAGCGCGTGGGCTTCTCTAGGTACCTTGGCTTCTCTCTAGTTGCAGCCCTCTGGGTTACTTGCTCAGCGGCACGTGGGATCTTAGTTCCCTGGCCAGGGATGGAACTTGATGAGTGAATTCTCAACCACTGGACCCCTAGGGAAGTCCTGACAGATATATATTTTTTATCTGTTGTTGTGTGGAGGAGGATTGGGAAGGGGCAGGAGGGACTAGGGAGACAAGTGAGGGAGATGCTGTGTTTCCCTCCCACCCACATTGAGAGCAATCATGTTTAGACTGAGCCCGTGTGCGCCGAGTTGCTGCTATGCGTTAGTCCTTGTGCATAGTGTTTCTAGAGACCTTGTTTCTTTCTGACAACGTTAAAAGAGATAATGCATTTTGAATGCTTAATTCCACACCTGGCACACCAAAGTGTTGAGTAAAAGCTAATAAAATAGTTTGTAAAAAAAATTGGCAAGAAGCATCAGTCTATTAAAACTGGGATTCTTTAGACATAGGTCCTGAAACAAGGGTTGGGCACAAGTGATGTAGGAAAATGTCTTCCAGCAGGGGAGCGGGGAAGAGGGTGGGGAGGGAAGGGCAGGTAAGCGAGGGTTGTTTTCAGGCAAAGGTGAACCTGGGGGAGCCTCTGTCTGAACTAGTGGAGGGGAGGGGACTTTGTGGAGTGTAAGTTAAACCTCAGAGTGTATCCTGTTGTGAGTGAGGGGACTGGGCTTCCATACTCCCACACTGATCAGTGACTGACTCAGGGCTACCTCGAAGAGACATCGACCCCCAGGCATTTCCAGCTCTGTGGGTAAATCAGCTCCAGAGACCAAGGGGCATTTTCAGAAGAGATGTCTCAGGTATGGGACTTGGGAAGCAAACGCACGCAGAAGCAGGCTGAGGGGGTGATGCACAGGAAAAGGCTTAAGGGGACAAGAGTAGACATGAGTGGAATGTCATCTGCTACACACACCCAGTGCTTGGATGCAGAGACCAAGGCATGTGGACCGAGCCTCCTTGACCCACTCTCCGATGGCAGTCAGGATTGCGGTCTCTGTCTGATTCCAAATCTCACCCTGTGCCGTCTTTCCTAGCAAACCCCTTTCCTCCCTCCAATGCTCATGAAAAACTAAAGCCTACTAGTGCTTCCTACTGCATGAAACAATCCTGCAGATACACGGGCCGTGCTCTCCTGCAGATTGTCTTTCAATGCCTGTAATTGTTTAATCAAAAACAAATGAGGGTTGTAAAAATTGGGGGAATCTTCAACGTCCTCTGAATCGCCAAGGAAGGTTATCAAAATACCAAAGTTTGGACAAATATAACTTCTTTTATAGAGTCTCTCGAACAGCAGACTGTAAAACAGTCCTCTCCAACAGGGACTGGGAGATAAAGAATTTCTTCTTCCAGCAGTAATAAATCAAACAACACTCCATGGACAGTGGAAATTGATTTTTCTCCCTCTTCACACAGCCATGCCACTACCAGAGCCACAGCATGATGCTCCCGCAGTGACAGGCTTCAACATGGCCACATCAATTATCAAAATAAGAAATGTCAGGCCTTGGCACGGCAATGGCCCTACACATGTCCCCTCCCCGAGGCCTTTTATTTAAAGTTTAACGAGACTCAACCAGGCCAAAGCCCAAAGTTAATCTCCAAGAGAATCCTGCCTCCCTTCTGAAAATTCCCTTCAGTTGCTCAAGGCATCTTAGGTTGGCTGCAGGATGAAATTCCAGGTCCAGCTGATCTGGTCACATTAACGCCTGTGGGGACCCCTGCCTCCCACCCGCTCCTCTCTACTTGCTCTCATGATCACATTCTCACACTCTTTTTCATTCACTTCTGGGTTCAAATGACCCTGCTTGAGAAAATTTGCTGTCCAGAATAAAATGGATAGCCAATACATGGCTAAACCTTTTCATCAACTGAAAACCACGACAGATCCTCAAAGCCCCAGTCTCCCTAGAGGTTCTGACTCCTTCCACTGCTTCCCAGCGCATCCCAAGAATGGAGGCATGGGGACTGTGAGAGGAGAGGCTACAGAGTCAGTCCTCCACAGCTGAGGGTTCCACATCCACACGTACGGAGGAGGGCCTACTTGTTGTTTGGTTGCTCAGTCGTGTCCAACTCTTTGTGACCCCATTGACTGTGATCCACTAGGCTCCTCCGTCCATGGGATTTCCCAGGCAAGAATACTCAGAGACACTAGGAGCTCGGAAGGGAGGGGAGGGTCAGCCGGGTCACCATCAGGGTCCCCAGGGCTCCGAATTAAAGTCAGTGGTGACTTTTCCCAAAACAGTGTCTGCAGATCCTGGCTGGGGGCAGATTGCTGAGGACCAGGAGTAAATGGGCAGAGAGGATGTGGTAATAGGACAGGAGATTGGCCAAGAAGACCCAGGGATCAAACTTGTGTCTCCTGCATTGGCAGGTGGATTCTTTACCACTGAGCCTCCAGGGAAGCCTGAGGGCCCACTGCACTGCACCATCTTATATACTTGAGCATCTGTGGATTCTGGTATCTGTAGGGCTCCTGAAACCAATCCCTTTTGGATACCAAGGGATGACTGCATAACAAAGCAGATTCAACAGCTCACATCTCATTGGCCAGAGCCAGTCACATGGTAGGGTCTAAAGTTGGTGGGGGCCGGGGCAGGAAGCCTACTCTACCCACCATGTGGCCATGGCAACAGTGTGGATGAGAAAGACCACTCTAGGAAGCAAACACTGGGGACCAGAAATTCAGGTTACCACATGTTCCAGTCAAGGCAATGTGGTTATTGTTGTCCAAATATTTTCCTTCCTGCTTCCTTCCTTCCAAAACAGAAAGCAAACCATGGTGACAAGGGCTTATATAAACAATTAGACCACACCTGCTAAAGCATGGCTTCCCTGGTGGCTCAGATGGTAAAAGTAGTACTAGTGGTAAAGAGCCCATCTACCAGTGCAGGAGATATAAGAGACACAGGCTCGACCCCAGGTTAGGAAGATCCCCTGGTAGAGGGCATGGCAACCCACTCCATTATTCTTGCCTGGAGCATCCCCAAGGCCAGAGGAGCCTGGGCAAGCTGCAGTCCATTAGGTTGCAAAGAGCCAGACACGACTGGAGCGACTTAGCACATGCTAAAACATGAATTCTTAATCTTTACTCAACAGGTAGCAGGTACTCCTAAGAGATGACATCAGAAGAGACCCCTGAGCCTGTAGAAAAAGGAAAGGAAAATGAAGTCGCTCAGTTGTGTCCAACTCTTTGGGACCCCATGGACTGTAGCCTACCAGGCTCCTCCGTCCATGGGATTTTTCCTGGCAAGAGTGCTAGAGTGGGTTGCCATTTCCTTCTCCAGGGGATCTTTCCAACCCAGGGATCAAACCCGGGTCTCCAGCATTGCAGGCAGACTCTTTACCCTCTAAGCCACCAGGTAAGCCCCTGAGCCTGCAGAGACCTCCTTGTATACTGTCAAGGTGATACAAACTATTACAAAGTTTCATCTTAGTCAAAAAGCAAGGGTTTTCTTTCTACACTGCCCTCCATGTAATAAAACTACTAACAGTAAATCACCTATACTTTAATAAAATAAAAACTTTAGATAAACTACTAACACCATGTAATGTTTAAGAATTTACTATGTACTTTAACCAGTTTTATCTGCTTTTTTTCCCCTCATAAAACTCAGTGAATTTGTCACTGCCATTTTACTGATGAGGAAACTGAAGCTCAGAGAGGTTGGTTAATTTACCCAAGGTCACATGGCTATTATGTGGAAGAGCTGGAACTCAAACCTAGACTCTGAATCGAAATTCTTTTGATCATCCCCATATACTTCAATCCTTCCTTCCAGCTTCAACAGTCAGCTTTGTCTTACTTCTGTCATCACTCAGAAATGGGACACTGCAGAGAAAGCAGGAGCAGACAGGCACTGAGTTAGCTATGGGCTATGGTAACACATAATTCTGTGTTTCATATAAAGTACAGTTTATGAACACTGAAAGAAACACTCATGCTCTGTAACAATTAATTTCCCATGGACACTTGGGAACAGAAGAACCAGGTTAGGTGATGTTCTAGATGTAAGTCATCCAGAACAGCATTGTCAGCCTTGAAAGTCTTTCTGTGCAGATTCCTGAGCTTCTGCAAGGGGGATTCAAAAGTAAGTTTCACAACCCTGTGGCAGACAAGCAAGGGGCAACAGTTTCTCCTTCTTGCAACAGAATATCCAAAACCTCAAATGCACAGATTAAAAGGCCAAAGGACACTTAACCAAAAATGTCTGCAAAATGACAAGCCTATCCCTTACCCCTCCTCTGGCAGAAATACAAAAGATTCTGTTCTATTTGTTTTTTGTTTTTCTTTTCAGTACTGAAATGTGGCCAAGCCAGTTATGATAAAGAGATTAATTATTCTTCTTTCAGCAAACTCCTTAGTGAGAAGACATTCAAAATGCAAGATTTTCCCCTCCTATTCTCAATGCACAGATTTGGGGAGAGGGAAGAGAGGAAGTGTGGCTGATTTGATTTCATTTCAGCCCCCGGCTGGGGCACAAGGAAGCTGCACTGGGAAGGGCTCTGGGCCCAGGAAGAGGCTTGTTCCAACTGTCAGCTCACAAGTGACTTTGACTGCAGTGAACATTAATGAGAAATTAACATTCTTAGGCACTACTGCGGTGAGCGCTTGGTCTGAAACCAGAAGGATCATTTCCAAAACCTCACCCCTAAACCTGTTGTATTAATCATCACACTGACTGGGACCCCTGGGGCCAGGCTTGGAGTCTCTTCCGAAGCTGGGTAACCGGAGAAAAAGTTGGCTTTCCTAACACTGCAGACTTGCTTCCCTTGATGTGTACGTGTGTGCATGGGTTCAGTTGCTCAGTCGTGTCCGACTCTTTAGGATCCCATGGACTACAGCCCAGAAGGCTCCCCTGTCCATGTTCTTGGCAAGAATACTGGAGCGGGTGGATCCTCCTCCAGGGGATCTTCCAGACCCAGGTATTGAACTCACGACTCTGGTGTCTCCTACACTGCAGGTGGACTCCCTGAGCCACCAGGGAAGCCCTTGGAATGAAGACTAAATCAGGCAGAAGCCATCTTGAGGTGGGGGACGAATAAACATGCCTAACTGGCAGGAAGAGCCTCCAGCAGTCTCTTCTGAGGGCAGGGCATCTACTCAGGTGCTGAAGAACCTGAGTTCTAGAGTCAGGAAAACCCAGGTTCAAGTTCAGCGCTGACCTAAGATAGGCTGGCTTCTGTCACCGAGCTTCCCTGCTGCATGTGCGTCACCTCACGTGGCTTGTGACGGGGGTGGGGGGAGCATGTTGTGAGGAGGAGGGCTTGTGGCTTAGTCTATTCAGGCTGCCAAGACAGGTGGCCAGAAGCCGGTTATTTAAAATCACAGACATTTATTGCTCTCAGTTCTGGAGGCTGGACGCCTGAGGTTAGGTTCTGGTGAGGACTCTCTTCCTAGTTTCCTCACATGGTAGAGAGAAAGAAAGAGGGAAAAGGAGGGAGAGAGAGACAGAGAGGGAGGGAGGGAGGGGTAAGAAGGGAGAGGGAGGAGACGGAGAGGGAGGGCCTGCTCAGGTGTCTTCGTCTCCTTGTTGTTCTTGTCTAGTCGCTAAGTGGTGTCTGACTCTTTTGTGACCCTATGGAAGGCAGCCCACCAGGCTCCTCTGTTGATGGGATTTTCTAGGCAAGGATACTGGAGTGGGGAGCCATTTCTTCCTCCAGGGGATCTTCTCAACCTAGGAATTGAACCTGGGTCTCCGGCACTGCAGGTAGATTCTTTACCATCTGAGCCACCACCGAGGATACCAATCCAATCATGGGGGTCCCATGCTCACAACCTCATCCAAACTTACCTCATCCAAATTACCTCCCAAAGACCCCACCTCCAAAGACTACCGCATTGTAGACTACAGCTTCAACACATGAATCCTGGGTTGACATGAACATTTAGACTATAGCATGACGGAGCCGCAGAAACCAAGAGGCGCTGAGCCCAGCCGAAACGCAGTGGACGTGGCCTCCCAAGTTCAGGTGGACAGTCCTTGGTACAGTTCTTGAGCGAGGTCAGCCATGCAGCCAACTTCCTCTTCAACCAGTGGGGTGTCTGGAAGCTTTCTACGCCTCTTGTCCAGCCAAGAGGTAGCTTTGTGTGCCTGATAATTCCCCGGGTTCCTCCTAAGCAGGCAAAGTCCTCGGAGCATTGACCCCACTTGGCCAATGCTTTCCTCCTTGCTCTTGATTAGAAGCTAAATGCTACTTGAGTGATCATTAACGCACCATTGCCGGGGACCTCACAGGGCATGGACATGGAGGGGTTCCAGGCCAGGAAGGCGCTTCCCTCCACCCCATATCCCTGCGAACAGGAAAAGCGCAGCGAGCCTCAGTGATGATTCAGGTCTGTCTAGAGGCCGCATCTCATTTCCTCCTCTGCAGCCCGTGGGCATCTGCTCTGAGATCTCCCTCTTAACGAATGTTAGTTATTTCTGAAGATTACAATTTCCCAGGAGTTGCAGGCAGATTCTTAACCACTTTGCCACCAGGGAAACCCATATATGTGCGTGTATGTGGGTGTGTGTGTGGGTGTGTGTGTAATCTATATTGGGCTTCCCAGGTGGCTCAGTGGTAAAGAATCTGCCTGCAGTGCAGGAGATGCAAGAGACTCGAGTTCCATCCCTGGGTCGAGGAGATACCCTGGAGGAGGGCATGGCAACCCACTCCAGTATTCTTGCCTGGAGAATCCCATGGAGAGAGGAGCCTGCAGGGCTACATTCCAGGCTGTTGCAAAGAGTCGGACTCCACTGAAGCAACTTAGCACGCACATAATCTATATTACAATTTATATACAGAAAAGCTTTCACTACTTTTTTCTCACCTGGGATTAGAATTGTACCTGATATCAAAGTCCCCTGTGGGGAGGGGTGGGAGTTAGGGGGAGGTGAAAGGAAATTTGGGAAGAAGCACAGCAATGGCATTTTGCAAGCCTTGATTAACTTAATTTTTTCACTTTAGGAAATCCGTGTCATTGTTCCCATTTTATAAATGGAGGCAGGAGCTGAAGTTCAGAGAGGTTATGTAATATATATCAGGTCACATAGCTGGCAGGAGGTGGAGATGGGATTTGTAAGAGCATCTACCAGACTTCTAAGCCCCTTCTCTTTCCCCTGAACACAACTTCCTACTTCCCACACAAGAACATTTCCCACATGTCATGAAGTGTGAACTTCAGCCACAGACTTCACCCACCAACATGAACTCATATAAAAATCTGGATTCATGGATTTGAATTTTGTAGACCTGCTCAATTTACTTGGCTGTGTTTTATATCTGATTATGCCCAGCCTCATCCTCCCCTGGCCTCCTCACTGTATCCCACATAAATCATCGTCCTTCCTCATCGGAATCCAAGACCAGGGTACTGGTCCTCCATCCTGTCTGCTCAAACTCACCCCGACTCTCAAGCCCAGGTCAGGGGCCCTGCACCAAGAACTCTTCCCAGCGACTAAAGCCCACATCCATTTCCTTCTCTGAATCCCCAAGGCCTGTGCCAACTTATCACAGGCAGGTTAGAGGGCAACTCCCAAATTCTGGCTAAGTGTCCCTGTGGAGGGAGCCCTAGGCACCCATAAGTAGGGCCCCTCTCTGCCCCCCACTCACCCCTGCCTGGCTGGTGAGTTTGGGAGAAGGAAAACAGCCTTCCCAGAGCCTGTCTGCCCACTGGACGTATGCATCCTGATCTGTTCTCTGCCAAAGTTAAGTACTAAGAGATACTATGGCTGGAGAATCAGAGGCCTGTGGTCCTTCAGCCTAGCCTGCCACTGGGGTGGAGAACTGGCCAAAACCCAAGTCTGCTTTCCCAGTCACTCAGCTCTGTTGGTAATGACTGTGATCTCCATCTGTCTGTCTCCTATGTCTTTAATTCTCAGTTGAAACCAAACTGGGGATGGAGAGAAGCTTGTCCTCTTCAAACACAGCCCCACTAATACTGTCTGGTATTATTTGTTATTGGGGCTTCCCAGGTGGCACAGTAATAAAGAATCTGCCTGCCTGTGCAGGAGACACAGGAGACATGGGTTCAATCACTGGATCAGGAAAATCCCCTGGAGGAGGAAATGGCAACCCACTCCCAAATTCTTGCCTCAAAAATACCATGGACAGAGGAGCCTGGTAGGCTACAGTCCATGGGGTCACAAAGAGCTGGACACAACTGAGCTACAGAACACACAACACACACACATGCATGTAAAATAAACCTAATTTCTGTGCATAAACAGGAGGTGCTTAATATATATCTGTTGTGTGAGTGAACACTAGTTGAAGGCATGCCTCCTGATCTCCCTGGTGCCTTCCAAAATCACCAATATTCACAGTAAACTCTTGGCAATTGACATTAACCAAGGTCTGCTGCTCTCTGAGCTGTGGACACTGTATATATTTAAAGTATTGGTATCACCAGTACACTCGATTTGGCAACATTTTCCATAAAGCACACTGCGATAAAATGATCCTTTGTGGCCCATCCATCCTCTTTGGTTAACTCTGAGTTGTCCAAATGCAGTTAGGATGCAACAAAACTCTGTTGAAGATGAGTCCCCAGAGGTAGTCATCGTTTATTTCGTTAGATTTGGGGAAACCATGGTATCTAATGATGATCTTCAAGAAGAAAGGTGCTGTGATCCATTAGTGATGTCTGCCATGGAAACAGAAAGTGGAAGGTGTTCTGCGTGTCAAGCATTTACCATTTGGGAGCCAGAGGAGTTCAAAGACGCCTGGATTCAGGACTGAGCGGCAGTGAAGCCATGTGGTTAAGAGCGTACATTCTAGCAGCAGACTGCTGGATTCAAGTCCCTGCCCTGGCTGTATGACCCTGGGTAAATCTCATACCATCTCTGTGTTGCAATATTCTCTGCTAAAAATGGAAACAGTACTCATTTTATAGGATTAAATGAGATGATCTGAGAAGTTCCAGGAATAGTGCTGAGCACCTAGTGAGTGCTACATTGTGTCAGCTATAAATAAGATGGCGATGAAATAAAAAGGTTAATGACTAAACTATTACTATTCAGTTTTTTTATATTGTTTTCCTTTGTTTCTGCATTTTCTCATTTCTCTGATTAAAATTATTCTCTGGCTAAACCTTTCCCACAGACAAAAGTGATCTGATCATAAAGAAAAGAATGACCATGTCTCTAACAATGCAAATGGCAAGACAGGTTTCCAAAAGGTATGCAAGTATACATTAATGCAATATATATACATTATATCCACATGTGTCTATAATATCCAGATGTGTCTTAGAGGCCCGGAAAAGACCCAGAGATTAACTGTAATTATAGCAGGGTGGTGAAATGTAAAATTAACTTACAGCGAGCATGTATCATTTCCCCAGGGCAATAAAGCTATTTAAAAATTCCAAACCAACGAGCAAACACAAAAAGCATCACATTTCTTCTCTGAAGGAAAAAGGCTGGAGTTTGAGTCATATTATAAATGAAGCCCCCACATGACCTGACCATGATTATGGTCTCTTTTTTTCTTCTTGGTGGTGAGGATGTTGGTGTTTCATTTCATCACACGTATGGTCCCTGACAACTGGCCAAGGCTTTGAGGGCAGGAAGTGCAGAAGCCAGAGCTGTCTGTCAGCCTTCAACATAAATAGCAGGCTGGTGGCCTTGGTGGGAAGGCACAGTCCCTGAGCCCAAGGAAGAAGTGCCTGCATAGAAAATCCAACTCAAGAGGTAATATGCCCCACTCCTCATCACAAACTACAGGGACCCCTCCCCTGCAGCCTCTTCTCCTCCATTACCTATGGCAGAACCTGAAGATCCAGGCTGCAGGGGGCAGCTGCCTCTTATCAGTCTGTTACTTCCCCTTAAGATTAATTCCTTGACTCGAGTCAGCCTCCTTGCGGCAAGCCGAAGCCCTCTTCTGGAGGAAGTGTAAGAGTGGCTTAAGAGCACTTCTTTTTCTAATGAGGGTGTTCTCAGACACCTGGCCTAGTGGAAACATTCAGGGGCTATATCTAGCGAGACAGTTTTAAAAGAAATCTGGGCATGTCTGCCCATGTTAATGGGGGTGCAGGAGAAGAGCTAATGAACGGAATTGGAATTTCCCCTGAAAATATCAAATAGGACAGGGAAGCCTGGCATGCTGTAGTCCATGGGGTCACAATGAGTTGGACATGACTGGGTGACAAACCAACAACAAATCATCACAGTGCTTCGAGCTAAGGATAAATATCTGCCTATCTCAAGGCCCTGGAAGCAGCACGGACAGTCCTGGGAGTGACAACATGACTCAAGCAGTGACTATGTACCAGAAAGGAAAGGGAAGTTGCTCAGTCGTGTCCGACTCTTTGCGACCCCATGGGTTGTAGCCTACCAGGCTCTTCCATCCATGGGATTCTCCAGGCAAGAGTATTGGAGTATATTGCCATTTCCTTCTCCAGGGGATCTCCCTGACCCAGGGATCAAACTTGGGTCTCCCACATTGTAGACAGACGTTTTTACCATCTGACCCACCAGGGATGTCTGTCAAGGACTGTACCAAGCCCTTGACAAGAGCTTTACATGCATTGGCTCTGTGAGGCTACACACTGACCTTTGAAACATAAACTTATATTACCCCCATTTCAGAGAAGAAGAGATTGAGGCTGAGAGACACAAAGCTCAACAAAACTAATGTGAGTTAACAGATCAGGAACGTGCTCTCTAAGTCAGCCACTTACAGGTGACTTACAGGCAATGCCCCTGCTCATCGGATTCTCCCAACAATCATATGAGGGGGACTAATTATTACCACCATTTTATAAATGAGGTATCACTAACTGAGGCACAAAGAGATTACAGAAAAAAGGAGTGAACCACTCCCCCTGAAACAGAGCAAGACCTTTTGGTCTTTTTCCCCACCCCCGTGTCCTCTGCCTGCATTTTGTCTGTGGGAAAGGTTTAGCCAAAGAATAATTTTGATCAGAGAAATGAGAAAACACAGAAACAAAGGAAAACAATATAAAATAACCTGAATAATGATTGTTTAGTCATTAAGCATAGGGCCTCTCAGTTGGCACAGTGGTAAAAAATCCACATGCCAATGCAGGAGATGTGGGTTTGAGCCCAGGGTTGGGAAGATCCCCTGGAGATCTCCAGTATTCTTGCCTGGGAAATCCCAGGGACAGAGGAGCCTGGAGGGCTACATACAGTCCATGGGGTTGCAAAAAGTGAGACACAACTAAGCGACTGAGCACACACACACTCACGTACATATTAAGCATAGTTAAGGACTTTAGTTATAGCTACTTTTCAAGGGTTATGGATAATATTTTGAGCCATATTCTGTGGACTATCTTGTAGACACTGAAACTTCCACCAGGTGGAAGAAGTTAACTACATGAAGACTAGACTGTAGCCATGACATAAGCTGCCATGATTCTGAGAACTGGCCTCAAGGAAATGGGAACAAACCGGCCGCGGAACTGAAGATTAAGCGTAGCTAAAACAATCAAGCTGAGGCCGATCAGACCACTGATGGCCAATCTCGATGACTGTGTTGTTTCTGCATGTAGCCCCCTCCTTCCTTCCATAAAAGCTCTTACCCCCGATTGTCTAGGGGGTGGAGTCGTCTTCTGGACAGGGGTCCTCCCTGCTATATACCCCCTGGTGGCTGGCATCTAAAGTACAGCAAAGTTTCCTTTCAACCAATCTGGCCCCTTTATTGGCTTTTGAGTAGTGAGCAGCTGGACCCCACTTTCGGTTATACCCCTACCAACCTCCCCACTTCCAAAAAAGCAAAACAGATCAACCTGCCCAGAGTTACAAAGCCAGTATGAGGTTGGACCCAGGTCTGTGGACTCCTGATCATGTGACATTCACACCACTTTCTGCTTTCCACGGAAGGCGGCTCATTCCTGAGCTGCATTCCTCCTACATTCCTGTGAGCCCAACACTGTCAGAAGGATGAGAAAAGTGGCTTATTTATTGCCCATGTATCCTTGAGGGCTCACTTAGATTCAATTTTTAAAACATGATTTTCTGGGAGAAAACTCAGTGGATTTGGAAGAAAGTCACCTTTCTTGGTTAAAAAGATCTGGGTGGAATCTGATATACTGTGTCCAAGTCACAGGGAAGAGGGAAGAGAGGATGGGCTGGTCTCTAGGCCAACACTGGACGACCAAAAGCTGAGCTTCTCAAGGCACCTCCCTGGTCATCTCACCACTGTTGTGTTCAACGGAGGAAAGAACAAAAGTTGAAATCTTTGAAAAACTGGGGACACAATCAAGCCAAAAACTTAGAGTACAGTGCTCAGATCAAAGAAGTTAGTGCTGGAGCAAGCATCAACCTAATACCGCCTCCTGTCTATTAGGAAGGCTGTCAAACCACCCCAAATGGAAAACCGCAAGCGTCGGTGAGATTGTGGAGAAACGAGAACACTTGTGCACTGCTGGCGGGAATGTGAAATGATGCGGCTGCTGTGAAAACATTTTGGAGGTTCCTCCAAAAGTTTAACCTAAAATGATGCCATGACCCAGCAGTGCCACTTCTCAGATTATCCCACCATCACATTGTTCACTTGAAATATATACAGTGATGTCTATCAACTAGTTCTTAAATAAAGTAAACTTTAAAAATACCCTATGATAAACCGTAATGAAAAAGAATGTATATGTACGGCATCACTGACTCAATGGGCATGAGTTTGAGCAAGCTCCGGGAGATGGGGAAAGACAGGGAAGCCCGGTGTGCCATAGTCCATGGAGTTGCAAAGAGTCGGACACGACTGAGTGAAGAAGAACAACAAATGTATGACTGAGTCACTCTGCTGTGCAGCAGTAAGTAACACAACATTGTAAATCAACTATACTTCAATTAAAAAAAAGAGAGAGAGAGAAAATCATCTATCTTTACTGACCATAACAATGATGATTGTGGGACTTCTCTGGTGGCCCAGTAGCTAAGAATCCCAATGCATGGGGCCCAGATTCAATCCCTTGTTGAGGAACTAGATCCTGCATGCTAAAACTAAGAGTTTGCATGCTTCAACTAAAGATCTCGCGTGTTGCAACTAAGACCTGGTGCAGCCAAATAAATAAATAAAAGAAATATTTTAAAATGGCTACTGCGTCATGAACTAGTCACAGAACACCCATACTCACACCTGCATACAGGCCCACTGGGGACTCCATGTGTGATTCTGAACACTGACAGTCCAGTTTGGGGTATGTGTAAATGGCATTTTAAAACCAAGTCAGTTCATGATGAATAATGGCCAACTCCGGTTATATTTCATTTCTGCTGGGTTGTATCTCCACGGGGCCAGAGACTGCCGAAGTCCTCAGAGATGCACAGAGCAGCCTCTTGAAGACTGACTGGTGACAAATGAGGATGGGTAGTGACAACATTCCAGAAAACAGTGTCTATGACAGCATTTGTCTAAACCAGGGGTCCCCAACTTTTTTGGCACCAGGGACTGGTTTAATGGAAGACAATTTTTCCATGGACTGGGTGGGAAGGATGGTTTCGAGATGATTCAAACACATTACATTTACTGTGCCCCTATGAGAATCTAACGCTGCCACTGATCTGACAGGAGGTGGAGCTCAGGTGGTAATGTGAACAATGGGAGCGCCTGTAAATACGGATGAAGCTTGCTCCCTAGCCCACTGCTCACTTCCTGTGTGGCCTGGTTCCTAACAGGCCACAGACTGGGGACCCCTGGTCTAAACAAAGCTCCAACAGATGAGCTGTTGGTAATATCGGTATCAGTGGTAATGATTCTGGTGATGCCTAGAAACCCCCTTCCACGCCTTCATTATGGATCATGGCTCAGATGGTAAAGAATCTGCCTATAATGCAGGTGATCCAGGTTTGATCCCTAGGTTTGGAAGATCTCCTGGAGAAGGGAATGGCTAACCACTCTAGTTTTCTTGCCTGGAGGATTTCATGGACAGAGGAGCCTGGCAGGTACAGTTCCTAGGGTAGCAATAGAGTTGGACACAACTGAGCAACTAACACACTTACCCAATCCAACTTAGAGCATCACAGAAAAGAACCCCTGCCAAGTTTCTGACCCCGAGAAGCAGAGGCTGTCTGCACTGAGCTCTGTACCATCCCAAGCAGTCACTCGATGGTGAGATGAGAAAAGCCTCCTTTTGGTTTTATTATGACATTAGTAACTGTTAATTAGAGAGTTGTTGGAGCAGCAATCACTTTCCCACATTCTCACAGTGCTAATTTCTCTTGGCTTTGCTAACAGCAAAGAAAAAAAAAAAAAAACGCTCTGCTATTGTTCTGGGGGACCCTTTATTTACCTTACTGTACTATCATTCCTCTCTATTCTGAGCTGCTTATCATCTCAAAACAGTTGTGGAGAAGCCCTTTTGTTAAAGGAAGAAAGTGTTTTTCTTCTTTGATGAGAGAAGCCCATTGGGCTGCCAGGCGGGTCCTGGCACTGGGTGCTCAGGTCCGAGAGGCAGGGTTGAAGTAGGATCTGTCTGGGTTTCTGGCCAAAGCTTTTTGTTAGGACATGAGGCAATTTGATTCATCTGTGTCATCGCCCGAGGTTTTAACATGCGATTAATCTGTGATAATGGGTTAGATAGCATCACTGACTCAAAGAACATGAATCTGAGCAAACTCCAGGAGATAGTGGAGGACAGAGGAGCCTGGCATGCTGCAGTCCATGGGGTTGCAAAGAGTAGGAGGCGACTTAATGACTGAACAACAACAATGTAACATAGCCCACTGGTGGACAGGAACTTGGCTTTGGGCCAGACCACCCAAGCAGCTGTGGGTCCACTGGCGCTAGAAGTCTGGACTGGACTGTGGCTACCTTGGGGACGGGAGGGGCTGTGACTGCTGGTGATATCCTACTGCCTGATTTACGTGGGTACCTCTTTCCATCCCTGGTGCCAAAATTGTTCAAGAAAACCAGGAGCAGCAGAAGGTAGAGAGGACCTGGGGGATGTGAAAACAAAGCAACAGGAAGGCCAGCAGGACTGAGCACTGAGGAGACAGACCACCGATGCGAGTGACCTCCTACACTTCCTTAGGTCTGAGAACTAAGCAAGTTTTCATTCTGTTTTGCTTTGGTTAACCGAACTCAGGAATCATCTGGGTTGCTGTCAAAATCTCCTTGCTGCAACGACCTTTTACTACCTGTGAGTGCACCTGTTCATGGAAGTAACCTTGGTGCCATCTGACGGTAACCCCTGGCCCCAGTCTCCTGAATCCCCGCCTGAGAAGCCCCACCCTAGCATCCTTCAGCTTGCTCCTCCCCCCTCCTCATTTCAAATCCACTAAAGCAAAGACTTCCAAGGCTACACACCTCATATGTGCAACCACTGAGTGAGTGCGGGGGCACCTGTTTGATCAGACTCAGCTCTGGGTACTCTGTGGGTTTACAAAGGGGGGGTTTCTCTGTCTCAGAACCATGGGTGCTTTTACAATCCAGGCAGGCGGGACACATGCTGAACACCAGTGACTCCTACGGTGGAGACTGGCTGTTTGCTATCCCTGCATCCCTGGTTCCTATCCCCATGGCTGCCACAGGAGGGCTCAGCAAATGGTCTTGGACCATGCTCAACTGCTGAGATAAAAGGGGACAGAGCGATTCAAAGGCAAGAGAGTTCACTTCACACAAGATGGGGTGATTCAGACAAATGTTATCTGAGCTGACGCTTCCTGGAGGCTTTGGTGGGCTGAGGAGGGGAAGGTTCAATGGGAGGAGCCAAGTAAGGGGAAACAGTACAGGGAGAGAACTCTCTAGGCTTATCATTCCAGAACTGGAACAAAGGGAGATGAAATTGGTTATTGGCGGGTGGATGGACAGGCTCATTGTTCTTTTTTCATGCATTTGCTTCTTCATCCATTCAATCATGCATGCTTGGATGCACCAGTTAATTCAACAAATGCTCATCCGGGGTCCTGAGTAATCTCTGGCACATGGTAGCTGCTCAGTGAATGAATGAGCTTCTATTCTGTGACTGCGGTGGGAACAGACTCATGCATAAAATGGGCAAGAACGTGGTCCTTGCCATCCCAGAGCCTGCAATCTAGCAGCTTGCAGCCTGTTCACAAACATTTATTCAGCATTTTGTCTGTGGTAGGCACAGTTCAAGATGCTGGGGACGAGCAGTGAACGGGACAGACAAGGCACTTGGTGGAACTGACACTTCAGTGGTGGGAAAGAACCCTGCTAATGGGTTTGTCCCTTTGTTTATCCTGCTCTATGAATGCTGGAGGGAAATGATGCCCGAATTAGGTTCTTTCCAAGTGTGAGGAATCTGTTCTGTTTTTCTACATAGTTATCTCAGAGCATCAAGGAGGTAAGTGAGCCTTCCAACAAGAAAAATTCTAAGAATACTCCTATAAAACTCCAAAACACACACACACACAGTAGAGAGGCAACCCTGAGTTAGTTAATGGAAAGACACTATTTGCATTCTGGCTCAAAGAGCAAGATTGAAATATATTTCAGGGTTCCTCATCAGTTTCTCATAAAACATACCTAAGTTTATCCAGGTTAACTTTTGTTTCATTTGCCTTGAAAAAGTTTTTAAACTCAAAGGCCATTCTGGAAAGCTGATCCTGGGTAAGGAACAGGAAGCTACCCTCTGCTTTCTCTTCATGGAAGTTCAGTGAGTAGTTCAGCATCTTTTAAGAGAAAACAAACCCCCAAAGGTTCAGAAATAGCAAAACCCTAAAGAAACTACCTGTCACTTTTACCATACACATTGTTATTGCCTCAATTCTCTAAACTGGTGGGAGATTCTGCTGGACCTTCTCTTTCACAAGATGCAGGAGAAGGTTCCAGAATTGTTAGAACACTACGAGGCAACAATCTAGGAAAACATTGTAGGTCTCTGGGTCCCCAAATGCCCATGGGACTTGCCTGGCCTGAGGTAATCATGAGGACCAATGCTGTCGACCCACTCCTTCTCCAATATCCTTTCCTCTGACATTTATCGAGCAGTTATGTGCTTCAGGCACTGTTCTGAGTGCTAGAGAGGTGAAGGTGATCAAGATAGGATCTGCATCCTGAAGTGGCCCACAGAGTGGGTAAGGCAATCCTATCCATCCATCCATCCATCTACCCACCCATCCATCCACCCACCCACCCTCCTACCCATTCATCCATCCTCCCATCTACCCATTTATCCATCTATCCACCCACTCACCCATCCGTCCACTTAGCCATCCATCCATCCACCCACCTGTCCATCCATCAACCCACTCACCCATCTATCCACCCATTCATCTACCCACACATACATCTACCATCTATCCAAAAATCAAGCATCAGTTATACATGGGCCCTGGACACAGTAGAGGCAGATAAACTACCAGCTCCAGCACAAGCTGGAATCCAGATGGCTGGGAGAAATATCAATAACCTCAGATAAGTAGATGACACCACCCTTATGGAAGAAAGGGAAGCAGAACTATAGAACCTCTTGATGAAGGTGAAAGAAGACAGTGAGTAAGCTGGCTTAAAACTCAACATTAAATAAAAAAACTAAGATCATGGCATCTGGTCTCATCACTTTATGGCAAACAGATGGGGAAACAATGGAAACAGCGACAGTCTTTATTTTCTTGGGCTTCAAAATCACTGCGGATGGTGACTGCAGCCATGAAATTAAAAGATGCTTGCTCCTTGGAAGAAAAGCTTTGGCAAACCTAGACAGTGTATTAAAAAGCAGAAACATTACTTTGCCAATGAAGGTCTGTATAGTCAAAGCTATGGTTTTACCCAGTAGCCAAGTATGGATATGAGAATTGGACCATAAAGAAGGCTGAGCACCGAAGAACTGATGCTTCCAAACTGTGGTGTTAGAGAAGACTCCTGAGAGTCCCTTGGCTTGCAAGGAGATCAAACCAGCCAATCCTAAAGGAAATCAATCCTGAATATGCATTGGAAGGACTGATGCTGAAGCTGAAGCTCCAATACTTTGGCCACCTGATGCAAAGAGCTGGTTCATTAGAAAAGATCCTGATGCTGGGAAAGATTGAGGGTAGGAGGAGAAGGGGATGACAGAGGATGAGATGGTTGGATGGCATCACCAACTCAATGGACATGAGTTTGAGCAAGCTCTGGAAGACAGGAAAAGACAGGGAAACCTGGCGTGCTGCAGTTGATGGGGTCACAAAGAGATGGACATGACTGAGCAACTGAATAACAACAACCAGCATTGTGTGACAAGTGCTCAGTCAGCAGACAGGAACATAAAGCAGGATGTGCAGGGCGTGATTCTGCTCCAGCTGGGTGGAGTGTGCACCCCTCAAAGAAGACTTCTCTGACACTAAGGGCATCATCCACAGAGCCCGCTCTCTGTGGTCTTCAGGCCTGTACACAGAGAGCAGGCCCACCACACCAGGATGTGACAAAAGTGAACTCCCAAGTGCTCCATTAGTACTACATTTAGTAACCAGAACCCACAGAGTCCAGTAAAGGTGGACCCTGGGGATTGGAAGGAAGGTGAACGAAGAGAATTCTATGCAAATGAAAGAGAAAGAGCCAAGCACAACCCGGGGTGTGGCTCTGAAGGACAGCGCATAAAGCCTGAGGCAGGCAGGGCTGGCAGCTGAGGTGGGGAGGTCTGCAGAGCCCAGACCACGCTACGTGCGTGTGTGGTGTGCTAGTCACTCAGTCGTGTCTGACTCTTTGAGATCCCATGGACTGTAACCCACCAGGTTCCTCAATCTAGGGGGATTCTCCAGGCAAGATTACTGGAGTGGACTGGCATGCCCTCCTCCAGGGGATCATCCCAACCCAGGGATCAAACCTGGGTCTCTGGCATTGCAGGCAGATTCTTTGCCATCTGAGTTCCCAGGGAAGCCCTAGACCAAGCTATCAAGGGGTTTAAAGGAGTGATATAATCAGGTTCATTTTTTTTTTTCAGGTAAAAAGTAGGATGGAATTGGGCTGGGGAAGGCTTTTGGCAGAAGACAGCTGGAGGTGATAATCATCTAGAGAAGAGAAGCATACATTGGCATTATGGAGAGAAGGCAAGGAGGAAGAGGAACTGGAGGGAAGTTGGCAAAGGAGTTTGCATGTCTCTGGCTGACAGGGGCCTGTCAACCCCTCTCTCTCTCTCCAGCAATGCTATGTGCATCAGCCTGAAGGCCTCTGGCCTAGGAATACTGTCTGTGTGGTGAGGGTTGCAGCTCTCCACACAGCACAGCATCTTTAGTGCCATTATCCACCACTCCATTGGTTAGTACTCAGAGCTGCAAGGATTTCCGAAGCCATAGCTCCCTGGGGAGGGACCAATTTGCCACTGGGGGCTGCTGGGTATTCACCATAACTCCGGAACGCCCAGCTTGGTTCTGACCAATGAAAACTCAGCCTTGCAGGGCAGATGCTCTCCTGCTTACTGCAGATGTGTCTCGGTGCCTCCTCCAAGAAAAGGCTGGTTTCTGTCCCCGTTGTCACTGCACAGCAAACTGCGCAGTAAAACAGCATCTCACCTCCCCTCCACCAACTAAAAGGGTACAGGGTCACACTGCCTCCAGGAGAACTGGACAGGCTCATTTGGAACCATGAGAATAAGCCTCCTGTCTGCTCATAGAAGCCCCACAGCAGACGCAAGCCTTCCCGGGAGTGGGCCCAGGAACCCCTCCCAGCATCTGCATGTGTTCTGAGGCTAAGCTTAGTGGCCACTGCAGTTTTTCCTGCTCTTTTGAATGCCCTGTGCTTTTAGTTCAGCTGATTTGCCCATGGATCTGTTTAACCTCTTGATTTGAACTTCTAATGATGGTGAAAAAAGAGGGAACTGGGGCGTGAAGACAGTCCATCATTCAGAAAGTCTTCAGAGCTCCTAAAATGAAAAACTACATCCTCTACTTTGTCAGCCAAGTGTGGGGGTTTCCCCACCCATCCAAAGGGGAGGGAATGCTCTGGCTTATGCAAGAGTTTTGGGAATTCAAGGGCTTTTAGGAAGTGGCGAGTTATCCTAGGAACATGAGAATGTTCTTCCAAAGAATGAAAATCCACCAGAGAATGCTCCCTTTCTCACTTTCACTTCTGACATCAGCACCTAAAAAGGCTGAGCTAGGGACTTCCCTGGTGGCCCAGTGGTTAAGAATCCACCTTGCAATGCAGGGGACATGGGTTCAATCCCTGGTCAGGGAACTAAGATCCCAAGTGCCACAGACCAACTGAGCCTATGAGCCATAACTAGAGAGTCCATGCGCTGCAGTGAAAGATCTTGCAAGATGCAAACAAGATCCTAAGCTATAGGATCTTCTAAACTTCAAATTTGGCTCAACAGTTGAAACTACTTCTTATATAGATCTACATTTCTGGCACAACATAGAGTGAAAAGAACATAGCTCTTAAAGCTAGATACATCTAGTTTTGAACCCAGATTCCACCCTCTACTTGCTGTGTGACCTTTGGCAATTTGCTCAACCTCTCTGGGGCTTGACATCCTTCTCTGTAAAATGTATATCATAGTCCCTACTTCTCAAGGATGTTCTTATAAATGAAATTCGGTCCATCAACCTCTTGAGGGAAGAATAAGGTCTCATTATGGAAAGCACAGTTCTTGGGGCTTCAGCAAATGCTGTAGAAATCACCACCTTCCTTCTCTTCTCCCCACCCACTCCACTTTCCTTCTCTTCTCCTAAAGCTTGCTAGATGATGTACATAAAGTCTAACTAGGTTTAATCAACTCCAGTGGTCAGGAAGCCAGGAAGAAGTCTCTTTGCTGCTCTGAGTGAATGGCCTCGGGTTTATGATTTATTTGTTGATTAATTGGATGCTTGGAGACAATTCCATTTCAATTACCCTATTGGCATGACAAGATACACAAAGGCTGCCAACGTCAATACGTTAAGACTGAGTACGCTGGGTCAGCAGCCAGGGTTCACGGCAGCGTGGTGTCATCTGGGCCACAGCCCATGGGTGGCTTAGAAAGCACTTTGTCTGATTGCTTCCTTTCCCCTCGCTCTTGGGGAGGAAAGGTTCCTGCACACCATGGGCAAGGGAGGCTAAATTCGAGGTGGAGTCTTTGGGGCCCCCATCCCATCACAGTCTCAGCCAAGGTTCTCTAACAGAGGTCCACTGGGGCCAGCTGAAGTGAAAGCGGTCATTTATCATATGGAGCTGTGTCCATTTTGTGGGGCCCAAGGGATAGAAGGCTAGCTCCAGCCATTTGAGCACTCGGAACCAGAAATCAAGCCGGAACCAAGGATGGAAGATGGCCCTGAGGTCCCCTTCCCTGGTGTGCTTGCATTTGTGCTCAGTCGTGTCCAACTCATTGCGACCCCTTGGACGGCAGCCCGCCAGGCTCCTTTATCCACGGGATTTCCCAGGCAAGAATACTGGAGCGAGTGGCCATTTTCTTCTCCAGGGGATCTTCTCGAATCAGAGATCAAACCTGCATTGGGAGGTGGATTCTTTACCACTGAGCAACCTGGGAGGCCCCTCCCTGGTGTATACGCCCTGTACAATCCACTCCCCTTGAGTGCGGGCAGAACCTGCACACCTGATGGGACTTCACTTCCATGATTAGGGTACAGTCAATTGATTCTGAGTTCATTGAATGAGAGAGGATCCAGATGGGCTTGACCAGATCAGGTAAGCCCTCCAAAGGACCTGGGCCCTTCCTAAGAGTTTAGAAGTCTGAGAGGACCCAGAGAGGGGGCCATGTGGCAAGGAACTACAGGCAGCATCTAGGTGCTAAGGGCAGCCTCCAGCAAACAGCTATCAGATGAACAAGGGCCTCATGATCCTGACAGAGGATCTAGAGCTCCAGAAAGACACACACCCCAGTGAAGCTCTGATTTCAGTCTTAGGAGACCCTGAGTAGAGAACCCAGTTCAGCCATGGAGCTGTGAGATTATAAATGTCTTATTCTTTAGGCTGTGCCATATGGCATGTGGATTCTTAATTCCCTGACCAGGGACTGAACCTGCACTGCCTCCACTAGAAGCTTGAGGTCTTAACCTCTGGACCACCATGGAAGTCTCATAAATGTCTGTCTTTTCAATCACCAAGTTTGTGGCAATTTCTTACAGAGCAGCAGATAACAAACCCACAAAGCTTTCGCGAAACAGCTGCTCCCTCAACCTGCCTCCCCTTGGAGCACGCTGATGTCTGTGTCTGCTTGTCCTGCACATCTGCTTTTTTTGTTCTGTTCCTATAGACTGGATCTCTTTAGTTCTCTCTGAGCTCTGCGGATGAGGCCCACCCTACATCTCCCAGAAGGATTCATCCATTTGAAAAATAGTTGCTAAGCAGCAACCACATGTCAAGGCTTGTTCTCAGTTCCAGCCACAAGTCCTCCCTCTTTGAAACTCAGGTTCCAAAATCCGAGAGCAAGTGTGCGTGGCCCAGTTTGATTCATTCAATGACCAGGGTAACAGGGTCAAGCCAAGCCAGGTGTGGTTGCTACGGCTTCACCTATGGACGGTCAGCAGCTCTGAAAGGCCGGGGTCATCGTGGGGGAGCTCATCACAGGCAGAGGGGCGGGGTGGTGGTTAATAAGCCACAAAGGGTCTTCTAGGGCAAGGATCAGCAAATACTTTCTGTAAAAGGCCAGATAGTAAATATTTTTCAGCTTTGAGGACCATATGGCATTTGTCTAGTTACTCAACTCTGCTCTTACAGAGTGCAAGCAGCCTGAGACAATATGCAAACAAGTGAGCATGGCTGTGTGCCAATGAAACTTTATTTACAAAACCAGGCAGTGGGGCATAGTTTATTGACACTTCTCCAAGAGTTAGGGTAAAAGTGAAGTCCTTCTTTCCAAAGCCCCTGGCTTCTAAGGGCAGGAGGGCAGAAAGTTAGAGGTAGAGGTGGCTGGTTGGTTAAGCCATGGGCCACTTAGCTTCTACTTGCGCTGTAGAAAGTTACCATAAACTTAGTGGCTTAAAAGAACACACTTTTATTGTTCTATAGGTCAGATGTCCAGATGGGATTCTGTATGGCAGGGGTTCCCAGCCTCGGGATCTAATGCCGCTGATCTGAGGTGGAGTTGATGTAATAATAATAGAAATAAATTGCACAATAAACATGATGAGCTCAAATCATTCTGAAACCATCCCCAACCCCTGTCCGTGGAAAAACTGTCTTCCATGAAACTGTCTCTAGTGCCACAAGTTTTGGGGACTGCAGATAAAATTGGAGTGTCAGAAAAGCTGTGATCTTCTGGAGGCTTGAGGGGAAGAATCTGTTTGCTTTTTCCAACTTCCAGAGGCTGCCTGCATTCCTTTGTTCCTGGCCCCTCCCTCCATCTTCAAAGTGCACCACTCCAGCCTCTGCTTCTCTTTTCAGATGCTGACTCTCCTGCCTCTTTCTTAGAAGGCCTTTTGTTATCACATGAGGCCCACCTGTATAATCCAGGGTAATTCTTCCATCTCAAGTTCCTTAATCAGCTCGGCAATGTCTATATTTCCACATAAGGTAGCATATTCAAAGGCTCCGGAATTAGGACAGGGACTTCTTTGGGGGGGGGGGGGCATTGTTCTGTCTACCACACCAGTGGGAGTGTTACAGCTACCTCTGAAATGTTCTCCTTTCCTCTACCTTTGCTGCCCTATAGTCTGTTTTCAATGGAGCAGCCAGAGCCTGTTCTAATCTAATGAAATCACATCACTCCTCTGCTCAACCATCTAAGGATTTCTTAACTCCCTCAGAGTTCACGTCCTTACAGTGGCCTCTAAACAGGTAAACAGATAATAACGTTAACTATTCAAGCTGAGCATTTTTTTGCTTCTTAGCTCTGCTGGGTCTTTGTTGCAATACACGGCTTCCCTTGTTATGGAGTGTGAGCTCTAGAGCTCACCGGCTCAGTAGCTGTGGCACACAGGCTTTCTAGTTGTGCTGTGTGGGTTAATTTGCCCAGCATATGGGATCTTATCTCCCCAGTCCAGGATCGAACCCACATCCCCTGCACTGAAGGCATATTCTTACTGATAACCCTTACATTGGACTACTATGGAAATCCCAAGGCTGGGAACTTTTGAGAGTTCCCAGTAAAATGAGAAACCATTAATCTGGCATTTGGAGCTTATGCTGGGACTTGTCTGGGACATATCAGGTTTGCCATCACCCTGCCGTGCTCCCTGCTCTTTCAATGACCCTCCTGTGTTCCCCATTATTCCTCCATACCTACAACACCCCAACACCATGTTGGAGTGCCCTGAGGACTCAGGATCTCCGTGCTTTACCCCAGACATCCACACAGCCATAGCCCTCCCACCCCCTCACCTCCTTCAAGTTGCTACTTAAATAGCACTTCTTCAGTGAGACTGTCTCAGAAACTCCCAACTTAAAGTTGCAACTTTTGCTTCTACCACCCACCCTGCCTGCAAGATTTCCCCCTCCCTAGCGTCCAATACCTTCTTGCCTACAAATGTGCTTAATGCACTCATGTCCTTAGTGACCTTCCATACTGTTGAGCTCCTCCATAGTAACGTCAGCTCTTTGAAGTCAAGGTCTTGTTCTGCCTTGTTCACAACATTCTCAGCACTTGGGATGGCAGCTGGCGCACTGTCGGTGTTTGAGAAACATTTATGGAGTGAATGAATGAATGACATGGAGCTACAGCCATGTCTCCTCTGAGTCTGCAGCCTCAGTCTGTTCTGGAAAATGTATTTCAGACCATGGGAATGAATATATCACTCCTCTTCCTTGACCATCCTGAGCTGAACCATCCAGAGCAAGCACCAAAACCACCTGGGGAGCTTGTTAAAAATATACGCTCCTGAGTCCCACCAGGCCAAGGGCCCAGGTATCTTTTTGGCTGTGCTGCATGGCTTCAGGAATCTTAGTTTCCCAACCAGGGGATGAACCTGTGCCTGCTGCAGTGGAAGCACAGAGTCAACCACTGAACCATCAAGCAAGACCCCAGGAATCTATACATATATATATATATATTCTTTAAATTTTTAAATAGATTTATTTTAATAGGCTAATTTTCCATAAAATGACTATCCTTACACATATCACAAATCACAACTTAATCAATATGGTTTATATTGTATGATAATTAGAATATAGGAGAAATTGATCAGAACAATGCTACTAAAACTTTCAAAAGTTCTCAATATTTTCTACATAGTTTCAAAGATAAACTCATAGCAAAGGTGTTATTTTTTTCATAATTGGAAGTATGCCAATTAGGCAAAGAAAGGAGGGTTTGTTTTTTAACTATATGAAGTGCAACGTTGTTTCATGCTTAGTTAGTTCCTACAGTAGAGATCTTTCCACCTGGTTATATAATATTAAAAGTACCTCCTCTGGAGGGGAGTTTGGGGGAGAACGGAAACATGTGTATATATATGGCTGAGAATCTTTGTTGTCCACCTGAACCTATCACAACATTGTTAATCAGCTATAAGTAAGTAAGTGTTAGTCACTCAGTCAAGTCCAACTTTTTGCGATTCCATGGACCGTAGCCTACCAGGCTCTTCTGTCCATGGAATTCTCCAGGCAAGAATACTAGAGTGGGTTGCCATTCCCTTCTCCGGGGGATCTTTCTGACCCAGGGATTGAACCCAGGTCTCCTGCATTGCAGGCACGTTCTTTACCATCTGAGCCACTAGGAAAGTGCAATCGGCTATACTCCAATACAAAATAAAAAGTTAAAAAAAAAAAAAGTACCTCCCCTGTCGCAGTTTTAAGCACACAGAAGTTTGAGGATACTGGCTCACAGAAAGCACACACCCTCTGCCCCATTTCTTCCCTCCTGAGCCTGTGGACAATTTCCAGTTATATGCTGACCTCATTTATCCTTTGGAAGTAAGAAAGCCAACAACCACTGCCTGCAAATGAGCAGATGGGCTTGGGATTTCAGCTGGCCCATCTCGTCTCCAGATGGCATTCCCACCGGATGCTCCAAAACTTTTATCCTCGGGGCAGGGAGAGGGGAGACTCATCTACCTGCAGGGGCTCCACGTCCCCGCTCCCACCTGGTGCTTTTCTTTTTCTAAGGCCACAGGCAGAGACCACGGCCAGCCTCAGACTCAAGCTCGAGGCTCACAAATCACAAAGTGCCTGCGACAGCAAGTGGTTATTTCACAGCGAGTCCCCTCTACAACGTATCAAACCCAGAGTGAGAGAAGAAGCTTGCTCTTAAAATCGTTGCCGTTTCTCCTTTTCTGGTGCAAAAGTGGCTATTACCCAGTGTGCTGCTTTGGAAATCCGGAACAGGTGGTAGGGATAATGGAAAATGCCTGATAAGTAGCTTGCCCGTCTCCTGCTGCTTCTCCCTGCAGCAGTCGGCTGATGTTTGGGTATTTGGATCTCGATCTGGGGGCCCGCCATGCGAAAATGGGCCATGAGGTGTGCTGGGGTTTGGCGTGTTATCTCAGAGACCGGCTGCTTTGAAAGCTTTAATACCTGGGCCTTGTGGTCAGTGGGTGGCCTGGGGGTCCAGCCCAAGCCCTCAATGTGGGGAAAACCACGGTGGGGCTGGCCAGAAGGAAATCCCACTCCTCTCCTGTGTTCCCTTCAAAAATAAGTGCCTCTGCAGACGCCAGCATGACCTGTTCCACATCATAAAAGCGGAGATGTGCATCTTCACACCTACTACTTTTTTGATGTTTCAGGCCTCAGGAACTTTATGACCTACATGGAAATTGGGGAACCCAACAGAACGGCACGGAGTTGTGGAGAGAAAAGGCAGAAGGCCATAGTGGTGCATCTAATCCCAGACAGGAAGATGCTCTGGACACACAGCCAGGCCAGGTCACCCGGAAGGAGGGTGGGCATGTCCTGGAAGCCTCCCATCACACACAATGAGAGCTGCTACTGGTGGGCATGCACCAGGCACATCCTCAGCCCTTCCCATGCCCCACAGCATGCACTGCAATGAGATAAGCCTTTGCTATTCAAAGTGCGGTCCCCGGACTTGCTCTCACTGTCACCTGGGAGACCATTAGAAATGCCGCATGGACACCCCGGTGGTACAGTGGATAAGAGTCAGCCTGCCAATGCAGGGGACACAGGTTCAATCCCCAGTTCAGGAAGACTCCACATGATGCAGAACAACTAAGCCAGGGCACCACAACTACTGAGCCCACGTGCGGCAACTACTGAAGCCCACGTGCCTGGAGCCTGTGCTCTGCAGCAAGAGAAGTCACTGCAATGAGAAGGTTGTACACCGTAATGCAGAGTAGCTCCCGGTTGCTGCAACTCAAGAAAGCCTGCACACAGCAATGAAGACCTAGCACAGCTGAAACTATATAAATAAATAATTATTGTTTAATTACATTTATTTTTAATTGAAGGATAATTGCTTTACCGTATTGGGTTGGTTTCTGTCAAACATCAACATGATTCAGCCATAGGTATACCTATGTCCCCTCCCTCTTGAGTTTCCCTCCCACCTCCCTCCCCATCCTACCCCTCTAAGTTGTTACAGAGCTCCGGTTTGAGTTCCTGGAGTCATAAAGCAAATTTCCATTGGCTATCTGTTTTACATATGGTGAGGTATGTTTCCATGTTACTCTCTCCCTTTGTCCCACCCTCTCCTTCCACCACCACTCCCCAGCTGTGTCCATAAGTCTGTTCTCTATGTCTGTGTCTCCATTGCTGCCCTGCAAATAGGTTCATCAGTACTGTTTTTCTAGATTCCATACATGTGTGTGTGTGTGTGTGTGTGTGTGTGTGTGTAGTGTAAAAACAGAAAAGAAATGGAGAAATTCAACATCCTCTGCAGTCCAGCTGAGCCTTAACCTGTGGCTGAGCAAGATCCCTGAGTGGTTCTGTTGTACCTAACAGTTTGAGAAGCACTGAGTCAGGTGCTATTTTGTCCTCATTCTAGAGGTGAGGAGGCAGAGACATTATTTTGCCTACAAAGGTCCATAAAGTCAAAGTTATAGTTTTTCCAGTAGTCATGCACAGATGTGAAATCTGGACAATAAAAAAGGCTGAGGGCCGAAGAATTTATGCCTTCAAACTGTGATGGTGAAGAAGATTCTTGAGAGTCCCTTGGATAGCAAGGAGATCAAATCAATCAATACTAAAGGAAATCAATCCTGAATATTCACTGGAAGGATGGATGCTGAAGCTGAAGCTCCAATACTTTGACCAACTGATGGGAAGAGCTGACTCACTGGAAAAGACCCTGACATGCTGGGAAACATTGAAGGCAAGAGAAGAGGGCGACAGAGGATGAGATGATTGGATGGCATCACTGTCTCAATGGACATGAATTTGAGCAAACTCTGGGAGAAGGCGAAGAACAGGGAAGCCTGGTGTGCTGCAGTCTATGGAGTTGCAAAGATTGCGCAACTGAACAACAAAGAGGTGAGGAAGTTGAGAAAGGCCGGAGGGATTAGTAAGGGGTGAGGTTAAGGCTTGAACTCAAATATTCTGACCATGATTCTAAGGTGCTTCCCCCAGAGGAGGGAATGCTTGAGCAGGTGCTGAGAGGAAGGGCACTCTGGGCAGAAGGAACAGAAGAACCAAGGCAGAAGCTGCACATGGCTCTCCACGTGCTGGGGACAGAGAATGGTCTGGACCAGCAGGGTTTGGGCTGCGAAGTAAGTAAAGACAAGGTCCCATCTGGAGAGATCAGCAGGGGTCAGGCCCCCAGAGAGGTTGTTAAACATAGCTCTGATATCTCAGGCAACCATTTCCCCTGAGACCCCACCATGAACATCAAATTTGTCATTATTGTTGAGTCTCTAAGTCATGTCTGACTCTTTGTGACCCCATGGACTGCAACATGCCAGGCTTCCCTGTCCTTTACTATCTCCTGGAGTTTTGCACAAATTCATGTCCACTGAGTCAGTGATGCCATTCAACCATCTCATCCTCTGTTGCCCCCTTCTCCTCTTGCCTTCAATCTTTCCCAGCATCAGGGTCTTTTCCAATGAGTCGGCTCTTCGCATCAGGTGCCCAGAGTATTGGAGCTTTAGCTTCAGCATCAGTCCTTCCATTGAATATCCAGGATTGATTTCCTTGAGGATTGACTGGTTTGATCACCTTGCTGTTTAAAGGACTCTCAAGAGTCTTCTCCAGCACCACAGTTTGAAAGCATCAATTCTTCAGTACTCAGCTTTCTTTATGGTCCAACTCTCACATCCATGCATGACTGCTGGAAAAACCCCAGCTTTGACTCCATGGACCTTTGCCAGCAAAGTGATATCTCTGCTTTTTAATATGCTGTCTAGGTTTGTCATAGCTTTTCTACAAAGGAGCAAGAGTCTTTTAATTTTGTCAAATAGGTCCTGGGAAAACATGGGACCCTCCTGCTCCAACGCTTGGAGAGGCGCTTCTATGCTGAACCTCCCAAAACGCCTGTGCATTCCTTCAAGAAGGGTCATTTGGACATCTCTCAAGGAGCACTGAGTTGACCTGGAAGGCTGCAAGGCTCCACTTGCTGGCGGGTGGCTGCTTTTCTGCAGTCATTAAAGCAATGATAGATCAGGAGCTGCAGAGGTGGCTGGCAGATTTGAAAATCAACCCAGCAAAGCGGTAGAGTGGGAAAGACCTCCTCAGTCTCCATTTCACTGAGTTCAAACTCAGGGGCGTGTATTTGAAACAAACACCATTTTCTCCGCATCAGCAAAGCTTCTCTGGGACATGTCTCATCTTGCTTTTTCATCTTAACTCCAGAGCAAAGGCTGCTGGGAACATGCACCAGCCAGTTAGGAATCACTTCAACTGCTTAGTCACCCATGCCCAGTGCAGCGGGGTGGAAAGCCCCTTGGATGGAAAGTCTGGGGCTCAAATCAGAGTTGATTTGTGGCAGCGGATCTTGAGAAAAAATCTTAACGGCAAGTGTTGAATACTCAAGTTGCTCGTCTTCCCAGAAAGTAATCTTTCAACTCTGAACCCCCATGGGGCTGTTTGGAGTTACATTTTGAAAGAGAGGGCTTCGGCTTTTTGCCAAATCTCACGGTCACTCTTCCGCTTCTCCTTGAACATACGGTAAGGCAAGAAGGCATGCTTCCATTTCTCTGCTCATTCAGAAAATGCAGAGAAAATTAATTCACAAAGGACCCTGGGAAGCCACTGGATGTGCCTTAGGGCAGCGGTGCCAAGTTTTCTCAGTTCCTGGCACTCTTGGAGTCTTGGTAATTTTTTTCATGGCACCCATGGGCCAAAAGAAATCCCTACAAGTTTTAGTAGTTACAACCAGAAACTTAATAAGCATTTATTTTCTAAACACTAGTCAGATGAAAAAAATAACATGCAGACTTTGAAGGCCAAAACAGTAGTTTTGTTTTATTCTTAAATTATCACAAAGTGCGCATCAAAGGAATGTGTGTGCCTACTGAGCACTGTACAACTCCTCCAACCTTGAACTCACACTGGGATTCCACCAGTCTGTTCCTATTCCATACTCATTTTGTTGGTATTTGCTTTTGATCAAAGTGACTGCCAAACTCCAGCTTCACAAAGAAATGAAGTCACCAAAAGGAATGTAGCCGAATCTACTGTGACAGCGACTATCTTGACCTGGCAGCTCACTCAGCATCCAACAGATGTCGCTATGTTTTCTTTGAAAATGGAATTATCGCACAGCACCCTAGAGACTTCACCTTGGCACCCCGAGGGTGCCTCGCTGCACATTTTGGGAACCATGACCTGCCAAAGCCTGCCATTTAATAAGTACTCACCACAGGCTTCGTATACATGATTTCTTCAAATGCTCAGAACCACCCATGAGGTCAGTACTATAATCATCCCCTTTTACAGATGCAGAAACTGATATTCAAAGAGATTAAAGGACTTGCCCAAGATCACCAGGCAGGGCTGGGACTCACACTCAGGCCCACATGGAGCCAGAGCCCATGCTCTTCACCTTCCCAAACCCACCAGAGTCCACAGATGTGGCTTCAAGCCCAGGCTCTGCTGCTCACTAGCTGTGTGGCTTTTGGCAAATTTCTCAGTCTCTCTGGTCTTTGAGTCCACATCTGCTGTTTGCACATCTCAGGGAGCTGTCGTTCAAACAGACAGTCTTTATGACAGGGGATACAGGATACACAAAGAAGGCTCAGCACTAACCCCAAAGCAAACCCTCCTTGGAAGAAAAAGAAAAAGTGGGAGCAGAAGAGAAAGAAGATGAGAGGAAAGACCTGCCGAAGGCAGACCCTGGAGCAAGACTTTCAGGCCCATGAAGACATCCCAAGCCCGGGGACCCAGCACCCTCAGCCTGCAGCTCAGCCAAGCTGCCTCTGGCACCTTGACCATCAGCCTGCAGCTGACAATGCTAAGGATGATTTTATTAAAAAAAAAAAAATCCAGCTCAATATGAGTGCTGCTTGATTAGGACTTTTGGCCATAATTGCTCAAAATAATAATAAAACCCCACTGGCCTCTTTAATTACACAGTAGTTTTTCTTCTTTTCATGAGGCATTTCCATTTGTTCTAGACGGGATTGTAAAGTATTTATCAATGCTAATGATGCAGCCCTCCAGAGCCCTGTCTCATCAAAACGGAAATTGTGAAGAAATATATTTCCTATGCTACAATATATCACAAAGGAAAGTGAACAGAAAAATAGCCAAAGCCCTCTCCTTGGCTAATGGGATGTCACCTGCTGGGGTCCTGAGCATCTGGGTTCCCTGCTACACTCACATGGGCATCAGAGCACTCACATACACGTGGAATAGGCTGCATCTTGGAGGGACTGAAGATGAGATCAGAGACACCTGAGTCCCAGGTTGAGCTTCTGATGTGTATTATTGAATACAGAGGGAATGTTCTCCCCAAGGTCTGAGATAGTATCAGTCCCTCTGGGCTCTGATAATCAGCAAGAGATGTGGATACTTGCATAGGAACCTCTAAGGACGTTACCTCCTGAATGCTTTGTCTATAAGGATAAAGTTATGCAGCAGCTGGTCAGAAAAGGTAGTGTGACGTAGTGGTCAAGAGCATGTACTTTGGCTTCTGACTACCTGGGTGTGAGTTCTAGTTCTACCCTTTCCTAGATAGTGATCTGAGGCAGACCACAGGAAACTCTGCCTCTGTTTCACCACTGGGAAAATGGGTATTATAAGAGTACATGTCTGGAACTCTACTCAGTACTCTGTGAAGATCTACATGGGAATAGATCTAAAAAAAAAGTGTATGTATCTATATGTATAACCGATTCACTTTGCTGTACACTTGAAATTAACACATTAACAACATTCTGATAAGATGGTCTTTTGTGAGAGAAGTCAGCAGACTCTACAAATCCAGATGGTAAATATTTTGGACTTTGCAGCCAACACAAGGTCTCTGTCACAACTACTATACAGAAAAAAATGAAGGTGACTTCATTCTAATGCAGCTTTATTTTTGGATACTGAAATTTGATTTTCACATAGAATTTCCATATGTCATGAAATATTCACATGTACTCTTTTGGGCTTTCCCAACCATTCATGGCTGCAGCCTGGCAGGGTCACAAAGAGTTGGACACAACTTAGCGATGAACAATGACAACAAATGTGTGCTCACAGACATTCAAAAATAGTTAATGGATAGTTTCCCAACTCTGCTTTAGGATCTTAAATGTTATTTATTTACAGTCAGTTAAATCTTTTGTCTGAAATATGTTCCCTTTTTTACTGTTCTTCACTTAGAGCCAGTGACTCCTCCAAAGGGAAATATTTGGGGATATACATGGAGTAGGTCCTGATTCTAAGAGTGAAATTGTTACAAAGAACCTTACAAGATAGGGACTATTGTCGTCCATTTTACAGATGAGGACACTGAGGTTTATCCAACTTGTGTATGTGTGTGTCCTGTATGCTCAGTCTTGTCTGACTCTCTGTGACCCCATGGACTGTAGCCCACCAAGCTCCTCTGCCCATGAAATGTTCCAGGCAAGAATATTGGAGTGGGTTGCCATTTCCTCCTCCAGGGGATATTCCTGACCCTGAGTCTCTTGTGTTTCCTGCATTGGCAGGCAGATTCTTTACTACACTAGCACCACCTTCAACAGCTTAAGGAATTTGTTCAGCATCATATAGTTTGTAAGCCCCAGAAGCAGGATTTGTGACCTGTCACCCTCTGAGTCCCAACTCTGTGTCCTGAAGCATCAGGCTAGCCGGCCACACTCATGTGTGGGTTTAAGACCTCTGCAAAGGTGGTGTTACTGCAAACGAAGGGGCTCTGAACACAGGAAGCCAAGCATCTTGACATTCAGCAGTTATAGGAACTGGCTGCATTAGAATCATCTTGGGGCAGGGAAAATGTGTTAACATGCAGGTTCCTGGGCCTCATCCTTGATGCCCTGAGTCAGCATCTCCAGGAATCTGAATTTTAACAAGCACCCAGATGATGCTGAAGATCACTGTGCTAAGCCAGTCAAGTTTTACCAACTTAGTTCAAAATTATTCATCCAAAGAACTCATCAAGAGGGGCCTGGAGCACCAGGAAGCAAACTGACGCCAGAAGCCTGGGTTCAAGTTCAAGGCTTATAGTTTGTTCCCCTCTGCATCTGCATCCCTCTGACCAGTGCCAGATTATCCCACTGGGGGCCAAGCATGAAAAAGAAGAAGAACATTATGGGGAAAATCCAATGATATATATATATATATATATATATATAGATAGATAGATATAGATATATATACACACACACACACATACACACATATATACAATAACTTTTTTAACACACAGGGAAAAACTATGTCATTTTAAAACATTTTTAATTGGACTGCAATTGCTATACAAAGGCTGTGCTGGTTTCTGCTGTACGATGAAGTGAATCAGTGATATGTATACCTATAGCCCTCCCTTTTGAGCCTCCCTCCCACCCCACTCCCATCCCAACCATCTAGGTCATCACAGAGCACTAAGCTGAATTCCCTGTGCTATACAGCAGCTTCCTGCTAACCATGTATTTCACACCTGGTAGTGTATATATGTCAATGCTACTCCCTCAATTCGTCACATCCTCTTCGTCCCGCACTGTGTCCACAAGTCCATTCTCTGGGTCTGTGTCTCTATTCCTGTCCTGCAAATAGGTTCATTGGTACCATTTTTCCAGATTCCATACATATGCATTAATAAATGATATTCGTTTTTCTGACTTACTTCACCCTGTATATGGACTTTAGGTCCATCCATATTATTACAAATGACCCAGTTTCATCCCTTTTATGGCTGAGTAATATTCCTTCGTGTGTATGTACCACAACTTCTTTATTCATTCACCTGCCAATGGACACCTAGGTTGTTTCCATCTCCTAGCTATTGTAAATAGTGCTGCAATAAACATTGGTGTCCGTGTATCTTTTCTTTCTTTCTTTTTTTAAAATTTTCTTTACTTTATTGTGTTGGTTTTGCCATACATTGACATGAATCCGCCAAATTATGGCTTTCTCAGGGTACATGCCCAGGAGTGGGATTGCAGGGTAAAACCCATGTCATTCTGTTTGATGTCCTCACACATTTTACGGCTTACGCCCAACACCAGTTTTATGGGAGTGCACACATGCTCAGTCCCTTCAGCCATGTCCGACTCTTTGTGACCCCATGGACTGTAGCCCACCAGGCTCCTCTGTCCATGGGATTCTTAAGGTAAGAATACTGGAGTGGGTTGCCATTCCCTACTCCAGGGGATCTTCCGGACCCAGGGATTGAACCCGCCCCATTTCTTACGTATCCTGTGTTGGCAGGTGGGTACTTTTCAACTAGTGTTATCTGGGACATCCCTTTTTTGGAAGTAACACTTGCAAATGTGCAAACCACAGCTCAGAGCACAGCATCTGGAGCTGGGGGCCAGAGTCTGAATACTGTGCCACCACTTAACAGCAGGGCGACCTTGAACAGGCAACTCCAACAATCTGTACCTACCAGGATTGCTTACAGGATCGAAGGAGTTAAACTCAGTCTGAGGTACTCAGATCTGAGTGCTCATCAAGATCACATGGAGAGCTGACCTGTCAGGTCTGGGATGGAGCCTGGGCATCTGCATTTTCCCAAGTTCCCTAGTGATGCCGCTGCTGCTGGTCTAGGGACTGAATTTCGAGAACTACAATGGAGGTAAGCAGTTAAAGCAGTGTCTGACCCTTAAGTACTGCATAGTGTTTATCGCTTTTACTCTGTTTTGTGTGTGTGCTAAGTTGCTCAGTCATGTCCAACTCTTTGCAACCCCATGGACTGTAGCTCACCAGGTTCCTCTGTCCATGAGATTCTCCAGGCAAGAAGAGTGGAGTAGATTGCCATGCCTTTCTCCACAGGATCTTCCCGACCCAGGGATAGAACCCGCGTCTCCTGTGTCTCCTGCATTGGCAGGCAGATTCTTTACTACTAGTACCACTTGGGAAGTTCGTCTTCTATGTAAGGGTGGGGTGCCATAATCTTTGTAGGGCTCACAGGTGCTTTTTCTTCATTTTTCTTTTATACTTTTCCAAAGAGTATTTATTGTTTGTTAAGGCATGATTCAGGATCCCAGGGCAGGGATCCATCAGCCCCATGACCCCATCAGCATCCTAGGAGAAGGAAGGGAGACAGAGGAGATGTAGGGTGAGGCCACATCAGATCTTCCCAGAAACGTGCCTTCTGCCTGGTGTCATCCAGGCTGACACTTGGGTAGTTCTGCCACCAGTTCTGGGCTTAGTTCTGGATGGGGAAGCAGCTGCCAAAGTGATAGTCGGTAGGTCTTGATTCTGGGTTTGATGTTTTCAGCTACAGTGCTGACTCCTCCAGACACCCCCAAAGCAGTTCCAGCTCAATGTTGTGGGGCTCCCAGCTTCTAAAGGTCCTTATACAGCCCAGCCTGGCCCAGTTCACCCTCTGCCCACCAGACAGGCACTCATTGAAGAGCGACTATGGAGAGCATCCTTCCTCTGATGGCTCAGGAAGGGCGATCAAGACTGAGGGAGATGCCAGGGGTCCTGGGGAAAATGCACACATCTGCTGAGATGCTGGGGCCACATCTCCCAGGGGACACCTCTTCCTGGAGGAAAGTAGGGACCCCCTGGTGATGAGAATCTCCACCAGTCTGCACGGACCCTACACATGCTTCAGCTCTCCTGCTGGCTGTGCGGATGGAGGTCCATCTGCTTCTGCCAAGAACCAGCTGTCTATGCCCTACTGGGAGCTGCCTTCTCCACAAAAGCCCAGGTACCTCCATAGCAAGGGCCTGTCACAGGCCTTGTAGTCCCTGTGGGAGGCCTTGCTTAGGCAACAAAGCCACTGGAAGCCTCATTCACCAAGCCAGTGGCAGGGGAAGTGAATACCTCCTCCCGCCTAGGCCTCACCTGCTTGAATGTTTAGAAAACTTGCACAATGCTTAGGGTAGCCTGGATGCTTCTCTGAATCTGTTTATCAGCTTTGAGTCTGTCCAATTCCCTACTTTGAATAAGTGAAAGTGAAAGTGTTAATCACTCAGTCGTGTTCGACTCTTTGTGACCCCATGGACTGTAGTCTGCCAGCCTCCTCTGTGGAATTCTCTAGGCAAGAATACTGGAGTGGGTAGTCATTCCCTTCTCCAGGGGATCTTCCTGACCCGAAGATCGATCAAACCCAGGTCTCCTGCACTGCTGGCAAATTCTTTACCATCTGAGCCAGTATAATACCTTAGAGCCTCAGCATTCAAAGAGTGACCCAGAGACCAGCAGCATTGGCATCACAAGTATTGTGTTTGAAATGCAGATTCTCAGGTGGTGTGCCTGGCCATTCTAGTTTGAGAAGTGCTGAGCTAAGCCACACACAAGGGAAGGCAGCCATGAACAACTAGGGGTTGAATCTTGGCTCCCCAACTTGGTAACTGGGTAATTAATGTGAGTAATCTCCTTATGTGCTCTCAGCCTCAGTCTCCTCATCTGTAAAATGGGAATGATAGTAACACAGCAGCTATGAGGCTTAACTCATTCCTGTACCAAATATTTGCTTGCCCACTAGGTGCCAGGAACTATAAGAGATACTAGAGATACAACAGGAAGGAAAAAAAAAAAAAAGACAGCCTCCTCCCTCATGGAATTTATGGTTAATTATGGGAAATGCTGAAGAATTACACAAGCAAAGGATAACCTCCATTTGTAGTAATTACCACACAGGAGAGGTACAGAGTGTCATAAACAGTCTGGAGATGGGGGTCCTGATGGAGTGAGGTCTGCACTGACAAATAAAGAAGAGCAGGTGAAGGCGAGGAAGCAGAAGAGTGTTTTAGATTGGCAAATAAAAGCACCAGGCATGCAGTAGGTGCCTAGCAAGGAAAGGTGTATTAGTTATCTATAGCTGTGTAACAAATAACTGCTCTGTATTTAGAGTTAAAACTGGGTGTGCAATTATCTTCTCTCCTTCGGTAAATTATAAGTTCAGTGAAGGAAAAAGCCTTGTTTGTATTTTTTTTTTTCCTTTTTGCAGTCATCTTCTATGTGCCTTGTACAAACAGGGACTCAATAAACACTTCTGAATTAGCTTTTTGTCTGTTCTCCAGGCTTCTTGGTCATTTTCTCATTCCTAACGAAGGCATAGGATGCTGGGGAGCTGGGCAATGGCCCTGACTTCTTACCAACTTGACAGGGGAGGTGAAAATTGATGAAGCCAAGTGAAGAAGGACAGAAGGGAGTTTTCAAAGTAATTGGAGAAACTAGACAGACCATGGAAGAATTATAAACAGAAAGCCCAATTCCACTGCAGCCCATCAATGCTCAAGGGACAGCACACGGAACGGAGGAGGAGAGAAAGCCAAAAGATCTGGTCGGAAACAAATTCGTTTTAATGGGACATTTCAGTTCTGGAAAAAAAAGGGAACAGCAAGTAGAAATAACAGCCCAGGCAACAAATATATGGAAGGATCATCCAGGCACAAAATGGGGTAGAAGGAATCAGGAGAGCAATTGGTTTAATTTTTCAGATTAATTGTGAGCAGTCAATAATGTGACTCATTCGGGGACCTGGAGGCGTCTCAACTATGCTGAGTAATCTACTTAGGTTGGTAATTATTGTTTGCATTCATGGAATTAAGGCCACAAAAAGGTGGTTTAGAGAAAGCCCCACAGAGCTGGGGGACTATAATCTCAGCTTCCCACAGCACATCTGTGCCCTGGAGTGAGGCATCGATAGTGCGGTTACTATGCAGCTTTCAGAAGAAAAAGAATCTTTCTTTCATTTCTTGCTTTGCAGCTGATTCTTTGCCAATTCCCAAGAATCCACTTTTCCCCCTATCTCATTTTTATTAAAATCCAAAAATTGCTTGGGGGATTTAAAAAGTACAAAAACTAACAAATAAGAAACTAATAAATGTATCCTCTCATCATCCAGGATGAATTTCAGTTAATTTCTTGCCATGTGTGCTTTCTTTATTTGTGGCTTTTAAGAAAAAAAAATCACTATTTTTTTGGTAAACATGAAATAGACTCCTTTTTAAATAAATCAACAAGTGCAGAAAATGGCAGAGATGAAAGTGCAACGATTACGTCCCATTCTACCATATTTGGTGGATGTTATTGCAAACATCTTTCTACAGCCCCCTGTGTGTGGAAACTTCATGAGGGCAAGAGTGTTAGTCTGCTGCGATCACCCTGGATTCCTGTTCCTACAACAGTGTCTGGCAAACAGGAGGTGCCCAGTGAAGTATCTGTTAAAAGACTGGCTGAGTGGACACACTGTCAGATGAGTCACGGCAACAGCACAAGAAAACCACCATTCAGGAATACACACCATGCTCAGCCTGTGGTTTTAATTCACGGCCTGCCTCCCTAGCCCCATCCCGCTGATGTTCACCCCTGGGGGGCCATGAGTCCTAGTGGGAAAGCAGAGATGGGTCCAGAAGAGTAAGAGTGAGACCGACAGGGACAGGCTGGGGGCTAAATACGATAGCCTTTTTGTAGCAGGCAGTAGAGTTTGGATGTTTCACTTCATTCCCCAACATGGCATATAACTGTCCTTGTTGTTTAGTCACTAAGTTGTGTCCAACTGTTTCGCAATCCCGTGGACTGTAGCCTGCCAGGCTTTTCTGTCCATGGGATTCTTCAGGCAAGAATACCGGAGTGGGTTCCCAATTCCTTCTCCAGGGGATCTTCCCAACCCAGGGATCGAACCCACATCTCCTGCATTGGCAGGCAGATTCTTTACCACTGAGCCACCAGGGAAGCCCTGGAAAATAGACATATGATAATATTTGTACAGTTCACTGGCATCGAACCGATGAGGCTCTACGAGGCCACAGATCATGTCAACCAGCTCGGCCCAACTCTGCCTGCTACCCGCTGAAGATACAGTTTGGTGTACCTGCAACCCCTTCACAGACCTCTGTCATAGGCAAGCAGTTCTGATGGATGCATTTTAAGGCAGGGCTCAGATTAGAGTGTAAGAAGGTCACTCTGGGGACAGTGTGGAGTCACACAGCAGGCAGGGAGGCTTAGAGGTTCAGATTAGGGTCTTGTTGCAATAGTTTGGCATCAGAGGAGGTAACCCTCATAAACGGCAGGGCAGCAAGGTCGGGAGGAGGAAACGGATCTGTTTAAATGATGCCTGCGATTTGCTTCAACCTTACAGAGGACCAGGAGCTGAGGACAGGGTTTCAGGTCTGGATGGATTCCAGGACTGGCCAAAGGTTAATGGTTACTGGGATTGCATGATAGGTATGTGAATGTTCCACTAGGTTGTACATGTTCCTGCATGTTCAAAACTCTCCTCAATCGAGAGTTAAAGAGACAGTGAGAGACAGTCAAAGTAAAGCAGCTTTCCATTATATATATTTTGTTGTTGTTACAGAAAAAAGATATGTTCATTGGGAAAAGAGCTTCAGCAATCTAGACGTGTAGGCTGTAAAAAGTATCAGTTGCAATGTACAAATATCTATCTGGATGTATAATTTTAACTTTTACTTTTGTATTGGGGTATAGTCTCGAACTCAAGTGGGCCTCAGGAAACATCATGACGAACAAAACTAGTGGAGGTAATGGAATTCCAGTTATTTCAAATCCTAAAAGATGATCCTGTGAAAGTGCTGCACTCAATATGCCAGTAAATTTGGAAAACTCAACAGTGGCCACAGGACTGGAAAAGGTCAGTTTTCACTCCAATCCCAAAAAAAGGCAATGCCAAAGAATGTTCAAACCACTGCTCAATTGTATTAATCTCACACGTTAGCAAAGTAATGCTCAAAATTCTCCAAGCCAGGCTTCAACAGTATGTGAACTATGCACTTCCAGATGTTCAAGCTGGATTTAGAAAAGGCAAAGGAGCCAGACATCAAATTTTCAGCATCTGTTGGATCATAGAAAAAGCAATAGAGTTCCAGAAAAACATCTACTTCTGCTTTATTGACTACACCAAAGCCTTTGACTGTCTGGATTGCAGCAAACTGTGGGAAAGTCTTGAAGAGATGGGAATACCAGACCACCTTACCTGCCTCCTGAGACATCTCTGTATGTAGGTCAAGAAGCAACAGTGAGAACCGGACATAGAACAACAGACTGGTTCCAAATTGGGAAAGGAGTATGTCACGGCTGTATATTGTCGCTCTGCTTATTTAACTTCTATGCAGAGTACATCATGAGAAATGCCAGGCTAGATGAAGCACAAGTTGGAATCAAGATTTCTGGGAGAAATGTCAATTACTTCAGAGATGCAGATGACACCACCCTTATGGCAGAAAATGAAGAAGAACTAAAAAGCCTCTTGATGAAAGTGAAAGAGGAGAGTGAAAAAACATTCAGAAAACTAAGATCATGGCATCCAGTCCCATCACTTCATGGCAAATAGATGGGGAAACAATGGAAACAGTGACAGATTTTACTTTTGGGGGCTCCAAAATCATTGCAGATGGTGGCTGCAGCCATGAAATTGAAAGACACTTGCTCCTTGGAAGAAAGGCTATGACCAACCTAGACAGCATATTAAAAAGCAGAGACATTACTTTGCCAAAAAGGTCTGTCTAGTCAAAGCTATGGTTTTTCTAGTAGTCATATATGGATATGAGAGTTGGACTATAAAGAAAGCTGAGCACCAAAGAATTGATGCTTTTGAACTGTGGTGTTGGAGAAGACTCTTGAGAGTCCCTTGGACTGCTAGGAGATTAAATCAGTCAATCCTAAAGGAAATGAGTGCTGAATATTCACTGGAAGGACTGATGCTGAAGCTGAAACTCCAATACTTTGGCCATCTGATAGGAAGAAATACCTCATTGGAAAAGACCCTGATGCTGGGAAAGATTGATGGCAGGAGAAGGGGACAACAAAGGATGAGATGGTTGGTGGCACCACCGACTCAATGGACATGAGTTTGAGCAAACTCCAGGAGTTGGTGATGGACAGGGGAGCCTGGAGTGCTGCAGTCCATGGGATCACAAAGAGTTGGACGTGACTGAGAGACTGAAATGAACTGAACTGAACTGATAGCCGATTAACAAACAATGTTATGATAGTTTCAGGTGAACAGTGAAGGGACTAAGCCATACATATACATGTATCCATTCTCCCCCAAACTGTCCTCCCATCCAGGCTGCCGTAGAACACTGAGGAGAGTTCCCTGTGCCATACAGTAGGTCCTTACTGGTTATTCATTTTAAATGTAGCAGGTGTACATGTCCATCCCAAATGCCCTAACTACCCCTTCTCTGTGGTAACCATAAATTCAATCTCTAAGTCTGTGAGTCTCTTTCTGTTTTGTAAGTAAGTTCATTTGTATCACATCTTTTTAGATTCCACATATAAGGGATGTCATATGGTATTTCTCTTTCTCTGACTTAATTCTGGATGTATTAACATAAGTTTTGAAGGTAAAATTTTTTCATGTTTATTGAAAACTAAACAAAACAAGGTTACAAGAAGTATCTAGTTCTTCTTATTCAACCAAGCCTGGACCATGAATGATGTTCTTCTGGGTTTCAAACTTACCTTTTATGTTAATTAGATAGACTATTATAACCACATAATGACCTGAGAATGCCACAACGTTTAAGATTTGTGAAACACCTAATTTCTTTTAAAAACAACACCCCACTTGCTCTAATGTGGATATGTGATTTTATTTTACAAAAATGAATCAATGACCTTAGTATATGTACTCCTCATCAGTATATGTATTACTACTTATTTATCTACAGCAACCTGCTGATGGATTGATAGACAATCAGGATTTCAATTTACTCTTACAATAAATACTGCTGCAGTAGGCAGTCTTGTACACAAATCTCTGCAAAACCTGCTTAGCATTTCTGAAATCCAACAATGTGTTGAAACTCTGAACAGACATCCCCAAGGTGCCTTTCAAAAGGCACTGCACCGATGTGCACTCCTGCTGTCAGACCAGTAACCAGTCACATCAGCTTTGAGGTGAGTATCCAACCAGGACTGAATCTCAGAGATGGACGAGGCTGCTTTCAGGGTTCTTGTCTGGCCAGTTCAGAGCAGCATGGTGCTTTGTGCCTTGCCATAAGAGATACCATCAAAACCACCTCGCAGTCCTGGTTTCCTAGGAAAGCTGAACAGGGCCCTCCAGGCGTGAAGTACCTATCTCTATGTGTATGTTCATGTGTGTTCAGTCATGTCCAACTCTCTGAGACCCCATGGACTGTAGCCTGCCAGGCTCCTCTGTTTATGGGATTCTCCAGGCAAGAATACTGGAGTGGTTGCCATTTCTTCCTTCAGGGGATGTTCGCAACCCAGGGATGGAACCTGCGTCTCTTGTGTCTCCTACACTGGCAGACAGGTTGTTTACCACTAGTGTCACATGGCAAGCCCCCAAATAGGACCAACAAAGGCCCTACAGCTGTGTCCGTTCTCCCATTGGACTACAACTTTCCAGATTTAAACAACCTTATTTTAACTGGGGAGTTTCAGCAGTGTGATTTATGAACCAAATGTATTATCAAGACACAGAAAGTAAGGGATTTTTTTTTTCTTTTTTGGTGGAGAAAGGAGAGAAAGACAGTGGCCAGCCCAGCATTGTAAAGGCCATCCAATGGTAAACAGGTCAGAGGTCTCGAAGGTCACTCACTAAAAAGGGAGCAGAAAAACACCTTCAAAAGTTAAGACATAGCAGAGAGAGAAAACAGGACAGATTCCCAATGTGAGTGAAGGGCAGTGCATAAAAAACGGCAAGACAAGCAAAGATGGGAGATGGGAAAGGAGACTGCACAGAGGGTTAAGCGAAGGAAAATGTTGCCAGACTGGAGGCAGGAAAGGTCAGCAAAGGAAGATGGCTTTGTCAGAGCAAATGAGAAGGAGTAATTTCCTGACTGTGCAGGTAGGTCCCCTGAATTAAATGTATTCTTGGCTTCAGTGATGAGTCTGGTTCCAGAAGGAGACAAGAACATTTAGGGGCAAGGAAGAAAAATGCAGGGAGGAATCAGAGTCGCTGTGGCATTGGACAAGCAAGAAAGATGTACTTAGGGCTCTGGAAGCCTCTGGGATCTAGCCGGAAGCTTGGAGGAGAGCTCAGACAGAAATAATGGGGCCACCAAGACTTGTCCCACAGCCCAAGGGACTCCCAGGATCCAGGAAGGGAAATCCAATTGTTCTTCTCCCCAAGTTACTGCTGCAGTAGGTTGGCTGGGAGGGTGTCAAGTCACAAAAATATCCCCTTCCATGGCACCCTCTTGTCATGTTGAGAGGTGGCACAGGAACCAGATTCCAACCTGGGTTCTGTGCCGCTAGCTGGTACTTCAAGGCATTGTCTCAAAAACCCCCTGAGTTTTCATTGCCTCATTCACCATAGTGGGGAGGGTGGCCCTTTAACTGAGGGCCACAGATCAGTAGTGGTCTGTGGCTATTAGGAACTGGGCTGCAAGGCAAGAGGTGAGCAGCAAGTGTGAGTGAACAAAGCTTCAGCTGTATTTACAGCTGCTCCCCACAGCTCACATCCTCCCCCACACGGGACCATCCAGTTGTAGGAAAACAAGCTCCCACTGATTCTACATTATGGTGAGTTGCACAATCATTTCATTACATATCACAATGTGTAATAGTAGAAATAAAGTGCACAGAAATGGAATATGATTGAATTATCCCCCAAACATCCCTTCTTCCCCTCCATGGTCTGTGGAAAAACTGTCTTCCACAAAACTGGTCCCTGGTGCCAAAAAGTTGGGGACTGCTGCTTTAACTCACTGACCTCTTCTCCTCTGCTCTCCCTCCTGTTCACTCCAGTGCCCCTGACTTCCTTGCTGTTTCTCAAACACACCACAGGACCTTTGCACTGGCTGTTCCCCTGCCTGGAAGGCCCTTTCTAGCACCTGAATGGATCAGCTTTCCCTTCTTTGTCATCTTTCATCAGCATCTCAGAGAGGCCCACTGTGAACACTCATTCTGCTTAAAATTGCACCCTCTTCCTTCCTTTCATGTTTTTTCACCACAGTGCTTCTCACTTTCTAGTAGACCACTGACAATAATCTACTTATTTATTTTATTGCCTGAATTCTTCCTCTTGAATCTCAGCTCCATGAGGGCAGGAGGTTGGCCTGCTTTGTTCTCTGCCACGTCCCTCACAGGGGCCTAGCCCATACAATGCCCTCTACATAAATCTGTTGACTAAGGCAATGGATGTATAAACTCATAATTACAGGAATTATTTCATTAATTCAACCAAGATGTCTTTATCACCTACTTCGTTGTACCCTGGACACAAACCCCGAGACCAGCAAATAGACATAATAGTGTTTGTGCAAATTGAGCATGAGTCTGCCACATGATGACTGTGCAGACTGTGGCCACAGTCCTAGTCGCATCATCCCTGTTTCTTAAGTTCCTGGAAACTACAGCTATACTCTTACAGACATAGACGATCCTAGGTCTAAATCCCAAATCAGTCCGATGTTGAGAATGTTTAGAATGGCCATCGTCAAAAAAATCTACAAACAATACACGCTGGAGACGGTGTGGAGAAACGGGAATCCTTTTACACTGATTGTGGGAAAGTAAACTGATACAGCCACTTTGGAGAACAGTATGGGGGTTCCTTTAAAAAGCTAAAAATAGAACTACCATATGACCCAGCAATCCCTCTCCTGGGCATACCCCGAGAAAACCATAATTCAAAAAGATGCACACAGCCCAGTGTTTGTTGCAGCACCGCGTACTATAGCCAAGACATGGAAGCAACCGGAATGTCCATCAACAAAGGGATGGATGAAGAAGATGTGGTACATATACACAATGGAACAGTACTCAGTCATCAAAAGGAATGGAATAGTGTCATTTGCAGAGATATGGACAGACCTAGAGACCGAAAAAAAATTTCATATAATATAGCTGTTACGTGGAATCTAGAAAAATATGCAGAGGAGCTTATTTGTAAAACAGAAATAGAGACACAGACATAAAGAACAAATGTATGGACACCAAAGTGCGAAGGAGGGTATGGATGGGGTGAATCGGGAGACTGGGATTGATATAGATATACACCACCCTGTCTAAAATAGATAAGTAATGAGAGCCAACTGTATGCAGCACAGGGAACTCTACTTAGTGCTCTGTGGTGACACGAATGGAAGGAAATCCAAAAAGGAGGGGATATATGTATAGGTACGGCTGATTCACCTTGCTGTACAGCAGAAACTAGTATAGCACAGTAAAGCAATTAAACTCCAATAAATTAATAATAAACAAATAAAAAGAAAAACGTTGACCTCAACCCCCCTACCCTCTCTTTCTATACCCTGTGGACCAAGCCCTCCAGCAGGCACACCTAAGGAATCCCCTTGCCTCCATCACACCTTCCAAGGACCCAGGGCTCCTCTCTATCCTAAGATCTTGCAGAAAACAAAGCTCAGTAAGTGCTGACAAAGGTCAGCATAGTCAAAAATATTGTTTTTCCAGAAGTCATGTATGGATGTGAGAGTTGGACCATAAAGCAAGTTGAGTGCCGAAGAATTGACAGTTTTGAACTGTGGTGTTGGAGAAGACTCTTGAGCGTCCCTTGGACTGCAAGGAGATCAAACCAATCAATGCTAAAGGGAACCTGTCAATTCTAAAGGAAATCAGTCCTGAATATTCATTGGAAGGACGGATGCTGAAGCTGAAACTCCAATACTTTGGCCACCTGATGCGAAGGACTGACTCATTGGAAAAGACCCTGATTCTGGGAAAGATTGAAGGCAGGAGGAGAAGGGGATGACAGAGGATGAGAGATGGTTGGATGGCATCACCGACTCGATGGACGGGAGTTTGAGGAAGCTCCGGGAGGTGGTGATGGACAGGGAGGCCTGGTGTGCTGCAGTCCGTGGGGTCGCAAAGAGCCGGACACGACCGAGTGACTGAACTGAACTGAACATGGGGCCTCCCCTGCTGCTTCCAGAGTGTGGGAATCAGGAAGGCCGAGGGCACCTGCCAGGGGTAAGGTCTCCTGCACTTCCAGCTTGTGTGAAACTCCCACGGCTCGAGAACCAAGTGACAGAAGAGACCAAGTATTTAACAGCTTAGAGGTAGCACCGCAAGCAAATGAAATGTTAGGGCTACATAAAAAGGGGAAATTACATATAATTCAGAGAAAATGATTCTTGCCAGAGCCCAAATTTGTGAAAATAGTCAGCAATTCTCCTTTTATTACAAAAAGGGTATTGTGATATACGGAAACCCTCCAAAAAAGAAAAGTCTCCACAAGGATGCCAGCACGTCGGGTGAGGGAAATCCAGGCTGTACTAGTTGAAAAGCAGATGATTGAGGGGCTGCATAGGCACCGACTGGGGTCGAGAGGGTTCTGCCCACCACCATCTGATGTGGGAGAACAAATGCAACAGTAGCACAAACCGGGAGGGTTGGCACTTAGGGGAAACGAGCGACATTTTCTTTACAGAGAAACACAATCACCCATTAGGAGCAGTGCTGACAGCAGCTGGGAGATAACGGCATAAACACACTGAAATGCGACCAGACACAAACCAGACTCCCTGGGGTATTTGCCTGTTTGTGCTCAGCCCGCGGGGGCAACCAGAAGTTCACGCCCTCGGTCTTCAGCGTAGTTCCCCACATCATCACAGGGATGGACCAGGTTCAGCAGAGGGATGGACTCCTCGTCTCCATGGCTGCAGGTCCAGCCTCTGACCAATGGGCTGGCAGGCCCAGTGTGCTCTTGTATTCTGATTCCAGGAGCAGGCGGCAAGGCGACAGTTGCCAGACTGGCCTTCTAGCAAAGGCGGGTGTGTGTGTGTAGGGGGAAAGCATCCACATTGGAGCTGAAAGGCTTGGCTGGAGCCCTCGATGGGCCAAGTTCAGCTGTGAGTCCTGGGCCTCACTGGACCTCCGTTTCCATGTCAACCCACATGGATGTTCTGAGGGGCATTGCAGTGGGTTCAATAGCACCCACTTCCCCCAATTCACATCCAATCTGAACCTTGGAATCCTGTTTGGAACGAGGATCTTTGCAGATATAATTAAGGTAAGGACAGAGGGGAGGTCCTGCTGTGTTAGGGTGGTCTGAAATCCAGTGACAGAGAGGAGGACGGAGAGACACAGGCAAGAAGGCCCTATGAGGTTGGAAGGATGCTGCCACAAGCCAAGGAACACCAGGAGCCACCAGAGGCTGGAAGAGGCCAGAAAGGATCCTCACCCAGAGGTTTCTGAGGGAGCAGGGTCCTGCTGGGGCCTTGACTTTACATTCTGGCCTCCAGAACTGGAAGGGAATACATTTCTGTTGTTTTGGGCCACTCAGTTTGTGGCAATTTGTTACTGTAGCCGCAAGACGTTATTGTGGTCACGAAAACAGACCGACGACCCTGCCTGGCATAGGACCTTATGTATAGCAGGTGATCTTTTTACTTCTGTTATTTAAACTGTCACCTGCAAACAGCACTTGCAATAAGATTTGCCCAAACTCACCCACTGCTAACTCCAAGGGGTCAGATGCCAAGACTCTGCTCACCAGGCATCAGGTATGAATCCCACTGTGCGCCAGGCCTGGGGTCTTCCTGCCACTTTAGGATGAGCCCCCAGGCTCTGCCTCCTCCTGCCTCCCTTTCCCTTCCTCCCTCCTGCCTACCTTCCCCTCCTGCTTTACTAGGTGGTTCTCTGCTGACCTCACAGGTCCTGGGGACTTCAAACAACTTCCCACTTCGAGGTTTTGTGCATGTGGATCTGGGTACAGGCTCGCTTCCCCCCTCCACCTCCCTCACTCAGGCCCTTCCCCTGGCTCATTCATGCCGACTGTCTTCTCTGTCTCAGCCGCAGTGACATTTCCTCCAGGGAGCTCCAAGGCCCTTGACCAGTGCTCCTTGCTTTGCAAGAAGGATTCTCCTCTGCGGTTCTCCTTCTACTTGTGATCTCTGTATTTCCTTTCAAAACTCTTTTGGGCTAGAATGTCCATAACGATAGAGACGTGTCTTTCACGGTCACATCCCCAGTGCCTTTTACAGGAAGGTGCTTGTGCTGGGGGTAAACATTTGTTGGATGAATGGATGAATGAGAGATGGAGTCAAGAGATGGATGAGACAAGCCTGTGCTCAGAGTCTGCATCCAGGAAGCGGAGGAAGAAAGAGGCCAGGACACAGAGATGCTGTAAGGTGGTGTGCACACGCCCCAGGGAGACAGAGATATATCAGACACTGGGGGAGTCGGGGCTGGCGTCTGGGGGGTCATCAGGGAAGGCACCTCTCCCTCCATGGGCAGGGAGAGGAGGGGAGGCATCCCAGGAGGAGGGAGAGGAGTGAGTCAGGGCACAGAGAAGAGAAAATGCAAATGCCTGAAGGGAGCCAGGTGAGAATACTCTCCTCCAGCTTCCATGGCAGAGGCTCTTCTTTAGGGACAGCAGGCCAGGGAGCCAGCAGATATATAGGCTGAGATGGGAGCCGCAGCCATCAGCGCAGACAGAGCCAGGGCTGGATGGACTGGCTCTTCCTTCAGTCCCCTCAAGATGGGGTCTGCAGCCAAGGGACCAGGATGGACAGGGGCAGAAGAGAAGACAGAAAGGAAGGCTGGGGTCAAACACTGAAAGGCCAGCCCGTGGGGCTCTGAAGACAGGAAAGGCCTGCTCACAGGCGGATAATTTACCCAGTGCAGAAGCCAGGGTGGAGGTGAGGAGAGGTTGCGGTGGGGGTCCCTGCAGCGGTCTGGGAGGGGGAGCGGGGCCTGGCTGCTGGGCGGCGGGGGGAATGGAAAGGAACAGAGAGACGCGGAAAAGACTGGAAAGGGGGACTAATCTGCTTCGAGTGAGGGAGACAGAGCTGGAGACACATGAAGGATTCATGTTTAGGTGAGAACACAGTGCTCACTGCTCAGTGAGAGCTGTCTGGAGAAATCTGCTCTCCTTAATTTAAACGTGTCACAACCTCTGCCTACAAGTGGAGGTGAGATTTGTGAGCAGACAACGCTAGGTGGGAAGTGAAGAAGCCCCACCAGCACACGCATGTACCACACATACCACACACACACATACATCACACCACACATACACACATACCATACACATCACACACACACATACCACAACACACAGGTACACAAACACCCCACACCCCACATACACCCCCCAAATACCACACATCCCCACATACATCACACCACACATACCACACAACAAACCATAAACACACACCACACACATCACATCACACACACCACACAGCCCCACACCTCCCTATACCACACCACACGCATGCACATATCACACACACACCACACACTATACACACACACCACACACACACCACATACACTATACACACATAAGCACATATACCACACAGAAACATATAACACACCATACATATGAATAAACACACACACACACATTTTCTCTGGGCTCGAGGAGAGAAGTCGTGGATCTTGATCTCTACAGTGGAAGCCAGCATCTCACTTGGGTAGAACCTGGGGTCTGCTCTCCTGAGGAATAACTCCGGACCTCCCAGTGATTCAAGGAAATGTCCTCCTTTTTCTGTGCTGACCGTGGGGGAGCACATTAATCTCAGAGCTCAGAACACACTCCAGCATCCGGGAAAGGGTGCCGTGGACTCACAGGTTTGGGAACAACAATCACCCACCATGGCTGGGGCCCCTGTGATGGAGATTTGGAGACTTTTACGTAAGAAAAAGCTTCATTCTTCAGAAAGGCCTTTTTTTTTTCTTTCCATTTTCTTTCTTTCTTTCTTTTTCTTTTTTTACATTATCGTGTTGGTTTTGCCATACACTGACATGAATCTGCCATGGGTATACATGTGTTCCCCTTCCAGAACCCACCTCCCACCACCCTCCCGATTCCCTCTCTCTGGGTCATCCCAGTGCATGAGCCCCGAGCATCAAACCTGGGCTGGCGATTGATTTCACATGTGATAATTTACATGTTTCAATGCCATTCTCCCATATCATCCCACCCTTGCCCTCTCCCATAGAGTCCAAAAGACTGTTCTATACATCTGCATTTCTTTTGCGGTCTCACATACAGGGTTATCATTACCATCTTTCTAAATTCCATATATATGCATTAGTATACTGTAATTTTGTTTTTCTTTCTGGCTTACTTCACTCTGGATAATAGGCTCCAATTTCGTCCACCTGAGTAGAACTGATTCAAATGAATTCTTTTTAATGGCTGAGTAATATTCCATTGTATATATGTACCACAGCTTTCTTATCCATTCGTCAGTTGATGGGCATCTAGGTTGCTTCCATGTCCTGGCTATTGTAAACAATGCAGCGATGAACACTGGGGTACACGTATCTCTTTCAATTCTGGTTTCCTTGGTGTGTATGCCCAGCAGTGGGATTGCTGGGTCATATGGAAGGTCCAGTCTTTTAAGGAATCTCCACACTGTTTTCCATAGTGGCTGTACTAGTTTGCATTCCCACCAACAGTGTAAGAGGGTTCCCTTTTCTCCACATCCTCTCCAGCATTTATTGCTTGTAGACTTTTGGATGGCAGCCATTCTGACTGATGTAAAGTGGTACCTCATTGTGGTTTTGATTTGCATTTCTCTGATAATGAGTGATGTTAAGTATCTTTTCATGTGTTTGTTGGCCATTTTTATGTCTTCTTTGGAGAAATGTCTGTTTAGTTCTTTGGCCCACTTTTTGATTGGGTCGTTTATTTTTCTGGAATGGAGCTGCAGGAGTTGCTTGTATATTTTTGAGATTAAGAGAAATTAAGGAAACAATTCCATTCACCATCGAAACAAAAAGAATAAAATACTTAGGAGTATTTCTACCTAAAGAAACAAAAGACTTATATATAGAAAACTATAAAACACTGATGAAAGAAATTAAAAAGGACACAAATAGATGGAGAAATATACTGTGTTCATGGATTGGAAGAATCAATATAGTGAAAATGAGTATACTACCCAGAGCAATCTATAGATTCAATGCAATTCCTATCAAGCTACTAAAGGTCTTTTTCAGAGAATTAGAACAAATAATTTCACAATTTGTATGGAAATACAAAAAACCTCGAATAGCCAAAGCAATCTTGAAAAAGAAGAATGGAACTGGAGGAATCAACCTGCCTGACTTTAGGCTATACTACAAAGCCACAGTCATCAAGACAGTATGGTACTGGCACAAAGACAGAAATATAGATCAATGGAACAAAACAGAAAGCCCAGAGATAAATCCAAGCACCTATGGACACCTTATCTTTGATAAAGGAGGCAAGAATATACAATGGAGAAAAGACAACCTCTTTAACAAGTGGTGCTGGGAAAACTGGACAGCCACTTGTAAAAGAATGAAACTAGAACACTATCTAACACCATACACAAAAATAAACTCAAAATGGATAAAGATCTAAACATAAGACCAGAAACTATAAAACTCCTAGAGGAAAACATAGGCAAAACACTCTCTGACATAAACTAAAGCAGGATCCTCTATGACCCACCTCCCAGAATATTGGAAATAAAAGCACAAATAAACAAATGGGACCTAATTAAAATTAAAAGCTTCTGCACAACAAAAGAAACTAAAAGCAAGGTGAAAAGGCAGCCTTCAGAATGGGAGAAAATAATAGCCAATGAAGCAACGGACAAACAATTAATCTCAAAAATATACAGAAAGGCCTTACCCCAAAGGAAAAAGAAAATGAAGCCCCGATTCTTTAGTTCAATCAGAAAAATGGTTCTGACTACACATTTGCTGCAGAGCCTTTCTGGGTAAAGGAAAAACATCAACCTGAATTAGGCCCTACAAGGCGATCTGGTCCTAGGAGAAAAACATGCTCTTGAGATGGGAAACATTCATCGCTGTCAACCCCACACACAGAGCAGCACAGGCAACTTCAGTACTTCAAGCACTATAGCTTCAGATGAGCCTTTCCAAGGATAACGCCTGCAATGCTTGCTCCCAATGGCTCTGCCCTGAGCGCAGGGCAGCCTCTCTGTCAGTCTCCAACTCCAAATATCACCTCATTCTCATCTTATAAACTTGGCCAACCTCCCTTCAGAGAAAAAGCACTGGAGGTAGAGCCCACATCCGTCCATCAGCCTGTAAGCTCTCGAGAGGCTGGGATAAGGTCCCCTGGACAGGGATGCTGGTGGAGATCAAGACAACACCCTCAAGGCTTTTGGCTTTTCCTACAACCATGCTGTTTCTGCCCATGTAGACCCTGGAAAGTGGCAACATCACATACCAGATGCAGCAAGACACTCATCCTGAATGGCAAGAGGACCAAGGGTCTCTAGGGACCACGGGTATGGGAGTCTGTGTTTCCTCAGACCCAATGCTCATCAGAGAAGAGAGAGGAGTGGCCACATGATGCTGGGGCTGCTCTGACTGCTGGGATGGTACAAACCCAGTTTGGGGCCTTTCTGGCTGTTATTTAACCTCTTTGGGCCTTAGTTTCCTTATCTGTAAAATGGGGAAGATAAGTTGTTCCTCAGATAAAATGAGATAATACAGTAAAGTGTCTTCCATCATGCTTGGCACATTACAGGCACTTCATAAACATCTGTGATGAGTGTCACTGTTGTTTGTATATTATTTATCTCTGATTCCCTCATTGTTGGCAGTCACCAGCATTCACAAGGGGCTCAAGAAATGTAGCTGGAAAAATTCATAAATTAATGAAGGTCTTAATCAACTAAGAATGGTTTGGAAGGGTAAGTAACCATTTTCTCAATTTTTAAAAGATTTTATTAACACTTCTTTATTTGTGGCTGAGATGGGTCTTTGCTGCTGTGTGGGCCGTTATCTAGTTTCTGTGAGCAGGGGCTACTCTGTAGCTGTGGGGCACATTGTGGGCTTCTCATTGCAGTGGCCTCTCCTTGCAGAGCATGGGCTCCAAACAGCAGGATCAGTTGCTGCGGCATATGGGCTTAGCTGCTTTGCAGCACATGGGATCCTCTCTGATCAGGGATCGCACCCGTGTCCCCTACATTGACAGGTGGATTCTTAACCACTGGACCAGGAAAAGGGAAGTCTCATTTTCTCAAATTTAATGCCAAACTTTTTTCCAATTTTCAGTGCCTCCCACCTGGCTAGCATGTTCACCGTTTGCCAGTCTGCTGGCTCCAAAATTTAAATCTGTGTCTTTAAAACCAAAACACACATAACTTGCTTCCAGAAACCACAGGAAGCAGTGATTTGGTAAACACACTAAACACAAATGCCCTGAAAACTGTGTTTTGGGATAAAACATCCCTCAAAGAACCTATTTATGTTCCCTACTCACTCATGAAGGAAAGATCAATCATTTCTCTGGTGAATGTCATCCTGGGCATCACTATGCAAGTGTGAGCTGGCACTCTCTGTACGGAAGTGAGTGACCCACACACAGAAAAGCCATTGGCTCCAGGGACTCCTCTCCTCTGTGTTTCATTAAGGGTGAGGGTGGGCACTGTGCAGAGCTCCCGATGGTGTGAGGTGAGCTTCCTGGTTTATCCAAGTTCCTGTTCTGACTCTGACAAGGTGAGTGCCTTTGGGTGTTCACTCAAACTCCGGGAGCCTCAGTTTTCATGTCTGTACAGTGGGGATGCCAACATCTTGAGCTTAAGCTGTGCCACCTCTTCTCCCTGGTGCTTCCCTCCCTCACCTCACTGCAGCTGCAACATTCAGAGACATCACTGCAGACCACAGTGCTGTGTCATACACCTGTCTTACCTGGGGTGCCCCCTTCCTTCACCTCCTTTTAGTAACTTCCACTTGCCTCCTTGGGGAGCCTTCCCTCTCCACCCTCAAGCTGGGTGGGGTCTCCTCCTTGCTCCTCTTACTCTTTGCCCTTACATCCCTCTCCCTGCATGGTAGACAGAATTCTGGAATGCCCAGCAAGCCTGCCACCACCACTCATGTTCACAACTGTATAATCTCTGTCCTTGAGTGTCAGTAGGACTTTTAATTGGCATTTCACTCCTATGAAGGGGTTATATTACATGGTAAAGGTAAAGGGATTTTGCAGATGTAATTAACATCCCTAATCAATTGACCTTGAGTACATCAAGAGGCAGATGATTGTAGCTGGGCCTGGACTAATCAGGTGAGCCCTTTAAACAAGAGTCTAGAGGAAAGAGATGAGAAGTCACAATATACGCCCTCCCATTGGCCTTAGAGGATCAAACTGTCACACTAATGAGAGGGCTACATGGCAGGGAATGACAGGGGTCTCGAGGAATGGAGGGTCTTGTTTCTACAAATACAAGGAATGAATTCTCCCAACAACCACATGAGCTTGGAAGAAGAATCCGAGCTCCAGAAGAGAATACAGTCCCGCTGGGATCTTGATTCTAGCCTTGCGAGAATGTGAGAGGACAACATAGTTCAGCCCTGCCTGGTCTCCTGACCTACAGACCCTGTGAGATAACAAATGGGCATGGTGGCAAGTTTGTGGGACCTAGTTATTCAGCAAGAGAAAGCTAATACACCCTTCAAGCTCCAAATCATACTCACTGAGGGTAGAAACTATGTCTTTTTTTTGGTGTGTCTTAGCAACTGACACATAGCTTAATGAATGAGCAATATTTTAGAAAGGCAATAGAAATAGAGTGAAGTAGTTAGGTGCATGATTCTAGATGACCTGGCTCTGTCACTAGCTGTGTGACTTTGGGCAAGCTGCTTGACTCCTCTGGGCCTTGGTTTCTCAGTCTGTAAAATGAGGATACTAATGGTACATACCTTATGGGGGTGCTATGAGGATGAAAGAGTTAATTTATGTGAGAAGCACTTATATAGTGCCTATTGTGAGCCAGGAATTCTCAATTAGGTGTCACTGCTATTTTGTGATGAGAAGGAAGGAAGCCTGATGGGAATGAGCAGAGGCTATTGAAGCAATGAAACAAAGGAAGATAGCTCAGGACTGGGGTAGGGTTCCCAGGTTCAATGCTCAGCCATCTGATAGTGGGCAAGCCATGAACCTCTCAGAGTCTCAGTTTTCTCATCTCCAAATTGGGAGTGATGACCTTGCCCACCTGTCTGGTTGGGAGGTTCTCGTGGTAGAAGGTCCCTGAAAAGCAAGTGTTACCCGCTCAGTTCTGTCTGATTCTTTTACAACCCCATGGACTGTAGCTTTCCAGGCTTCTCTGTCCATGGAATTCTCCAGGCAAGAATACTGGAGTGGGTTGCCATTTCCTTCTCCAGGGGATCTTTCTGACCCAGGGATCGAACCTGTATTTTCTGCATTGGCAGGTGGATTCTTTACCACTGAGCCACCTAGGAAGCCCTACCAAATGTCCTAGATGCCGCCTAATAACCACTTCATGAATAATGTTCAGTGCAAATGGGATAATGGAGCAGAAGCACCCTGCTTTGGGCCTGGACAGCAGCAGGTCCTCAATACCTCACCCCTTTCCTTCCCCACACTAGGGCCCATGATGTGCCCAAGACCTCCATTCACCCAGAAAACACTCATTGAGCAACTGCTCTGCACCAAACACTTGGCGACCAGGGCTGTACAGGATGAGACTCCCCAGGCTTCAAAGGTGAAGCACCACGTCCTGGTGAAGCGAGGCTTTGGAGCCAGCCTGCACGCCTCTGACTCCCAGCACCCCTGGCTGTGTGACCTGCACAGAGTAGCTTCCTGCACCTCAGTTTCTGCACCCAGGAAATGGGGATAATAACGGGATCCAGGTCCGAGGGCTGTTTTCTGGAATAAAGGATGTGTGTGTGTGTGTGTGTGTGTGTGTTAGCAGCTCAGTTGTGTCTGACTCTTTTATGACCCCATGGACTGTAGCTTGCAAGGCTCCTCTGTCCCTGGAATTCTCCAGGCAGGAATACTGGAGTGGGCTGCCATTTCCTTCTCCAGGGGATCTTTAGGTGCATGCAAAGTGCTAACCAGGCTGGTGGAGCCCAGATGCTGTTCGCTCTTATTGTTAATCCTCAAGGTGCCTCCAGGGGGCAGGGCACAGCATTCTCATTCAAGATGAAATGAGCCTGAGATCTGTGAGTCAATTCTCTTCTGCATTCACCAGGCAGCCCAGTGGATGGCTTCAGTACTGTCTTTCTGCCCAAAGAGCAAGAAAACCAACACACACCCACATCTCTCTCTTCCTCACGGGAAGAGCACAGAGCAGGCACTGCAGTCAAGCTGTGCCTCAAGGATCAGCAGCTGCTGCACACAGCACTCCCTCCTCAAAGACCTTCAAGACCTTCATGTGCAGCTCACGAGAGGATGGAAATGACCTGATGTGAGAGGAGAGAACATGAAGAGTGGACTGCGGCGGTGCCTGGAGCCTCAACAAACATCCCCAACCCCGGCCCCTCACCACGTGTGCGCCGTAATTATGCGGCACACCTGACAAGAGGTTCTGGTGGCCGCTTGGAAATGTTTTCCCTTTCCTCTGAATGCCTTTACTAGTACCTCTCCAACACCGCCAGTGAGAAATCCAGCGAGGAGCCAATTGCCCGGCTAATTGAGAACAAGGATGCTCAAATACTCTTTACCTGCTCTGAAGACGGTCCCACCAGATACTTCTGAAAAAGAGATTTGTCCACCAAGTGTCCAAGCAGAGGGCAGTGCCAGTGTCTACTTGTGAGCTGGGCTAAATGGTAGGAACGACATGGAACAGGTATGAGAGTGACCGGCTTGCACAGATCTGGGCTCCAATCATGGGCAGCCTCCACTGGTCAGTCCCAGAGGTCAAGACTAGGAAGTGTGGATAAGGAAGGAAGAAAGGGAATTTCCTGGTGGCAAAGGGGATAAGAATCTGCCTGACAATGCAGGGACACGGGTTCGATCCCTGGTCTGGGAAGATCCCGTATGCTATGGGACAACTAAGCCTTTGTGCCACAAGTACTGAGGCCGTTCTCTAAAGCCTGAGAGCTGGCAAGCACCCAGCCCACAAGCTGCCAGCTACTGAAGCCCACGTACCTAGAGCCCGCGCTCCCCAGTAAGAGAAGCCACCACAGGGAGAAGCCCGTGCACCGCAGCTAGAGAGTAGCTCCGATCATCACAACTAGAGAAATCCTGTGCACAGAAACAAAGACCCAGCACAGCCAAAAGGAAACACACAAAATTTTTCTAAAAAAGCAGTAGGATAAAGGAGACAGGGAGGGTGGCGGCAACCATAATAGAACGCTGGTCTTCAGAGCCCTGAAGAAAGTGGGGGGTCAAGCCAAGCCAATGCCAGGGAAAAGGGGTTCCTGGCAGATTGGCCAGCCAGTGCAAAGGCCCTGAGGTGGAACCACCTTAGGGTGTGCAGGAAATAGCCAATAGGAGGTAGTGTGGTTAAGCTCTAGCACCATGGGTAAGAGGCAGGAAGAGGAGGAGGAGAAGTGAGGTTGGGCCTGTGGGCCATGGAAGGACTTTGAGTTCTTCTCTGAGTGGGGTGGGAGCTTCTGAGGGGTCTGAGCAGAGCAGTGATGTGGTCAGATTTAAGTTTAAGAGATCCCTCTGACTGGTCAGAGTAAAAGCAGAGAGACTCGTTCAGAGACTGCAGAACCCCAGGAGAGATATATGTTGGCTGGGACCAGGGTAGCAGCAACAGAGATGGGGAGACGTGGGTAAATCATGAACATACTCTCAGACACCCGGCCTTCTCTTTGGTGGCACTTACTGCAGCTGTAAATAAGTAGCTGACTGTGCAGTGTGTCGTTATTTACTGTCTCTCTCTTCGGTATTAATTCCATGAGGGCAGAGGCCGTGTCTGGCATGCTCTCTGTCTTTAGAGCCTGCGACACGGTATGAATTACTGGAGGGGATGATTTTACAGTGTACAACACGTGATCTCTGGCACAGTGAGGCCTGCACATGCCACGTGCACAGCGGCGAGAGCGATGTCGAGTCCAGACAGTTTCCCTGGATCGAACCCTCATTCCATCTCTTACTCCCTGTTCAGCTTTGGGTAAATGTCTTCACCTCTCTGAGCCCTATATTCCTCACATGTAAATTGCAGAGCAGAAAACCTATCTCAGTAAAGAAGAAATATTAATAAATTACATATGACAGTGACTTTGGCATCTGAAAGACACTAATACACATGAGCTCATTTGCCAGTGGACCTTCTGTCTGATTTGCTTCTATTAGTTGGGAAGGATGGAAATGGCATTCCTTAACACTGTCCCCTCTTCATGACAGCATCCTAGAAACAGCAGCCTCTCAGATACTTCCCCACAGGAAGGTCCAGACTTAGTTCTTCTCGCTGCTGGGCCAGCTGAATGACTTTCCCTGGTGGGCTGTTTGGTGCAGCTTCTGCTTTTGAAAAGAGTACTGGGTCCTTTTTAGGAGGCACTTTGCCCCCCTCTCCCTAAGGACTCAGCCACTGGCAGCATGGGCAGGCCAAGAACCATAACTACAGAGCTGATGGGGCTTTGTAGTCCAAGTTTTCATGGCTCTGAGTCAGGAGTTCAATGCCTGTGTGTGTGTGTGTGTGTGTGTGTGTGTGTGTGTGCGCGTGCGTGCTCAGTCGTGTCCCACTCCTTGCGACCCCATGGACTCTAGCCCTCCAGGCTCCTCATGGTGGCTCATAAAGGCTGGTTTCAATGCATCCTCCCTCACATATGCCCTTGGACAGGGAAGAAATAGTACTGGAAGGACAAACATTTTGCATGTTAGGAATCTGGTCTTTTGTTTCAGAATTCAAGGCTAGAATTTGGGCTCCAGAGTGAGACCCACATGGGTCTGAATCTCAGCTTCCCATCCGCTGGCAAGTGCCCTTGAGAAGATCATGGAGTCTCTGAGCATCTGATTCATCTGTGCAACAAGGCGGTGATGGAACCTCACCTCCTCGGGTGGCTGTTAGGATTCAATGAGAAGAGGAAGGCAGGTCACCTGCCCTGGTGCCTGGTGAAATGCTGTCTCGTCTGTGCTCGGTCATGTCCGACTCTTTGCAACCCCATGGACTGTAGACTGCCAGGTTCCTCTGTCCATGGGATTTTCCAGGTAAGAATACTGGAGTGGGTTGCCATTCCAGTCTCCAGGGGATCTTCCCAACCCAGGGATCGAACCCAGGTCTCCTGCCCTGCAGGCAGATTCTTTACCACTGTGCCACCTAGGAAGCCCCTGATGCAATGCTAAACCCTCAAAAAGACAAAAACAGTATCTGACACCTTCAGCTTTATCATCACCATCATCAGGGTCATCCCCTAGCACACCCCACTGCCCACTGCCCAAGCCAGGGACTCTGGATACAGAGGGAATAAAACACAAATGAGATGCTCATGAGCTTGCTTACTCCAATGCTCAGAGTGGCTCTACACTTAAGGACCCCGTGAGGGTAAACAAAATAATAAAAAACCAAAACAAGCAAACAAACAAAAAGTCTGGTGACAGCCTACAGATGGGCAACTCCACAGAACAACAAGCCCCCTGCACCTCCAACCAAACTCCTTGAAATGATCATATTGGCTGCCACCAGCTGAATGTTCCTCAGGCAAAAGACACCGCAGGAAGCGAGAACCAGTTGCTACTGATTGGACGGTGCTATTCGCAAACGTGTGCCTGCAGCCATGGGTGTTGCTGTGAGTGCTCAAAGCTGTGGGCACCCTCTGCTCCATGGACCAGGGTCTCTAAGAAGACCTTTATGTGGCTCAGAGCGGAGACTGTGTGAAAACCTCTTGATGCCAACCTCATACAATTCTTAACCAGACACTTGGCACGTTTGGGATGAAAAGACAAGTCCGTGGGAATTACTTAGGAAAACAAGATCTTAATATCCCCCATGTGGTAATTAAAGGAAGAAAGTTTTTGCACTTTGATGAAATTAACAGGAACCCAGGAGAGTAGGATCTAAATCAGCTCCTTGGTCAGGATCAGACTATGAGTCTGTGAAACAGAATCAGCAAAGCAGGATGTCACTGGTTCCCATTGTTGTTCAGTCGCTCAGTCATATCCGACTCTTTGCCACCCCATGGACTGCAGTGTGCTTCCCTGTCCTTCACTATCTCTTGGTGTGTATGTGTGTGTGTCAGTCGCTCAGTCGTGTTTGACTCTTTGCGACCCCACAGACTGTGGCCCACCAGGCTCCTCTGTCCATGGGATTCTCCAGGCAAGAATACTGGAATGTGTTGCCATTTCCTTCTCCAGGGGATCTTCCCGACCCAGAGATCCAATCTGGGTCTCCTACATTGCTGGCAGATTCTTCATCATCTGAGCCACTAGGGAAGTCCCATTATCTCCCAGAGTTCCTTAGAATTCTCCTCCCTGGAACTTCAGAATCAAAAGTCCTAAATCTGACTGCACCACAGGCACACAAGCAAACTTTGGTGCTTAGGTCTTCACATCGATGGAAAGGCACAACCAGGTATTTGGGGGGTAGCAGTGAAAAGGCTTTAAACAGAGTGAATCTACCTTCCTGGATGCATTGCTGAAGTGACTCCAGCTGGGAGGAAGAAATCCAAAGGCCTGAGATGATGAGGAAAAAGCAAATGCCATGGTGGCGGGATCTGGAAATTGCTCACACACATGGACCTGGAGTTTGAAAATGAACACTTAGCACCCCGATTTCACCTCATCAGCTTGTGGCAGGGAGGTTCATGTTGCAAGTTCCGCGAAGGAAGGGTTTGCATTTTAATTTCCCCTGCATTTCCAGTGCTTGGCATGTAGGGCTCCTAAGTGTTGGATGAACTGCATTTAATTAAAGAGGAACCCAAACCAGAGACAAAACCTTTACAGACTTCAAACAACTACTCAAAATGCTGCTGACTTTGGCTTCAATGAATCAGAAACATATGGTCTAGGTTTCCTGATAATTTACAGGACAAACAAACAAATATAAAAGAACAGGGGGCCTTGGAACAAACCCTCAAGAGTTTGCAAAGCATCCAAAGTGGCAGTTGATGATGCCAGAATGCTAAAACATAATAAAAACAAATCCCTAGGCTCATCAATAGCATTATGAGGTGAGCTGGGGAGTTAGATTTGTGAATGAAAGGAAATACAGACTTTAAAGGAAGAGCTGTCAAGTGGGCTTGGAGAATTCTGGAGAAGAGACCTTCAAACACCAGGAAGCCAGCGGAATGGCCTGGCATAGATCTCAGGATGGGGACGGTTTCTCAATACTCCAGAAGGTCGGACATTGCCTCCATGGTTATTGTGCTTTCTGGCGCATCCCCACTTGCTGCACTGTAACCACCTCATATCTTCATAGGTACCTCATTACCTCCAAATGCAAAGTTCTCATTCGGTCCCATGAAGCCAGGCTCCTTCCTCTCACCTACCCAGAGCTGTGTCCCATGATCCCCATAGTACCCGACAGACCTCACCATCACAGGCTCCATCTTCTACTGTCACAAGAATGTACACCAATCACAGCTTGGTGATGCTCAGGCAAAGGTTCTCTTGCATCAGCGTGCACTGGTTTGGGAATCATTTGTTGGGGGGCTGGGTCGGGGGTGTGACTTTAGAACAGCGGTCCCCAACCTCTGGGATCTAATGTCTGATGATCTGAAGTGGAGCTGATGCAATAACAATAGAAACAAAGTTCTCAATAGATGTAATGCACTTGAATCAGCCCCAAACCATCCCCCAGCCCTGGTCCGTGGAAAAACTCTTCCACAAAACCAGTCCCTTGTGCCAAAAAGGTCAGGGACTGCTGCTTTAGAAAACACCACACAAGCTGTGGCTTCAGAAGTTACCTAAAGAGAAGAGCAAGGTCCCAAACAGAGACCAAGCAAGGGGGCTTCATCTGAGCAGGGGTTTGCTGGCTCCCTGCAGAACTTGGTCCCAGTTTACACACTATAATTCCAATTCCTGGGCTTGCAGAGGAGACAAGTAGGTGATCTGACACAAATTTCTACCAGAAACAGCCCAAAGTACATTCCTTTATCAGTCTGGCAGCAGGAAATGGGTGGCACATTCAGACTAGGACAACTAAAGAGTTTGACGAGCTGAATTGTGTACACTCAAATTCCTATGTTGAGGGGGCGAAACTAAGATGGCGGAGGAATAGGACGGGGAGAACACTCTCTCCCCAATAAATATACCAAAAGAACTTTTAAAGGCCGAGCAAACTCCAAAAAACAGGAACTGAATGCTGGCAGAGGACATCGGGCATCTGGAGAGGCGACCCAGTGCCGACGTGAGGAGTAACAGTGAGGAAACCTAGACTCACCCACCAGAAAACCACACAAGCCTTTCCACCCAGGAAACTTCGACAAACCATGCATCCAACCCCTCCCATAGAGAGGAATCCCCACAATAAAGGGACAACACAGCAAGATAAACAAGATGAAAGGCAGAGAAATACCCAGCAAGTAAAGGAACAGGATAAATACCCCCTAGACCAAACAAAAGACGAAGAGATAGGAAGTCTACCTGACAAAGAATTCCGAATAATGATAGTGAAAATGATCCAAAACCTGGAAAATAAGTTGGAGTTACAGCTCAATAACCTGCAGGCAAGGATTGAGAAGATGCAGGTAAGCTTTAACAAGGACTTAGAAGAAATGAAAAAGAGACAAAATACAATGAATAATGCAATAAATGAGATCAAAAACACCCTGGAGGGAACCAACAGTAGAATAACAGAGATAGAAGACAGAATAAGTGAGGTAGAAGACAGAATGACAGAAATAAATGAAACAGAAAGGAAAAATGAAAAAAGAATTAAAAGAAATGAAGACAACCTTAGAGACCTCTGGGACAATATTAAACGCACCAATATTCGAATCATAGGAGTCCCAGAAGACAAAAAGAAAGACCATCAGAAAATTCTTGAAGAGATAATTGTAGAAAACTTCCCTAAATTGGGGAAGCAAATAGCCACTCAGGTCCAAGAAACACAGAGAATCCCAAATAGAATGAACCCCAAGCGGGACACCCCAAGACACATATTAATCAAATTGGCAAATATCAAATACAAAGACCAAATATTAAAAGCAGCAAGGGAGAAGCAAAAGATAACTCACAAGGGGAATCCCATAAGGATAACAGCTGATCTCTCATCAGAAACGCTTCAGGCCAGAAGGGAATGGCAAAACATACTTAAAGTCATGGAAGAAAACAATCTACAACCCCGACTACTCTACCCAGCAAGGATCTCATTCAAATTTGAAGGAGAATTCAAAATTTTCTCAGACAAGCAGAAACTGAGAGAATTCACCAACACCAAACCAGCCCTCCAACGAATGCTAAAGGATCTTTCCTAGATAGGAAACACCGATGGGATAGATAATCTGGAGCCCAAAACAATAAAATAAATGGCAGCGGGATCATACTTATCAATAATTACCTTAAATGTAAACGGGCTGAATGCCCCAACCAAAAGGCAAAGATTGGCCGATTGGATACAGAAACAAGACCCCTATATATGTTGTCTACAAGAGACCCACCTCAAACCTAGGGACACATATAGACTGAAAGTTAAAGGCTGGAAAAAGATATTCCATGCAAATAAAGACCAAAAGAAAGCAGGAGTGGCAATACTCATATCTGATAAAGTAGACTTTAAAATAAAGGCAGTGAAAAGAGATAAAGATGGACATTACATAATGATCAAAGGATCAATCGAGGAAGAAGAAATAACAATTATAAATATTTATGCACCTAACATAGGAGCTCCACAATATGTAAGGCAAATGCTAACAAATATGAAAGGGGAAATCAACAACAACACAATAATAGCAGGAGACTTTAATACACCACTCACACCAATGGACAGATCAACTAGACAGAAAAGTAACAAGGAAATTCAAACTTTAAATGAAACAATAGACCAACTAGACCTAATTGATATCTATAGGTCATTCCACCCCAAAACAAGGAATTTCACCTTTTTCTCAAGTGCACACGGGACCTTCTCCAGGATAGATCACATCCTGGGCCATAAATCTAACCTTGATAAATTCAAAAATATTGAAATCATCCCAAGCATCTTTTCTGACCACAATGCAGTGAGATTAGATATCAACTACAGGAGAAAACCTCTCAAAACTTCCAACATATGGAGGCTCAACAACACACTGCTGAATAACCAACAAATCGCAGAAGAAATTAAAAATGAAATTCAGTTATGCATGGAAACGAATGAAAATGAAAACACAACAGCTCAAAACCTATGGGACACTGTGAAAGCAATGCTAAGGGGAAAGTTCATAGCAATACAAGCTCACCTCAGGAAACAAGAGAAAAATCAAATAAATGACCTTACTATACACCTAAAGCAACTAGAAAGGGAAGAGATGCAGAAGCCCAGGTCTAGTAGAAGGAAAGAAATCTTAAAGATCAGGGCAGAAATTAATGCAAAGGAATCAAAAGTGACCATAGCAAAAATCAACCAAGCCAAAAGCTGGTTCTTTGAGAAGATAAATAAAATTGACAAACCGTTAGCCAGACTCATCAAGAAACAAAGGGAGAAGAACCAAATCAACAGAATTAGAAATGAAAACGGAGAGATCACAACAGAAAACACAGAAATACAAAGGATCATAAGAGACTATTATCAGCAACTATATGCAAATAAACTGGACAATTTGGATGAAATGGACAAATTCCTAGAAAAGTACAACTTTCCAAGACTAAACCAGGAAGAGATAGATAATATTAATAGACCCATCACAAGCACGGAAATTGAAACTGTAATCAGAAATCTTCCAAAAAACAAAAGCCCAGGACCAGATGGCTTCACAGCTGAATTCTACCAAAAATTTAGAGAAGAGCTAACACCTATTCTACTCAAACTCTTCCAGAAAATTGCAGACGAAGGTAAACTTCCAAACTCATTCTATGAGGCCTCCATCACCCTAATTCCAAAACCTGGCAAAGATGCCACAAAAAAAGAAAACTACAGGCCAATATCACTGATGAACTTAGACGCAAAAATCCTCAACAAAATTCTAGCAAATAGAATCCAACAACACATCAAAAAGATCATACATCATGATCAAGTAGGCTTTATCCCAGGGATGCAAGGATTCTTCAATATTCGTAAATCGATCAATGTAATACACCACATTAACAAATTAAAAAATAAAAATCACATGATTATCTCAATAGATGCAGAGAAAGCCTTTGACAAAATTCAACATCCATTTATGATAAAAACCCTCCAAAAAGCAGGAATAGAAGGAACATACCTCAACATAATAAAAGCTATATATGACAAACCCACAGCAAACATTATCCTCAATGGTGAAAAACTGGAAGCATTCCCCCTGAAATCAGGGACAAGACAAGGGTGCCCACTCTCACCACTACTTTTCAACATAGTTTTGGAAGTTTTGGCCACAGCAATCAGAGCAGATAAAGAAATCAAAGGAATACAGATTGGAAAAGAAGAAGTAAAACTCTCTCTGTTTGCAGATGACATGATCCTCTATATTGAAAACCCTAAAGACTCTACGAGAAAATTACTAGAGCTAATCAGTGAATATAGCAAAGTTTCAGGATACAAAATCAACACACAGAAATCCCTGGCATTCCTATACACTAACAGTGAGAAATCAGAAAGAGAAATTAAGGAAACAATTCCATTCACCATCGAAACAAAAAGAATAAAATACTTAGGAGTATTTCTACCTAAAGAATCAAAAGACTTGTATATAGAAAACTATAGAACACTGATGAAAGAAATCAAGGAGGACACAAACAGATGGAGAAATGTACCGTGTTCATGGATTGGAAGAATCAATATAGTGAAAATGAGTATACTACCTAAAGCAATCTATAGATTCAATGCAATTCCTATCAAGCTACCAGAGGTCTTCTTCAAAGAATTAGAACAAATAATTTCTCAATTTGTATGGAAATACAAAAAACCTCGTATAGCCAAAGCAATCTTGAGAAAGAAGAATGGAACTGGCGGAATCAACCTACCTGACTTTAGGCTATACTACAAATCCACAGTCATTAAGACAGTATGGTACTGGCACAAAGACAGAAACATAGATCAATGGAACAGAATAGAAAGCCCAGAGATAAATCCACGCATCTATGGACACCTTATCTTTGACAAAGGAGCCAAGAATATACAATGGAGAAAAGACAACCTCTTTAACAAGTGGTGCTGGGAAAACTGGACAGCCACTTGTAAAAGAATGAAACTAGATCACTTTCTAACACCATACACAAAGATAAACTCAAAATGGATCAAAGATCTAAGCATAAGACCAGAAACTATAAAACTCCTAGAGGATAACATAGGCAAAACACTCTCTGCTATAATCCAAAGCGGGATACTCCATGACCCACCTCCCAGAATATTGGAAATAAAAACACGAATAAACAAATGGGACCTAATTAAAATTAAAAGCTTTTGCACAACAAAGGAAACTATAAGCAAGGTGAAAAGACAGCCTTCAGAATGGGAGAAAATAATAGCTAATGAAGCAACAGACAAACAATTAATCTTAAAAATTTACAAACAACTCCTGCAGCTCCATTCTAGAAAAATAAACAACCCAATTAAAAAGTGGGCCAAAGAACTTAACAGACATTTCTCCAAAGAAGATATAAAAATGGCTAACAAACACATGAAAAGATGCTCAACATCACTCATTATCAGAGAAATGCAAATCAAAACTACAATGAGGTACCACTTTACACCAGTCAGAATGGCTGCCATCCAAAA